>OY855903.1:66007137-66607137 GCA_963693305.1 Meandrina meandrites
TGCTCAAACTAATTACTGGTATACAGGTTGATTTTAAAATGGTTCCTTTGTTTTCCAGGCTGGGATAATGTGAGCTTAGTATTCCAGGAATGATAAAAGAGGATTGAGGTAGAAATGACATACACCAGTGTTCTTCTGGGTGAGTCATTAATTTAAAGGATTTAGGTGTTATGTCTACAGTTTTCTTTTGAAGCTGTCACAAATGTATTTTAGATTGTGCATTTTCAGAAATTATCCATACCCACCCTATGGACGGTCAGTGGAAATTCCAAGGAGATGAGGGGTCTCAAAAGCCAAAATTTTTAAAGGAAAAGTATGGAGCTTAACTGGAATTTCCAGAGAGGTGGTGAGGGAGGGAGGGGGGGGGGGGGGGGGAATTCAAACCAAAAAGCCTTCTGTAGGAGGGGTATAAATATTTTCTGGAACATCACATTACATTTGGCTGATAATCAATGCATTTTCTTTAATCTTCCAGGTTGGGATCTTGGAAGTTGACTTATTTGGGCCAAGCATTCCAAGAAATGATAAAAGTGAAGGGGAAAGGCAACCAGTGTTCTTCTGGGTAAGTCATAAAATAAAAGGTTAGATATCTTCATTTGAAGCCATTTATCATCAGAGATGCCAATTATGTAGAAAGCTATCTCTCCAGATTTAACCACAGAGATCAAAAAATTTGTAAAACGGACATCTAAATGACCTTGGATGTTTACACTACACAAAATTATATAGGAAAATCACATAAGAGCATTTCACCTGATATATGTTTGATAAGCCTGCAAATGAAATGCACAAGTCAAATGTGTCTGTTTGCAGGCGAGTGTAATAAAACATGAGCATCAATGTCAGTGATGCTGAGTTGTGAAGATAGAGGACATAAGAAAAATGGTATTTATTCCAGTCTTGCAGGCTTGTTGTTTCCTTACCTTGGGACCTCCAGGTTGGAATCTTGGATGTTGACAAGTGTGGGCCAAGCATTCCAAGAATGATAAAAATGGAGGGAGTAGACAATACACTGGTGTTCTTCTCGGTGAGTCATAAAATAAAAGCATAGATAACTTCTTGTGAAGTGATCATCAGAGATGCCAATTTACTGTCTAAAAAAGTTGAAATCTGAGAAATAAACAATTCTGTGTTAAATTAACCTCTTAATCTCAACTGCTCCCATAAAACAGAGTTGAAAAAGTACGCCATTCAGATTAAAGGGGGTGACTCTTAACTACCAATTTGTTTCTAAGGCAGGTTTCTAATCGCCATATTTTGGAAATCAGACCTCATATGGATAAGCTTTTTGTAAGAGTTTGTTCTATTGAAGATTCCTCCAAGAGTTTCAAGTGCCGGCCTTATTTAACGTGACATGTGACCAGAACAGAAAAAACCCTAAAACTCAAACAGCGGATAGATTTTAAAATTTAAATGAGCGTCAATAGACAAAGAACGTCCACATGCGTAATGTGACATATCGTTTTTGTGAAATTCGCATTATTATAAGAGTTATGGCGTAATAAACACTTGTATTTACAGACTTTCAACAGTAGCGTTTCCTTTTTTTGCGCAAATGGTAAAAGCATACATCAGATTCTAAGGACGGCGACGTTATCTCTAATTCATAAAAGAAATTGGGACTTTACCTTGTTTCCTTGGAGTTTTTGGGATTTTAAATATTAACGCGCGGTTTGGGACTGGCACTAGTTTCGCACGCGCAAACGAATAAAATTCACCATTTACCGTTACAAAAACCTTCAAAATCGCTTGCTTCAAAATAGTGTTGTCAACAATCCCTTAGTAACTGCTCTTGATCTGTAGTTAAGAGTCTCCCCCTTTAAGCCACAGAAAGTTCAAAAGAAGCATCATCATTGATTTAATTTCTGTTTTACTGCCATCCCGCTGTGATTTACTGTGAAATAACAAGGGAATTCTTTTGAGCACCCCAAAGCGTTTCACAAAAGCTACCATGGGAGAATCGATCCTTCATGATGGCAGCACCACGGCTTTGGAACAGTCTTCCCATAAGCATTAGATCTGCTTGCACCACAAGTGATTTTAAACAGAAACTTAAGACATTTTTATTCAAGAAGGCATTTTGTTAATACAATTAGGTTATATTTAGATTTTTACATAGTTCTTCTGTAAATTATTTTTCTTATAGTTAATTGTAAACAGTATAAGTTCCGTTTTTGATTTCATAGAAATTGTAAATAGGTTCATCTTTTTTGTATTTATTGTAATGCGCATTTGATTATTTTATAGAAAATGCGCAATATAAATATTAAATATTATTATTATTATTATTATTATTATTATTATTATTATTATTATTATTATTATTATTATTATTATAATCTTCCTGGCTTAAATAATGGCATGAAAACAATTTCCAAGCACTTTCCTGCTTTTTAGTGACCAGTAGATTATTAGGTGTTTCAGTAGATGTGCCTGGGAGAGTTGGCTGTAGATCCACCATTAGTTTTAAACTAATTGCCTTTTGTTTGATTTTCCAGCCGAGGTTGGAATACTGGATGTTGATGTCATCAAGATCAATGGGTGTGGAGGGAAAAGATGTACACACTGTTCTTCTGGGTGAGTTGTAAAATAAAAAACAGACCTTGTTAGCCATACATATGCATCTTGCTTTGCAGATTATCATACTTTTATCAGATACATACCACTAAGCCTGTCTATAAGCCTACATTGTAACTGACTCCTTGTTTATCCAATTTGTTAGCATGAAATTGACTAGCACACGTTGTTAGTCTATCGTGGGCCACTCCTTTGCCCATGATGACCTTGGATATTGTTGACATCGCAGTTCACTGCTGCGAGAAAAATCACCAAATAATGTGATTACAACGCAAGCTTCAATAGTGTCAATAACAAAGGTTACTTAATAATTATATTCTTAATTGAGTTTGCAACTTACTATTATATAATAACATTTTACATTTTTTTCTCAGTTGGGTTGTAATCTACACAGACAAGGATGAATGACATGCTGTTGTGTCAATAGGTTCCTTGCTAAGTAGCAGAGATGACGCTGTGGTGTGAAGCTAGAGGACCTAGAAAAATGGTATTTATTCCAAACTATCTGTTAAGACTCTTCGTTATTAGTTTTTGCGATATCTTTCCTATTCACAGTAAAGATGATTAGGCCACTGTAGTTCTGATCATCTCCACATTTTGAATCGTAGAAAACTAGGAAGATTAGTGTTGCCCTCACTCAAAGTCTCAAATTTGCCATTTGCAAATCAATAAATTATCGATAATCATAATCAATATGTTTTCTTTATTAACCGCGCCGCCATGGGCCGAGCGCGGTTCTTGCTTTACACGGGATTTATTAACCGCGCGGCCATGGGCCGAGCGCGGTTCTTGTTTTACACGGGATTTATTATTTTTTTTTTTGTCGGTGACTAGACGCAAACCTCCACTTGGCCAAATCGTGATCGGGACTGAATCACGCAACCTGTGATGTTTATTCGCCAAAAGCTGTTGAAACATGAATGTACGGAAAATGTTGCGGATATTGTTTTCTTTATTGTGTATAAAGTATATTTTCTTTTGGTTTTATTGAAGCGTTCGATTCAAAGCGAATGTTGAATACACTGAAAAAGGTATTACGTCAGCCATGGAATGCGCTGATGTTGCAGGTTTCACTTTCGTTACGTGACAAATAACATTGTGTTTCATTTGCATGTTTATGTCGGCAGAAGCGACGGTCATTAATTTAATTTGTTTCCTCTTCTGCGAGTATTTGTTGTGGGTTTAGGCAATCGAAGTGAATTCTTTGGCTATTTCCTTGAAGTGAGTTCAAATATTTGGAAGGAAATGAAATATTTGCTTAAGTAAACAATCGAGCGTGCCCGAACGTGCAGGGGCTACGTCATTAGAAGGGAAAAATCCCCAAGCTAAAGATAGCCGGGCACAACGTAAACCTCGGATTGTGTGACTAACGTGACTACTTTGCTAGTCCTTTACTCATAATACAAACGGATTAAATTTAACCGTGACTTTTGAGAAAGAAAGCTGTTAATTTGCCAAAAATATAAGCGCGGTTTTAATTTGCTATAGCAACTTGTGGTTAGCCAAAAATTTAAGCGCGGTTTTAAGTTGCTATAGCAACTTCTTGTTATTTTTTTTTTTGTCGGTGACCAGACTCAAACCTCCACTCGGCCAAATTGTGACTGGGGCTTTGAAATCACGCAACCTATGATGTTTATTCGCCAAAAGCTGTTTAAACATAAATGTACCGAAAATGTTGCGGATATTGTTTTCTTTATTGTGTATAAAGTATATTTTCTTTTGGTTTTATCGAAGCGTTGGATTCAAAGCGACTGTTGAATACACTGAAAAAAGGTATTACGTCAGCCATGGAATGCGCTGATGTTGCAGGTTTCACTTTCGTTAGGTGACAAATAACATTGTGTTTTATTTGCATGTTTGTCGGCAGAAGCGACGGTCATTAATTTAATTTTTTTCCTCTTCTGCGAGTATTTCTTGTGGGTTTAGGCAATCGAAGTAAATTCTTTGGCTATTTCATCGAAGTGAGTTCAAATATTTGAAAGGAAATTAAATATTTGTTTAAGTAAACAATTGAGCGTGCCCGAACGTGCAGGGGCTACGTCATTAGAAGGGAAATTAAAACCCCCAAGCTAAAGATAGCTGGGGACAACGTAAACTTCGGATTGTGTGACTAACGTCACTACTTTGCTAGTCCTTTACTCATAATGCAAACAGATTAAATTTAACCGTGACTTTTGGGAAAGAAAACAATTAATTAGCCAAAAATATAAGCGCGGTTTTAAGTTGCTATAGCAACTTCTTGTTCTTCCAGGTTGGGATCTTGGATGTTTGGGCCAAGCATATTCAGATGAATGATAAAAGTGGAGGGTAAAGACGATACACGGTGATCTTCTCGGTAAGTCATAAAATAAAAGCATAGATCTCTTCTTGTGAAGTGATCATCAGAGATGCCAATTACTCTCTAACAAATTCTATTTGAAATGTGTGAAATCCACAATTTTGTGTTAAATTAACTTCATAATCTCAATTGCTTTCACAAAACCGAGTTGAGTAAGTACCCCTTCAAATTCAGCCACAGAAAGTTGAAAAAAGCATCAAATATCTAAAATATTTCTCCTGAAATGGCTTAAATAATGGCGTGAAAACAATTTCCAAGCACTTTCCTTTTCTGGGAGAGGGCTGCAGATGAATAAGTAATTGCTTTTTGTTTTATTTTACACTGTAACTGGCTCATGACCTGTTTATCCAGTTTGTAAGCATGAAATTGACTAGGGGCAATAAACTCCTCTTGCATGCATTGTAAGCCTGTTGTGGGCTACTCCTGTGCACATGATGACCAAGGTTGATGTTTTTGATGATGTTACAGTTCGATTTCACTGCTCTGAGAAAACTCACCTAATAATGTGTTTAACAACACAAGCTTCAATATTACTAATAACAAAGTTTACCTTAATATTTTCTTGAGTTTACAACTTACAATTATGTAACATTTTAACTGATTGTTATAATTTTACTCTTTTTCTCAGTTGGGTTGTAATCTACACAGACAAGGATGAATGACTTAATTGCTGTTGTGTCAATAGGTTCCTTGCTGAGTAGCAGAGGTGATGCTGTGGTGTGAAGCTAGAGGACATAGAAAAATGGTATTTATTCCAAGTAACTGATAATTTGAATGTAAATTTCATTTGTAGCAGTGATCAAGCAGTTTATATCAGATGTGTGCTGGGATGATCTGATTATTGACACACCTCCAGGTATGAACAATGTTAGTAATTTTAAGTCCATCTTAGGGAGTACCCGAAATGTTGAGATGAGATGATAAATGTAATGTATCAGTCAAATTTACTGATCATTATTTAACCTTTCAAATGACTTGCTGTTGTGTCAATAGGTTCCTTGTTAAGTAGCAGAGATGATGCTATGGTGTGAAGATAGAGGACCTAAGAAAAATGGTATTTATTCCAATCTGTAGGCTTCTTGTTATTAAATTTTGTCTTTCCTGAAATGTACATGTATGTATTAAAAATAAAGAAAAAATGGTTAGGCTACATAGTTCTGAGTGTCTCCACATTTGGAATTGGAGAAAACTAAAGACATCAGTCTTGTCTTCGTGCAAAGTCTCAAATTTGCCATTTGCCACTGCCAAGTAACTGATAATTCGGACTTTAATTTCTTTTGTAGCAATTATCGAACAGTTTCTACGAGAAGTGTGCTGGGGTGATGTGGATTACCTGATTATTTGCGCACCTTCAGGTATGAGGTTAATTTGTACTGAACAATGTAATTTATGTGCACCATATATATAAAGGGAGCACCCACCCTTGCCGAGTGCATGTTTGATGAAAATGATAAATGTAATGTATCATTCAAATTAAATTATCTTAACCTTTCTTTTCTTAGTTGGGTTCCAGTCTGTGCAGACAAGGATGAATGACCTGCTGTTGTGTCAATAGGTTCCTAATTGCTACATAGCCAAGATGATGTTATGGGGCGAAGATAGAGGACCAAGGAAAAATGGTATTTATTCCAATCTGCAGGCTTTTTGTTATTAATTTTTGCCTTTCATCACCTATGCAAAATTAAAAATGATTAGGCTTCTGAGTGTCTCCACGTTAGTAAGTAAGGTAAAGTCTGCATACAAGCCTAGTGGCCCATCAGGCCAGAGCTTATCCCTATTCTAGTAGGATGAATTGAATAGGAGTATTTATACTCCTCCCTGGATCAGCAGTAAATTTTCCAGTACCCATTTTTCACCTGAGTTGAGAGAGGCACTGTGATAGTAAAGTGTTCCCCATGAATTAACAACTTAGTGACACCAGCCAGGGCTCACCGTTCCCAGACCACATTATCCAGAGTCCAGCACACTAACCATTAGGCCACCTGCACAACTCACAGGTCTCCACATATTAGGGCATGTAGAAAACTATTATAGTCTTGTTATCACACAAAATCCCAAATTTACCAGTGTCCCCTGCCAACTAACAAATTTAACTGTTTTGTTAATTTTTTGTAGCATCTTTCGGAAGTGTGTTGTGGTGATCATCTGGATTACATGAATTATTGGCACACACATTCAGGTACAACAATAATTAGTACTGAGCAATGTAATTTTAATCGAATATTGCAACAAAAATCAGTGTACTGTTCGACAATCGTGTAGTGGTTATAGTTTGTGAGACTCTAGATTCTAACTAGCTCTTGCTTGCAAATCTGTAGTTAATGTTTTTCTTTCTTCTTTGCAGGCACTATTCCACTGGATCAAAGTCTAACACAATTCCAATGAAGAAGGCCAAGCCTTTATTGACTTGTTTCTTAGCTCATCAACACCACAAAATTGTATACAGTAAATACAACATTCAAACTGCTACAAATGGAAAGCAGTGGAGATCAGACTGAACATTAAAAAAACCATGCATGTAGTCTGTTGGATATACTGTGTCTGTAGCGCAGCTGAGATTCCTGTCTCTAATGACAAACATGTCTGAGAACAACAACTGGTTTCTCCTTACATTGTTAGTCCAGTGTCCATCAGTCAAGTCTTGATGTAGCACCAGCTTCTCAAAACAAACATGAAAAGAAATGTATAGGAATTAGTAAGGGGAAAGTTTAAATTGTATCTTGATTTAGAAAAATCTCTTTTGCATTTACTTTCAAGACACATTTACATAAAATATGCGGCTACATAACCAGTTTTGTCAATGACCTCTTCAATTGGTTGCCATGATAGATTTGAATCTGGGATGATGTCATGTAACCATAAATGAAAAGTAAACCTTGACAACTATATATAGTTATGTTAAAAAATAAACCAAGCCAGAAATAATGATACGATTTCATAGAAATAAATGCTTTAATAGAAAGATGAGTGATGGAATTACATAGTATTTTTATGACCCATGTCACACACATTTACATTCGAAGATTTTTCTAATGTAAATGTGTAGGGCTAACGTTCATCAAAATCTTATGTAGTTTTTAATTGCTCATCTTTCTCTTAAAGTGTTTATCAAATCCTTTAGTTGTTAGAAATAATAAATAAATGAAATATAAATATTTAAAAATATAAATAAATATAAACAGTGTAGAGTATCAAGGTATATTTTTCACTTGCGGTTACATGAAGTCATCCCAGATTCAACTCTGATATGGCAACCAACTGAAGAAGTCATAAACTTAGCAAGTTTTGCAGTTGCATACGTTATATGAATGTGTGTTGAAATAAAATGTTTTAAGGCCTTTCCTGATTGAGATATTGGTAAATCAGAAGACATGACAATGACCAAAAAATGAAGAATCCTTATTTTTAAACTCGGAAATTGTTGTAGATGATAGGTCATGAAAGAAATGGAACTAAATAAAGTTGTACATGTACCACTAAAGCCGCCTGTACCATTATATTGTGTGATAATAATCTTCTGGACTCATTGTCCCCGGATACAATCTTGGAAGCAGGGAGATGGTGTGCAAAATCAGGGGACTGGGAAGGAGCTAATAATGAGCATGTGGTAAATCAAAGCACCGAGTCACTTTCGCATGTTTGCCCATAGGAGACCCAAGCGTAAAATGTAGGGACTGGAACTGAAAATTGAACCTCATCAAAAGTATAGGTATTTTCTTGAATAAAGTTTATTAAACACTGCCTGGTGTCATTTTTTGTCATTCTACCGAGTTTCAGCGAGATTTGAGCGATTTTAGGTTTTTTAGCCCTACAGCGCTGTAGCGCTTTGAGCCTCTCTATGGGTATTTCCGAAGAAGCGAAGACCACCGCGGAATAAACGAAGATCTCAAGATTGAAGCGAAGATCTGTCATTGACCACAATTCGCGTGTTCAAATTGAAACACTCGGATATAAAACTGTCAAAATTCGTAAACACTACAGAAAATATCTTTAAGGTCGCCACACACGAGGGGACCAGTCGCAGGGACTGGTCCCCTGTAGAGTTTACACGATGGAATGAGTCGCGGGGACCAGTCCCTTGAAGGGTTCACACGCTGGGACCTGTTTCGCAGCAAGATAGCAGTATTTATGACGTTTTCAATATATAAAACAAGATAATCACCTTGTGGAGATGGAAAATTATTATTATTATTCCTATTATTGTTCATATGTGAGCGTGCTTACTGGACTGTGTTCAACAATTGTTTTAAAAACATGGAATGTTGACAATGTTCGAAATCCGCTCGTATTTTATAATTTTGATATCAGGTTTCCTTTCGGTGTTTATATACCTGAAAAAAAAAAATTGCATCATTTCATCAAACACTGCAAAAGTAAAGTATTCTCCAGGCTAGCTGAAAAAAAACATCCGATCAAATTTGCATAACATAAACCGGATGTCACGCATTCTCTTCATGAAATGGCGCAAAAACATGCTAGCGACAGCTAGCGAGAACATTTGGCGGGAACTTTGTTTTCATCGAGTAAAAATGGCTTCGAGAGCTGCGAAGAAAAAGACTCTGTTGCTCCTGATGATGATGCAAGACGAAGAATTGCCGCTTTCTTATGAACGAAGAATCAATTACCATTCGTGTACTGGTGACGCTCCAATCTTCAATATTAATGCCAACAGTCTGTTCAGTAGTATTCTGTTCAATCTGTTCACTACTCTGTTCAGGCATCGCCATCTTCAAACACGAACGTGCAGAATTGTGGGAGCTTAAAATGCTGATCAGCGATTGGTTTATTTTTAATTGGTCGCAGGGACCAGTCCCACGACCCTGTTCACACGAGGGACCAAACAAAATATTGCGGGGACCAGTCCATGCGACTGGTCCCACGAATTCAAACCAGTTTGAATTCTTGGGACCGATTTCGGGGACCAAAATTCAGTCCCTGCGACCGGATTTTTGACGAAAATTGGCCTGTTCACACGATGGGATTTGGTCGCAGGGACTGGTCCCTGCGACCGGTCCCTGCGACCAGTCCCCTCGTGTGTGGCGACCTTTAGTTTCTGAATAGGTTTATTGTCACTACCACGAAGCCACAATTGAGCCATTGCAAGGCTGAAACGACAAAAACACTCCACTGATAATGTCATCATAAATGATATTAATGATGCCAAAAAAACACACGAAGATTTGCAAAAAAATTGCGAAGAAAACGAAGATCATGGGTACCCATAGAGAGGCTCAGTACTGGCTTGTATGTTTGATTTTAAGTTTTTCTGACTTAATCTCAATATTTTTCGGCCGACTGCAATTTTTCCGCGCTGCGTACATTTAGACTAATTGTTTTACTGCACGTGCCAGACGAGATCAGACGAGTGTGCCGAACGGCCGCCAATGCGTTGCATACAGGTAAACAAGACCAAACAAGCCACAATTTTTCGATTCCTCTGATCAGTCCAAGTGAAAATATCTGGGTAGATCTTGAAATATATTTCTTTCTGACATCCGAAATGATTCCCCGACTTTTTTGTGGTTCTCTAATGGTCTCTAATGTAAGAACACACCAAAGTGACTCTGAAGTTACTGTTCGCCGATTGGGCAAAATAGTACAAAGGATTTTTTTTTTGCTCAATCAGCGCTTACTTTTGGGTGGGAGGGGGCTAGCTTATTGGAACTTTATGGCATGTGACACCTCAAAGGGTCTCGCGCAATTGACCCAACCAAAGTGAAATGTCACGTCTGTGTACTGCAAAAACGCGATCGATTTTTACCCCAAAGTTCAGATCAGCATCACACATAGCCTCGATCAAGCAAATAAGAAATCTGTCATATACACTTTAATCAACTTAACTATTTTGTTGCCCTGGAAATTGTGTGACGTACGTAGCTATTATTTTGACTGTAGTCTTACTTAGAACTTATCAAGTGATACCGCTGTGAAACATGGGTTCACTGATATTTCTTTGAGCTTCATTGCTACCCTGGGATATTTTGGATTTCCAGCTGCGCCATTAGGCATTATTTGTTGTGCTTGGTTAGCGAGCCGCACACACCGTGGCCAGCGGATTCTGTCTTTACCCAGGCGACTTTGCGCTGGGGTAAGGTAAGGTAAGGTAAGGTAAGGTAAGGTAAGGTAAGGTAAGGTAAGGTAAGGTAAGGTAAGGTAAGGTAAGGTAAGGTAAGGTAAGGTAAGGTAAGGTAAGGTAAGGTAAGGTAAGGTAAGGTAAGGTAAGGTAAGGTAAGGTAAGGTAAGGTAAGGTAAGGTAAGGTAAGGTAAGGTAAGGTCTTTATTTACAGAGGGTAGCACTTAATAGCTATAAAGCTAATAAACCTGTGGCCCTCCTATTTACAATTGTTAAAAAACTAAGATATACAATTATAATATATAAGAAACGAAATTATTAATCACAAAATTAATTAAAAACTATTCTAAAAAGGATAATCTTAAATTAAAATGGTCAATAAAATGTTGTTGTAATATACAAGAAACGAAATTATTAATCACAAAACTAATAAAACTAATTATGGGGACATGCTCATGTTATAATGTTGTTCGGATCGTGTGTGCTTCGTCGTCCTCTGTTGACTGGCGTGCTGGCAGCGGTGGGATACGATCGCGAGTGGTTTGGCCCAGACGATCTTTTGCCGCCTGACGTGCAGTGCGTCGTTTCGCTCCCTCGTAAAAGTGCTACTGAAACGAAATTTTCGTATTGTTTTTTATTTGCTCAATTTATGGTCTTGAACCTGGTTAAAATCAGCGGCACAGCGCACTCGATCGCTTGCGTAGAACTGAATATCGTGAAAATATCCAAACCAGCTGCAAACCGAACAGAAAAGGCCACAGAATTGAACCAATTCGTAAATTGTATGTCAGGCTAACATACATACTGTTTTTGACTTCCTTGCAGCTCTGAGGTTTCTAAAACATCAGATTCGAGGGCTTAAACCGTAGGCCACATCTCTTATTTTTGGCCCGGCGCGAAATCAACACAACCAGTGACGTCACAAGGCTGTTTTGGCCAGGCCAAAATGGCCGCCAATTTTCTGCCCAACCAGCCAACTTCGAGCGGCTAAAAAAGCAGGTTTCGCAAACCGTTGGCGAAAAAAAGTTGATAGCGCTTGTTAGCAAGGTTGAAACTTTATGATTATGCAGAAATCTCAGATACGAAAATTTCGTTTCAGTAGCACTTTAAGGACTTTGACACTGTTTTTGTTTCGTTTCCTCAGATACGAAACGGTATTGTTTTCGATTCGACGATGTGAACTATTCACATTGTGGGGCCTACTGTCCAATCAAGAGAATGCTCGAAACCACTATGTTAACACGCGCCAATGACCAGTTGCGGATCATCACCGACGGCGCCGCAAAACCTCCAGGTATCGCCACCACACTCTATGTGACTGCTTCCTGGGTTTTCAGTGCAAAGCTCCGTGACCGTGAAGTCACCTGGCTTCGCTGTGAGATAGAGGCCTTATCCATCGCAGCCGCTACCAAACACTTCAGTCCCTACATCGTTCAGTCTAAGACTCCATCCTGCATCCTGAGGGACAGTATGTGTCCAGGCATTTCAGAAACTCCGTCGTGGCGAGTTCTCCTCAAGCCCTCGCGTCACTACTTTCCTTTTCACCTTTACTGGTACCAAGCATCTGTTCGTCATGTTGATGGAGCTGCCTTCCTACCATCTGACTTCGGCAGTCGCAATACCCCTGATTGCGACAGTCCAACTTGCCAAGTCTGCACCTTCGCTCAACGCACGAAGGATTCTGTAGTTCTTCGCCCTTCTGTGTAAAGTATACTCTCTGGTACGGCTAAACTCCCTTTAGCTAGCAGGGCTGCTTGGCTACCCCTCCAGACTGAGTGCCCAGACCTACGACTCATGTCCATCTCACCCAAGGCACACGCCCTTTCAAGTAGTTGACAAACATCAAAGACGTGAAGCGCCACCTTAATGTTGCAACAATTGCCTCCGATGGCCTACTTGTGATCAAAAGTAACGAACCACGTACTGGTGCCTACCCGGGAATGCGTCATTGTCCCTCGCCAAGCCCTGAACGGTCTCTTGTCTGCTTTATATGTCTACCTTGACCATCCGGGTACCCACCGATATTTATTTGCCGTAAATATGGACAAGGGCATCGAGCGCGTCACTACTGGCTGTTATCATTGTGCTTCGCTCCGTGCTATCCCTATCTCCGTTGTGCTACAGTCTACCAACCCCTCCGCCAGAAACCGTGAGCATCTCCTTTGCGGCTAATACTTGTCTTGCGTGAATGAGTCACTTCCTACACATTATCATACCTCCTTCCCATCGAGCACCTTGACACGCTTCGTGATACTCTAATCAATCTGTGCATCGACATGCGCCCCTTGGAAGATCCTCTTTCCGTAATACGAACAGATCTTGCTAGCTGATTATGGCCTAATCCCTAAAAAAAATACGCTCACCGCAAGGCCAACCATCCCAGCAGCCAATGTGGCCAGCAATCCCTCTCTCATCATTGGTGACCTAGTGTACCTCTACTGTGACCAAAACAAGTCTCGTGAAAGAGATCGCTACTTAGTGGTGTCTGTCGATGGTGCTTGGTGTCAGCTTAAAAAGTTAAATGGTTCGCTTCTACAGAGTACCTCCTATTGAGTAAAGAACACTGAATGCTTCAAAGTTCCTCTGGATGCCTCGCCTTCCCTTCCTCATAACTCGGGCAGCGCTTGATTTGAAACCGATGATGATGAAGATCCCTCTGTTTCCCCACCCTCAAAACCAGGGATACCGAGGCAGCCTCTCCTGCTCCCGCATCTCACCAGTACCAGACCATGGAGCAGTTACCTCCTCCCTCCCCACCACCGGTGTCTGTTGCTCTTTCTACACCTACTAACCCAGCTACAAGAGAGACTGTTACAGATTCCAGCCTCCCCCCATCACCCTCTCATGGCGACCAGTCTGGCCAGGATCTCACTCTGAGACGATCGACACGTGATCGCCGCTCTCCACAGTACTTTGAGGACTTTGACATGCATTAACAGCTTCCCGTCGTTTCTCGTGCGCCCTTTTTTTCATGTCATTGGCTAGCGGTATTTCTGCTCGAAATACACAAATTTCTTCCTTTTGGGACTAATATTTCATCTCTCTTCGCTTTACCAGGTTAGCTCAGGTTCACCAGAATCTTGTCTGTAATAACAAAGCTTTCAGCGAATTCGTTTCTAAAGCAACTACATGGGGCTTTAAGAATGATATATATTTGGCACTCATAATATGTACCCAAGTGGTCATTCCATTCTGTCGCCAAAATGCTGCGTTTGACTCCGAAGTCTTCTCTTATAGACAAGATAACTAGAATTAATTTGTCTCGCGGCTAAAATCGCTGCAGAAAAGTACGCTTGGAGCAAAGATTGTCGGCGACAAAGGCCAGGTATTTCAATCACACGCTCACTACATCGCTGATACAGATGGCGAAGTTTATGTTTGCCGTGACTCGTCTTTGGGAGGATCCTACAGCGGAGTTTCACCAATGGGATTGTTATGGAGCATGAAACCAGCACCGGGACAAAGAAAAGGAATTCGACTGATGAAATTGGATGTCACTAAACCGTACAACATCGTATTGAACTGTTTTGATGGCCATATAACTCCGCGTGAATCTTCGCTGCCACCATTGTCAAGCGACATATTTCAGAAGTGGTACATGGCTGATGGAGTGAAGAGAATTCCCGTGAGAGAAGGAAGAATCCGTGGAACATTGTTTCTACCACCGGGAAACGGACCTTTCCCTGGTAAGTAGCGAAAATTCAGTTCTGTGCAAAATGAGAGAAATTAATATGATTGCTTTGTGTTGAAGTAGCTGTTCAGCTGACGGATTATTGGTTTCATAGTTAAAAACAATGATCAGAATTTGTTTTATGCCAAATAGAGTAAAATTTCCCGATTAACAACTACTGTATGTATACAAACACAATTAACTTTGCATTGCAGAGCTGACAAACGTGAAAATATAATGGTCGCTAAGACTGAAGATAACGAAGAAAAAATTTCCAAATTATTAGATGATAAAAATAGCAAACAAAAGCTTTGAAGCGAAGTTATTGATTTTCAAATGCTTAAGCAAGCAAGCAACCGTGGACAATGATCCTACTCGTGTACGTTAGATCAGTAGTGATCTAATCGGTTTAAAATGAAGAATGTAAAAAAGCAGAGACCGATACAATGTAGAAAGATTTTAAATTTAGTGGACTATATTTCGGCTGGCCGAAGAGAAACATCCAAATCCGCCGAAGTGAGAACCCATTCATGTGTTTTTAGAGCTCTGGGAATATTTTGAATGAAAAATAAAATAAAATGGAATTCGGTTTTCGTATGATATGAAAAAAAAAAATTATGCAGATCTCTGCAAATTCTTCCAATCATACTCCGCCTCTTCCAATAATTGAACAAAAGATATCATGAGTTTGATTAGCCAATCAGCGCGCGCCAACACCGCTATCCACTGTTTTAATACATACTAAAATATATTAAGGTGGCTGGTAATGGTTTCCAGCACTTTCCAGCTCTTACACTTTGACTGGATAGTACAATAAATTTTTATCAGTTGATGCTACAATAATGGTATCAAATAAATGCCCAATGATTGCCGAGTACGTTTTGGTTACTTTCTTGACCTCACTGGTTTCCATAGCAACACTATAACCTGTTAAAAACACCCTTAATTTTAGCTTTTAGTGCTTATAACTCAAAAACGAGCTCGATGACCCCCAATTTTTATTATTGAACATTGATTAGCATGTTAAGATACAACTTTCTGCAAAGTTAAAAAAATTTCTACGAAGCGGTTTCAGAGCCACCTTAAATTTTTAAAAATAACTAGATAACTAGAATTAATTTGTCTCGCGGCTAAAATCGCTGCAGAAAAGTACGCTTGGAGCAAAGATTGTCGGCGACAAAGGCCAGGTATTTCAATCACACGCTCACTACATCGCTGATACAGATGGCGAAGTTTATGTTTGCCGTGACTCGTCTTTGGGAGGATCCTACAGCGGAGTTTCACCAATGGGATTGTTATGGAGCATGAAACCAGCACCGGGACAAAGAAAAGGAATTCGACTGATGAAATTGGATGTCACTAAACCGTACAACATCGTATTGAACTGTTTTGATGGCCATATAACTCCGCGTGAATCTTAAATTTTTAAAAATTTAAGGTGGCTCTGAAACCGCTTCGTAGAAATTTTTTTAACTTTGCAGAAAGTTGTATCTTAACATGCTAATCAATGTTCAATAATAAAAATTGGGGGTCATCGAGCTCGTTTTTGAGTTATAAGCACTTAAAGCTAAAATTAAGGGTGTTTTTAACAGGTTATCCTGTTACTATGGTAACCAGTGAGGTCAAGAAAGTAACCAAAACGTACTCGGCAATCATTGGGCATTTATTTGATACCATTAGTGTAGCATCAACTGATAAAGATTTCTAGTACAGACCCGTCAAAAGTGTAAGAGTTGAAAAATGCTTGAAAATGCTGGAAACCGATACCAGCCACCTTAAAATGTCTGCTGGTGTGCAGCATGCATTTGCCTCACAATGGTGTAACATTTCTTTTACAAGTTTTACTCTTTTATAAATATGTAAAACCCTATTTCTTGAAGCACAAAGAGAGTTATACATCAACTGAATAATAAGACTCACTGCAGGATACTTGGTAAAAATAATAATAATAATAAGTATATACCACAAAAGTGAATAATGCTTTCCGCGCGTGCTTATTGGTTAACTCGGAGGCGATTGGCAAAGTACTTTTCACCTCCACTTCGGTGAATAATTGTTAACTATTCACCTCCGAGCAACTCGCACGCGAAGAATGTAATCGTTAACAGAAAAAAAATGAGTTAACAGGAATTCTTTTGGGTTATATTGTCTGTCTCACCTCCCTGTTTTAGTATACAGTATACTAAAACAAATATTGACCTTAGTGTCGGTGAATAATTTTTAAGTAGATCCTTTTATCATTAGCATGCGTAGCAGGCGTAAAATAGGGTCGCCCACTTCCTCTAAAACAATAGATAACTGGTCATAGCAATGCCCCTAGCCCTGAATAACAATAAAGGAATTGTTAACAGTGGGTGAATGAAAATAGAGGTTCCAGGGAGGTAGTGTCTTACCGTTAAAATAGGGGGAGGGGATGGGGAATCGAGACCTCCGCCTTTTCCCCCGAACTCTTTCAATCCTCCCAACCTACCTCCCCCTCCCCGTTTTACGCCCGTTACGAAGGGTAGGATATCATTACCATTATTGAGAGCTAACGGTAAACAGGCTAAGGCAGAGCGCTATTCAGGCTACTCGGAGTAGCAGTCTGCAGTCTACAAGTTTGTCACCATCGGTGGTAATTTGTTTCGTTTTTATTTTAAACAATTGTCAAATGGGATTTTTCATCAAATTCAGGATAATTAAGAGCGAGGTAAATGTTAGATTCAGGAAAGGTGCAAACTGCACGTTCACTGACATCTTTGCTGCATGACAACCTCGCAGCGCTCGTCCCTTAAGCGAACCGAAGATTTTGCTCACGGCCATACAGCGTGTGCAGTTCATGTGACCAGAATGCGAACAAGATTCCTGGTACAATATAATCTAAAAATCTCCTTCTACCTGCAGGTGTGATGGAGCTGTTTGCTGCCACTGGAGGACTTATGGAAATCAAGGCTTCTCTACTGGCATCTCATGGCTTTGCTGCTCTTGCAGTGGCGTACATCGGCTATGATGATATACCAAAGTCTCCAACATCCATGGACATGGAGTACTTTGAAGAGGCAGCTAACTGGCTCAGCAATCATCCCGAAGTCTTGCCGTATGGTATTGGCGTTCATGCCATGTGCTTCGGATCATGGATTGATTTACTAATGGCAAGCCTTAACATGAAAGCTATCAAAACCGTTGTGGCAATCTCACCTGTAGTAGTTGCCTACACTGTACCCTTTCAATACAGGGGAAAGGTCTCAGATTTAGTTCCTCTCAAAAATAGCGAGAAAATAACAGTGGAAGAGGGCCGCATCTGGCGTTATGCATTTCCCACAGTCACCACCGATTATTGTCCTCCAGTTTCCAAATATTCAGCTTTTACACCAGTCGAGAATATCTCTTGTCCTGTTCTACTAGTCTGTGGAACTGGTGATCTTCATATGAATCCTGAAACATCGCAAATGATATTTGATCGCTTGAAGACCCGTGGCAGGGAACACCTGTGCTCTATTCTACGTTATCCCGGAGCGGGACATCTGATCGAGCCACCATACTCTCCACTCTGTTATTCTACATACAGCTGGACTACCAAACGGTTCGGTGATCCCTACCTGGTGTTGGGTGGGGAGACAGAAGCTCACGCTAAAGCTCAAGAGGACGCCTGGCCAAAAATCTTAAGTTTTCTACGAAGAAATCTTCAAAATGTTGAGCCCAACATCAGGACAACTCGGATTAATATTAATCGGATTAATATTAATCCTAATGATTATTATAATCCACTAATAGATTATTATAATCCAGTAATGGATTATTATAATCTATTACTGAGGTTTGAGCCGTGCCTTAATCTATTAGGATTAATATTAATCTTATGTAAGATAAATATTAATCCTACTTAAATATTAATGTTTATATTAATCCTACATAGGATTCCTATTAATCGTACGTAGTATTTCTATTATTCCTACCTAGGATTAATCTTTGTCCAAAGCTTCCGAAGATTGGCATTATTAAAAGATCTTAGGCTTGCTTATCACTATCTTATGCATTCTTGAACTCTTTTGACTCTTTTGCCATCGTGATATGCCGGCTCCGAACCTCGAAACAGTTCGTGTTTTTGGGATTGTCGCTATTTCTATGCAGCTGGTAGTTATTCCCTTTCTCAAGGTCCCCTTTTTTATAAAAGCACATGCCCACGGCACGGATTCGCTGGCCCAGAGGTGCTTGCTCCTTTTCATTCACTTCTAGGGTCAACATCGTGGTATCTACCAGCTCTAGCAAATGCAAGTGATCGTCATGTGACTGATGTGATCAGTGCTATGTCCCGTCAGTCCTGTGTTATGTCTGCAGTGTGTCTGTTTTTAAAGCTGTATATCCGAACATTCACGGGAATTTTATCTCGATTATAATAGAGATTAATATTAATCCGGATGATATTAATAATAATGATCTAATCCTTCCATTTTTTTTCCGTGCCCTAATCTATTACTGGATTATAATAATCTATTACTGGATTATAATAATCTATTACCGGATTATAATAATCTATTACCGGATTATAATAATCCTATTATAATCTATTATTATTATAATCCACGGATTAATATTAATCCGAGTTGTCCTGCAACATGTAACTGATAGCAGGTCTTTGTCGCTTGTGCTGTCACCTGTTTTAGCCAGAATCTTGTCAAACGAGTATAATGTTAGCCATTTTACTCAATATAATGTTAGAATAAAATTTCAACAGCTCATGTGGACATTCAGTTTAATTGTAACTTTATTACAGTTTCTAATTATCCAGGGGATGATTATCTAGCTTAAATTAAATTAATTGGGGACACCTATCCACCCATTACCTACAAACTTATTACGATTACGTGTTATACAGAAAATTAAAGCAATATTTATATGTCCAAACATAGTTAATAGAGGAGACTGGTTATGAAAGCCGGCGAACTTCAAAGAGCTAAACAATAGCGCCACAGTGATTTTGGCATCCCCGTAATTTAAGCACCCCCGTCCCAAATTTGGCATCCCCTCTGGGGATGCCAAATTCACTAAAGCGTTGAATACAGCAGACTGGGGCAAGTGAAGCCACTCACAATTCCACTCAAAAACCATTTCGCTTTATCGCAAAGCTTTGTCTTCATAAATTTAATCGTTCTTAGCAAACAGTACTAACGTCTTTGCAAATATTCGCAAAGCAAAACAAACCGTTTGATTCAAGTCCGCGCCGTTATTCTTATAACCGAATCACGGGCTGAAATCCCTTTTAATTGTACTAACACGCACATGGTGCTTATCGCTAAACTTTTCAAGGCAGGTTAATATTTCAAACATTGTAAGAGGCGCATTGTAAGAGCTTCTGATTTGCTTGGCGGATGAAAATTTCAAATGCGAACATGATCAAGAAACTGACAAAGGACTGTCACGCAATATAGAAACTCAATATGAGGCCTTTCAATATGGCCTTTCAAAGAAAGAAATCACAATTGTTCGTGATTTGTTCGGCAAACTATATCTCTTGTTATTTTTTTTTTTAATAAAAGTGGAAACAACGTGAAGGCAAATCAGCCTCCAAAACGATTTGTCAAGGAGAGCGATTATTTTTTACGGAAACTTCAGAAAAATAACAAGGCTGGAACCATTTTCATATTTTGACCTTAACACTGCTATTTCGCGTTTCCTTATTCACAACACTACACACATACCGACTCAGAAAGACAGAAAGACAGACAGACAGACAGACAGACAGGCAGACAGACAGACATGCATGCATTGCATTGTATTGCATTGCATGTATACTTTAGGAACATACATAAATGTACTGCTGATACTGTCCATACAAAAACAAGAATAGTAACGAAACTTCCTTAGAGTCAATGCATAGGCTTGCTAACCTCGCTGAATGGAGATTCACAAATCCCACAGACGCTCTGAGCCACCTGTTCATGAAACAAAGGTGGCATCAACAATTAAACAAAAGAACAACCACTTCAAAATGACAACTAAATGACAAGAAAGAACTACCCTTCATCATCATTATATTAAGGTCGTCGTTCAATGAAGCTTGACATGATTCGATACGTTACCATGCAAACAAAAACACCGCAGCTGGAACAGTCATTTTGTACAGGGTCTTCCCAAAACTCTTCAGCCCAGCTGTCTACGGAAGAGGCATCCCATCCTTCATCTGAAGCCTTCGCTCTAAGGTAAGTCCTGAATAGATCGAAAAAGGCAAAAGGCGTCAACCTTTATAACACAAACGTTAATATCGCACACTAAAAGAGCATTAAGTAACTGCTCTAGATAACAAGTTCAAACCCATGTGAATAGGCACTATTATAGTGAGAATGTAGCAATAATAAATCTATATGGTCTACCTGATGTTATCAAAGAATCCCGTTTCATTGTTAGCATCTTTTCCTCGTGGATCATAAAAGACAATTGTCTTGGCCTGGTACATTATGATCTGCGAGAAATTAAAATCAGGAGTTAAGTACATTCACATAATTCTGGCATTGTATGCACTTTTTGCTGCAAATGTAGACGACTTACCCCGAGGCACCAGTGGTTACCATCCAGATGCACCGGGAATATAACCTCGGTTGTTTCTGCTAACTTCACCTGAAAAAAGAAATCATTGAAATTTGTTTCTGTTTTTTTTTTTGGCTGGTTGAAAAATCCCCTTGAGCCTCAATTCCTTTTCCAGTGGATTGTACAGTTAAAACCCATTTATTCGAACTCGGTTGTTTCGAACAAAAACCAATATTATCCTTGGATTTGCCTTTCAGTCATACACTATCGGCTATTTCAAACTCCCGCCATTTCGAAATGTTTTTTGTTTCCCCAAAGGTTTGAAATAGCGGGGTTTATCTGTATATTAAATATATATTTATTCCAGTTTCCTTATATGACCGTATCTCACAAGAAATGGAAAACGCCTTATTTAAATTCGACCGCCAACTGTTTAACAGTTTTTAAGAACCCCATTTTCATGCACGGGAAAACTAGCAGAAACACCTTGTTAAATCCAGTTAATTTACCTCACTTTTTCGCCAGCTAACAAGGTCCTGAATTTTCCCATTTCTCAGTTTTTGGTAGAAAAATGACGGGAAGTGGGCAATGCGGTGTTTCTGTGTATAAGAAAATTGAATATCAGAAGTTAATGAAGAACATTAAGCGTCAACTCTTACCTAAAACAGCAGACTTTGCCCAAAACAGTTGAGATTTTTTTTAAGTTTTTGGCGAACAACTACCTCTAAATATTAGCAGGAAAGCCTTTGTTTCAGTTAGCACCTACAACTTGAATGTATGCCGGAACAAACAGTCGGCAGTACGCACCGCTGTAAATGACGAAAACCTTTCACTTCCGGCTGCCTTCTGTAGCTGAAAAGCACTCTAATATAAGCATATAACGGCCGTAATCAACAAACACTAACCGATTGATCATGAGACGCCACATCCTCAAGAAGCGCAAAGTAGAAATTCATGACCTTTGGAATATAAAAAAGATTCGTCAGCATGTCAAATCTATAGTTCCGCTTTTGTTTAATCTGTTTCATCTTTACCTCGTCATTGAGCCAACCAGGTGTGAACTCCGCCCCCTTTCCCGCAATGGCGTCCTCTATTTTACATTTTTCTGCTGGTTCTACAGGATATTGTACTCGCTTTAAATCTAGCCAACTAAGGGAGATGTTGTATCGCATCACCATGTCCTTATGGATATTAACGTTGCTACATAGTTGCCACGTGTCTTCCACCTATGAAAATAAAAAATCCAGAGTTAGAAATGATATGTGTAAAATTAATATATATGTGCAAAATTTATTATTCAAAGACTTTTTTTATCATTTAGATTCATCATTGAAAATCTTTGCGGAATTGTAGTCACCATTTGCCTTTCCTCTGAGGTTAGGGGCTCCCACATCGGGTGTTTGCGTCCATTGTCATGTGCATCTAAACAGATGAAACGATTGACAGTGGTTAACACTGAAGAAGGGAGGGGCATGGTCAAGGCATGGTCGCAAAGGTGCATCGATCGAGTAATATACGTCTTACCTTCTCTTTTGCTGTTCTTTGTACTATTAGCAGCTTCCTTTTTTCCCTCAGATTCCGCACTTTGCTTTTGACCCCTTTCTGTTTAAATAAATGAGACGGGGTAAGATAACGCAACGGTACACCAAGATAAAAATGGGTGAGATAGCAAACGCCAAGGAAATATAGGTATTTGTCATACCTTGTGTTTTGCTGTTCTTTTCAACTTTAGAAGCTTTCTTTCTTGTATCAGGTGCTGCACTTTCCTTTCGAGTCGTTTCTGGTTGATATAATGAGAAGGGTTTAAATGAATACAACGATAGAAAAGTAAAAACAACATTTTAGACTAAATACGTAAAACACTATAAAATAGTTAACTAACTTTATACTGATTTAAAGTTATGATACAATTGCAAGGCAAGTTGTGGTTAAGTAGAAAATGTCTAACGTTTAAAAAAAGACAGCCATTCCACATTTTTAGAGTAGATAGCGGAACCTCCTAAATTTTCCCCGGTTTTTTGTACGGTCATTATTGTTGTTATTGGAGGCGCATTTATGGGTCGCTTTATCATACATTGTTTGCACGTCTTGCCAGTAAAAAGAAACCACCTTACCTGTTGTGTACTCTGTTTGACCAACAAACCATTCCTTTGGCACAGCTAAATAGTAGTGATTACCAAGGCAAATTCCTACTAGAATTTCTGTGTTGGATTTGCAGTACTTTGATTGTGGGTAGAATTCGCAATGACCTGGTAGATAAATTGCGAGAGAACTTCCTGTCATCAAGCTGAATGCCTCCATCTCAGGGGATTCTGCGAACACATCGTTCCTCCCGGTTCTTATTAGGGAGGAGTGAAGGGCTAACGCCTGTGATGAATTTAGCCACGCATTTTCATCCATCCCTGTAGGCCGACCCCGAATTCCAGCAGCCACTTCACTGTTCCTTCCATTGTTTTCAGAAGGGCTATGCCACCAATCGAACATACTTTGACTGATCAGAGTTTGCAAGGTGCCATTGCCCTTGTCAGCTACCTGGCGATCCTGTTCGTCTGCTATAGCCCGGCGCATTGCTTTTATATCTTCTACTGGAACTGGTCCATCTAGCATCTGATGTATAACACGATTGCCACATTTCCGTGCAGCGTGGATGACTTTCCACCTGCACATCATCTCATAACCACAGTCACCATCTGGACGCATACTTTTGATGACATAGGTTTTACTCAAGGACTGCAAGAGAGATTTCTCGTCTCGGTCTTGTTGTGCCGCGGCCTTCATGCTGCTGTAAAAATTTGATTGGCCATATATGACTTCTGGGCTTAGCTGGAAAGACGTGAAAGGAAAATAAAATAAAATAAGACAGATGAGGTCAGTCAATATTTCACAATTATTCCATATGCGCGCATTGGATATGAGATGTGAAATAGCCACGAGGCGTATAGCACCGAGTTGACTATAACGATCTCATATCCAACAAGCGCAACTAGAATAATAGTGTTGTTAAAAACACCCAAAGAATTGCAATGTTTGAGCTCCCCGGCTGTTATCTTTAACGCTGATCGGCTACCGCATTATATATGAGCTCATATACCACTGCCTGCATGTTAACCAATCAAAACTCAGGAATTGCAATATACCATTGCATAAGTTTTGCTATTTGTAATACATCAATAGTGCAAAAATAAAAACATTTTATATAATCAAATAACTATTTTTTTTTACTATAGTGCTTGCAATGTGAATTCAAAGCGTTTTTTACATGGCCACATCAGCCCTTGCCTGCACTTCTAATTGAACTTTATTCAAATAAAGTTGTTGTTGTTGTTGTTGTCAGTGTTGTAAATATGTCACTAGTTTAACATGAAAAACAATATGGGCTAGAAGCTTAGATATGGAAAACATTACAAGCCGAAGTTGAAACTTCAGGAGCGTTAAGTTAGTACTTGTGGCACTTAGCACTTTAAATAATTCTAATCGTCACCTTTGTGTTCTTCTTCGGCTTTGTGGATGCAGCTGAGGTTGCTGACTGCGAACTACTTGGCTTCTTCTGTGACTTTTGCCCGGCTGCTGTTGGGGACGCGTGTGGGGGAGGGGCCTCATTCGCAATATTTCCTCCAAAAGTCACAGTGTTGGCAGGAGTAGATGGATGCTTTGTTCTTGGTTTGGGGACAGGGGCGTTTGGTACAGGAATTTTCCCCCTAGGTTTGGGCACAGGAGGAGTGCGAAAGGGAACCTTGTTTCTAGGTTTTGGTACTGGGGGAGTTTGTGCCTTTGATTTAGATGAGGGTTGAATATTGGAACTGGTACATGGAGATCCACTGTTAGAGGGCGACCTGTAAGGTTTGATCTGCTTTAAAGACACCATTTTTGTAAGCTTCTTACCAGACCCATTTTCAAGCCGGCAGGTACTTTTATCAGCATTTATGAAATAAATTTTGTAGGGACCAAGCCATTGGTCTTCGTATTTGTAACCTGCTTTTGTTTTCTGGAGCATATTTCTTTGCAGCACAAAATCGCCAACTTTGAAAGGACAAACCGGCTGCCCTCTCTTCTTCTCGTACTGCTGCTTTTGCTTTTCTTGCGCCCCCTTGATGTGTTCATCGACGCGTGGAAAAAGAGTGTCCTTTATTCTCGAAATCTCATCAACGCGTTCCCTTATTGCTTCCTCACTGCTTAGACCTTGCATGACTTGTGTGAGACTTTCAGAGTCTGTGAGTGGCTGCTCGAGCTTTTCGATCTCAAACGGAAGCCTTGGGTTTCTTCCGAACATCAGAAAGAAGGGACTATATTTCGTTGTGTTCGACTCGTTGGTATTAATCGTGAAAACTGCCCCATCTACGTAGTCATCCCACGTTTGGTCATTATCGTCCATGACTTTTCCAAGAGTTCTAAAAGTACGGAGGAATTTACTATGAGTCCTTCAGCAATAACCAGACATTAATCTTATCATGTAAGCATCCACAATTCTATTCTTGATGGTTAATTACTTCTTAGTATATTTAGTAACATCCTTACAAGATCTATTCTGGGGTTGTTCCATTTTGCTTTATTTACACCATAACGCCGGCTTAACGATGTTACTGCCAAACTACGTTACCTTTTAATGGACTGGTTAGATCTTTCATCTAGACCATTTGATTCCGGGTGGTAAGCAGAGGTGATACTGTGCTTGACACCAAATTTTGAAAGTAACCTCTCTGACACCTGGAATAATAGAAAAAAATCAGTTTGTCACAGTCATGTAGCAACTTCTCTCGAAGATAAATCTTCCTGTTCAAGAAGACATTTTCGGTTATTCTTTTTTCTAAGAATCATGTTGATCGCTTCAGCGTCGTGTCCCAGTTGGAAAAGCTACAAAAAAGAAGACAACCAGAAAATGCACATTTTAAACCCTATTTTACCACTGACTTACCTGATTCACAAACTCCCTTCCTTGATCGGAAATGATATGCATGGGAGCCCCATGTCTGCAGAAGGTGGAGTAGAGAGCTTTTGCTACACTATCTGCACTTTTATCGGGTATTGGGAGCGCCTCCACGTACTTCGTAAAATAATCGGTTTGTGTCAGCAGGTATTTGTTCCCTTTCTGGGAGATTGTGGGAGCTTCGATAAGATCGATTCCGACAAGATACCAGGGCTTAGGAACAACCTTCACGGGGTGAAGAACATCAAACGTTTTCGATCGATTTTCGATCACAATGCTCTATCTAGAGAAATATATTGAACAGCATGTGTGAAAATGTGATTTCCTCGTACGAATGGATTACTTGCTTGCTTGCTTGCTTCCTTCCTTCCTTCCTTCCTTCCTTCCTTCCTTCCTTCCTTCCTTCCTTCCTTCCTTCCTTCCTTCCTTCCTTCCTTCCTTCCTTCCTTCCTTCCTTCCTTCCTTCCTTCCTTCCTTCCTTCCTTCCTTCCTTCCTTCCTTCCTTCCTTCCTTCCTTCCTTCCTTTCTTCCTTCCTTCCTTCCTTCCCTCATACACTTTCAATTCAATATATCTATTGTTTAGAGTGAGTATACAAGCACTATAGAACAACAGCCTATGGTGGGGTGATTGTTGTTATAGTAAAATATTTCATTTATAAAATGTTCGAGGAATTGCGTGTACAATGATTGGTCAATTCCACCTCATTATTAAAGAACTAAAAAAAATTATGCGCGCTCAAATTCGTGACGTAAGCCGTGTGCTTTATGGAGCTATAATGGCGTAGGACTGACCAATTATATCGCGCACAATTCCTCGAACAGAGAAACTTTTCTCCCAATTTTAGTCCAGCATTTGAAAGATTGAATTATTCAATCGCAGACATGATTTGTATAAATACAGAGCATCGTATGAGTTGGTTGGACAGAATTGATAACTTCTCGGCTCTTGAATGATTCACAACAAAAACAAAAATGTAGAGTTCATACCATCCTTCATGCCAAATTTAGGACATAAACGTGATGTTTGGGCCGTAAAATTATTGTTTGGTACTTAATTATTTATTTATTTATTTATTTATTTATTTTCTGTAGTCTTATATTGTTTATCTATAAATAGTATATCTAAAAATGGCGTGACAGCCACACTGCGTTACTGTTTACCCGGCACATCAATCGCAAGTCTTGAATTACCGGCGATCAACTGTACAAACAGACCTTTGCCAAGAATCATTTAATGATTCTTACCACAATAACTTTCTTCTGACGACAGTTTGCATCGATTCCGGGGCGGCGTTCTAAAACCGCTGGCTATAAACAGGCTTATGACCTGACAAGCAATCGCCTACAGAAAAAATGTTGAAGCATGCATTAAACTTTCTTACCATATCAACTGTTTCCGAGTACCACTTCGGCCAGAAGTAACGCTGCCTAATCTTCTTGACGGTGTTGTCTCTGCCAGCATGCCCGGAGAAACCAGCGGAGTGGCATTCATCAAAAACCCTACATTTCTCATTTTCGTTTATCACCAATCGTCGCAGTGCCGAACCATCTCGTCGCTTGTCGTTGTAAAACAGAGAATCTGTTTGATCGTCGTATTCGAATTTTTTGCAATATTTTCGCAACGTTAGCTTCGCCTGTTTCGAAAATCCCTTCGGATATTTCTGGGTTTTGACATATACCAAGACATTTCTATATTTTGTCAAATCCATCTTTTCGGCACTCTCTGTATTTCCCGCGAAAACCCAGTTGCTTATCGGGGTCATCAATAAAATCTACCCACGTGGGAGGGTACAGGTGGGGGTGGGCTTGGGGTGGGAGGAGGTGGTTGTGGGTGTGTCGTGTGTTGTGGGGTGTATATTTTTCACTCTCATTTAATTTCTTGTTAACCTTTCGGCCATGCTTTTAATCTATGTCCTTTCCCTTTTCTGTTTTTACGTCGGGTCCTTTCTATAATTAAGGTAACGATAATATACATTGCATGTTGAAAGGGGATATGCATATCGCTAACGATTCTGGTATCCCCCAAAATCAGCAAAATTCCCCTTTCTTACCTTTCTACCGGTTAGAAGGCTTTTCGTTGAACCTACCTTTTATTTTTAGTGTTGGTTAGTTCTCTCTTCAGAACAGACAAATACTACTGAGATGGGATTCCTATATCCCTAGGGATTTTGGTATCCCCCCAAATTCCTCCTTCTCACTTTTGTACCCGTTTGAACGCTTTTCGTCTATGCATATCTCTCTTCACAATACTCATCAAAGACAATATAGTAGGATGGGATGCCCATATCACTAGGGATTTCGGTATCCCCAATACATCACTCTCCTTACGTTTTAATATGTCTTGTCCTTTCCACGTTTTCAGCGTTGGAAGTTTTTTTATATCTTCGTGCGTTAGCTGTTTGTTCTAACCTTGTGCTCGAATACCTAGACTTCGGGGAAACCGAAATCACTAGGTAAAGGTCATTAAGTTCTCCAAGTCTATACTAAACTAACGTCTTGTTTACCCTTACTTTTTTTTTATTTGTCACTACAACCTATTGCTCATAACGATACAAACAAAAGGGATAAGTTCACATGGAATAAATGAGCATTAATAAAAACCATAAAAAGCTTTGGTCTTATGCTTATTAAAATCTTTGACAGTCTGGAGGGGTCAGTTTTCACAGCCTGGCGACCGCATACATATTGAGTTTCTATATTGCGTGACAGTCCTTTGTCAGTTTCTTGATCATGTTCGCATTTGAAATTTTCATCCGCCAAGCAAATCAGAAGCTCTTACAATGCGCCTCTTACAATGTTTGAAATATTAACCTGCCTTGAAAAGTTTAGCGATAAGCACCATGTGCGTGTTAGTACAATTAAAAGGGATTTCAGCCCGTGATTCGGTTATAAGAATAACGGCGCGGACTTGAATCAAACGGTTTGTTTTGCTTTGCGAATATTTGCAAAGACGTTAGTACTGTTTGCTAAGAACGATTAAATTTATGAAGACAAAGCTTTGCGATAAAGCGAAATGGTTTTTGAGTGGAATTGTGAGTGGCTTCACTTGCCCCAGTCTGCTGTATTCAACGCTTTAGTGAATTTGGCATCCCCAGAGGGGATGCCAAATTTGGGACGGGGGTGCTTAAATTACGGGGATGCCAAAATCACTGTGACAGGCGCGGTCTCCGATGTTGAAGAGACCCATCACGTGACTCTGAGAGCGCACAAGTTCATTCAAGATGGCGGACGGTGCACACGATCTGTCTGTTTGGGAAGACGATTTAGAGGCAATTTTGGACATTTTGGAAGGCGATGGAGTATAAGAGAAGCATTTTCGGTCGCAGTTAGTAATGTAAGCACAACAGGTTGCAATTTTGAGTCATAATTTCAAACTAATGAGCTTAAATTTTCTGCACATTGGCTGCTCGATTCGTGTGAATGGAATCCAACAAACGCTCGCCTTTACAAACTAAGCTTATATATTGCCTATCTGTCGATAGTTATTTCCTCTCGGGTTCCTGCGATTCACGAAATACCTATATTAAAACTTTGACAAAGATCTGGGATATGGTGATCCGTTTATATTGTTTTGAGTGCTAGACCTTGTTGCGTTCGACGAAGGAGAACGCACCCTAATCGAGATTTTCTCTTGCTTTTATGGACTATACGACGTTGTCAATTTGGCCCCCCCAGAAAATTTTTCAGGGGCGAATGACGTCATCTCTATGCCATGTGCTTCTGTTTTGCTGTTTGGAGTGATTTCTCTCGACAAAATTGTTCTGTGTTATGGTGTGTTATCGCTGCTGTTTGGAGGGTTTTCATCCAAGGTAGAAGACTTTTAATCAGCCACCGAACGTCGTAAAAGGAGTGGAAATCGAGTAACTCGATTCGTTGTTTTAAAGGCAAGGTAAACCAGCGTGTTTGCATGCAGAACGATTCACAAAACTAGCTAAAATATTGCAAATCGTTAGTATTTCATGTTTAACGAGTGAGTAGAGTAAGGATCAAAATTGTTTTATCGCTTCTTTGAATTTGTATTCTATAGTTATTCGCAGAATTTTTAGGCATTTTGATGAGGAAATCATTATTGAATATTATGAGTGTATTGACTATGAACGAAAAGTTGATGTGCTGTGCCTCGGTCTATTTTCAAATTGAAGTGAAAGTATTTGTAGAAGTCTGTGGAGTTTTAGAAGTTGTGTAGTGCCGAAAGATATTGAACCACTAAAGTGAAATAAATAATTATTTGTCGTGTACATGATAATCCATTTCTATTCCATATGAATTTCAGTGTAAAAGAAATGAATGCAAATTGCCCATTCATTTATGACTTTGTACGTTTCTGCTTTGTGAATGTCACATGAAGTGCTAGGAGCGACTTCTATTCACGTTGTTTTACAATATTCTGACATCAATGAGAATTTGCCGTTCCATTCATTATTTGAGGTTCTTTTTGACCTTTGGCAAACAATCAGTCAATCACTGCTATGATGACAGATCATGTTTCCGTCCGGTTGAATGGCTTCTTCTGTTAACACCCAATTTACGATAACATAGCTTGCAAGCAAAGAAAAATTCTGCTTTAACATCTTCGAAAACAACACAACCCATTTCTTGATGCGACAAATTCCAGTTTATTTTGCAGAGAGATGTTCTTTTGGCTAGTCACGCAATCTTTCCTCCAAAATGTTGTGTTATGAGATTCCTCTCTCACTCATCGCACCATTTGAGGCTTATTAAATGGCATAGTTTGCCAACAGCCTTGCTCCTTTGCTACTACCTGACTCTCCATCTTAGGTCGAACGCACTCCCCTAATCGCTGATTACTACTAGTAGTAGTCTAGTAGATACCTAGTAGATAATTTGTGCTTCCTAATAATAGTTCCAGTGAGTCAAAAAAGCTCAGCATACAATTTGGCTGCCGCACTTTATGTTTTAACTCTTCGAATATTCTTCAGTTACCATATATAAATACATTTTTGGGGTGTTGTTGTTGTAGGTTCAGCATTAAGAGAATGTTTGCAATTACTAGGGGAAAAAATGTAAATGTTGACACTTAGCTAAGAGCTACTGTAGTGCAGGTAGCCCACGACTAAAAATATAAATATAAAACAAGTAAACAAAGGTAAAAAGTATAAGTGAGCTGAAAATGTACATTCATATGTGAATTTTAAGTGGAAGGTTTTGAGACACAGGGATGCAAAACTTTAGAATAGGAAGGGAAGCATTCCAACAGCTAAAACAGTTACCCCAAGCCTTCTTGCATAAAATGGTTGGTAGTGTTAAATGCAATGTAAAAGAAACTGAAGTGCTTTCAGGTGAGGTATCAGATATTTATATCAAATCCTCGAAGAAAGGTGCAATAAAGGCAGAATATTTTAGGGAATTGCAAAGGTTAGATATTGCTGGGATAACCCTGATAGTGACTTCCTTAATAACTACAATTCGATTATCAGATAATATCACATGCAGAACTTGAATCACTCAATCTACTTTTGCCAAGAATATTGTTCGGTGCCAAAAGATCAAGATACATGTAAATATCAACAAGGGCAGGAACTGAACTGAACTTAACTGAATACTTTATTTACCCTCAAATTGCTCAGCTTATGTCTCCAAGCATTCCCACCCCAACCTTGACAGTGCCACCGAGTACAACTTTATGTTAATACTAGAGAACTCAGAAAACCCTTACAAATCTCAAGTCATACTCCTTAATTATTTACTCTGGATACAATTAAAATCTTACTTATTCAGTGCTGGTGTTATAAACTGAGACTTTGGAAAAATTGAAATTTTGCACAAATAGAGACAATAGCCAGCTATCCTTACCTCAGTTCTTTTTACTTTATTCCAAAAAGGGCACCTAATCCCCCTCCCCCAATTTGCTTTCCACTTGATATGTTGCACAGTGGGTGACACTATTTGGTGGAATGACACAAGGGCAAAAGTTTATTGCACTAACCAACAAAATTTAACCGCAAGCAAACCGGAGTAAAAGCTAACCGCAAGCAAACCGGGGTGAACATAAGTGGATACAACATCTACCCTGGATCCAAACATGATCATCTGGGATGATGGAACGCAAAAGTAATCACTTTGATATCATTTCAGAATAAAGCATTCAAATTTTTATTTTCAAAATCATGTCTTCATCATCAGACTCATAGCTCAGTTTCAATTTGATAACTTCTAAATAATCTTCATTCCTGAAGTAGAAATCAAACAGGCTCTACAATGTGTGGATCTCAGAATACTTCATGACTAACCAAGAGAGCTAGCAATACCTGTAGTGACAACAAGTGCAAAATGAGCCTCTTGTAGACCAGGGAAGGAAAAACCCATGACCAACAAAATTAGTTCACATTTCTAACAGTTATAGGAGGAAGACTTATTGATAAAGTGATAAACTATCATGGCCTGTGTGATGGAGTACAGGTAATATCAAGGAGAAATTTTTATTATGATCAGCAATCTTGTGACTCGAAGAGTTTACTGATGTATGAAAATGAAAAAGAAATCCTTAAATAAAAAAGAACAACTGTTACTGTGACATGAATGTTTACTGTTACATTACCTATGCATATGTTTGAACATATTGCAATGGGTCAACCATGGAGTGAGAAAAGAGAAAATTCATGGCCGGTTTCTTGGAACTCGCTTGAGTGTTTGTAATAATTTTTAATATAGAAACTTGGAAAACTGCCTCCCTTTCCTTGATAGTTTATTATACATTAATTTTTTTGTCTAGAGGCTTTTATTGGTTTAATCTATCCGCCTGAATAAAGGCCATGAAAAAAAATAATAAAGTCAACCATCAGCCTCTGACTCACAACAGAAACACTTTTATTCTTATTAATCAGTGCTTTTCTTTTTGGTCACTTAGTACACATAATGAACTTCAAAACAAAATTATACAAGGAGAGACTATTAAAAAACAACCATTTACAAATGCGTTGGGCAGCAATAAAATAAAATTGTAAGGAAAGAAAGATATTCAAGAAACTTTTTCTTTACAGTGAATTCGAAATTTGTATGCGACGGTGGGTATAAACACCTTCCCCTCTTTCATGCTATGGTCAAACAAAGCTTATACATATTTCTGTGTCTTCGGCTTCAAGATAGTTTACACAGATAAACAGTACCCTATCATCCTTGACTCGGCTATTTTGTTCAACCAGCCTTTCCTTTATTTCCTGTGTGTGCCTCTAAGTGTTGGTGCGATAAGCTTCCGAATGTCGATTCCTCTTCTTCTTCTGCGCGATCCACAGTCGAAGACAGCGCAATTGTCGCCTGGTATAGCAATCTACGATCTTTTATCTTGTAAAACTTACGGTTTTTATCTCATTTTCAACCAGAACAAGCCAACTTTCACAGTGGATTCAACCACGTAAAAACGATAACAAAGAGTTATTTCTTTGAAGTTCGCCGGGTTTCATAACCAGTCCCCTCTACTAACTATGGTCCAAAGTAAAAATAAATGTTCCTCCTATTAAGAATGATAGTACTGTTTAAATATATATTTCAAATGTCCAAGATAACGAGAAAACAAATTCGATGTTATTTGAAAATGTGCTGTTGGCCAGAACACAGGCGACAGTTTTTACAACCCCAGGCTATTATTTTTTTTCCGAGGTCCATACCTTTCTTATTTTCTTTTTTAAAATAGTTGACTAATTCGGCTTCTTTGAGTTCCCTGCTCAATTCAGAACACATTACAATCCCCAGTAGCTCAGACTATCTACTTTTAGTATCACTCAACTAGTGGACTAATGCAAATCCTGCATTTTGATTGGCTACGCTATTAGAGGACCATTAGTAATAGTCATCCAGTAGCGAAATTCGTGACGCTTTCTTTCGTTTTATTCCCAAAAAAATATTTCTTCAACTTGCATTTGCTAACTTTATTATTGCGTTTTCTGTCCGACTAGTTGGGTGATACTAAAACAATAAGACCCTTCGCCCTCAAACGCCACGTGTCAATAGCCCATTCGGCTTTGCCTCATGGGCTACTGACCAATATTTTTCAACGGGCACTCACACGGCAAACACGTGGACCAGTATTTTAGATCTTTTATTATCCTTCTATACTGGTGTTTTTTAACCGTGATTAAATAAGATATGTCAATGTCAATGTCAACTATGTTTCCCGTGGGTGGTAGTGTTGAATCGTAGAATAACGAAGTCGCCAGAATTTCTGAGTCCTTGACGATATTTATCTTGTTTAAACAAGTCTGATATGTCTGGAGGAAATAGGTTGTACTTTGCCTTAAACATAATTATAGCTATATCCTGTAATCGGCGACAGACCAGTGTTGGTAGTTTGGCTTCTCTCAATATGTCTGCGTAAGAGCTCTCGCGTCGCAGTAAACAGCTCTTAACGCTCGTTCCTGTACGCGCACCATCTTTTCACTGTCTCTTTTCAGCACTCTAGGTGTAATTTTGTCATGACCTGTACTTCTATTTGGATTTAGCGTTTCAAGAGACCTAGCAACTTTTTTCACGCTGACATTGCGAAATTTAAACTGCGTGCTATATTGTCTGGCCACTTTGCGTATTTCTTGTAAACTTTTGTGATCTTCCAATCCTTCTTCTGTTAGTAAAAACATTCGTGGATCTCCTATATCATTGGCTACTATGATGAAATAGTCTACGAGATAGTTTGAAACTTCAGTTGATCTTTAATTGTACTTCCATTAACCTCCAACATTGCCATCAATTCCTTGCTCTTTAGAGTCTAGAAAAAGCTTAAACACCTTATTGAAATCTGTCTTTTTCTTCTTTCTTCTTCTACTGGTTTTCACTGTCACGCCACTAAAACGCAAAATCAAAAACACCGTAAGCTTGTAATTCTACTGGTTCTCTAGTGTATCCATGTGCCTTTCCGATGAAACTGGCCCGACTACAAGCCATTCAATGATTCCGGACTGAGAACAGCTACAAGTTTCGGACTTCCTGTAGTGCTTTCTTCTCCGGAGAGGCGGCTTTTGTGTTGGCGTACATACGCGCGCTTAGGAAGATTGAGGAAAGGGATTGCATTGTGCTCTTCGCCGCTCCTCAAGCACCAGGTCTTTCATGATCTATTTGGAGGCAGCTTGTGGTGTAGCAGTATTTCTTCGCCTCGAATTATATTTACAGTTTTTTCTGTTTTGGGACGATTTGTTTATCTCTGGATGCCTTTCGTGATTCATCTTGGCTCTAACAACAAAGAACTTTCAATGAAATCGCAGGGGTGAATTGGCCATCTATAAGAGCAAGTCAATCAGTCAGTCAGTCGTTTTAAAAAGCAACTACATGGGGTTGTTATAGGATTACATTAACATAATGCAGAGTAGTATTTCGAAACCCAAGTGGTCGTAACATTCTGTCGCCATAGAAAGCATGATTATTAATTTGAATCCGAAGTCTTCTCTAGTGGTTAACCGTTACATAACTGGGACCCATAGCAATCATTGTCCCCGAGTCTCCCTCTCTACCACTTCGCCCACATTTTACTTTAAGCTGCCGTACATAGGCCATTTAATTTTTCTGTTGTCACTCAAAAAAAAAATACGACACTTAATCAAGCGCTATTGTAATGACTTAGACATCAAATTAGTTTTTTCTTCCTTCAAGATCGGCGGGCTTCATTCGCGTGTGGTTTATAAGTTTACTTGTGCGGGCTGTAATGCCTGTTATGTCGGGGAAACCACCTGACATTTTTTCACACGTGTGCGTGAGCACTTAGCCATAGATAAGGCCTCATATCTTCAAACATCTTCAGAATTCGGAACGTTGTCGCGCCTTATGTACAATAGACTGTTTTCATATTTTAGATCACGCCACTACCAGCTTTCAACTCAAGATAAAGGAGGCTATCCATATTCAAAAAGAACAACCTTGCCTTAATCAACAATTACACCATGTTAATCTAAAATCATCCTTTTAATTCACGCATTTTCACGTTCTGTTGTTACTATTTGTCTTAATTAGCATTTTCGTCTACTTATTATTCAACTTTCCATGCTTTGTAAATCATTCAACTGAAGATGACAGAAGCTCTGTCGAAACATGTCTTGTAAACTTAAAAAATTGGTCGTTTTTCTTAAAATCTTTACGTGTCTGCTGACATCAAGAATATTTCATCTAATGGTAGTCGATTTTGGGAAACATTTTAACAAGAAGATTAACGAAATAAAAGTTACTTGACGTTTCGACGACTTCATGCCGTCATTATCGAAAGTGATATGTGAAAAAATTAGCATAAGATATATATATACAGAAAGATATATATATATATACAAAAATGGAAGCTTGAAACACCTAATGGACGAACACAGTGTTAAACCCTCCAACCTCCGTGACAACTTCACCATTCTCAAGAAATGCCGAAGTATGCTTGAGTGCTTAATCTTCGAAATGCTATTCATTCGAAAGAAAAGTCCGAAACTGAATACTCAAGCGGGCTCTATTCGCGCGAAACTTTTTGTTTAATACGCTTATCATGCATTATGTATTTCTTTTTTCACGCTTCACATTTCACTTTCGCTAATGACGGCATGAAGTCGTCGAAACGTCAAGTAACTTTTATTTCGTTAATCTTCTTGTTAAAATATTTACTCTACTTTTCCTAGTTCAAAGCTTTCAAAGAATTCGTTTCTAAAGCAACTACATGGGGTTTTAAAAATGACATTAGCATTATCGTATTTGGAACCCATGATATGTACTCAAGTGGCCATACCATTTTGTCGCCAAAGTGAACATGCTGAATTTGACTCCGAGGTCTTCTCTTATAGACAAGATAACTAGAATTAATGTATCGCGGCTCAAACCACTGCAGAAAATTACGCTTGGAGCGAAGATTGTCGGTGACAAAGGCGAAGTGTTTCAATCACACGCTCACTTAATCGCTGATAAAGATGGTGAAGTTGATGTTTGCCGTGACTTGTCTTTGGGAGGTTCCTACAGCGGAGTTTCGCCCATGGGATTGTTCTGGAGTATGAAACCAGCACCGCGACAGACAAAAGGGACTCGACTGATGAAATTAGATGTCTCCAAACCGTACAACATCGCCTTGAGCTGTTTTGATGGTCATATAAATCCGTTCGAATCTTCGCTGCAGCCTTTGTCAAGCGACACATTTCAGAAGTGGTACATGGCTGATGGAGTGAAGAGAATTCCCGTGAGAGAAGGAAGAATCCGTGGAACATTGTTTCTACCACCGGGAAACGGACCTTTCCCTGGTAAGTAGTGGAAATTCAGATCGGTGCAAAAAAAAAAAAAATGATTGCTTTGTGTTGAAGTATCTGTTCAGCTGACGGATTATTGGTTTCATAGTTAAAACAATGATCAGAATTTGTTTTATGCCGAATAGAGTAAAATTTCCCGATTAACAACTTCTGTATGTATACAAACACACAATTTGCTTTGCATTGCAAAGCTTAAAAACGTGAAAATATAATGGTCGATAACACTGAAGATAACGAAGAAAAAATTTCCAAATTATTAGATGATAAAAATAGCAGACAAAAGCTTTGAAGCGAAGTTATTGATTTTCAAATGCTTAAGCAAGCAAGCAACCGTGGACGATGATCCTACTCGTGTACGTTGGATCAGTAGTGATCTAATCGGTTTAAGATGAAGAATGTAAAAAAGAAGAGACCGATACAATGTAGAAAGATTTTAAGTTTGGTGGACTACTTCGGCTGGCCGAAGAGAAACATCCAAATCCGCCGAAGTGAGAACCCATTCAAATACTTTTTGTGTTTTTAGAGCTCTGGGAATATTTTGAATGAAAAATAAAATAAGATGGAATTCGGCTTTCGTATGATATGAAAAATTATGCAGATCTCTGCAAATTCTTCCAATCATACTCCGCCTCTTCCAATATTTGAACAAAAGATATCATGAGTTTGAGTAGCCAATCAGCGCGCGCCAACAACGCTATCCAGTGTTTTAATACATACTAAAATATATTAAAATGTCTGCTGGTCTGCAGCATGCATTTGCCTCAAAATTGTGTAACATTTCTTTTACAAGTTTTACTCTTTTATAAATATATAAAATTCTATTTCTTGAAGCGCAAAAAGAGTTATATATCAACTGAATAATAAGACTCACTGCAGGATACTAGGTAAAAATAATAATAATAATAAGTATATACCACACAAGTGAATAATGCTTTCCGCGCGCGCTGATTGGTTAACTCGTTGGCTATTAGCAAAGTACTATTCACCTCCACTTCGGTGAATAATTGTTAACTATTCACCTCCGAGCAACTCGCACGCGAAGAATGTAATCGTTAACAGGAAAAAATGAGTTAAAAAGAATTCTTTTTGGGTTATATTGTCTGTCTCATCTCACTGTTTTAGTATACAGTATACTAAAACAAATATTGACCTAGGTGTCGGTGAATAATTGTTAAGTAGATCGTGTTATCATTAGCCTGCGTAGCAGGCGTAAAATAGCATCGCCCACTTCCTCTAAAACAATAGATAACAGGTCATAGCAATGCCCCTAGCGCTGAATAACAATAAAGGAAGTGTTAACAGTGGGTGAATGAAAATAGAGGTTCCAGGGAGGTACTGTAGTGTCTTACCGTTAAAATAGTGGGAGGGGACGGGGAATCGAGACCCCCAGCCCCCCTCCGCCGTTTCCCCCGAATTCTTTCAATCCTCCCAACCTACCTCCTCTTCCCCTTTTACGCCCGCTACGAAGGCTATGTTATCATTACCATTATTGAGAGCTAACGTAAACAGGCTAAGCCAGAGTGCTATTCATGCTACTAGGAGTAGCAGTCCCCAGTCTACAAGCTTGTCACCATCGGTGGTAATTTGTTTCGTTTTTATTTTAAAGAATTGTTAAATGAGATTTTTCGTCAAATTCAGGATAATTGAGGGCGAGGTAAATGTTAGATTGAGGAAACGTGCAGGCCGTACGTTCACTGACATCTTTGATGCATGACAACCTCGCAGCGCTCGTCCCTTAAGCGAACCGAAGATTTTCTCATCATACAGCGTGTGCATTTTATGTGACCAGAATGCGAACAAGATTCCTGGTACAATATAATCTAAAAATCTCCTTCTACCTGCAGGTGTGATGGACCTGTTTGGTGCCACTGGAGGACTTATGGAAATCAAGGCTTCTCTACTGGCATCTCATGGGTTTGCTGCTCTTGCAGTGGCGTACATCGGCTATGATGATATACCCAAGTTTCCAACATCCATGGACATGGAGTACTTTGAAGAGGCAGCTAACTGGCTCAGCAATCATCCTGAAGTCTTGCCGCATGGTATTGGCGTTCATGCCATATGTTACGGATCATGGATTGCTTTACTTATGGCAAGCCTTAACATGAAAGCTATCAAAACCGTTGTGGCAATCTCACCTGTAGTAGTTGCCTTCGCTTACCGTTTTCAATACAGGGGAAAGGTCTCAGATTTAGTTCCTCTCAAAAATAGCGAGAAAATAACAGTGGAAGAGGGCCGCATCTGGCGTTATGCATTTCCCACAGTCACCACCGATTATTGTCCTCCAGTTTCCAAATATTCAGCTTTTACACCAGTCGAGAATATCTCTTGTCCTGTTCTACTAGTCTGTGGAACTGGTGATCTTCATATGAATCCTGAAACATCGCAAATGATATTTGATCGCTTGAAGACCCGTGGCAGGGAACACCTGTGCTCTATTCTACGTTATCCCGGAGCGGGACACCTGATCGAGCCACCATACTCTCCACTCTGTTATTCTTCATACAGCTGGACTACTAAACGGTTCGGTGATCCCTACCTGGTGTTGGGTGGGGAGACAGAAGCTCACGCTAAAGCTCAAGAGGACGCCTGGCCAAAAATCTTAAGTTTTCTACGAAGAAATCTTCAAAATGTTGAGCCCAAGATGTAACTGATAGCAAGTCTTTGTCGCTTGTGCTGTCACTTGTTTTAGCCAGAATCTTGTCAAACGAGCATAATGTTAGCCATTTTACTCAATATAACTTTAGCCATTTTATCCATTTTATTGCTTATGCTGTGTCGACAATTGATTTTACTCTTTCCGGGTCACAACAGTGTCAAATGATTAGGTATTGACTCACACTATAGTCTTAATTTTCATTATATCCATAGCCTTCGAAAATACTCCAGATTTTTATCATTGTTCTGTTAATCGTACCCAGTGATGTTATTTCATTGATAATTTTACGCGCTGTTTTGCAGCAGAAAATAACCCTAACCCTAACCCTTTTCAGTTTCGATATTGAACTTCGTACTATAACTAAACTAGAAGTAAATATAAAATAAGTTTACAAAAGTATACACTTCAGTGCCATCTTGGTTGTATTATCGCAGGAACTTTTAAGAAGAATACGTCACTTCATTTGTTTTAAACAGAATAAAATTTCAACAGCTCATGTGGACATTCAGTTTAATTGTAACTTTATTACAGTTTCTAATTATCCAGGGGATGATTATCTAGCTTAAATTAAATTAATTGGGGACACCTATCCACCCATTACCTACAAACTTATTACGATTACGTGTTATAGAGAAAATTAAAGCAAAATTTATATGTCCAAAGTAAAAATAAATGTTCCTCCTATTAAGAATGATAGTACTGTTTAAATATATATTTCAAATGTCCAAGATAACGAGAAAACAAATTTGATGTTATTTGAAAATGTGCTGTTGGCCAGAACACGTTGGCCATTTTTTTTTTTTTTTTTTTGTTATTTGAAAATGTGCTGTTGGCCAGAACATGTTGACTAATTCGGCTTCTTTGAGTTCCCTGCTCAATTCAGAACACATTACAAGCCCCAGTAGCTCAGACTATCTACTTTTAGTATCACTCAACTAGTGGACTAATGCAAATCCTGCATTTTGATTGGCTACGCTATTAGAGGGCCATTAGTAATAGTCATCGAGTAGCGAAATTCGTGACGCTTTCTTTCGTTTTATTCCCAAAAAATCTTTCTTCAACTTGCATTTGTTAACTTTATTATTGCATTTTCTGTCCGACTAGTTGGCAGGTTGGGTGATACTAAAACAATTAGACCCTTCCCCCTCAAACGCCACGGGTCAATAGCCCATTCGGCTTTGCTTCATGGGCTACTGACCAATATTTTTCAACAGGCACTCACACGGCAAACACGTGAACCAGTATTTTAGATCTTTTATTATCTTTCTATACTGTGTTTTTTAACCGTGATTAAATAAGATATGTCAATGTCAATGTCAACTATGTTTCCCGTGGGTGGTAGTGTTGAATCGTAGAATAACGAAGTCGCCAGAATTTCTGAGTCCTTAACGACATTTATCTTGTTTAAACAAGTCTGATATGTCTGGAGGAAATAGGTTGTACTTTGCCTGAAACATAATTATAGCTATATCCTGTAATTCTCGACAGACTAGTGTTGGTAGTTTGGCTTCTCTCAATATGTCTGCGTAAGAGCTCTCGCGTCGCAGTAAACAGCTCTTAACGCTCGTTCCTGTACGCGCACCATCTTTTCACTGTCTCTTTTCAGCACTCTAGGTGTAATTTTGTCATGACCTGTACTTCTATTTGGATTTAGGGTTTCAAGAGACATAGCAACTTTTTTCACGCTGACATTGCGAAATTTAAACTGCGTGCTATATTGTCTGGCCACTTTGCGTATTTCTTGTAAACTTTTGTGATCTTCCAATCCTTCTTCTGTTAGTAAAAACATTCGTGGATCTCCTATATCATTGGCTACTATGATGAAATAGTCTACGAGATAGTTTGAAACTTCAGTTGATCTTTAATTGTACTTCCATTAACCTCCAACATTGCCATCAATTCCTTGCTCTTTAGAGTCTTGAAAAAGCTTAAACACCTTATTGAAATCTGTCTTTTTCTTCTTTCTTCTTCTACTGGTTTTCACTGTCACGCCACTAAAACGCAAAATCAAAAACACCGTAAGCTTGTAATTCTACTGGTTCTCTAGTGTATCCATGTGCCTTTCCGATGAAACTGGCCCGACTACAAGCCATTCAATGATTCCGGACTGAGAACAGCTACAAGTTTCGGACTTCCTGTAGTGCTTTCTTCTCCGGAGAGGCGGCTTTTGTGTTGGCGTACATACGCGCGCTTAGGAAGATTGAGGAAAGGGATTGCATTGTGCTCTTCGCCGCTCCTCAAGCACCAGGTCTTTCATGATCTATTTGGAGGCAGCTTGTGGTGTAGCAGTATTTCTTCGCCTCGAATTATATTTACAGTTTTTTCTGTTTTGGGACGATTTGTTTATCTCTGGATGCCTTTCGTGATTCATCTTGGCTCTAACAACAAAGAACTTTCAATGAAATCGCAGGGGTGAATTGGCCATCTATAAGAGCAAGTCAATCAGTCAGTCAGTCGTTTTAAAAAGCAACTACATGGGGTTGTTATAGGATTACATTAACATAATGCAGAGTAGTATTTCGAAACCCAAGTGGTCGTAACATTCTGTCGCCATACAAAGCATGATTATTAATTTGAATCCGAAGTCTTCTCTAGTGGTTAACCGTTACATAACTGGGACCCATAGCAATCATTGTCCCCGAGTCTCCCTCTCTACCACTTCGCCCACATTTTACTTTAAGCTGCCGTACATAGGCCATTTAATTTTTCTGTTGTCACTCAAAAAAAAAATACGACACTTAATCAAGCGCTATTGTAATGACTTAGACATCAAATTAGTTTTTTCTTCCTTCAAGATCGGCAACTTTTTTGGTGTGAAAGACCCTTTCCCCGGCGGGCTTCATTCGCGTGTGGTTTATAAGTTTACTTGTGCGGGCTGTAATGCCTGTTATGTCGGGGAAACCACCTGACATTTTTTCACACGTGTGCGTGAGCACTTAGCCATAGATAAGGCCTCATATCTTCAAACATCTTCAGAATTCGGAACGTTGTCGCGCCTTATGTACAATAGACTGTTTTCATATTTTAGATCACGCCACTACCAGCTTTCAACTCAAGATAAAGGAGGCTATCCATATTCAAAAAGAACAACCTTGCCTTAATCAACAATTACACCATGTTAATCTAAAATCATCCTTTTAATTCACGCATTTTCACGTTCTGTTGTTACTATTTGTCTTAATTAGCATTTTCGTCTACTTATTATTCAACTTTCCATGCTTTGTAAATCATTCAACTGAAGATGACAGAAGCTCTGTCGAAACATGTCTTGTAAACTTAAAAAATTGGTCGTTTTTCTTAAAATCTTTACGTGTCTGCTGACATCAAGAATATTTCATCTAATGGTAGTCGATTTTGGGAAACATTTTAACAAGAAGATTAACGAAATAAAAGTTACTTGACGTTTCGACGACTTCATGCCGTCATTATCGAAAGTGATATGTGAAAAAATTAGCATAAGATATATATATACAGAAAGATATATATATATATACAAAAATGGAAGCTTGAAACACCTAATGGACGAACACAGTGTTAAACCCTCCAACCTCCGTGACAACTTCACCATTCTCAAGAAATGCCGAAGTATGCTTGAGTGCTTAATCTTCGAAATGCTATTCATTCGAAAGAAAAGTCCGAAACTGAATACTCAAGCGGGCTCTATTCGCGCGAAACTTTTTGTTTAATACGCTTATCATGCATTATGTATTTCTTTTTTCACGCTTCACATTTCACTTTCGCTAATGACGGCATGAAGTCGTCGAAACGTCAAGTAACTTTTATTTCGTTAATCTTCTTGTTAAAATATTTACTCTACTTTTCCTAGTTCAAAGCTTTCAAAGAATTCGTTTCTAAAGCAACTACATGGGGTTTTAAAAATGACATTAGCATTATCGTATTTGGAACCCATGATATGTACTCAAGTGGCCATACCATTTTGTCGCCAAAGTGAACATGCTGAATTTGACTCCGAGGTCTTCTCTTATAGACAAGATAACTAGAATTAATGTATCGCGGCTCAAACCACTGCAGAAAATTACGCTTGGAGCGAAGATTGTCGGTGACAAAGGCGAAGTGTTTCAATCACACGCTCACTTAATCGCTGATAAAGATGGTGAAGTTGATGTTTGCCGTGACTTGTCTTTGGGAGGTTCCTACAGCGGAGTTTCGCCCATGGGATTGTTCTGGAGTATGAAACCAGCACCGCGACAGACAAAAGGGACTCGACTGATGAAATTAGATGTCTCCAAACCGTACAACATCGCCTTGAGCTGTTTTGATGGTCATATAAATCCGTTCGAATCTTCGCTGCAGCCTTTGTCAAGCGACACATTTCAGAAGTGGTACATGGCTGATGGAGTGAAGAGAATTCCCGTGAGAGAAGGAAGAATCCGTGGAACATTGTTTCTACCACCGGGAAACGGACCTTTCCCTGGTAAGTAGTGGAAATTCAGATCGGTGCAAAAAAAAAAAAAATGATTGCTTTGTGTTGAAGTATCTGTTCAGCTGACGGATTATTGGTTTCATAGTTAAAACAATGATCAGAATTTGTTTTATGCCGAATAGAGTAAAATTTCCCGATTAACAACTTCTGTATGTATACAAACACACAATTTGCTTTGCATTGCAAAGCTTAAAAACGTGAAAATATAATGGTCGATAACACTGAAGATAACGAAGAAAAAATTTCCAAATTATTAGATGATAAAAATAGCAGACAAAAGCTTTGAAGCGAAGTTATTGATTTTCAAATGCTTAAGCAAGCAAGCAACCGTGGACGATGATCCTACTCGTGTACGTTGGATCAGTAGTGATCTAATCGGTTTAAGATGAAGAATGTAAAAAAGAAGAGACCGATACAATGTAGAAAGATTTTAAGTTTGGTGGACTACTTCGGCTGGCCGAAGAGAAACATCCAAATCCGCCGAAGTGAGAACCCATTCAAATACTTTTTGTGTTTTTAGAGCTCTGGGAATATTTTGAATGAAAAATAAAATAAGATGGAATTCGGCTTTCGTATGATATGAAAAATTATGCAGATCTCTGCAAATTCTTCCAATCATACTCCGCCTCTTCCAATATTTGAACAAAAGATATCATGAGTTTGAGTAGCCAATCAGCGCGCGCCAACAACGCTATCCAGTGTTTTAATACATACTAAAATATATTAAAATGTCTGCTGGTCTGCAGCATGCATTTGCCTCAAAATTGTGTAACATTTCTTTTACAAGTTTTACTCTTTTATAAATATATAAAATTCTATTTCTTGAAGCGCAAAAAGAGTTATATATCAACTGAATAATAAGACTCACTGCAGGATACTAGGTAAAAATAATAATAATAATAAGTATATACCACACAAGTGAATAATGCTTTCCGCGCGCGCTGATTGGTTAACTCGTTGGCTATTAGCAAAGTACTATTCACCTCCACTTCGGTGAATAATTGTTAACTATTCACCTCCGAGCAACTCGCACGCGAAGAATGTAATCGTTAACAGGAAAAAATGAGTTAAAAAGAATTCTTTTTGGGTTATATTGTCTGTCTCATCTCACTGTTTTAGTATACAGTATACTAAAACAAATATTGACCTAGGTGTCGGTGAATAATTGTTAAGTAGATCGTGTTATCATTAGCCTGCGTAGCAGGCGTAAAATAGCATCGCCCACTTCCTCTAAAACAATAGATAACAGGTCATAGCAATGCCCCTAGCGCTGAATAACAATAAAGGAAGTGTTAACAGTGGGTGAATGAAAATAGAGGTTCCAGGGAGGTACTGTAGTGTCTTACCGTTAAAATAGTGGGAGGGGACGGGGAATCGAGACCCCCAGCCCCCCTCCGCCGTTTCCCCCGAATTCTTTCAATCCTCCCAACCTACCTCCTCTTCCCCTTTTACGCCCGCTACGAAGGCTATGTTATCATTACCATTATTGAGAGCTAACGTAAACAGGCTAAGCCAGAGTGCTATTCATGCTACTAGGAGTAGCAGTCCCCAGTCTACAAGCTTGTCACCATCGGTGGTAATTTGTTTCGTTTTTATTTTAAAGAATTGTTAAATGAGATTTTTCGTCAAATTCAGGATAATTGAGGGCGAGGTAAATGTTAGATTGAGGAAACGTGCAGGCCGTACGTTCACTGACATCTTTGATGCATGACAACCTCGCAGCGCTCGTCCCTTAAGCGAACCGAAGATTTTCTCATCATACAGCGTGTGCATTTTATGTGACCAGAATGCGAACAAGATTCCTGGTACAATATAATCTAAAAATCTCCTTCTACCTGCAGGTGTGATGGACCTGTTTGGTGCCACTGGAGGACTTATGGAAATCAAGGCTTCTCTACTGGCATCTCATGGGTTTGCTGCTCTTGCAGTGGCGTACATCGGCTATGATGATATACCCAAGTTTCCAACATCCATGGACATGGAGTACTTTGAAGAGGCAGCTAACTGGCTCAGCAATCATCCTGAAGTCTTGCCGCATGGTATTGGCGTTCATGCCATATGTTACGGATCATGGATTGCTTTACTTATGGCAAGCCTTAACATGAAAGCTATCAAAACCGTTGTGGCAATCTCACCTGTAGTAGTTGCCTTCGCTTACCGTTTTCAATACAGGGGAAAGGTCTCAGATTTAGTTCCTCTCAAAAATAGCGAGAAAATAACAGTGGAAGAGGGCCGCATCTGGCGTTATGCATTTCCCACAGTCACCACCGATTATTGTCCTCCAGTTTCCAAATATTCAGCTTTTACACCAGTCGAGAATATCTCTTGTCCTGTTCTACTAGTCTGTGGAACTGGTGATCTTCATATGAATCCTGAAACATCGCAAATGATATTTGATCGCTTGAAGACCCGTGGCAGGGAACACCTGTGCTCTATTCTACGTTATCCCGGAGCGGGACACCTGATCGAGCCACCATACTCTCCACTCTGTTATTCTTCATACAGCTGGACTACTAAACGGTTCGGTGATCCCTACCTGGTGTTGGGTGGGGAGACAGAAGCTCACGCTAAAGCTCAAGAGGACGCCTGGCCAAAAATCTTAAGTTTTCTACGAAGAAATCTTCAAAATGTTGAGCCCAAGATGTAACTGATAGCAAGTCTTTGTCGCTTGTGCTGTCACTTGTTTTAGCCAGAATCTTGTCAAACGAGCATAATGTTAGCCATTTTACTCAATATAACTTTAGCCATTTTATCCATTTTATTGCTTATGCTGTGTCGACAATTGATTTTACTCTTTCCGGGTCACAACAGTGTCAAATGATTAGGTATTGACTCACACTATAGTCTTAATTTTCATTATATCCATAGCCTTCGAAAATACTCCAGATTTTTATCATTGTTCTGTTAATCGTACCCAGTGATGTTATTTCATTGATAATTTTACGCGCTGTTTTGCAGCAGAAAATAACCCTAACCCTAACCCTTTTCAGTTTCGATATTGAACTTCGTACTATAACTAAACTAGAAGTAAATATAAAATAAGTTTACAAAAGTATACACTTCAGTGCCATCTTGGTTGTATTATCGCAGGAACTTTTAAGAAGAATACGTCACTTCATTTGTTTTAAACAGAATAAAATTTCAACAGCTCATGTGGACATTCAGTTTAATTGTAACTTTATTACAGTTTCTAATTATCCAGGGGATGATTATCTAGCTTAAATTAAATTAATTGGGGACACCTATCCACCCATTACCTACAAACTTATTACGATTACGTGTTATAGAGAAAATTAAAGCAAAATTTATATGTCCAAAGTAAAAATAAATGTTCCTCCTATTAAGAATGATAGTATTGTTTAAATATATATTTCAAATGTCCAAGATAACGAGAAAACAAATTTGATGTTATTTGAAAATGTGCTGTTGGCCAGAACACGTTGGCCATTTTGTTTTTTTTTGTTTTTTTTGTTATTTGAAAATGTGCTGTTGGCCAGAACATGTTGACTAATTCGGCTTCTTTGAGTTCCCTGCTCAATTCAGAACACATTACAAGCCCCAGTAGCTCAGACTATCTACTTTTAGTATCACTCAACTAGTGGACTAATGCAAATCCTGCATTTTGATTGGCTACGCTATTAGAGGGCCATTAGTAATAGTCATCGAGTAGCGAAATTCGTGACGCTTTCTTTCGTTTTATTCCCAAAAAATCTTTCTTCAACTTGCATTTGTTAACTTTATTATTGCATTTTCTGTCCGACTAGTTGGCAGGTTGGGTGATACTAAAACAATTAGACCCTTCCCCCTCAAAGGCCACGGGTCAATAGCCCATTCGGCTTTGCTTCATGGGCTACTGACCAATATTTTTCAACAGGCACTCACACGGCAAACACGTGAACCAGTATTTTAGATCTTTTATTATCTTTCTATACTGTGTTTTTTAACCGTGATTAAATAAGATATGTCAATGTCAATGTCAACTATGTTTCCCGTGGGTGGTAGTGTTGAATCGTAGAATAACGAAGTCGCCAGAATTTCTGAGTCCTTGACGACATTTATCTTGTTTAAACAAGTCTGATATGTCTGGAGGAAATAGGTTGTACTTTGCCTGAAACATAATTATAGCTATATCCTGTAATTCTCGACAGACTAGTGTTGGTAGTTTGGCTTCTCTCAATATGTCTGCGTAAGAGCTCTCGCGTCGCAGTAAACAGCTCTTAACGCTCGTTCCTGTACGCGCTCCATCTTTTCACTGTCTCTTTTCAGCACTCTAGGTGGAATTTTGTTATGACTTGTACTTCTATTTGGATTTAGGGTTTCAAGAGACCTAGCAACTTTTTTCACGCTGACATTGCGAAATTTAAACTGCGTGCTATATTGTCTAGCCACTTTGCGTATTTCTTGTAAACTTTTGTGATCTTCCAATCCTTCTTCTGTTAGTAAACACATTCGTGGATCTCCTATATCATTGGCTACTATGATGAAATAGTCTTCGAGATAGTTTGAAACTTGAGCTTGATCTTTAATTGTACTTCCATTAACCTCCAACATTGCCATCAATTCCTTGCACTTTAGAGTCTAAATCTCTCTTTTTCTTCTTTCTTCTTCTGCTGGTTTTCACTCTCACGCCACTAAAACGCCAAATCAAAAACACCGTAAGCTTGTAATTCTACTGGTTCTCTAGTGTATCCATGCGCCTTTCTGATGCAACTGGCCCCACTACAAGCCATTCAATGATTCCAGACTGAGAACAGCTACAAGTTTCGGACTTCCTGTAGTGCTTTCCTCTCCAGAGAGGCGGCTTTTGTGTTCGTGTACATACGCGCGCTTAGGAAGATTGAGGAAAGGGATTGCATTGTGCTCTTCGCCGCTCTCCAAGCACCAGGTCTTTCATGATCTATTTGGAGGCAGCTTGTGGTGTAGCAGTATTTCTTCGCCTCAAATTATATTTACAGTTTTTTTTCCGTTTTTGGACGATTTGTTCATCTATGGATGCCTTTCGTGATTCATCTTGGCTCTAACAACAAAGAACTTTCAATGAAATCGCGGGGGTGAACTGGCCATCTATAAGAGCAAGTCAATCAGTCAGTCAGTCGTTTTAAAAAGCAACTACATGGGGTTGTTATAGTATTACATTAACATAATACAGAGTAGTATTTCGAAACCCAAGTGGTCGTAACATTCTGTCGCCACAGAAAACATGATTAATTTGTATCCGACGTCTTCTCTTATAGACAAGATAACTAGAATTAATGTCTCGCGGCTCAAACCACTGCAGAAGATTTCTCTTGGAGCGATGATTGTCGGCGACAAAGGCCAGGTATTTCAATCACACGCCCACTACATCGCTGATAAAGATGGCAAAGTTGATGTTTGTCGTGACTCGTCTTTGGGAGGATCCTACAACGGAGTTTCACCCATGGGATTGTTATGGAGCATGAAACCAGCACCGGGACAGAGAAAAGGAGTTCGGATGATGAAATCAGATGTCACCAAACCGTATAACATCTTCTTGAACTGTTTTGATGGCCATTTAACTCTGCACGAATCTTCGCTGCAGCCATTGTCAAGCGGGACATTTCAGAAGTGGTACATGGCTGATGGAGTGAAGAGAATTCCTGTGAGAGAAGGAAGAATCCGTGGAACACTTTTTATTCCCCCGGGAGATGGTCCTTTCCCTGGTAAGTAGCAAAAGTTGAAATCGGTGCAAAATGAACGAAATATGATTGCTTATCATGTCACGAGTCATTGGTTTCAAATTTAAACCGGTATCAGGTGTTTTATGAAACAATCGTAATTTTATGCCAAATAGAAAAAAGAAACATTCACAGGAAACTACTTTTGTATTGGGCGTATTAGTTTTGCTCAATCCTTTTTCTGTTTCTTGTGTTTGTGGAAAACATCTGTTGACTGGTTAAAAACGATCTCATGCGTGCTTCAATTATTATTTTCCATTTATCTCTGAATTCATCAGACAATCACGAAATTCCTGACGCGGCCGTCTTAACGATTTTATTGACATTTAAAATCCAATATATTTTTAATATCAGTCTGCAATCAATGGGTCAATCAGTGCCCTACACTATGAACAAATGTAACAAATGGAGCATTCTTGTGATATAAGTCAATCAATCAATTGTGCTGGTTAGCATCAACAGTTTGATAGTTATGTAAATTTTGTTTATATTTTTTACACGAACAATAAGAGAATGCAATGCTTTTCGATCAGCCCACTGTGAACGCGTTTAAAAGCTATTTCTATGACCACCTAAGCAGTATCCTGCAGTGAGTTTGGCTTTCTGTAGAAGCCATTAGTTAGTGTGTTATTAATGCCTGCAAATGTGAAAGGTAACACTGAACAAGTGTTAGAATCACAATGTAACGTAATCAATCCATTTCCCGCCTAGTCAATTTAAATCAAAGTGGGTATGAGCCACTCAGAAAATGAATTATGTAACAAGAACCTACTTGTAAAACCGAAAACTTCGATAAATAAAGATTTCAACCGATAATTCAATTCCGCTATAAACATAATCATTAAAAAATACCGAAAAGAGCAATTAAGAAATTATTTGCCGTGTTTAATTGTCACTCGGTCTTTTATGTCAAAATCATGTTAAGGTTGGAATCGATAATTCAAATTGTTTATAGACATTGTCTTCCTTTTTGGCAGGCTCGTGTTTTGATTTCGAACTAAAATTTAAACTATTAAAGCTTATACAAATAAAATAAGATAAGGGCTTGCGGCTTCCTGTGGCTGATCTTCGATCGATTGCTAGACATGCTAGATATTGTCGCTTTACAGCATATCATTTCATTGTGAAGCAGGTGTTTGTAAGTGTTCACTGAATAAGGAAATAAATAATGAAACGAAAGACGGTTTTTCGCCCTCGATTTTAAACAGCTTCCTGGAATTACTGGGATACTGATGGACAATATATGGGCAAGCGCTATATGCACTAGTCAGCAGATTAACAAAAAGTCTAACAGGAAGTGAGGGAACGAGGGCCGGATAGAAGGAGTGAATTGAGTCCCACTGTTACCAAAAAACTGGGAAAATATTTTCCGTTGAAGAATATCTATGATTGGAGACCAATCACTTGATGATTTTAGTTGATGAATATCAACTGGTATCAGGCACTCTACGACAGCACTTCACGGTTGTACCCTAGCTAATTAAAAGAAATTGCAACTTGTGGGCAACGCGAAAATAAATGCACCAAAAGCCATCGAAACGCCTATATTACACGTATGTCGTTGCCCTTATATTAAAGGTGCAGTCTCACCAAGATTTGACCTACTTGAAAATCCAGTGAACGTGTTGGTATTAGTTGGAAATCCACTAATAGTTGCTAAACCTTACTAAAATGCACTGTACTGGTCGCGAAAGTTGTTTAAAACTGGTGTGGCTGCGGACGGGTTGAAAAGAAGTGGTCTAAGATTCGAAAACGTCGGACCGACATTTTCAAGTTTGACAGTGGTATTTGGAGGAAAAGCACTAAAAAGGCTTTGATTATGGTTTATGCACATATTATAGACATTAAGATTGCTTGCCATGATACATTGCTAGAAGTGAGTGGCTATGACCCAAAAGTGAAGTATCTTCCTTACAAGGAGAAAGTCTTCGTCAACACTTCAGCCGAGCAAGTCTAAATGAAATAACAATGGAAGAAGATGAGATACAAGTGAGCATCTAAATCTGCAGAACTCCAGCAAAGCGCAGCAAACAATCTCCATGAGATATGACTATAATTCAAGCTGGGGGGCCCGAAACAGAGCAACAGCTAGGTCCCACATAGCATCCGCCCCATACAGCTTGTAGTCTTAGACGTTGTGATCAGGAATGAGGATCGTATACTCCCATCCATGAGGGAAGCCATGCTTGAGCTCTTACATGGAATTGTAAAGTGTAAGCGAAAAGCCGAAAAGCACTTAACTGGCCTGGTATGAAGAAAGAAGAAAATGTCCAAGATTCCACCATGCGCCACGACAAAGCAAGTGCACGACAGGAAGTGCCAAATGCTGTTCCATGTCTGCCAGGGCAATGGCTGCATCCGAAATACTCGCCTTTGAAGGTAAACATTACCTGATACTAGTTTATTATTACTCCAAATATATCGAGGTGACCAAACTGAAAGGCCTTACATCTCGGGAGACCATTGCCGAGAGAGGGACATTTCCGTCGAAATGGCATTCCAGGAAAAGTATCCACTGACTGTGGTGTCCAGTGCGCAAGCAATAAATTTGAGACCTTTGCCGAAAGCTACAGCTTCGAACATGTCCTTTTGAGTCTGCAGCACCCCCGCGAAAGTAGACGAAGCAGTAGCGAAAAACGGTAAAGTCGGGTTGAAGCACTGGTAAAGTACAGAGCTACCCCAATTATTCCTACATATTTATTCCCCTTTCTTTGAGACGCAGGCTGAAAACATCATTACCAATATTACGTGGTCTTCTGGCGCCTAAAGCATTCAACGTCAAAGAGATAAAGGCAAGACTGAGACATTGCAAGGAAAGGCAAAAGTACTACCATGACGCCGATGTACCAGTTATGAGAGTTACAATTCCAACGCCAGTAAAATCGGTTTCAAAGTCAATCATGGCTCAGTCGCTGTTAAGAAACATTTGCGCTTGTTCCAAACAAAGCAATCATGAAGTATAGATTTTCTCCTTCGCTTGTATTTGTCCTTTCTTAGCATCCAGGTTTGTTTGTTTTGTGAATTACGCGCGGTTCCTTATTGAGTGACCCAAAGCGTTAACACGTGTTCGTTAAAGTTAAGTTTTAAGTATTTCATTGCAAACGTCAGGGTTTATATTCTCTTCACTTGTTCCCGTAAATTCGTTTCCTTAGCTGATTAACTTGGTTAAGTTAACCAAGCGAAAATATTATCCAGCCCTCCTCTCCCTCTATCCTTTTTCGGGCAGATTAGTTGGCATATTGGGACAATTGTTAGTTTAAAAGCTCCCCGGGACCTCCGGACAACCCGGCCGTGCTGCATACTTAACCGGTCGCGGCGGCCCCATGCTGCCTCGTTCTAACTATGATCCCGGGAGGGAATAAACGGCCGCAGTGGCGTAGCGGTTAATGAAATTAGACGACATTCCTCAGACTCGTTTAACCTTGCGGGTTGTTTAGCTATTCAACATAATGTACACCAACGTATTTTAACAGATAGAGCAGCTCTCAGAATAGAGGCTAGGTCTAAAATTACTCAAAGATAAATGCACCAAGCTCGCTAACGGATTTCTTCAATACCATCTCACATTTGAAACACACATCTCTCAAGCGAAGCGAAGAACCTTTTCAGGGCTATAATGCGTGTGCAGTCCATGTGACCAAAATACGAATAAAATTTTAAATACAAGATGATTTAAATATCTCCTTCTTCCTGCAGGTGTGATGGAGTTGCTTGGTGGTGCTGGTGGACTTGTGGAATTCAAGGCTTCCCTTCTGGCATCTCATGGTTTTGCTGCTCTTGCATTGGCCTACTTTTCTTATGAAGATCTTCCAGTGGTTCCATCAATTTTTGAAATGGAGTATTTTGAAGAGGCAGCTAACTGGCTCAGCAATCATCCTAAAGTCTTGCCGCATGGTATTGGCGTTCATGCCATATGCTACGGATCATGGATTGCTTTACTAATGGCAAGCCTTAATATGAGAGCTATCAAAACCGTTGTGGCAATTTCACCGTCAGTAGTTGCCTTCGCTTACCCTTTCCAATACAAGGGAAAGGTCTCGGATTTAGTTCCTCTTGAATATAGCAAGGAAATAACAACGAAAGAGGGCTGCATCTGGCGTTACGCAACTCCGACAGTCACCACCAATTATAGTCCTCCAGATTCCAAATACTCAGCTTTTACAGCAGTTGAGAATATCTCTTGTCCTGTTCTACTAGTTTGTGGAACTGGTGATCTTTTTTGGAATCCCGAAACATCGCAACTGATATTTGATCGCTTGAAGACCCGTGGCAGGGAACATCTGTGCTCTATTTTGCGTTATCCCGGAGCGGGACATCTGATCGAGCCACCATACTCCCCACTCTGTTATGCTTCATACAATCGGTCCAGCAAACGGTTCGGTGCTACCCACCTGGTGTGGGGTGGGGAGACACAAGCTCACGCTGAAGCTCAAGAGGACGCCTGGCCAAAAATTTTAAATTTTCTACGGAAAAATCTTCTACAGTCCAACCTGTAACTCATAGCAGACCTTTATGCTATATCCTTTTAACCATGATCTTGCCAATCGAGCATAACGTTTGCCATTTTACCCGTATTGAAAGTGCTAGCTAGCGTTATAGAGAAACCATTGAAAGCGACAAACGATAAGGAATTGATTCACAGGTTTCCCTTGTTTACTGATTTACTTTCGCCCGCCATTCCGTACCGACGCTGAATATTTTCGGTTTCGTTGCGGGGGATATCTTTTCAAATGCAAATCATATAAAGCTCTTTTTAATGATATTCCCCCGCATTAGCCTCCATTGCAAGCTAGTTCCAATTCTATACCGAGAATATATACGAATACGGTCTATTTCGACGACTCAGTGAAGAAGAGTTTAGAATTTCAATGCGTTAAAAGTAGACAGGATAGGTAGCTTTGAAGCCTTCTATTCTCCAGTAATAAGAACTTTAAAAGGTATCATAGTGTTTATTTAGAAGTTAATTATATATTTTCAACAAATATATTTTCCCTTAATTTCGCCAACTGTCCAAAATTGAAATAAATTGCATACCTCTTGAGAAAACTTTCCAATTTGACAAAAATCTGGATACTCCCCATGAACTTATCAAACTGTTATCTATTTTTTGCCATGTTCAACTATTTTTGGATGCTATATAATTAGTAGGTAACAGGATGCATTCTTGTCCAATTTGGATTTAATTGGAATCAAAAACTTTTTCGGACTGCCAAATTGGACTCGGCCTACGTCCTCGTCCAATTTTGGCCGTCCTCGGATTTTTTTTCATCCAATTATTTCCAAATTAAACAGCATGTAGTCCTTAAAAATATTCTAGCCGGGGAGCTCCGCTTTCGCGGCTTGCCTAAGTCTATGTTATTCTGGTAAAGAACATAGCCATGTCATTTCGTACGAGCTGCCATATTGCATTTTGAAGCGTCGAAAAAATGCTCTATTATCGTTACTCCTGGATAGCCTTCTAAGGTAAGCTTTTGTTCAGTTTTGGCTCTTTGGCTTCCTGCACATATATATGTTTAATTTGTGTACATACCCTCCTATTTTCTCAATTTAACTCCCCCCGGCGTTTATTTCGAAATTGGCTTTGTGGGGCCGGCGTTAATTTGAAGCCGGCGTTTAATTGGGGCCCGGCGTTTTTTTTAAGTTGATTTAATATCACCCATCCTCCGAGACCTTGGGCAGTTTGTCAACACGGAACGAGTTTTCCCTCCGTGCCGCCCTGGCAAACTGTCTGATAATTACCAAAAATTACAGCATTATATACAGCACATGAATGTTTCAAGTAGGATATGCAGCAAACAAAACTCAAAGAATATCTATGAAAATCGGAGCAAGTATGGTTACAACGTTTTAAGTACCGCAAAAACGTTTATTAAGATTATCAAAATACCATAGCGTACTAGTATGTCGCAGTTGTGCTTCTAATATGGGAAAAATTAACTTGTTGGTTCGAACGCAAATAAGCACCGGGGCCTCGAACAAACGCCGGGGCCTCGAGTAAACGCCCCCAACGTTTATTTAAAAAACAGCCGTTTTGACCCGGCGTTTATACGAGGCCGGCGTTTAATCGGGGTCAGGCGTTTAATTGAGAAAATACGGTACGTCCAAATTCTGGCCGCGTTCGTATCGAAATTTCGAAACCTGATGATTTTTAAACTTGAAACAAGAAATTAAATTAACTTTACTTTGTTGTTGTTTTTTAAGCGATGACGTCATGTCATCACTTAATGTCGTCGTGCGAGTGGACGGGATCTGTTGTCTGTTACGATCGACCGAACCGAATAGGACTGGGAAAAGAAATCAAGTCAACTCAACAAGAAATCGTCGCGTAGAACTCAAAGCAAAATACTCCTGGGTAGTTAGAAAAGACTAATGTAAAGTATAAACGAAAGAGACAAATTATATTTGATGCGTTCTATGAGATTTAGTAAACAGAAATCTTTCCATACTTTTAAAACAAAAGGTGTAAGCAATTCCAAGACAGTATTTGACCTTGCATCGTATTTCGTATATCGGATGTCACGCCAAGATAACGCAACTTTTGTTGAACAATCACTCGGCACAGAAGTTGTCAGCTACTCTTACTTACCTTAATTTTTTGGCAAATGTCCTGAAAATTATTAAAGACCCCTTGTGAAACGTCATCGCTTCTGCATGCATTGCGTGCCGTTTGTTAACCATATTTATCATGCAGTTGATCTGAGTTAATTTGTCTTCACGGAAGGGATTTTTTTAAATTAATTAGTTAATTTATTTATTTTCACAATCATTACACTTATAATAGAAATACAAATAATTATTATCTAGCAAATTATATTTGTTTGACTTGTCATCGATTTTTGGGAAACAAAGACAAAAAAGAAGAAGAAGGTAAGGAGTATTTTAGTAGTGTTTCGGTGACAGTTTTTTCGATGTTGTTGGCAGCTTCACCTCACGTTGAGGAGAGATGAGATATTTTACCCAGTATTGTTTTCCAAGTGCTAGTGTTATTGACAGTATTTTCGATTAGGTCTCTTTGTTGTACTGCATTCACAAAGTCATGAAGGACAATAGGCTTGTTATTTAGTTTACAACTATAGATGTAATAGTGCATGAATAGTGTGATGTAGTGTTATTAATTGGTGGTACTTTTCTTATTTACGTTGGAGGTAATTCCGAATAAAAGTTCCTCCGTAGTTGGAGAGATCTGTGAATTGAACGTCGTATTAAACCATAGAATGAATCTTTGTATGAATGATTTCGTAAAGGAGCAGCGAATAAAAGTGTGTTTGATTGATTCTTTTCCCCACAAACGAAGCATTCATCGTCAGTTTTAATACCATATTTGAATAGTTCTCTCTGTCACCGCGATTCTATAAATAAACTTAAGCTGAAATTCTTTTAGTTTTGTTTCCTTGCAAAGTTTTCGTATTGACTTAAATATCTTTGCCCAATGTTCATCATTTATTGAAAGTATTTCGCTGCATCATGACCTGCACTTCTATATAAATGAAATTTGAAAAGATGCTACAGGTTCGATATTGTTTCCTTTGTCTTTAGGAAGAGATATTCAACAGGTGTAACGGGAAATAGTAAATGGCTAGGGTTAAAGTTAGATATTGGTTTTATGTTGGTAAGGGTCTATTAATTCTTACTCACCGAGTATTAGCCATTCCCCATTTTCGTTTCTAAATCCCAAGAAAACTTTTTCATTTGGTAGTCAACACCTTACCCATCGAAATTACCAACGAATGCCCCTCTCCAATGCAACTGGCCCGACCCTTAAACTACAAGTTACACGATGATTCCGGACTGAGAACACCTATAAGTTTCGGACTTCCTGTAGTGCTTTCCTCTCCAGAGAAGCGGCTTTTGTGTTCGTGTACATAAGCGCGCTTGGGAATATCGAGGAAAGGGACTGCATTGTGCTCTTCCCCGCTCCCCATGCACCCGGTCTTTTATAACCTATTTGGAGGCAGCTTTTAGTGAGTTTAGCAGTTTTTCTAGCGGTATTTCTTCGCCTCGAATTTTAATTACATTTTTTTTCCGTTTTGGAACGATTAAATCATCTGTCTTTCGTGATTCACTAGAATCTTGGCTCTAATAAAAAAGAACTTTCAATGAAATAGCTAATGAAATCGATTGCGGGAGAGGGAGCGTTGCGTGACGAGCCCAAACAACGGCTGCGAAGGAGGCTACTGGCCGTCGTTTCAAAAGCAACTGCATGGGGTTGTTATAGGATTACATTAACATATAAATAGTATTTCGGAACCAAATTGGTCGTAACATTCTGTCGCCAAAGAAAACATGATTAATTTGAATCCGAAGTCTTCTCTTATAGACGAGATAACTACAATTAATGTCTCGCGGCTCAAACCACTGCAGAATATTACGCTTGGAGCAAAGATTGTCGGTGACAAAGGCGAAGTGTTTGCCTCACACGCTCACTTCGTCGCTGATAAAGATGGCGAAGTTGATGTTTGCCGTGACTCATCTTTGGGAGGATCCTACAGCGGAGTTTCACCCATGGGATTGTTATGGAGCATGAAACCAGCGCCTGGACAGAGAAAAGGAGTTCGGCTGATGAAATCAGATGTCACCAAACCGCACAACATCGTCTTGAACTGTTTTGATGGCCATTTAACTCCGCACGAATCTTCGCTGCAGCCTTTGTCAAGCGGGACATTTCAGAAGTGGTACATGGCGGATGGAGTGAAGAGAATTCCTGTGAGAGAAGGAAGAATCCGTGGCACACTTTTTATTCCTCCGGGAGATGGTCCTTTCCCTGGTAAGTAGCGAAAGTTGAAATCAGTGCAAAATGAACGAAATATGATTGTTTATCAGGTCACGAGTCATTGGTTTCAGGTTTAAACCGGCACTAAGGTCTTTTTTGAAACAATCGTAATTTATGCCAAATAGAAAAAAAAAAAACATTCACAGGAAACTACTTTTGTATTGGGCTTATTAGTTTTATTTTAATTGCTCAATCCGCCCTCTGATTTTTGTGTTTGTGGAAAACATGTACATCCTTTGACTGGTTAAAAACGATCTCATGCATGCTTCAATTATTAATTTCCATTTATCTCTGAATTCATCTGACAATCATGAAATTCCGCGGCTTTCTTGACGAATTTACTGGACATTTAAAATGTAATATATTTGTAATATCAGTCTGCGTGAACAGCTTGATAGTAACGTAAATTTTGTTTATATTTCTTACACGAACAATACGAGAGTACAATTTGAAAACGCATCTTTTTTCCTCCGGTTTGGCCAACCGTCCACACTAGTTTTCAGTCACCGAAAACACAGCTTTTCGAAAACGGTCTCCAGAGTGGAGAAATTTGAAAACGCCGGCTAGGTGGTGTAGTGTGGACCTATTGCAATAGGGCGCTTAAGCAAACTACGACGGCAACGGCAACGAGAACGTCACCAAACAAAAGGTTTTATAAGCAGAACAATAGCGTTCTCTGCAAAGAACAACGTTGAAGTTGTCCTTCCGCAAATCTCTGCATAGAATAGAACAGTCGGTGCGGCATTTTACCTGGAAAATTTGCGTTTTTTGTTGGCTTTAGGAGTGCGAGTGGGGTTTGGAACAGGAGAGACCTATCAAGCAAGCCCAATCGAGCATTTATACTTTATTGTTTCTTATTTTCGCGGGAACTTTATTTCGCGAAAGTGGAACAGGCATTTTGCCAAAAAATACGTTAAATGGAACTAAATTTCGCGAAAATTATCCAAATACTGATCTGCATCACAAACAGTTAGTCTCAGAATTTGTACAACTGATTTTAATTTTTTTTATGGCAATAGTTTGTCATGTTCTTTGCAAGGAAGCAGAGCCTAGTTTGACGACTGCACCAAGGATATTTTACAAGAACTACAGAAAGATGATATTGAGTCAGAAGAAGAGAGCTCGAGCGCCGAAACTTAGTCTCCCTCGCAGCCGTTGTTTGGGCTTGTCACGCAACGCTCCTTCCCCCAAACAACGGCTACGAAGGGTCCGAAGAAGACTAGCCGAAACTTAGCTAGGGAACATTACGCTGATTAAAGAATTTTATAGAAGGGTATTACATTTCGCGTCGTTAATTTTCGCCATTATTTGAAAATCGCGAAAATTGCTAAAATCAACTCCCAAAGCAACAGGTCCAAATACAAGATGATTCAAATATCTCCTTCTTCTCCTGCAGGTGTGATGGAGTTGCTTGGTGGTGCTGGTGGACTTGTGGAATTCAAGGCTTCCCTTCTGGCATCTCATGGTTTTGCTGCTCTTGCATTGGCCTACTTCAGTTATGAAGATCTTCCAGTGTTGCCATCAATTCTTGAAATGGAGTACTTTGAAGAGGCAGCTAACTGGCTTAGCAATCATCCTAAAGTCTTGCCGCATGGTATTGGCGTTCATGCCATATGCTACGGATCATGGATTGCTTTACTAATGGCAAGCCTTAACATGAAAGCTATCAAAACCGTTGTGGCAATTTCACCGTCAGTAGTTGCCTTCGTTGTACCTTTTCAATACAAGGAAAAGGTCTCGGATGTGGTTCCTCTTGAGTACAGCAAGGAAATAACAACGAAAGAGGGCCACATCTGGCGTTACGCAACTCCGACAGTCACCACCAATTATAGTCCTCCAGTTTCCAAATACTCAGCATTCACAGCAGTTGAGAATATCTCTTGTCCTGTTCTACTAGTCTGTGGAACTGGTGATCTTTTTTGGAATCCCGAAACATCACAAGTAATATTTGATCGCTTGAAGACCCGTGGCAGGGAACACCTGTGCTCTATGTTGCGGTATCCCGGAGCGGGTCATCTGATCGAGCCACCATACTCTCCATTCTGTTATGCTTCATACAATCGGTCCAGCAAACGGTTCGGTGCTACCCACCTGGTGTGGGGTGGGGAGACACAAGCTCACTCTGAAGCTCAAGAGGACGCCTGGCCAAAAATTTTAAATTTTCTACGAAAAAATCTTCAACATGTTAAGTCCAACCTGTAACTCATAGTAGAAATTTAGGCTATATCCTTTTAACCATGATCTTGCCAATCGAGCATAACGTTTGCCATTTTACCCGTATTGAAAGTGCTAGCTAGCGTTATAGAGAAACCTTTGAAAGTGACAAATGATAAGGAATTCAGGATTCACAGGTTTCCCTTGTTTACTGATGTAGTTTCGGTTTTGACGGCAGCTTTCGCCCGCCAGCCCGTACGGACGCTGAATTTTTATGCCAAAATATTTTAGGTTTTGTTGCGAGCATTTTCAGTTAATTAGACTTCTTCTACCGCTCGTCGCTTACCAAATACAAAGAAAATTCATTCAGTATCTACATAAATTTCAGAATAATTTAACTTGGGTTACATTTAGTCAGCCACGCGAATAAAAAACAAGATCAAGGCTTTTAATAACCAAATTCTCGTATAGACGAAAAAATATCCAGCTCCCTTTCCGTTTTGTATTGGGGAGAGGCAAGTTTTGTGCAAAGCATTCGTTACCTAGCTTTACGTGTGTAAATTTAAATAGAGGAAATGTATGGACCGCTTGCATCTGCGGAAAAAGTTGAATGTGGTTCAACCTTTTCCGCAGACCCAGGCGGTCCATACAGTTTCACTATTAAATTTTACGCACGTTAAGACAGTTAATTCACGTCCGTAAAATTACGCGACAGTGGAAATCCAGCTTTATGCATAGAGTTCGTCATTTACGGGAGTCAGCGCGAAACTAACAGATATTGTTCGCATGATAATAATCATAATAAAGATTCTAGCAAGCTCTAGTTATGAAAATTCCTTACTTCCAACTTCCTACACTTAGCAAAAGATGAACTAACAGCTGTACGGAATCTCTGTTCTTTGGAGGGCATTCTTCGTCGTAATTTAATTTTCTGATCAAAACGTCGTTGGGACTGCATCCTCTTTAAGTTCAAGTCTTCGAGACTTGAATACAGAACCCCAAAACCTCCTCCATTGACAGACTTTGATTAACAGAGTATTCAGTGAAATGAACCGCGCGCTTGCTTTGGTTCAAACAATTCTCTTTTCATTTTTACAACCCAACGTACGTTCTCTAAATTTTAGATCTTCAGAAAACTTAAAAGTATTTACTCTAGACTGTATTTTTTGTGCAGTTTATTGGTGCACAAAACACTATGATTTTCCGCTTAAAACGAAGTCACCGACTCAAGTGAACTTCAGAACTGAACGGTGTGGAATTTCCCGCAAACTTACAGCTCACTAACAGTGACGTTTTAAGGTATCAGGTGCCCTTTCAGACCGCTTCTCGAAAAGTCGCGAAATTCGCGCGCCTAATCCTAATTTAATCTCTCAAACTGCGTTCCTTTATTACTTAATAAATGTATATTTCTGATTTGGAGTCTATTTTTGTGAATTTTATGTCTGATTCCAGTTTTTTGACATTTTCTAACAAATGACCCATGATCATATCACGAGTTCCAACTCCCCGAGAATTTGATGGAATTTAAACTTATTGACATTTTTGTGAACCGCAGATGTTGTTCTTTAAAGAGGTGTCTGCGATTGGCGATTGGTTTCCTTGTTTTCGAAATATTGTATTTCAAAGTTTGGTTATTGGTTTTCGGGATGCTATCCGTGAGAAAATGCGAATATCTCCGAAACAAAGCCGAAAAATAAAATTCCCAGACACCTTATTTTAGCTGAGGTGTAAATCTCGCAACACGCGAAATTTGAAGTCAATCGAATAAAACCCGTCTGACTTGGAGCTTCGAGAATATGCCGTAAATCGCAAAATTTTATTGCCGAGAAAACTGCGCCTAAAGTTTTTGGGCTCCCTGCAGCTAGGTGTCTGCTTAATTAGGCAAACCTGTCAGCGAAACCGTCGTCTTTTCATATTTGTTCTGCAAGTCCACTGGAAGCCACGAAATTCGATACAACACGGGCTCCAGGCGCACTCTAAAAGTTGAAACAACACGTGCTGATAATAACACGGTTATTTATCGGTAACTTTCAATGAACCCGAAAGTATCGATGTTCTTTAGTTATGCTCACTTTCTTAATTTTATAGAACAATGAGCGTCCCAGGAAAGCAAAGAACAAAACGCGCCAGGGAAAAATACATGTATGCAAAGACCGCCGCCGCTACGAAAGATGCGGACAATAACAATGTCGTTCCTCCTCGAGACTTGCTTGTTGAAGAAATGAAATTCTTTTATCTCAGTATTAATTCTTCTTGGAAAGATCGTACATTTTCATGTAATACTTGTTGAACACGCATGATATGAAATCAACAACAGCTTTAAAAAAGTAATTCTTTGAAGATGGTTATTGTTTATTACAAACATATTCACCCTCCGCTTTTCGACGGAACAAAGAGCGAAGGGTTCTGTTAACGCTTTTCGCCTTTCCTGACACCTATTTACATATACGACCACTTACATTTACATATAACAAAACCTAAATCGAAGAAAATATCTACCGCAGCGCGTTCCTGTTCGATCGAAAATGATTCGATAAAACCGCCAAGCTACGCAGGCTAATTCGACTCACGCGTTCGATATCGCGTGCCGGTTGATTGATGACATTCATCAATTACCTTGATGACAAACGAATAACAATGCAGTTCTACATTTTTACGAAAAAAAGCAATACAAAACGATAAAAACATATTTTTTACAATGGATTATGTTGCAGATTCGTATGAACTTTCATATTATGCGAAAATAAAAAATAGCATTTTTTCATGAAAAAAGAGCATCTGATACCGACATATTTCCGACATATTTCCGGACAATTTTCTCGACCGCTCCACGATTAGGAAGGCCAACAATAAGCATTTTCCAACTTGCAATATCTCTGCGATGAAAAGTCCAATTACTTTGAAACTTTGAATAAATTTATGTTGAATATGTTTTTTTGGCTCTTAATTAACAGATTGGGCAAAAATAAAGAAAAATCGAAATTTTGTTTCATTTGACCTTTAACTACGGCTAGTACAGGCGAGAAAACCCCGTTATCATGTATTCGATTTAGCACACTGAAAACCTACCTTTCCCCAGAGTGTTTTGAGCTAGTGTTATATTCTGCACAAAGAGTTCGTCCTTTTGCGAGTTGTTAAAATGACGCGCGGAGGTGAAGAATTTTTTTTTCACCATCTTCAAGTTTGGTTTGGGATCAATTTATCAAGGTTGATAAGCATTTTAAATCATAAATTGGCCTTTCAGCCTGTCTAGTTGTAATAAACGGTTACTCAGAAACGAATTATTTATCTGAATTTACTTCCACTGGCAAATTTGTGTTAATTGCCGTAAGAGAGCCGGGAATTTTTGGGGTGGGATGCGTGCTGATAAAAGCCTTCGGGACTGGGAGTCAATGGGTTATGTATCGCAAATCGCTTTCAATATTATCATTTTCTCTACGCCATGCACTAATCCATGCAAAAGAGTCGAATCTTTAAGAGATCTTTGATTTAACTATAACAAACACTCGAGAAAAAACTTATACAAAGCGAAGCTTGTTAAAAATTTGTCATCTGTATCGCAAAATGAAAGGTTTAAGGGATGTGAATAACGAATTAGTCTTCATAGTCAGTCACAAAAAGGAACCAAGTAACCCAAACTCGTGACATTATGCGAACTTTGTTATTGGACATTTTGTTAGCTGTTGGTGTTAAAAAGGAATGCTATAAAGGAGCAATCAGGTTCGAGGATTTTGTTATATAGTCATGACTAGTGAAGATATCAATTCATTCTCGAACGTAATTTTAATTGTATAGCAGTTTCCTTCATAAAGAAATGAGCTGTTGCGTCTTGTAATTTTGTGATTTGTAATTTTGACTGCTTCTAGAATTTTGGGAATTGATCCACGAGGGAGATGAATCAACCAGACCTAGGCGCATGTCTTCACAGACATGCCTTTCAAAAAGGAGATTAAACCCAACATCTCTGATAATATTTAGAGGAATCGATGTGCAAAATTTAGAAGCTTGAAGCTTTTCAAAAAATACTTACAAAAAAATAAATGCATATGAATTTATGGCTAAGCTGTATCTTAATCAATTCTAAATAACTCCATGTATTTTGTTTTTGACTCTCCAATTACATAACAAAAGTATAAATAAGTAGATCAGCACTGACATAAAATGAGAGCTTAATTTATTCATGGCAGTTAGCAGTCAAGTGTCTTTTTCTACACCAAAATAAAAGCATTCGGCCATCCTAATAGCTAAAGGTAACAAGTAACAGCTAAACGTATATAAAAAGAGTCTCCTAGCCCAGTTAGCAGTTAACCATCTAAGCGTACACAGCTAACACGCAAGCTAACAATCGCATTTTCTACGACAGTTTCGGATTTTTTCGTAATTTTCTGTTAAAGATATTAGGAAGGTACATACATTATATTTTAAATGGTATAACTTCGACGCGAGGCCTAAATCTTCAAATTTGCATTTTGGTCCCGAAAGTTGTGAAACGTGGCAAGTGCCTCCCTCTTACAGCAAAACGTCGTGTTTAATTCTTGTGCAATGCGATTACTGTTCAATTTGTTGAATAGATTTCCATTCTTTTTGTTCGAGCTCTTTTCGGTTTATCTTGCCAGATAGCGTGGTGGGAAGAACATCCACAAACTCGATCTAGAAGAACAAACAGGAAGACATGTTAGTTCGACCAACACATGGGATCGTGTTGTTACAGCGAGAGCAAAGCCAAATAACTCATTACTTCTAATCGTTATAGCCTAACTATCTTTGCGTCGATATCTATTAACTCCTCCTCCTCCTCCTCCTCCTCCTCCTCCTCCTCATCATCATCATCATCATCATCATCGTCGTCGTCGTCTTCATCGTTATTTTATTATCAAAAGGTATTTTATTGTCAAAAGAGTTATTATACAAACCTGATAACAGATTCTATACTATCTCTCCTTTTACATTTTTGGCAAAGAAAAAATGCAAAGCCAACCTTTACGGTCTCAGCTCTTAGCTAGAATTCTTATAAATTGTTTATATAAATTCGTGGACCTGTTGTACCATTCAATGTATTTACATCTTTGAAAAACTAAATTGAACTGGTGTAATCTTGAACATATTTTTTTTTCAAAATGACATACCTTGGAGGGGCACATCCAAGCTGCCGTACTCTTTATCACGTGATTTTGCAGTTCTTTTATCATCGCATCTTGTTCTGTGTTCTTAAATCCATCGGATAAGATGACAAATGCTTTCAAAACCACCTACGGAAATACAAGAAATTAAATCTTGAACATAAAAGGAAAGATTACACCTTCCCTCGGAAGCTTAACCTGAAATGTTCACTTAACTTTTTCAGTCCCTGAAGAAGGTTAGTTCTGTCTAACCGAAATATTGGGCAATAAAACTTATTTAACCTTTTTAACTGTCCGATCAGCCTTGCATCAAGTTTAAAACTATCAATTGCTGTTTTGAATTGATCTCGATGGAAGTTTTATGGTATTCGATATTGCCATGGCAGCAATTCTTTGACAAGTAGATTTGTTCAAAATATTGTTGTCTAAAGAGAGTTTGTTCCTCCCGACAGTCTCCGACAGATTGCCTTTGAAGTTTATTGTAGTCACACAACAGCTAGTCACGGAAACGGAAGATCATAAGCGCTCTTCAGCCTCGTTAATATCAGCTGTTAAACATCGCCAAGTACCATGTCTGTGCATCAAGACGCGAGGAAAGAAACGTCGTGCTCCTTTATAACAGTTAAAGGTGAGACCAGAAACCCATAAGGGTTGAAACGTGTAACTCCCTATGATTCGCATTGTACAAAGCGTTTGAACATTCGTTGCCATTAAGTACTGTTAAGAATCGATAAAATTGTAATAATTTAGCCATTTAATGATTAACTCGTTGCCCTAGTGATTTTCACGAATTCACCGCCTGGTTGTATCGCGGGCGCAGTTTTTTGACTCGTGTAACACGTTCGTTGTGAGACCTCGTGGTTCGTTCTGTGGACAAATTAAAAGGTAAAATCTACTGCTCTGTCTGACGAACCCTTTCGAATTAGACCGTTCCACCGTTTGGGAACAATTGTGGACCTTTTGAGCCGGATTATTTGGACAACAGAGCGTGGATTTTGACCGAACAGACGAAGGAATAGTTTATTATGGCGGACACGAGTAAGCCAGAACAAGACCATACGAGCGGAGGACAAGACTTACCGTCTTCGACTGAAGAAAAAACCCTTGAAGAAGTTGTGACCGAAAAGGAAAACGAAAGCAAAAAAGACGGGAGCGGAGTAAGTACCACTACTAAAATTCAAAGCTTACGTAACAACAAGAAATCGGCCAAGACTAGACTCACAAAAGCAAAGAATCAGTTGAGTGATCTACTGGAGAGTAACACATTAAATGGAGCTTTGCCGAGCAAAAACGCTGTACGAAGAGCCATTAACAAAATCAAAACAGAGTCAAGTCTTATTGAGAAAATCGTTGCCAGTCTCAAAGAAGTTTACGCACTGAACGAAATTGTAGAGGCAGACAAAATTATTGAATCCCTTGACAAAGAAGCAGATGAAATAATGGCGTCAGTTGACGAAATTATTGAGAAGGCTGAAAAACATGTACAAGAAAGACTTGACAAGGGAGAGGAAGAGTCAATTTTACTTTCAAATAAGTCGCAGACAAATGATGACAACATTTCTTTGGCATCCTCATATGTAAAGCAGAAGCAACTGGAAGCAAAACAGGCCAGTGAACGCCTTTCTCAAGTAGAAGAAGAACAGAAACAGAAAGAATTAGAGCTAGAAAGAATCACCGCTGAAGTTCAATTAGCCAAACAACGGGCCGAGGAAGCAAGAAAGGTGGCTGCTCTGAATCAACTGAGAGCAGATGCAGCAGAGCAAGGGACTGGCTTACGCAATAAAGATGATATATCACTGGGCATCTCCCGTTCCCCTGATTTAGTGTATGAGAAGAATGCATATGGGCCTGGCCAGTACCATGGCAGACCGGTACAAAGGAACTTTCCCGTCAAGCTGAAAGGTGTTGATCTTCCGAAGTTCTCAGGAGAAGATAAAGCTGACTATGAACCTTGGAAGGCAGCCTTTATGTCTATTGTTGATGGAATGGATATTCCTGTTGGCGAAAAAGTGTTACGACTTCAGAGCAGTTTGACCGGAAAGGCCCTGGCATTGGTAAAAGACCTTGGATACTCTGTAAATGCCTATGAAAGAGCAAAGGAAAAGCTCGAAAGAAAGTATGGAGGAGAGAGGCGTTTGCAGATCAAACACCTGACTGCTCTGTGTGGCTGGCAGAAAGTTAGACCCCGAAATCTGGAAGATATGGAGAACTTTCAAGGCATACTCGAGAGAGTTTGGATAGCACTAAAAGACTGTGGTCCAGGACAAGAACTTCAAGGACACAATCTGAATCTCACAGCAAAGGAGAAACTGTCAGAAGAGGATGTGCAGGCATACAAGCATTGGCTTATCGATCATTCCCTGGAAGACAACTACGAGTCACTCATAGAGTGGGTAGAGATCCGCGTGCAGATCATGGAAGAAGCGAGAGAAGAGACGAGTGGGTTCGAAAGAAGAAAGTCTGATAGGCCAGATGGACGGCGAAATGGTTTTCGAGGCGACCGAGTTCGTGGAAGAACCTTTACCACCAAATCGAAGCCAAGAGGCTGTATTGTGGACACATGTAAACAGAATCATCCACCATGGGTTTGTAAAGCCTTCAAAGAGCTACCTGTTATGAAGAGAAAGGAGCTGATTGGAAATACTAATCGCTGTTACCGTTGTCTAGCTGCTGGTCAACACAGTAAGGAATGCCCTAATGTGAAGCGATGTGGAGTTGAAGGATGTCTAAGTACCAACCACAGCAGCTATCTTCATGAAAAGACCCCACATCATCTGACAGACAAAACTCAAGGCCAACTACATGTGGACGCCTCACCTTTCCGACCAGAAGAGCAGCCGAATCCAGAACGAAGATCCGTACAGGCTACAGGAGTAAGCACCAGTGACCCGGCACCGGTAAACTTCAACTCTCGAGAGCAGACCCACAATACTAGCCATGTTGAACACGTGTCATTAATGATTCTACCAGCCCTGATCAGTAATGGAAATAAAGAACTGAGGGTAAATGTCATGCTCGACCCATGCTCCACGAGTTCCTACATTTCTGAGGAGGCTACTGAAGAGCTAGAGTTACATGGACAAGAGTTGAATCTGGCTATCGCAGGAACAGGAGGAGCAGAAGTCAAGACACGTTCACGCAGGGTTGAACTGACAGTGACAAACCTAGATGGTACATTTTCAAGTCCTTTACAAGCTCATGTCCTTGAAAACATTGCTGGTGACACGCCAGCTATTCGCTGGTCAGAACTGAAGGATAAGTGGCCCCATCTTCGCCAAGTGCCATTCGAGAATGTATCAAGACGGCGTCAGATTGACATCATGATTGGCAGTGATCATCCAGTCTTTCATCATGTGTTGAAGGAAACTTGCGGTGACCAACCAAATGACCCCATTGCGCGTTTGACAAATCTGGGCTGGGTGTGCTTTGGTCCTACATTGGTGGAAGAGTTTCGGCACAACACTCATTCCCACTTCACACGCACGTACCGCAGTAGTCAAGTCAGCAGGCCACCACCACCTGATGACATCCTGCGCGCATTTTGGGAACTCGAATCCCTGGGGATCCTGGACAAGCCTGAACAACGGATGACAGCAGAAGAGAGAATGGCAGTTGCTCAAGTATCAGAGACGCTGGAGGTCAGGAACGGACGATACAGAATTGGAATCCCCTGGAAAGAAGGTGAACCAAAGTTCACTAACAATTATGATGTAGCTCTCGTGCGACTCAAAAGCCAGGAGAAGTCCCTCAAACGAAAAGGCCCAGAGGTCATGGAAGCCTACAACAAGATCTTTCAAGATTACGAGAAAAAGGACTACATTCGTCAAGTGCCCAAATCTGAAGTTGAAAAACAATGGTTTCTTCCCCACTTTCCGGTGGTCAAAGAAGACAGAGTTACGACAAAAGTGCGCGTAGTCTTTGACCCTGCAGCGAAGCATGACGGAAAGAGTTTGAATGACGCCATATGGCCTGGGCCAAAGCTTCAAAGAGACTTAATTGATGTGTTGACACGTTTTCGTCGAGCACCTGTAGCCCTGTCAGCTGACATTTCTGAGATGTTCTTACAAGTTGAACTGCAAGATAAAGACCGTCCATATCACCGGTTCCTGTGGCGTGACTTTGACACTTCAAGAGAGCCTGACGTGTTTGAGTTTCAGCGACTATTGTTTGGAAACACTGCTTCGCCATTTTGTTCTCAGTATGTTCTTCAGACCCATGCCAAGACACACGCTTTGGACTTTCCTGAAGCAGCGAGCACTGTTGAAGACTCGATGTATGTGGACGATGTTCTGGACTCCTGTGAGACTGTTGTAAGTGCTCAACACCTCCAACGTCAGCTATCTGCTCTATTGGCCATGGCAGGCTTCAAGTTAAGGAAGTGGTCCTCCAATGAACCAGTTGTGATTGAAGATGTCCCGAAGGAAGATAGGCTACCTACCTTGGAGTTGGACAAAGATATCTTGCCAAAGACCAAGACTCTTGGAGTAACGTGGGAAACTGAAAGAGATGTCTTTACCTTCCAGGTGCAACAGCCACTTGTCGACAACAAAGCATCAACCAAGCGAAACGTACTGAGTGCTATAGCCAGCCTGTTTGACCCGCTTCAGTTCTTGGCACCATTCACCGTAAGAGCAAAGGTCCTTATGCAGGAGATATGGATGGCTGGTGTTGACTGGGATGACAAATTACCAGAGAACTTAAAAGTCAAGTGGGAGAAGTGGGTATCGGAACTCCCACAACTGTCAATTGCTGCTGTCCCTCGTTGTCTGCGTCGAGCGCACCCAGAGAGCATTGAACTACACCTATTTTCAGATGCTTCTAATGACGCCTTCGCATCAGTTGCCTATTTAGTCTGTCGATACCAGGACAGCAGTCCAACATCTCGCCTTATTGCATCAAAGTGTCGTGTGTCCCCAGTGAAGGCGATGACAATTCCTCGGCTGGAGCTTATGGGTGCCGTCCTTTCAAGTCGACTAGCCCAAAACATCCTGAAAGTGATCACCGCGGATAGAACCATCTTCTGGACTGACTCAGAGAATGTGTGGTACTGGGTCCGCAATCAGAGCCGCGAGTTCAAACCATTTGTTGCCAACCGAATTGGCGAAATTCAGCGAACATCAAGTCCTGAACAGTGGCGACATGTACCAGGAACAGTCAACCCAGCGGACCTGCCAACAAGGGGGCTTTCTGCCATGACCTTAGCCGAGAGTGATGTTTGGATGGAGGGACCAGTCTTTCTCAAAGATGATGAATCAACCTGGCCAGCAGCACCACCCCCCAGAGACAACACTAAAAAGAATGAAGACTGCGAAAGACGAACGACATCCAGAACACACCTGACCAAGAGCCATGCCAGTGTGATCATTGACCCAAACAAATTCTCAAGCCTCAAGCGTCTGGTTCATGTGACAGGATGGGTTCAGCGATTCCTGACCAATTGCCGACTTCCAGTGAATTTACGGAGAAAGGACGGAATCCTCCTGCCAACCGAGGTATCAGAAGCAGAGACCTTCTGGATTAAGCAAACCCAAGCCCAAGCCTTCCCTGGTGGAGAAAACGAAGGGTCGCTGACTCAATTGAACCCAAAGAGTGACGGTGATGGGTTGCTTCGGATGGATGGACGCTTGCGTTTCGCAGATGAGCTTTCATACGACACAAGACACCCCATCCTGCTACCAAAGGACCACCCTGTAACAAGACTAGTCATTGTTGACGCGCATGAGAGATTCGGCCATGGGGCAGGAGTAGAGCAAGTTCTAACTGAGTTAAGAAGTCGTTTCTGGATTGTAAAAGGAAGGCGCATGGTGCGAAGTGTAACCAAGGCTTGTGCTGAATGTCGACGTCGTTTGACCATGAAGACAGGCAATCAGATGATGGCCCCATTACCCAAATCGAGATTACAGTCTTCACTACGAGCATTTGAAAGAGTTGGTGTCGATTATGGAGGTCCATTCTTGACCAAACAAGGACGTGGTAGGACAAGAGCCAAGCGTTATCTGTGTCTTTTCACTTGCCTTACAACCCGAGCTGTGCATTTGGAAATGTCCTACGCATTAGACACTGACTCGTTTATTAACGCATTCACCCGGATGACATCAAGGAGGGGGACACCAACCTATGTCATCTCTGACAATGGAACCAACTTCGTTGGAGCAGAGCGCGAACTGCGGGAGTTGGTGGAGGCTCTTGATGCAGACAGAATCGCACAAGAAACCAGCAAATATCGCCCCATTGACTGGAAGTTTAACCCACCTCGTGCCCCCTATTTTGGTGGTGTATTTGAGGCACTGATCAAAAGTGCAAAGAAAGCAATCAAAGTCATCCTTGGAGACGCAGATGTTAGCGACGAGGAGCTACACACAGCAATCTGCGGCGCGGAACGATTGCTGAATTCCCGACCAATAACTTATGTCAGCTCAGATCCCAATGACCTTTCGCCACTCACTCCAAGCCACTTCCTTGTTGGAGAGATTGGAGGACCATTTGCCCCCGAGGCGCTTGACTGCGAGCAAACCTACAACCCCAGGAAACGGTGGCACCGTGTGCAACAGCTCCTAGGACAGTTCTAGAAACGTTGGAGAAAGGAGTTCCTGCCCAGCCTTAATGTGAGAAAAAAGTGGTTCCACCCAAGACACAACTTGAAGGAAGGTGATGTTGTACTAATTGTCGAGCCAAACGCCAGCAGAGGAGAGTGGCCTCTTGGCCGCGTGATTGAAGCATACCCTGGTGAGGATGGTCTAGTGAGAGTGGTAAAAGTCAAGGCAAAGAACAAGGAGTACTTGCGTCCTGTCCATCGCCTGTGTCCCCTCGAGTATGTTGAAGACAGTGCTGAATGCTGAGAGTCATTAAACGTTTGACTGTGCTGCCGAAATTGCGCCTGATTGAGAAAGTGACAGTCATTGATGTTTTGTTACCTAGAACTTTCAATCGTTAGAAACATTGATTAGACAAGATGATTTGAATTTGAACTTTATTGAGAAACAATCTATGACAGTGGTCATACTCCTCCATGGACTTTAGATTTTTATGCATGTTATTAGTAAGCGAATGCATCAATTGCATTCGGGAGGGGGATGTTAAGAATCGATAAAATTGTAATAATTTAGCCATTTAATGATTAACTCGTTGCCCTAGTGATTTTCACGAATTCACCGCCTGGTTGTATCGCGGGCGCAGTTTTTTGACGCGTGTAACACGTTCGTTGTGAGACCTCGTGGTTCGTTCTGTGGACAAATTAAAAGGTAAAATCTACTGCTCTGTGTGACGAACCCTTTTGATTTTGACCGTTCGACCGCTTGGGAACAAGTACCATATTTGGAAAACCACGAGAAAAAAATCAACCAATCAAAATTGCAATATTTGGATTAAATTCACAGCGCGCGCTAGCTCGCGGTAAATGGCGTAATCTTGTTTTTAAACAACTTTGGTTAAATAGAGTTAAATTTGGTTAAATTCCTCTGTTTCATCGTCATTTAATGGTCCGAAGAACTTAGCTTGGATACTCTTGATGAATTTCTTTAGTTTCTGTGAGTAATTTACTGCGTTCAGGTCGGAATTCAAGTGATTTACCGCAAAAGCGAAAATTTTCTTGCGTGTGTCGTTACGTGTGTAAATCAATCGCGTACAAGCTCCTTGTGTTTCCAAATATGGTACTTGGCAAACTGAATGTTCGAACGCTGTGAACGCGCGTTATACGTTTCAACTCCTTATGAGTTTCTGGTGAGACCCAATACCGAAATCGTCGTCAGTAGATTTGGAGCCTCACGGGGAGCAAAGTGAGAAATTGAAAATGGATCACCCTTTTTAAGTCAACAGTTTTCGGTTCGCTCCATTCTACCTCGAAATCGGAGCCCCTTAAGCTGCTTTGAGCAGTCAGAAAACTGATTTCGGTTTTTAGATAAGAATAAACTCGGTAAAAACACACACAATGTCATTTTTAGTTCTTTAAGCCCTGATGTTGAAAAACAAATTCAGCTTGCTAGGAGAATGAATTTAATAGCCTTAGTAATTATCACAACCCTATAAACTCTCTTGTTTTTTGCTATTTCAATTTGATAAGAAATAAAGTTTAAGCGTTTTTCAAATTTTATAACTGCTAATTTGAAGCCGTAAAAGCCGTAAATTTTTTTACCATGCGTAAGACATATTTCATGCTTGTTACCGTTGTTTGCATTTATTCTTATCATAACCCGCGAAATGAGATGACCTGAAATAACCGTGCTGCATATAAAACGTTGTTGAAATAGGTAACTCCGAGAAGCTGAGAACTTACAACCCTCATAAACCCTACAGGCCGGGTGTTTGCAATATATTGCCACTATTGTTCACCTGTCCTAGCGGGTCAGGACTGCTGACTGCAGCACATTCCAAAACTGCAGAGTGTTCAGTTAGGCAGTTTTCAACATCGTAACGATTAATGTTATCTCTGAAAGAGAAAGACAAACAATAATTAATTAAAATTTAAAATTAATTAAAATTCTGATTAATTAACAATGCTAGTCCTTATAAGACTTGTAATAATGCATCACTCACTTTTCTCCGACCAGTTTTAGCCGTTTCTGGTCGTTTCGGAAACAACCTGAAACAGCCTTATTTTGTCACACATTTTAAACTACAATTTGACTGTTTTAATAACTAGTTTAAAACGGTGTCATTGTTTGCACGGTCCCACCGCTTGTTTTTGCCTCTGTTTTTGCCCTCGCGCCAACGAATCCGGCAGCTATACAGGTTTTCTATGAAATTGCGGTATTTTTTATTTTTTTTTTTTGCGGTATTGCGATATTTGCCGAATTTTTCTGCGGTAATGCGCTGTTCTGCAACCCCCAATTTCCCCCTCTCGTAACACCGTGCACAGTATTTAAAGGTCACATGAACGTTAAAATAAGGTATAATGATCGTCATTTTTTACTTTCTCACCCGTCAACGACGATCATATCATCCGTTCGTCCCACAAACCAGAAAAAACCGTCCTTGTCCTTGTATCCAAGATCACCTAACCATTTGAACAACACACAGAAACTTTAGTGAGATCACGGACTAATTCATTAAAACAAGACACTAAGACATGAACAGTACATATAATACGGCAAATAATGTTTATGTGGGCATTATAATAATAAATTATGAATAAAATCGAAGAATAGACTTGATATTGAGAAATTTTGATGCTGACCAGTGTTAAATAGACAACTTTATGTAAATTTGTCATTTCAGATCATGTGATGTTCCATGGACCCCTGTTCCTTTATCTATCTGGGCATTTTTCCATCCTTTCCACATGGATATGTTTAAATTTGAAAGAAATAATTTTCAAGGGTAACATCGCATGGTCTGAAACGGGGCAACAAACGAACGAAGCGAAATAAATGTATTAAATATGCAGTTGTTTTGAGAGCAATTTTCAGGTATTACGACACTATTGGTCGGACAATAGCTCAGGATCAAAATTTGACCTCAAATGATTACGAGATCTCTGTCAATTCCAGCTGATTTAAATTACCTTTACCTTACGTTAAATATTTGGTCAAGCAGACATTTAACGATCTCAGGCGGAATTGCCATCGTCAAAAGGTTAGCTCTTGTAAAACTTGCTGATTGTTGTTCCATATTAAACATTCCTGACGAATTTGTAAAAGAAGTCAACAGCAGTATCTTCTGCTTTATTTGGAACTTTGAACCAGATAAAATCAAAAGAAAAACTCTGACTGGCCCAATATGCAACGACGGCCTTAGTATGGTTAATTTTGCTGACGTTGTCAAATCGCTCAAGACTGCGTGGGTTAATCGCTATTGTAAAGCATATGACCGCCACTGGTGTGCCCTCCTCGATTTGCTATTAAGCAAGGTCGGTGAACTCTCTTATTTCAATGCAATTACGATCTTAAATTATTTGACCTCAAGAATCTCGCTGCTTTTTATAAAAATGTTTTAGCGGTCTGAAAAGAACTCAATTCTAGAGATCCAGTAATGAAATTACACAAGTTATCACATATGGGGCAAAATTACTGAACGCTGATTGGTTGAGACAGAGGGCATTTTTTCTTAATCACGAGGGCACTTTTTGGTAATAAAGAGGGCATGATTACTTGATCCTGATTGGCTGAGCGCGCGTCGTCTGCACTGAGTTGGTTTCCCGCTTGAAACGAGTTTGAAAAAAGTTCAGAAACGCAGTGCATCCGAGTTTGATATAATGCGGTTATTTCATCAAATGTGAAAGAAAATCGGTAGGCAGAAATGAGTGGTGCCTTGGTGGAATAGAGAGAGGACTTTTCAATCCAAATTCGTTTGTCACAGCCCGAAAAAACTTCTGGACGATTGGCGCTGCACGGAGAATAGAAATTCGTGGCGGCTGAGACCACTGAATCGACACTGAAAGATAACATTTCTTCGTTTTGCTTGCTTCGCCTTATTAGAAACAGAGCCTGGAAAGAGCATAAATTTTGTTGGTACGTGCAGTTTTCGCTGTGGAAAGGAGAATGTCAGGTTCAAGAAGTTATTAAAGCTCGCTCGGACACTTTGTTTATGACTTTCATCGATGCAGCATTTCTGCGCGGTCGGACGCCTCGTAAACAAAGGTAAATAAAATTTAAACTGCATTCAGTTTTATCTGTGAAGGAACTATTATGAGTGAATTGCACATGCTGTGTTATGCTTACTTTTACTGTTTCTCGAAATAAGTTGATTATTTATGTGGTCATTTTGCTACGAGCAAATATTCTTGCCAACCGGTTTACGCCATGGCGGACCTCGTTTAAGTTTTCTTTTGTACACAATTTTGCCCTTTATGTGATAAACACGTAATCGCAATGTGCCCTCGTGCAATTAAGGATTAATTTCACTTGCATTTTCAAAGTTTTCCAAATTGCCCTCGTCGGTTCGCGACTCGGGCAATTTTGTAAAAACTTTGAAAATGCGCGTGAAATTAATCCTTAATTGCCCTCGGGCCCATGCGATTACAAATACAAATCACCTGGAACAATCAATTTATAAAGATAGACGGAAAATCATTTTACACTCTTTTTTTATAAGAGCTTCTAATTTTGGGGCCGAGGCTGACCGTTCTTACCTTTTTCACCATTTGAGGCTGAAGACGATCTTAAGTTGCATGTTATAGAAATTCATTAAATCAATGTGGACGAAACTAGGAAACGTATCAAACAGCATTGTTCGCTGAATGTGGTGTATCAAGTTGCTCTTGACATGCTTGCGCGGCCTGCTCACTGTGAACTGGTGCCGCGGACAAATTCCTTTTAAAGGGAACCTCCACTCTTACAACAAGTTGACGTTGAATTGTTTGAAATGATGCCAAAATTCCAAATTTTACAGGTCAAGGGAGAAATAACATTTAATAAAAACAATAAATGGAAAAGTTTATGGCTTTTAAATTTCCAGCGCGTCGACATTTTGGATTTTTATGACGTGTTACGGTTCCCGCTATATCTAGCCACCGCCCAGACCCATTTCTTATTTAACGGCTCTTTCTATGACCAAATTGACAGCGTGGCCATTGCTCCCGTATTAGCCAATCTTTTATAAAAAAAAAAAAAAAAATGGTCGTTTTCCTTAAAATCTTTACGTGTCTGCTGTTATCAAGACCTTTTGCAAATAATAATTATAAAAACAATATATAATTATAATAAAAACCTTCCCAAAATCCTTTGCAGCTGAAAAATCGTCAATGCCAAATAACTTGGCCAGTTTGAAGCCAGGAGGAGTACAACGTCGTATAGAAATAACTCTTAACAATGACCACTTCTTGTATAAGACGTAGGGCGATGACGTCATTAGTCACGTGACATTGCTCTCAAGTTCGTTTTTGCTCACTGTGACGAAGATATTTTGTTACTGAAAAAGCAGTCATTGCAGTTTGAAGCACATTGGTGTGAGGCATTTCAGACTGCCCGGGTACCGAACAAAATATAAATATTAAGGGAGCTATGTACGATTTTCAAAAAGTGGGAGTCTGGGTACAAGTGAGTATCTGGTGTTGCATTAAATGTGAGGAAACAACAAATTACATGTTGGTAGATATTTATATGTTAAGTACATTTTTATCACTTTTATTGTTATGACGTCATCGGTCACGTGACCAGAACGGACCGCATTTTTAAATTCGCTTGAAAATTTTACTAGGATCTCACTCTTAGGATTTTTTTAAGCGAAGTTGTAGCTTTTTAAATAGTGTTTCAAAAAATGGCCATTATTACTTTTTCCTAAAAATGTACGGCAGTAAAAAATACAATTGAAAAGTTTGTTGGCTTCCTACTCAGCGATCATTTGCTGTAGGAATAAAAGAAAATTTTGCCAAAGGCAAGAGTACATGCTCTTTATGATGGCGTTGTCAGTTTCTTCTCATTTTAATTGCTCTTGGCGAGGATGGATTTAATATCTTTCAGACGAAAGGAGTGCGCCTGGGGAGAGGTTAAGTAGCTGTCCCTCCCCCTCCCCTCTGCTGGGGTCTCCACAGCGGATTCCCAGTGGTCCGTATTGCGGGCTCACGACAAGAGCATTTTCAAAATGGCGACGAAATGGCGACGAGAAAGGGGAATCCAACCTTGAATGGAGTGATTTTGAGTTATAGAGGACAGTTTTGTCGACGTTTAACCTTCTTGACGGGATGAAGACGAGTCCTTTATTTGTATTCCCGATAAAGAAGAATATTAAATGAGTAGAAAACGTGGGTAACAGAAACTTACAGGGACCTGAGGTAAGCGTTTCTCATTGTACAATGATTTTTTTTAGACTGGTTGAAGCTTATGTCTTCGACGTTTATCATGTTTATCAACTTAGCTTACTGGAATTAAAGCCGAGCTCAGCGTAAAAATAGGTAGTGAGAACGAGGAGATAGTATTAAATGGCAGTCATTTCGTCGAGGCATGTAACTGTTATCCATACTGGAAAGTTCGTATTTGATACGCCGAAGTTTTACGCCAAATCCCTATGAAATACGCCAGAAGTTGGCGTAAATTATCGAGCTCCACGCCGAAGATCTTCGGCGTAACATACATGTTTTCCAGACTGGACTGTTATTTATGTTTGTCATCTGAATTTTAAGCTACTGTACTTCAAATTGATAAGAATCGAATCCTTTCATTATTTATACGTGAGGAAAAGTTCCTCAAAATATTGATCTTAAAATCTTAAGGCCTGTATTTTCAGTTGTTGGATGACCTTCAGTAGCATTTTAAGGTAGCAATGTAAAAATTCATGAGGCCTTAAACTTAAGCAAGCCAGAAAACCCTAATTCCAATATAAAGCTAACTGCAAGCAACATGATGTACCGTTTGGCAACCAAAGTGCTTTTAGGGCTAACCGGAGTACTATGTAGGCCAACCGCAATCTTATGCAGGCTAACTGGAATGGCTTGCATGGCTCGCATGTTTCATGACACATAAGTGCCATACAAGCCAGAAATACGTAAGTCCAATCATTAGCATAACCTCAAGCCACCTCAGCTAACTATACTCAGGCTAACTGGAGTACTGCTTAGGCTATCCAGGGAGCTTTTTAGGCTAACCAATGTGCTATTTATATATAGTGGAATGGCTCTCATGACCTGTTGGCTCGCGCTTTGTCAAGGCCCAAGTTTTTTTTTTTTTTTAACTCATATGGGAATTAGCCAAGTGGTAGCTGTAAATTTGATTTAAATAAACTCCAGCTTAGTTTTTGTTGGCAACTTGCTCTACAAGAAAACCAAACATAGGTTTCTGTGACATGTTTTGAAATGAACAGATTAAAAAAATTCAGCTTTAGAATCCAAAACAGTTTTAAACATTAAAATAATCTGACATTTTTCTGTAATGATTAATGAAAGGAGGGGTGCAAAGAAAATTGATTTTTTCCTTGCCTGACCCAGGTAGACTGGGCAAGGTGGGACCATTATAAGCTTACCCAAAGTCCCATGTTTCTTTCGAAACAACCATAACAAAAAATAAAAATCCATAATTTTCATTTGGCTATCTAGCAAGTGGAAAAAATTATTGGATCCACTAGCCCAACATAAAAGCAGCCAGTTTTTTCACACACTGAAAAAGGCCATTTAATTTTAATATACTGAGTCTGCATGCTGGAAAATAGCAATTTCATCAAGATAAATAGTTTTTGTTTGTTTTGTTTCTTTTTACAGGTGAGGGCATTCCTGTTAGTCAAAATGAACTCAAAAATACACATTGTGTCAATGCAATAAAATTGTCACATGATTGATTCCCACATGTTGCCAGTTTAAACCTGAAAGTGACATTTATAGCTATTTATATAATATGAACATCCCAGAACCCAATAAGGCTGCATGTTAATACTGACACTTAATTACATGTAAGTTTTAAAACCATTCTGGGGTTCATGACAAAAAGAATTATTTCAATAAAAACATGTAAAAATAAGGAACTAACAGAGAATTTACATAATTATTATCGCAGACAATAAATTTTACTCCAGGTTAAGTTAATGTGTCAAGTTTTTTTTGCAGCACAGGCTTGGCTCCACAGGGTATGGTTCCCAAAAAATATCCATACCTCCCCCAAGGATGGTTCTTTGGTTTGGACCCTCCCACCCACTGGAATTTCCAGTTCAGCTTCATACTTTCTTTTAAAAATTTGTGCTATTGAGACCCCCATCCCCCTCGGAATTTCCAATGACCATCCTCGTGGGAGCCGCGGTGGCCTAATGGTTAGTGTGCTGGACTACGGATCAACGGTCCGGGTTCGAGCCCTGGCCAGGGCATTGCGTTGTGTTCTTGGGCAAGACACTTTACTCTCATAGTGCTTTTCTCCACCCAGGTGTATAAATGGGTAGCGGCGAATTTACTGCTGGGGGTAACCCTGGGATGGACTAGCATCCCATCCAGGGGGGAGTAGAAATACTCCTAGTCGCTTCATGCTACGGAAGCCGGGATAAGCTCTGGCCTGATGGGCCACTAGGCTCTTATGCAGACAGTTTTCTATGGGATATATAATTATATATTGTTTTTACCGGTTTCACTTGTAATAATAATAATAATAATAATAATAATAATAATAATAATAATAATAATAATAATAATATGGGCATTAATAATTATTAATATAATTAATAATAATAATAATAATAGTAATAATAATAATAATAATAATAATAATAATAATAATAATAATAATAATAATAATAATAATAACAACAACAACAAATTGGCAAAATAAAGACGTTCTCTGACTCTCAGCGTTGGGTATGTTTTTAGAATGTTCTTAAAATTTAAGTAAATCTCAGCCACAACGTAACGCTCTTTTAAAAGAGGTTCTTATAAATAATACTATTATAGAACATTGGCTAATAAAGGCATTTTGAAAATAAGTGACCTCCTAGACGTCAAATCACTCCCAAACTAAAGTGGTTTTGTTCCATGTTCAGTAAAGTGTAAGTAAAGTACGGTCGAGTTCGCTCGAAATAAACGACCTAGAATATTTCTCGTTCTTTAAGCGTGAAAAAAGTGTAACTTAGTTGGGAGCGATATGCCTTTGGTTGGGAGCGATCTAATTGGCAGCAATCTGGCCATGGAGCGAAGTGACCGCAATTCTTTCACCAATGCGAACGCTGCCTTTTTCCAAACGAAACGCTTATTCATATGCTTTGTGAATGCTCTAATCTTTTTGGGGTTTGGCAATTTCCAAAACAAAAATTCCTGCACAGAAAAAACGGCTGAAAAATAGATCGTGCAAGCGGAGCCATAAGAAAATAAACCAAGCAAGCGCTTTCTACTATTTTTGCGATTCTTGATGCTTAAAACAATTATTGCACAAGCGCGCGGCCGAAATAAAAAAATTTTGTACAACCTGAAGGTGAAAATAAACTTCCTTGCCAGAAAAATCCTCCCCTCCAAAAAATTATGGTCCGCCGCTTAGTATGTAAAAGGAATACCATTTTCTATTGAAAGTATGACGTCAAATGGTTATCTTTTCAGGGTGACGCTTTCCGCTAAAAAGCTTTGTTAAGTTACACCTCTCCCACTCGGGTAGAATTTTGACTATTTTATGTTTTACGCTAACCTGTAATGTAAAAGTCTCCTGAAAAACGCGCTGCTGTTTTTTGGGGATCATCCTGTTGAAATAGAATTATATTTGATAATTAATACAGGCTCCGGAATTGTTACAAAAAGAAATAGCAAAAAACACATAAATATTTAGATTAAATAAGATAAAAACTTTATTAACGTCTCGATGCCACATAGGCTGGGAAAATCCCATACTAATTTGGGTGCGAGGCAGCGTGGCAAGCCGGTTAGACTAAATAGCACATTGGTCTGCCTAAATAGCACTCTAGTTAGCCTGTAGTTAGCTTAGGTAGGTAGCCTGCTGTTAGCTTTCATATTGCATGGTTCATATGGCTCGCTAGTCATACAAGCCATTCCCGTTAGCCTAAATAGCACTCCGGTTAGCCTGAAAGCCTCGCTGTCTCGCATATTTGTAAGACTCTTCTTTTTGGAGCATTTCGTGGATTTCTAACTCTTCTAACCTACAACAGTGGACACTTTTAATATTTTATAGCTTTTATGTAATATTTATTTCATACCGGGCCCCACTGAAACCACATTTGCGACGTGGGCTCCCTATATATACTATTTTTTTCCAGTTCTGGTCAGTTCTTCCTAGGCTAACTCACCACATAGCGTTTAAAAATTCCCACAGGATAATACGGTTTCACACGAACCACGATCATTCCAGTTTTGCATGGAGGCAATTCTTGGTTGTTGCTATTAACATCAATGATCTGGAATAACAGCACAAACTTGAAAATCAATACATTTATACGCCTTAGCAGTGTGCGTAACTTGACACTCAACGATGAATTATTTGAAAGTAAAACGATGAGCACAACTTCATTAACCAACGTTTCTACTCATCTGCATACAGAGTTCAGTAATGTTTTTTTTTATACCATACCATAGAAAATACAGCCAATCAAAATACAGGAAAGCCGTTGTATATTCTACCTTATTATTTGACTATTGCGCTATTTTACCATATTAGGGCAAAAGAACGAGCAAAATATGCCGCGTTATTACACAGTAGAACAGGGTATAAATACGGACTGAAAGCGGAGCGACAAAATGGCCGAACCAAATTTTATTTCATCAGTGGAATAATAAATCCCTATTCGATGGTTTACCATATAATACGAGCGGAAAATTTGCTCATTGCTGGTGTTTTTACTACGCAAGTCGCAAAATATCAGCGCGTATTACATGTTAAACCATCGAATAAGGTGCACATATAATAATCAATAATAACAATCTGAATGATCTTGTTAAATGTTACAATTTTACATTATCTGCGGCTCTTGATCGTCATGCTCCGCTTGTTACTAAGTTTATCACAGTCAGGCCTTTGGTACCTTGGTTTAGTGACGATATTAGGGAGTCAAGGTGGGAGAGACGGAGAGCTGAAAGAAAATGGCGTCGATCTCGATGTGTCCGCAATTTGTTTGAATTTAAAATGAAGAGGAACTTCACAACCAACTTGATGAATGAAGCCCGTCGTAAGTTCTACTCAGACGTTATTGTTGAGAGTAGCTCAAATCAAACGAACCTATTCTCGTTTTAAGGTTTTCCTTTCTTTTTGATTATTATTACTCGAAAGCGTTGCATAAATAGTATGTATTCGTTATAGATAACATGATAATAGGCGAGTAGAAATATATTGTATCGCAAGTTTTTAGCACATTTTTTTTAAGCACATGGCTTTCATTTAAAAAAAAAAGTATTGAAATAATGGCAGTTATTTAGGAAGCGAATACACAACTTACTGCCACATCCAGGCCAGGGCATGCTTTGCCAACAGAACCAATTCGGTTTTCACCGTTCCTTGATGCACAGAGAAGTATACCCTTGAGTGAGGATTTGGAAATGTCAAAATGTGTTAGCGAAATAAAGCTTAAAGGAGAAGTTCACTCCAGAATGGCCATTTATTTTCTTTACGCCAATAAAAAGTTTATACAAAAATATGTTATTTACCAAAATTTCAGCTTCCAACGAGCGCTAAATCCCTACAAAATCTTTCTCTAAAGTAGCCCAAAATTCGACAACTGTGCGCCGCCATCTTGGAGCTAGTAATGTATGCGTGACGTCAAAGAGCTCAGCCTGAAGTTTAGCGGGAAAATTTAAATACTTCAAATTCCCTGTTTCTTTGAAGTGGCTTTTGTTTGTCAAAATGCCTGTCTGAAAGGAAACAAAAGGTGAAAGGTTTTTTTGTATCTCTTGGAGCTCTGTTTGAGAAACATGGAGCTGCACAAACAGGCATTTTGACAAACAAAAGCCACTACAAAGAAGCAAGGAGTTTGAAGTATTTAAATTTTCCCGCTAAACTTCAGGCTGAGCTCTTTGACGTCACGCATACATTATCGTTTCCTTTCAGACAGGCATTTTGACAAACAAAAGCGACTTCAAAGAAACAGGGAATTTGAAGTATTTAAATTTTCCCGCTAAACTTCAGGCTGAGCTCTTTGACGTCACGCATACATTACTAGCTCCAAGATGGCGGCGCACAGTTGTCGAATTTTGGGCTACTTTAGAGAAAGATTTTGTAGGGATTTAGCGCTCGTTGGAAGCTGAAATTTTGGTAAATAACATATTTTTGTATAAACTTTTTATTGGTGTAAAGAAAATAAATGGCCATTCTGGAGTGAACTTCTCCTTTAAGATAAAATCTGCACTTGCAGTCAATTAAAGATACAATATCACTTTAATTATGGCTGATTTTATTGCGAATGGAATGTTCAGTTGAGAATTGATTATATCTTCCAATGAAATTCTTGTTAACGAGGACGGCTGATTACAGTTTACCATATTGGGCAAATGCCGGGTTCAAAATTGGTTGTTTTTCAATGTTTCCTGGACAAAAATAGTCAAACCAAGTTTAAAAGCAGGGTTAAAAGCTCAAGCGCTCCCGTTTGACACAATGTAGGAAACTTTTAAGACGATACATCAAAGCAAGCAACTTCTATGCACTGTTTAACCCTCGGACGTACAAGCAGATCCTTCATTGCCGAAAGCAGTTGCCGTATTTTGTTGAGTATCACTGCGTCAAAAAGGTTGACTTCATTAAATGCTTGATTTTCGGTGACCCATTGTAATCGGCTAAAAATCGCTATTCATGCAAGTTTCAATTTCAAAAGATATTTAAAAATGCCGGCTCCATTCTCCTTATCAACGCTATGTGATAGTGAACTCTGTGTTATAAATCTATTTGTACTGTAAAAAAGCTGCAGGACTGGCATATTCAGAACTAACCACTTCTGTTTGTCCATAAACATTTCGGATGTCAATTCCTGTGCCTTCCTTCCATTTGAGCATTGCATCTTTTTTGATTGGTTCACCAATTGTGATGCAGCTACTTAATTTTGGAAAGTGGAAGCTTTTGAGGTCCTCTCTTGCGGCACGGTTGTACATGCGCGGTAGGAATAAGAGAAACGTAATTGGAAACGTTTGGAGGGTTTCTAAAGCTTCTCTGGCGTTAAGGTCTTTGTAATGAACAAAGAATCCAGCGCCAACAGACCAGGATGTAAAAGCCCCGCTAATACCTGTAGGCCAACCAGTTGAACAGTTATACCAAACGAAATCTGACTGGACAATTCCAACACCACGACTGTAAAACACAATCACTAAGTAAATCATAAAACAAAGGCAACAACAACTGAAGAAGAAGGTTATTAAATAATAGCTATTCTTATCTGTCTGCCTGTATTTGACTGCATGGATGTCTGTTTATCTGTCTATCTGTTTGCCTGCTTGTTTGTCTGTCTGTCTGTCTGTTTGTCTATCTATCTATCTGTTCTTCTGTCTGCTTGTCTGTCTGTCTGTCTGTTTGTCTATCTATCTGTTCTTCTGTCTGTCCGTCTGTCCGTCTGTCTGTTTGTCTGCTCTGTCTGTTTGTCTGTCGTTGGTCAGTCTGTCTGCCTATCCTCTCTGTTTGTGGCATGTTGTTATTTTCCAAGAATGTTGTGTTGATCTATGTGGCGTATCTGAAAGTCCAATCTTTGAGGTCTGGGCGTGGCCGTGCGTTAGTCTCAGATTTTATAAGCTCCTCCTTTGTTTGCTTTCTCGCCATGTACTCGATGTAAAATGTACCTATTTCGCTCGGATTATTTGAGCTTATTGTAAACCACGAATACGTTAGAATCTAGAAATCTATTTTCAAGACAAACAAAGGAGCGTCCGGCTAGTGATCGTCTTCTGTTAAAATGAGCAAAAAAAATGTCTTCAACGAATCTGTCATTAGACATACCTTGCCATGCTTGTGGGATTTTCTAAATTCCAGGCCCCTTGTGAACGCTCGATCATTTTAGCCTTCCCTGTTGTTCCACTGGTAAAATTTAAATTAATTGGTGTAGAACTTAACGACTTGAAGGACTAAAAAATAAAGGAAACGAAAACAAATGCATAAACATCTTATGGTCAAATTACCGTAAAGGTCCAAAAAGTAACTAGTTCAGGATAATTAGCGATTAAATTTCACCGTGGTTAGCAAATCCCAAAGCACCGATCTTCCAATACGTAACTGACTTGCTATTACGAAGCCACGAGAAAAGAGCAGCCGGTACCACAAGCTGTGTTCGAAATTTACGAAATTTTCTTTATGATGTTGGTCTGAACTGTCACTAAAGCACTCGATACCAAAATTGTTTATCAGTTTTGCTATCAAATGTGTTCTCAACTTCAGAAACACATTTAGCTTTCCGGATTGCAGTAAACTAACTGTATATGATTTCGAGTATAAAAACTGAACTAGTCCGGAGTGCGAGTGCAATTTGTAATCTTTGGAAAAATGGGCTATAGATTATTAAATCATAAGGTAGTGAGCAGTGTCCTGGTTTACAAACATCTTCGGAAATTTTCCGAATTTAAGTATTCACAAACCTTTAGCGAATCAGAATACAGTGATTTTTTCAAGTACATTATTAATTTATTTTGTGGAAAGCGTTATCGCCCTTTGAAAAACTGGGCCCTGAGCTGTTCCAAATAAGGTAAACCTACCAGTGATCTCTAGATCTATCAATAGGGATACCTTGTCTCCGCGAAGACCGGAAGTAACACGAGTCAACCTCCCGTGGGGACTCCCATATGAAGCGGCGGGGGTGCTCTTCGTCTCGCTTAGGGGTGTAAATTTCCGATTTTTGGTCTCACTTAGGGTGTTCTGGGCAAAACGCCAATATTTTTAGCCGTCAAGGTCTAGTTTAGGGTTGCACACGAACAAATATAGAAAATTAAATTCTCTTTTTTTGCATTTTGGTTTCTCTCAGGGGTTAAAGATCGGTCTCCCTTTAATAGGGTTGTTTTCAAAATTTCCGACGAGCATCCCCGCCCCCTTCACATGGGAGTCCCCCTCTCCGTAGTCAACCTACATCACGATTGTGGCGACGAGTGTATAGGGCCCAACTCGTTTCATAAGCAAGTCACATTCAACCTGACATTGGTTAGCAAAATTCTCATCGTTTGAGTCAGCCGTAAGATATCTACGTTAGCAGAATTAAAAGCTTAAACTTGCCTGGTGTTCACTGGAAGCCTGTTTAAACATTTCATCGAAGGAGAGCCAACCGACTCTAACAGAACAGAGCAAAAGGCATTAAATAAAGCGGCCTCGGTTTGAAACATAGGGCGTATCTATTTGCAACATACGCTTATAGTCGTCGCATTTGCCGTTGGAATTTTTTATTTTTTTTCAGCTCGAAAGCAATAGAAGTCCCATGCAACCGGCAAATGCGACGGCTATACGCGTATGTTGCAAATAAATAGGCCCTTAAACTCTCCTCTCTTAGAAGGAGTGGATTTCAACCGAGCACAACCAAATTACGAACAATAAAATTGTTCCTCATTTAGCCTTGCCATCTCTGCCTATAATTCTGGCATCCGAGTCATAATTTTAAGAAGATTCTCTTACTTCAGTCCCTTTCAAATTCTCATCATTGAGTCCTGCGAATGGATTTTGGGGTTGGGGGTTTTCAATCACAGAGCCAAACAAACAATGCATGAGAATTCTTCGCACGAAAAATGCGACAAATGTCGGGCTTCTTGCTCTTTCAAACCACCCAGGATGACCGTGTCTACACCGAGGTTCAGTGGATTGAGGCGATTTGCTTACCACCCATTGGGTTTATAGAAATAACACCGGGCCGAATTGGCTTAGTATCCGGGCCTCCCAGTTCAACGCAAGCTAGCCTACCTGTGTCCTAGGACAGGTACAATTGTATTTCAATTAAAACATTGTTTTAATTCGACTCTCGACCTTACTAAACAGGACATGGTCGTAAAGAACTACTTTTCATTTTAAGTAGTTTGCTTTTCTGCAGTCTAAAAAATATTTGTAAAAGAACTTTAACATTTAATCAATGCTCACATATCATGGAAGTCACAAACTCAAAATATTTCACGAAAACGTTGTTTTTTTTTTGGGGGGGGGGGGGGGAGGAGGGGACTCATGTTTTGTGAGTGTACAAAAGAGCAAAATTTTAATTTTTTCGATCATTGTGCGATCAAGTTTTTTGTCTTTAAATTTGCTATTGTACAGTATCCTCAATGTGCCCTTGCATGCAAACCGATCCAAGCCTGATAATTTTCTCTGCTGGCTCTAAAATGTATTTTAATGTTGGTACTCATTTTCGGAATCAATTTCCTTTTATAACAACGCCTTGGAACAACCTTTGCAGCCTAGAAAACGTTTCCATATCTGAAATGGCCATATTGCATGCACTACATCATATTTTTGGGCAGACGTTATGTGAAAACATTGTACTCATTGTTAGCCTAAGTCGATATAAGTATTACCTGTTAGTTTGTTTCATTCTGTTGACGATCATTCTACACTTTACACTGGCATGAGGAGAACTGGAAAACTAAATAAATCAAAGAAACGTTAAAGCAAACAACAACTTCGGAGATTAGTGTCAGTTTATCTCTGCTGGATCTTGGGTTACGCTGCCTCGGCGAGAGAATGGCTCCAAAACAGGTGTATTTTCGAGACCGCCGTTGATCCATACAAATTGCCTTCAATAAAATGCCGAATTGTTTTATGTGACTGGATACATGAACTTGCTTATTAGTTAACTCTGAATGGACAGTTCGTTACGTTAACAGGTTAACCTGAGGGAAGACAAATCTGCATATTAAAAGAGCACTAGTACTTATCACCATTAGTAAATTCTCAGCTCCAACTATTGCATTTCTAGCTTTCTGATTGGCTAAATTACTCCGACTATTTAACAATTATTCCATGAGCCCGCGTTGGATACGAGGTGGTAAATAGCCAACGAGGCGCGAAGCGCCGAGTTGGCTATAACCACTCGTATCCAACAAGGGCGAATGGAATAATTGTTTTATTAAATTCTTCTTTAGTATAAATCAACTGGACATTTCATTTTGATGTAAACGAAGTAATAGTATGAGGAGGCGGGAAAATTTGTGGCGCGGTGTTCACTTCTTGAGTTGAATGAAATACGCGAGGAAAGTGAGCGAGAGAGTTTTCTTCTGAACAGTTTCCTCGGACAATCTCCTCGTAAATCGTCTTTTCATCCCGGAAAATTGTGACAACAATTAATGTTTACGGGAAGATCCGAAGCAATTGCTTTTTTGGTAATTATACGCCTTGTACAAGACGAGCGAAGCAAGTGTTTACATATTGTACTTGTTTACGGCTCCACGGCTGTCATCAAGACTACTACATTATGCTGAAACGAAATTGCACTCAGAGTCGATGAAGTTTATTGAAGTATAAACGGACAAGATCAAGATTGAAAGGTAACGAACTTAACTGAAGTGCTGAGCCTAATTTTACATCGTACCTGAATGAAATTGTGTCAGTTTTCTGGTCTTCCCGTAAATTATTTGCTGCTTTTCTTCTTCGTTCAGTCGCTCTTATTAAACATTTCGCATCAATCCTTTCAGTTTTGCGTAGTTGAGTCAACTATGGCATTTTGTGGTATTTGTGTGGAAAGGCACTGTCGATTATTTCTTGTATAAGCTTATAAACCTCGCCAAATTTGCCATTTTTCTGATGGAACTTTCGCTTCCCGCAGGAAAGTTTTTAAACTGGGCAGCACTTGCCGCACTCGTTTCCCATATAAGGTCAAACGCAGGTATAATGGCTGATAACCGAGATCTAGTGAACCAATCAGAAAGCTAGAATTGCATTAACCGAGGTTGAGAATTTAATAAGGGTCATTAGTCGGAGTTTTACCATATATGGAAAATGAACGAGCTTTGTATTTACAATTTCGCTCGGCAAGGTCATTCGCCGCGAGAGGAAATTATTGCAAAAGAGGACTTTTACTGGCTCAATACAAAATAATTTACCCGATAAAGCGAAAAAGAAATTTCTACTAAGAAGCACAAAGTTTGATGTAAAACATTTAATTGAAAATCCGTGTAAATAAACATAAACCAGCGCAACAACTTAAATGTTGAAGACGAAGCGACAATTTTTGCGACCGTAAAAAACACTACCTTCCGACTCAGTGAAATTATGTTTGAAGATCAATCTCCCTCTCTCTCTCTGTCTCCATCCGTAGTCATCCACGCAGCAATCAACAATGCCCATTAAATCAGAGAAATTCATAGGTTCTGAGCCCACCTTTGTTTCAACACAGTTAATTTTCAGTCTTGATGAACCGCGAGATCGATCGCCGGCCAGACTATAAAACTTCAGAAACTTGTGCTCGATTGAAGTTGCATAAATGTTCTCCTCTGCAATAATCTAATTTCTTGAATCCTCTCGTTAAACAACATCACTGGACTTTTCCACGATAAATAGAGCTTTACAAGAGATTGAGCCAGGACTATTTTCGAAGAGTTTTTCTCTCGCTCGCTCTTTCATTCAACTTACAGGGTGCACCGCGCTTCACTGATTTTTCGCGCCTTTTCATACAATCGCTTCGTATAGGTCAAACTGAAATGTCCGCATCATTAATAAATTTTAAAAAAAGTTGAAAAAGCTTATTGTTCAACAAGAATGACTGAGGTTGAGAATTTACTAAAACAATTATTCCATTCGCGCTTGTTGGATATGAGGTGATTATAACCAACTCGCGGTACGCGCTCGTTGGTTATTTATCACCTCATATCCAACACGCGCTCATGGAATAATTGTTATATATTGACTGACGTTTGGTACCCACTGAGTGCTATTCAGTCTAGATCAATGTTAGGAATTTTGTGGCCGCCATTGAGCGATCATATTTAGACCTAACTTTTGATTATGAAACAGGATCTTATGCTAGTTCGTTTTATCTGGTTTGAACAGAGAATCTGTTACCTGATCAATAACATTAAGCAAATCCGCTTCGATGTCTCCACCACCAACCACGAAACACGAGGGTTTACACGCTGAAATTCTCCTGTGAAATTCTTTAGGACCAACATTTACTGGAATTGGAACAAATGTAGCACCTAAACGAAGAAAAAAAAATTCAGAGTAAAACTGGATAAGTTTCAATCATGGCAAGTTCAAAGTGAATCTTTCTTCTAATTATGGCTCAAGTTCTCGTTGTCAGCCAACCATGTAATCGTAAACAGCTGTCAAACAACTAGCGTTTTTACCCCAACAGTAACTGACAAAATATGTCTTTGTTAGCAATATCCTGTTAGGACATTAGCCTAGTTGTGTCATATGTTTCTTTGTTTCGTTCACTTTGCAGAAACTTCTTGTTTAAGAGCGTAGCAGATTGAAGCCACGCCATGGTAGAATCTTTATATTTTGGCAGATATGAGCAAAATAGGCGGTGAAAATCTGAGATATCGAAAGAAATGAAGCTTCTTCAGTGTTTGATACTTTAAATTATTTTCACTCCCCCATGGGCGTTCACCTGTTCTTAAACACGCAAGTTGTATCAACCAGTACTCGGGAATTCTGCTCATTAAAACCAATACTCTGTCTCCTGGTTTGATGCTAGCGGCTGTGCAAAGAACGTTCGCAGCCCTAGTAATTGAAAGAAACACAGGTATGTTTGTTTTGGCTATCTAGTGACCATTACAAATGTGTAACAATATGTACTGACTAGAAGAATTGGAAAAAAATCCTCATTCCAGACGCTATTCGCGAGTGGTTCTGGATCGTTTCTATAGACGTTATAAAATTGGAAAAACAAATTGCTTCAACAAAGATAAAATCCAGAAAAAAAAAATAATAAAAAGTATCAATTCGAACCTTCCGCTGACCGGTCGGATGCTCTCACCCCTGAGCTGAATGGCAATCACTGACACTTTTCAAACTCATCAATAATTAATTAAGTGAAAGCATAGGGAATCATGCCTGTGTTACTCAGTTTAATTTCCATTGAGAAGATATGTCAAACACGGGACAGGGTGTTTCATTGCATTTCCATTTCATTGTATTTCCAAACACCCCGAAGTGGTTAAACTACTCCACTGCGCGTAGTCGTTTTCAACTCTTTTTTTCGGTGTTCCTTACCGTTTCGAGTTGGAAGCGACGTCTTGAAAACTCCACCTGACTTCTTTTCCCTCGCCATCTACCCACCACAGAGCAGGAATATCGTTTTTTCTTTCTCCATTCTATAACATGAACCGACAAGTATAAAAATAACTAAGAATGGCGCTTGGTTGGGAAAAATTTAGAAACAAGCTAGTGCAGTATGGTCGAGTGGTTTAGGGCGCTGGTGTTGTAATCCGGAGGTCCCGGGTTCAAGCCCTCCACCCTACCACTAGCTGGATTATTTTCGGTCTTCCCGAGTTCGAGTTCTTAAAAGCTCCGTTTTAAGATCGGCCTCCGTTTTGATGTTCACACGGGACGGTTACTCATGCGCAGAAGTAAGCACATTGTTTCCCTGACGCTGAAATTAACATCTTTTTATCACAGTTATAACGATTTACCTTTTCTTCGCGTGCCTGTTTGTCAATAACGTCAGCAAAATTGAAATATTCTGGAAGTTGAGAATCCTTGGATCCCAAGTTTAAATTGCCTTCCATCATTCGCTATAATCAGCCTAAAAAAGAAAAAATAACAAACTGTCAGAGGTTATTGTTTTTCATATCAATTAAGAAAATTATATTTTTAAAACAACGGTTTCAAATGAGTCTTTCTACCTAGGTATGGGTGCTTAGAGATGAAACGAATGGATTTGCTTATCACCTGGACGGTCAATTTTGGTCTGCCATTTGTTGCAGATTTTTTAATATGAGCCAACGGGACACGTGCAGCAAATTTTATGCAAAATAAACTGATACATAGGATCGAACAAAGACTTGCTTTATAGGAGCAAACCTACATGACATTGACTAGACATAAACAATCTCATCTTCAGTGCTGAAACTCGTGCTTGCGATAACTGCTTCACATAAAACCTGTTTGGTAAACATCATACGAAGCCCAGCGAGCGTCCAATGCTCGCGCATAAAATGTAACAAAGCAAGAAGACTGAGATAATGTTGCCTCTAGGAAATCGTCAGAAACGTACAGTTCATGGGAGAGTGGGCTTGAAAATCAAGGAGAAACACTGGATTCCTGAAATTTTAGGCCCGGGTTACAGGAGTAAGTTGTCTTGGTGGGACTGGGGTGTGTTCCTTGATGTAGGTGGAACGTGGAATGCGTTATCAAAATACGGAACTTTCACGGCCTCAGTTAACAAGATCTCTGTTAACATACGAACACTCACGGTGTCGGTGATCGAGTTTCTACCAAATATATAGTTTGATATGCATTTGTAACTGCACAAAATACAGCAAGTAGCGCGACAAGTTTTACGAATCTCGATTATGCCATACTGTAGTATGATTTGTCCATTTACCGTGACAACGGCGTAGGGTTTTACGGGGAAAAGTTACTGAGATCAGAACCGTTTTCCAAATGAAAAAAAAGTGAACTTTACCACTAGTATTTGCTTTTGTAATATTGACGTTTTGGCCATCTATTTAGAATTATTTCATCCCAACTCTGAGATCAAAAGTTTAAAACATCTCTATTGGCCAGTGTGGATAATTTTAAATGCTAGTTGAAAAACCCGGTGTATCTCCTATTGTCAGCTGTAAGTAGAGTTTAGAAATATGTAATAATACTTGTAATGCGCAATAATTCAATGATCACCCTTGATTTAAAACAAGTGCTTTCTTTAGAATTTACGTTACCGCCAAAACAACGGAAATGCATTTGTATTGTAAGACGCTTTCAAAATATGTCTGATTAACTTGTTATTGATTTATTATTTCCCACCCTTTTGATTTTTTTCTCAGGTGAAGTAAAAATTGGCGTTCTCGAAGCTAAGAAAGCAGGTCGAGTGAGCGACTCCCCGGTGGGAGAAATAGTCCAAATAAATTCCCTTTATTATTCCACTATTGCGCCATTTTACCATATTAGGGCAAAAGAACGCGCAAAATGTGCCACGTTTTTACACTGTAGAGCAGGGCAGAAATACGGACTGAAAGCGAAGCGACAAAATGGCTGAATCAAACTTTAATTTTTAGTGGAATAATAAATCCGGGCGGACATTTTGCTCATTGCTCGTATTATATACTAAACCATCGAATAAGGTGTATGTATTGTAATGTAGTGTAATATAATATAATGTTCTGTAGGTGTAAGGGCCTCCACAAACTAATATTTGTCAAGAAGTACGTTTTTGTTAGTTTTTCATGTGTGTGGTAATGTTCTTTTTAGTTGTGGACGGTTATCGTCACTACATTGTAAGTGGTCAAAAATGGCGCAATACTTCCGGCGAAAAAATTTCATGAAAGAAGCATTATTTTCGGTATACCCAACACCCTCGTTGGAAACTCAAACTGCCGTCATTACCGCTGCTTGTTCTCAACAACACGTTTTATTGCAAGACCTTTCGTTGTCGGTAACAAATAGTTGCCGGCAATTAACTGTCTAGTCTGTGGAGGCCCTAAGTGCTGCTAATACTGTAATTCTAATGACGTTTGTGAGGCGATGTAAAACTGGCTATGGAAGTGTTCCAAGCCTGTAAGTACCGCTCGCGATTTAATAAATGTTATTACAAAAAAGTATCCGCGCGTATTATATGTTAAGGTGACTCGATCGAAATAAATGACGCGCTGTATGCCTGGCTAAAAACTCTAATAACTTCACCATTTCTGACTCGATTTCCCTGAAACTTTCGCATTTTATACGACATTTATCGTGGAATAATATGTATGTCAATATGTTGATCTAATATTCGTTAGTTTTGCGCGATGTTACATTTATTGAACACTACTTTTTTGATAAAATTGCTATTTACAGATAACTGAGCGCTAAGATTTCGTTTAAACTTCTGCAGTTAGCTCGTAATACCATCTTGCCATGACTGTTCAAGTTTCCGCAAAATCGTCGGAACAGAAACCCCGGCACAATTTGGACATCAAAATATTAACTCCGGGCGAACTTCGAAGTTTGGAACACTCCAGCGCTTCCAAATTTCACCTAAAAGCACAACAACCGAAGTAAAAGAAGGTTCAATGTATCAGTTTTATTAGCTCCAAATCACATTCGGCTATTTGCAACGATGACAAAGTTTGAGCTAATGTTATAAACTCACCTTTTGCGTCAAAATGTAGCGAAGTCGCCAAATTTACGTTTTTCTGAATTATCTGAAAACTAACCGGACGAATCGAATAAAACTACTGGAACATAAAAATGAATATCTTACACACACTTTGCGCTATTTTACGTTTCTGGAGCTGCCTTGATGTGGATGAAATATATGTTTAAAGTGGAGCACTGCTTCAACTCTGTTGTGAACACGGCCTTGTTGTTGTTTGAATTCTACTGCTGACGCTATGTAAATTTTTTGGATTGGATGAGAATTTGAGGAATTTTGCATATGGACTAGGGGGATGCATTGACAGTGTTCCGTCGCTACATGCTTTGATTTTTCATCCAAACCAAGTCAAGGAAGACAATCCTTACACAGACTTTAAAACAAGAAATGTGAAAAATCAATAAATCAATGCATATTTTGACAAAATAGCTATGCTATTAACGATGCTGACGTCGCTGATTACTCTTGCATGACCTCAGAAATCAGAGCATATAGCGACTAAACACTGTCAATGCACCCCCCTAGTCCATGTGCAAATTCCTCAATTTTTTATCAAATCTGAAAAATTTGCATAGCGTCAGCTGTATAATTTAAATGACAACAAGGCCGTGTTCACAACAGAGTTGAAGCAGTGCTTCCCTTTAAACATGTATTTCATCCACATCAAGGCAGCTCCAGAAACGTAAAATAGCGCAAAGTGTGTGTAAGATATTCATTTAAATGTTCCAGTAGTTTTATTCGATTCGTCCGGTTAGTTTTCATATAATTCAGAAAAACGTAAATTTGGCGACTTCGCTACATTTTGACGCAAAAGGTGAGTTTATAACATTAGCTCAAACTTTGTCATCGTTGCAAATAGCCGAATGTGATTTGGAGCTAATAAAACTAATACATTGAACCTTCTTTTACTTCGGTTGTTGTGCTTTTAGGTGAAATTTGGAAGCGCTGGAGTGTTCCAAACTTCGAAGTTCGCCCGGAGTTAATATTTTGATGTCCAAATTGTGCCGGGGTTTCTGTTCCGACGATTTTGCGGAAACTTGAACAGTCATGGCAAGATGGTATTACGAGCTAACTGCAGAAGTTTAAACGAAATCTTAGCGCTCAGTTATCTGTAAATAGCAATTTTATCAAAAAAGTAGTGTTCAATAAATGTAACATCGCGCAAAACTAACGAATATTAGATCAACATATTGACATACATATTATTCCACGATAAATGTCGTATAAAATGCGAAAGTTTCAGGGAAATCGATTCAGAAATGGAGAAGCTATTAGCGCTTTTAGACAGGCATACAGCGCGTCATTTATTTCGATCGAGTCACCTTAAACCATCGAATAAGGTGTATGTATTCACCTGATGCCTTTGAAATTAAACAATTAGTTTGTTTATTGTTCAATATTCCTACCTTTACCTCGGAACCTGATCGCGATGAGATTCGCTATGCTTAACAGCTTAGGTGGCAGAATGAATCACAAGAGATGATGAATCATCTTTTCTTGGGAAGACATACATCAAAAAGCATTCCTACATGTTAATTTCGTTTCATTGACAACACAATCATTACTGCTATCAGCAGAAATGGCGTGGTTCTATTTTCAAATCCCTCCCCTGGCCTGATGTAAGTATTTTAAGATCTGCGCATGGGATCTTATAAACGACATTTGTTTATAAGATGGCGTGGTTCTATTTTCAAATCCCTCCACAGGGAGCCCGGACAAACTGTTTGTGTGCACATTAGCATTTTTGTGTGCATTAGCATTTTTATAGCAAATGTATAGGATTTACAGAACGGCTCGCAGAATTGCTTGTAATAACGTAAAATATGAACAAATACATGCTAAATAAACGTAAGTTTATCTTACCAGTTTTGTGGTGCGGTTCTTTTGGCTCGAAAATGCGAATTTGAGCGGTTTGAAGGATTTTGCGTTCGCTGCTTACTACACATATAATTATAATGAAAGGGTGGAAACTCCAACAGCTCCAAATTCGAACAGCTCCAGCGCCGAGGCGATTTTGGACCAGAAAATCCCATCGCACAGCTTTCAAACCGAGCAACATGTAAGAGGAAGGTTTGAGGAATCTTCTCGTATTGTTCGATCGAAAATTCATCCAAACGGCCCAGAGCTAGCCTTCGAACAAAAACGGGTAACCAAAAATTTTAAGCCGTCCGAATGCGTAGCGACAAAAAGTTGTGCCGAAGGGAATTTGCTATTCCCTGGCCTCTTTCTGATTGGATACAATTAAACAATGGTCGTTCAAGATTTCGTCCCGTGGATAGGTGGGCAAAGGCAAAATCAATACTCACTAGCATGGGTAGTGATGTCAATGGTCCAACACAACCCAAGGACCCTTACACAATTACGACGGCGACAACATAATCATTAATATGCGTCGTTAATATTTTTATGCATCGTCGGTTGTAATTATAAAATATTCAAACTGACTTAAGAATCGAGAAAGCATCTGATCTTTTCGGTATGTCGTCCACTTTTGAAGCTAGCTCTAAAGATCTTTAGACAGCATTCATTTTGCCAAAAAAAAAAAGAAATATTTTATAGTAGTGGGAGAACAAACTCATCAAAATTTTTCCGTTTAACTCGTTGTTTTGCACATTATGATTAAACAACGCACCTAGATGTGAAACTCCCGTGCAGAGCCCATTATTAGCTATTGTTGTGCTTTTTCGTTCTAATTAAAATGACAGACAGGTCGGGAAACACGACGTCTCTAACAGCCAGCTATAAGCAGACAAAATGTAGGAGATTGCGAATTTAAAGAAAAGTTTTCGAGACATACAAATATGGCAAGGTACTCATAATCGCGTAATTATGTAAGGGTCCTTGGGTTGTGTCGGACCATTGACATCACTACCCATGCTAGTGAGTATTGATTTTGCCTTTGCCCACCTATCCACGGGACGAAATCTTGAACGACCATTGTTTAATTGTATCCAATCAGAAAGAGGCCAGGGAATAGCAAATTCCCTTCGGCACAACTTTTTGTCGCTACGCATTCGGACGGCTTAAAATTTTTGGTTACCCGTTTTTGTTCGAAGGCTAGCTCTGGGCCGTTTGGATGAATTTTCGATCGAACAATACGAGAAGATTCCTCAAACCTTCCTCTTACATGTTGCTCGGTTTGAAAGCTGTGCGATGGGATTTTCTGGTCCAAAATCGCCTCGGCGCTGGAGCTGTTCGAATTTGGAGCTGTTGGAGTTTCCACCCTTTCATTATAATTATATGTGTAGTAAGCAGCGAACGCAAAATCCTTCAAACCGCTCAAATTCGCAATTTCGAGCCAAAAGAACCGCACCACAAAACTGGTAAGATAAACTTACGTTTATTTAGCATGTATTTGTTCATATTTTACGTTATTACAAGCAATTCTGCGAGCCGTTCTGTAAATCCTATACATTTGCTATAAAAATGCTAATGCACACAAAAATGCTAATATGCACACAAACAGTTTGTCCGGGCTCCCTGTGGAAAAACTTTGGAATCCTGGCACACAGCAATTACGAACCATGCTGATAATAATGCGAAACAATTACCAAGACAACATTCAAGTTTATTTTAAACCTCAAATTAACATTTTTACTTGCACACAAGCATTTCTATTGTTTTTATTATAATTTCGTTTTTTCACACTTTTTACAGTATATATTTCAACGATCGCGCCTTTTATTTATTACTTGTTAAAGACTACAGACTGGTAGTCGAAAGCTCGTTTTTTAACAATTTTTTTTAACCAGAGATCGCTTTTTCTATTTTTTACTAAGTAAAACGTTATTGACATTAGCGCTTAATTCATCGATATTTAAGAAAAGTGCATTCACTCGGAGGAACTCATCATGAAAGCTACTGTGAAATAAATATTGGAACTATTGTATAATGACCTGACTTGGAGGATGTGGGATAATTAGCCGTTCGTTGTTCAAATCAATTTTCCAACAACAACAAAAAAAAAACGGTGGATCGAACAAAGCCTTGCTATACACAAGAACACGAACATGAAATTGACTAGTCAGAAATCTCATCTTCAGTGCTGAAACTCGTGCTAGCTTTCGCCTACTGCTTCACGTAAAATCCGTTTAAACAGCATACGGAGCACAGCGAACGTCCAGTGGTCGCGCATAAAATGTAACAAAGAAAGACCGAACTGAGATAATGATGCCACTAGGAAATCGTCAGAAACGTAGAGTTCAAGGGAGAGTGGGCTTGAAAATCAAACAGAAATACTGGATACCTGAAATTTTAGGGCGGGATACAGGAGTATATTTTGAGGATGTTGGATGTAGTAGTGTTAGGGAAAATACGGAATTAGCCGTCAGAACTAGTCAGAAATCTCATCTTCATTGCTAAAACTCGTGCTTACTTTGACTGCCCCACTTAAAAACCGTTCGGACCCCAGCAAGCATCCAGTGCTCGCGCATGTAACAAAGAAAGAAGACTGAGATAATGTTGCCTCACGGAAATCGTCATTTTAAAAGAGGGTCTCAATGAGGTAGTGTCTTTTACGGTTAACGGCTATTACCATTGTTAACTATATCTCACATTCCTATACCGTGGTAGAAAAATATTACGAATACGAAAAACAACTTAGAGTTTTAAATTACTGTAAGAAGAAGAAAAGAAGGAATGGCGATTCCATGCAAGTGACCTATGCATGTCATAAGAGTGTTCACTTGTATGTGTTATGGCGTAAATAGCAGCCATTCTGTACAGATTTCAAGGCTTAAGTTGTCATTTATGATCACGCTTACCGTTTTGCGCCAGTCTAAACATCCAACCGTGTCCACACTTTGACTTGTCTTCCAGATCTTGTTATTATTGGCTTACCATTGACCAGTTCCTCTGAATAAACATCTACATCATTATCGCTGTTATCCGAGTCACTTTCGTACTAATCCACCTGCTTGAAAACAGCAGTTGACGCAAGAGTGAGTTCCGGAACAGTGGTATCGCTTACGAAACTTAACACGGACACATCGGATCTCAGAGGAGGCAGTGGGCTTTTGGTCAACTTGGTCGGCTGGAAAGCAAATCTTTGCAACGGCATTAGGATTTGACTTTGCATACACTGCCGGAGGAAGAGCTCCTGCCTTATCTTTCGTCGTCTTGCTCCTCACTGTTCTCTGCCGTACCGGACGGTAGTTCTCCAGCCACACTTTCATGGTCTCTTCATCCTTTTTGGAAAGCGCCTCAGGAGGAAGTGGAGCCATAAATTGCACATCCTTGAACGACATTCTGGTCTTTGGCACTGGGTAGTACGAAGATGGACGGGTGAAGTATTTCGCCCCCCATTTGGTTACTCGTTTTAAAGATTCCTTCGATATGGTGCCGAAGTCTGTCTTATGGAATTGTCAGTCTTATTTTCAAGAACAGTTGTAACTTCGCTGGTTTCCATGTGAAAACAGTATAGGCCACCGTTACACAGGGGAGTCTTTGCCGCTGCGAAGTAAACAACTGACGCACCAGAGATTGTCATCGACTCCAAATGATCAATAGCGTCTGGACAGCTTATTAGTTTCTTTAACTTTCCTTTAATGGTAACTCAATCTCTTTCCAGCTGAATCTGATAGATAACTCGGTGACCATCGTCAGCACACAGTAACTAGTCGTTGCTGGCCATACATAAAGCGTCAGGCATCGAAAGCGGTACATCAGTTTGTAACATATTTTCTGTCAACCCTGGCTTCTAGCTGCATCAAGTGCTGAGAAAGACGCTTACGTAAAGTAGGGACGGTTCCATCAGTGGAAAGGTTATAGTCAGTTAGTGTTCTCTCCAAATCAGCACGTGTGTTTGGTCAAGCAGCGTTCACAGACTTAGTGGAACTAACCGTAAGCAAACCGGAGTAATTTTAAGCTAACTTGTACACAAGCACACTGTGGTTTTATAGATATAATAGCCTACTTTGAGTAAAATTTCACCTTGACTCATTGACTCATGACTCATAGACTCATTTGACTAAAAAAACTGGGAACCTCCATTTTAAAACATGTTCGCCAAGGCGGCTTATCAGGCTCGCTTATAAAAGTAAGAGTTGTCTAACTGGGAGAATAGAATGAACGAAGATAGGGAGGAAAGCTGATTTATCGTACACATTGCGAATTTATGTAGAGAAGTGAATGAATTTCCTTCGTTTCTAGTAGGCAAATGTACGTTAGGAAAAGTCTGAACTCACTCAAGCACAGGCAACTCGCAATATAAAAACCGACGTAAATACTCGTTTACGAATCTAAAAATTTATCACGCGTACGACACACTCACCGAAATGACAAAAATGCAAGCGAGTTAAATAGAGCAGTTGGATAATAAATCGTTTAATCGTTGGTGTGAAGTATCGTTGCCGAAGGCTTACTCGTTTTATGCTTTGATTTGTTTGCGTGATTTTTCTGCAAATGCAGCGCGCGAAATCATGTTTTTGATCCGTGTAGCTCAATAATTTAGTATTCTTTTCAAAATCCAACGATGAACCTCACAGTTAACTCCACTAACTAAAAAAGACACAAAATTTCAAACGAAACATTTAATAGACAAAAGTGTACAAAAGTGATTAAAGCTAAGAGGTTTGAAAGCAGCCGTTTTAACGGAATTTAAGCTTATAATTGACGGGAAGATCTGAAAACCGACACAACATCGAATTCGCTCATAAATGAAGTATAAACAGTTTCTCACAACCAAATGTGTACATTTACGTTTGTTACCTCATATTTTGAGAAGGCTTGTAAATTCTCCAGGGCAAAGCTTTCAAACCAGCCAAATAACATCGGAGACGAAGCGACGAAAACGGTAGTTTAGTCCAATGTTCGTAATAATGACCAATAATCTCTCACCACCGACATATGCATAAAATGAATTATCAGCGAAGATCAATATCTTTCTTCCTTTCGGTGTAGCTTTTCAGTTACAGTCTTTTATCCGTCACTTCAGTCAACTTGACCGGCTCTGAGTACACAGTTAATTTTCCAGTCTTGGTCAGGAGCAGGGACCGTTGACAGTGCTTCAACTGCAACTCTCGTTGTTTTTGACTCGTACTCCGACATATCATGTTCAGGTCGACAATTATTTCGGATCTTCCCTTTAAGAGGTTATCCTAAATCACTTGGCATAAGTTTCGATGCTGTAGATAAGTAAATAAAGCCAGAAATATTCACGAAGATCTATGTCTTCCAGCACGCTTTCTTCCCGTCTTTCAATTCAGCAGTGAACAACGTGCAACCGATTTGCCGCCTTTTCATACAATCGCTTCGTTTAAGTTGAAATGAAATGTCCAGATCATTTTTTTAACATGAGAAAAAACTTTTTAATATAGATTTAGCCAAGCCTAAAAGCTGAGCTCCTCGGTTATTAACTTTGCCCTTTATTTAAATCTCAATTTACGCGATGATCAAACAATTTGTAAAAAACCAGGACTTGAGCCCGCGATTAACTAGAAAAAACCATCTTCTGGTCAGCGGCCAACTTCCAAAAAACAAGTGACCTCGATGAGCTCCACATGTGAGCCCGCGATATGGTCACGTGATACTGGTAAGCGGATACCTTGTTTTCACAGTTGTCAATTAATCATAACATGGATGTCAAAGTTGTAAGCTCCGTTTACGTACGTACGTAGGGATAAGTAGAGATGGCATTCATCTGCTCCCCATCTCCCTTAGTCTATTCTCCTCCTCTCCCCCCCCCCCCCCCCCCCCCCCACCGCCGGTCGGGCTGCCTTGGTACTCCACTCCCCCTCCCCGAGAGTCTGTACGCGCAGGCGGACGGCGTACGGCGTACGCAACCAAATTTTCTAGGCCTCATGGGTTTACCAAAAATCCTTACCCATGGCGCGCTGGAGCTCCGCTAAGAATAATGAAAAATACAATAATAAAACATTTCGTTATATCTAGCGTGACATATACAACACGACATACGCCCGACATAGTTTATCAAACCCAATCGAACTTAATCCATGGATTAAGTTCTCGAACAGAATCGAACTCACACAAAAACAATTGCAAAATCGAACTCAATCGAACGTTGATTTTTAAACTCTTTATTTTTGTAAAACTTGTAGACCTTGTATTGAAAATCAATAACAAGGTCATCGTTTTCACGTGCGCGAGAGTTTTATGATCGTTTTGGTGAGCAAGGGCTTTTTGTGCTGGGTTTTGATGCTGCGCTGATTATTCCGTCATTGAAAATTCGTGGTAACAAAATTTACGGTATTGCACAAGAACATGATAGAGTGATTTTACTTCAACCATGAAACAAAATCTAACTGTTAGTGCTAAATAGTCACAACTAAACAAAAGAAAACAATGGAAATAGTGTCTAATAGTATCTAATAGTGTGGTAACTATTTCACGGTTCGAGTAAAACAACTCTATGATCGTGCAAACTGCTGATGATATTTTTAACGTTGTAGGGGATAAAGCGAAGCTGGTAAATGCCTTCATCTTGTCTCTAGTGTAATTGTCGTCATCCCTGTTAAAAAAGGTGAAACGGCAAATACTGTATCAAACTGGTATAACCAAGCAATTCAAATGGGTCTGGAAATCAATATTCACATCATTGGTGTCGGGGCAGATGGAGATTGATTTCTAGAAGGAACTAAGAGAAGAATCGTATAATCACTTACAAAATATTCTTACATCACTTTACTTTGTCATTTTTATCACGCTCCGTAACTTGGAGTCAGGAGTTTCCTACAAGTTCAATATATAAATATAGAGTAACACACCACACGCTACCGACAGTTAATTAACGCACAACTTTCTTTTCCAGAATAAATTTACATTCAATTTATCTTGAAACTGAAACTTAGCTATGACGGCTACGACGGCTATGACGGCTTGTACGTTTCTATTTTGCATTTTCTCATAAAGATTTCCAAAAATGTTTACTGGATAGTGGTGAAAAATGAAGATATTAATTCATCCTCGAACGAGATTTCAATCGTCAAGCAACAAATTACAGTAGTTGCGTCCTGTAATTCAGTTTGTGTCCAACATTTTACCGCTTCTACGATTTTACGAATTGCTTCACGGGAGAGGTGAACTTGGCGGATCTCATCACAGAATTGCCTTCAAAAAGAAAGATTTAATTTAACAACACTGATAAGATTAAAAGGAATCGACGTGTAAAATTAAGAAAATAGAAGCTTTATAAAATAATACACAAACTCAAAAAGCTGATGATTTTATTTATGGCAAAGCCGTATATTATTTTATTCTAAATAACTACATGCATTTTGCTTTTGACTCTCCAAAAACGTAGATCAGAATTATATTTCTTCATGGCACTAGCTACACCAAAATAAAAGCATTTGGCTCGCTATCAGCTAAAAGTAACTGCATTAACAGCTAAAGTTAAAAAAAATAGTTTCTTAACCCAGTTAGTAGTCAACTATCTAAGCGTACACAGCTAACAAACAGGCTGACAACCGCATTTTCTACGAAAGTTTCTGTAAAATGTGTTTACAAGTTACGAATGATATATTTCGATGGCATAATTTGGGTACGTTACTCCAAAAATGCACTGAAATTTGCGGAATTTTCTGAAATGCGCTTTGCGCCTTAAAATTGTGAAACGGTGCAAGTCTTCTTCTTAAACCCTTAAGTTCCCATTGGAACATAGGTCGTCCACCAGAGATCTCCATCTTCCCCTGTCCTTGGCCATTTTTTCCAGTTGGTTCCAACTCATCCCAGTCTGTTTTCCTTCAGCCTCAGTTGATCTTCATGTTGTTTTCGGCCGTCCTCGGTTCCTTTTACCCTGAGGTGTCCATCGCAGGGCATGCCTGGTTACATTGGCAAAGGGCTTTCTCATTGTATGGCCTAGCCAGCGCCATTTCCTTTTCCTGACTTGCAGGTGGAGAGGTTGTTGTTCTGCTCCCTTCCACAGATCTTCGTTTCTAACTTTGTCTTGCCATCGAACTCGAAGGATATGCCGGAGACAGCGGTTGACAAAGGTCTGTATCCTGTTGTTGGAAGCTTTGGTGACACGCCAGGTTTCACAGGCATACAGAAGAACACTCTTCACATTGTTATTGAAGATTCTGAGCTTGAAACGGTGCAAGTGCCCTCCCCATTTTGGTGAAGTGTCTTGTTTAATAATTATTGTGCAATGCGATTACTGTTCAATTTATTGAATAGATTTCCATTCATTTTGTTCGAGCTCTTTTCGGTTTATCTTTCCAGATAGCGTGGTGGGAAGAACATCCACAAACTCGATCTAGAAGAAGAAACAGGAAGACATGTTAGTTCGAGCAATAACATGGCATGGTACTATAACAGCGAGAGTACAGCCATGCAGATAACTCATTACTCCTAATCATTATAGCCATAGATGACTTCGCGTCCATATTTATTTACTGGCTCCTCCCACTCCTCCTCCTCCTCCTCCTCCTCCTCCTCCTCATCGTCGTCATTGTTGTTTATTATCAATATAATTTGTCGTTGGCTTATACAATACAATACAATCTTTATTAACGTGGTCAGAACGCTTAGCTAAAAAGCTAGTTTACAGGTGCGCCACGAAATAAAAATACAAAATAGAAAAAAAAAACTTCTTGGAAGAGTATAAATTAAGTTAAGCTATAATTAAGAATGACTACGTGTTACAATATTTTGTTAAACTAGGAATAATAAATAAAAATATTATAAAAAACAGTAAAATAGTATAAATTGTATTTAAGAAAACAAAAATAATAATAATAATTGTCACATTTCTCGGTCAAAGTCCCGTAAGGTTTAATGTTCTTAAGGTGATTCCACTGAAAAAGAAGGAGTAATCAAAATTTTCTAAGATTTGGTCCAGTTCATAACTATGTTATGAGCATTGCAAAAATGCAATAAAAAATGGGGGTCACCGTGCTCGTTTTTGTGCAACCTGGATGGCTATTATGGTAAATATATGACCCATGAGGTTTATACTAGGAACCCTAGTAATCGAAAAAGGGAACTTTCATTTCTAGAAAAAATCATTTCTTGCATTAAAATATCGAAGCAGTTCTACAAAATAGACTTTAATCTTACATAACAAACTATTTTAATTGAAGTGGAATTAAGAGCGAATGCCCACGAAGACCGCGTGAGTAGTGGCACATGATGAAAAATCAAAATTCTTTATATTTCGCCCAGAGATAGCCTATGGTAGGCCTAGAAACGTGGTGGGATTTTTTTCTTGAAAAATCTTTTAAACCGGGCAAAAACCTATAAAACCGTTATGGTCCTACGTGTCTACAAAAACACACAAAATAAACGTGACTCATAGCTTGTCAAAAACTTTGCACTGATTCATTTGCATTAAATAAAACCCCGATTTTGGGCCTGGAAATGTGCTGTTGACGTGTTTACAAGTCATTTGAGTCAAATTATCCTTCTCTAAGTTAATTTTTAAGATCACAGCGAGCCGCTGAAAATCACCAAAATTTCGGTTGTTCGAAATTCTTCTTTTGGCGGTCTTTTTCGAGAGACAATTTCCCTACCCGGTAAAACTCCAAACCATTTGAAATTCATATATTTTGAAAGGGCAAACGCCGTTCTAAAACTTGGTGTAAAAAGAAGTTTCGGGTTTTTTATAAGCGCTGAGAACGAACGTTCTCAAAATCCTCATAATCACAATTTTACCTGTCACTGAACTGTAAACAACAGCCACATGCTTCTGACCAGATAATCGAAAACATCTTGTTTCCAGTGTTTCCTCTTGTTTTTCTCGGTATTTGAATGTAAACTACAGCAGAAAGTTCCTGTTTAGCTCATCCTGAATACGATATTATCCAAATATCCAGTATTAGGTGTATATTTTAGAATCCTAAACGAAAGCCATCGATCTTGAAGCGTGCGTAGTACATCAACTGACGTGTTGACATTCAACTTTATACGACTCTTGGATCTTTTTATCACATTCAAATGTCTTGTTAAACAGCAGTCGAATAAATAAACCCTTCTTGCATCAAGTGTTTGCTCCCTCAAGCTGAATTTTTATCCGCTGTTCGCAGTTCATCATGAAACGAACTGTTGTTCTTCGATGGTGACTACTTTGCCTATCACGCAACCGTCACTCGATAGGGTTTTGTTACTCGATTTCCATAAATGGAAATATATGATAAAGCGAAAGATTAGGACGTCTAAAAGAAATTCTGTATTAAGTAAAAGCTATCGAAAATGCCTTTCTGATCGAAAAAAGGGACTTAGGCAAGCTTAAAGACCGTGAAGTATCTACATGATCTTGTCGTTTTCAGTACAAATGCTGGTTTAGCGAAGGAAATTATGCAAACAACCAAAGGTTAAAACAATGGAAAATCATTTGCGAGTAGCAGCATCTTGGCCGAAATGATATTTTCATCACATCAGCTGCATTGATCAACCACCCAACCCCCTCGCACCCCGCCGAAAGGTACTCCGCCCGAGGTCTATATCTCCTTACTACAATTTCATATAACCTTTTTGAAATAATAGGTAACCCTTTCGCGTCTTTCGCGACCTTGTGTATACCCTCCGCCAGTTGAGGTAGTTAACTAGAAGAACCAAGGCACGAACCGTGAGGATAAATGGCTTTAATCCCGTGAAACTAAACTGAACAAGAATGATACAACAGAACCAAGATGGCGGATCGCGAGAGTAGCACGAGGAAAAGTCACGTGCAAAACCAAGTACCGCTGACCGGTACTGGCGCTCAATAGAAAATGTTACCCCTTTCACGTACGTAGCTACTGAGAAGGAACATTATGTCTCATCCCTTTAAATCTCAACTTTACAAATAACCCTTTAGGATACTTAGATGGATTGCACGAACTTCTATATCACTGCGTGGTGGCTGTGTTCGAGATATTTTAAATAAAGGGATACCTAAGTGACAGTTTAAATGGCAGTCTTACCTACCCCTTTTGCATACTTCAACTCTTGAGCCTGGAAATGACGTTGGGGGATGATTCCCGCCAACTCACCTCCAGGACAGTAAAAAAAAAGAACGAAATCCATTCGTTTTTGACGAGGTAACCTTTCCTGTTGTTGTTTTTTATTATTATTCAAAATCATAGAAAAAGAGCAAGGATCTGTACCTCGGGCGGAGCCTCTTGTATAAAACTTTTTAGCACTTCCTCATTTTGGCCAAGTCTCTGCTGGTCACAAATGATGAGAGAGGCGCTGGCCTTCTTCAGGCTCTCACCAGTCACACAAACGTAGTAGCAACCTCAGTCCCTTTTTTAAGAGCCAAACTATGGTGTCGTTGGCATCTGTCAGTCGAATTCGACTATGGAATAGCGCCGTGAGGGCTTGTTGAGGAACACCGTCTTGCATTGCTGTAGAGGCCAATCTTAGATTTGCAGTCTCTGCTTCGGCCCTTGCATATGAAAACTGATGCAGGTTGTGGATCTGGATGGTCTTGGTGTTGACAGGTTATTTTTCTGGCTCTTCTTTTATCGTTTTTGTATCCGATGGCAACCTCTCTTCTTTTCAGTCCTTGTGATACTTGCTGCTTCCACAGGTTTCTGTTGTCTACAAGGGCTTCCCATGACTTGGTGTCAATGTTACATGCTTTCATGTCACGCTTGCATGTAGCAGGGGGCAGCCTCTGCGCCTTGCCCCCAGTGGCAAGCTCGCCGTAGAGTAGATCCTTGAGGATGCGTCCATCGTCCATCCTGTGAACATGGCCCAGCCAGCGTTAGCCGGCGCGCGTTTCCGTTTAGTAAACGGTCGGTTCCATTTTAGCGACAGTACCCAGAATCGAACCTGGAACCTCTGGTATGCTAGCATCCCTCTCTCACCACTACACCACCACGTTGATCCGCCAAATCCCCGAAAAATTTAATGATATTAGGTGACTTTGTTACTGTTACATCTATAACTGTTACATCCCTAACCTACGTTTGAATCTAACTTAGATTTAATAATCGTCTTCTCTAAGCCTGATTTCATCTAATAATCAAGCACAGTTTCGACCTTAACCACGCTTAAACTAGAGCAGATATGGCACTCTCCATTCCGAAACGCTTGTCTACCAATGATGGCATCGACCGTTTAAAGTGGCGCCGACCGTTTACGAAACGGAAATGTTGACGTAGTCTGAAATGTCATCCGTCCTCTCTTCCTTACCCCCCAGAGGAGGGGCGCGGGCGGGTAAGGAAGAGAGGACGGATGACATTTCAGACTAACGTTGACGTAGACGTGTGAACATGGATGGGATACCAGCTCCCGAGAGGACATTGTCCAGCCATCTATTTTCGAGGATCCTACGAAAGTACCCCAGATGGAACACCCGAAGCTTCCGTTGTTGTGTGGATTATGTATAGTCCAGAATTCGCTATAGTATAGTAGAGTGCTAATGACACAGGGTTTGTACACAGTGAAAAACACCAACCCCGGAATCATATCAAACGTGCAACTGACAACTCTCTAACATGTTCCTACATAATGTAAAAAATGATTCTCGCAACGAAATTGCAGTTAATTGCAATTTCATTGGGAAGATCATTTCTTTACTTTAAATCTATCCGCAGTCCACATATGAATTACTTCATATACTTTACGTCATGTACCTACATATCAGACAGACACACTACCCCGTACATTCCATGGGGTCTTCCATGCACTCTACAACTGAAACTCATCACATCGGCTGCAACTCTGAGAACGTTTTCTACATGGATCAATGTAATCTTTTCCCAAACACAATACATTGGGAAACCAAACGACAAATGAAAGACCGTTTGAGTATATGCCCAAGCCCACTGCAGTCTCAGGACATTCTTTGCTAATGATCATTCCGCTAAAGACGTTACACGCATTCCACTCGAACATTCACTCTAATCGTGACTGTGTCACGAAAAGCTAGCTAGAGAAGCATTCCTTGTTGATATGAGGTCGCAATCTTGAACCTCTAGGTATGAATAATAAACATGAAATGTAAATGCTATTCTCTCCGTTTGTTTCTAATTTTATTATCGCGGTACATATTGTTCTATTCTTATTTCAAATTTCTAATGTAACATTTTTGTGTCACGTTTTCATAGTATCGGGAGGCGTTGTACTGCACTGGATTCCGAATCGAGCGGTCTGATCCGGGTTTGAGCCCTGGCTGGGGTCATTTTGTTGTGTTTTTGGGCAAGAGACCTTACACTCACAGTGACTCTCTCCATCTATCTTTCGCTTTGTCAATTTTTTTTCCATTTATGGAAATCGTGTAACAATAACCTATCGAGTGACTATTGCGTGACAGGCAAATCTAGTCAACATCGAAGAACAACAGTTCGTTTCAGGATGAACCGTGGAGAACAGCGGGTAGGAATTTCATTTGAGAGAGCAAACAGCTGATGCAAGAAGGGTTTATTTATTCGACTGCTGTTTAACAAGAGATGCGAATGTAATGGCAGTTCCAAGAGTCGTATAAAGTTGAATGTCAACACGTCAGTAGATGTACTACGTTCGCTTCAAGATCGATGGCTATCGTTTAGGATTCTAAATACACCTAATACTAGATATTTGGATAATATCGTATTCAGGATGAGCTAAACAGGAACTTTCTGCTGTAGATTACATTCAAATACCGAGAAAAACAAGAGGAAACACTGGAAACAAGATGTTTTCGATTATCTGGTCAGAAACATGTGACTGTTGTTTACAGTTCAGTGACAGGTAAAGTTGTGATTATGAGGATTTTGAAAGCGTTCGCACTCAGCGCTTATAAAAAACCCGAAACTTCTTTTTACACCAAGTCTTAGAACGGCGTTTGCCCTTTCAAAATATATGAATTTCAAATGGTTTAGAGTTTTACCGGGTAGGGAAATTGTCTCGCGAAAAAGACCGCCAAATTAAGAATTTTGAGCAATCGAATATTAGCCATTTTCAGGGGCTTGCCGTAACCTTGAAAATTAACTAAGAGAAGAATAATTTGTCCCAAATAACTTGTAAACACTTCAAAAGCACATTTCCAGGGCCAAAATCGGGGTTTTATTTAATGCGAATGAATCAGTGCGAAGTTTCCGACTAGGTATGGGTCACGTTTATTTTGTGTGTTTTTGAAGACACGTGGGACCTTAACGGTTTTGTAAATTTTTGGCCGGTTTAAAAGATTTTTCAAGAAAAAAATCCCACCACGTTTCTAGGCGAAATATAAAGAATTTTGATTTTTCATCATGTGCCATTTATTTTCGATTTCGCTCGGTCTCAGTGGACATTCGCTCTTAAGATTATAAAAGAAATTAGAGATTTTGCTGTGTGCGAACGAAAGCAGCACTACCAAAATACGTGCTTTTTAAAGCATTCAAATAAAAATATCTCAAAATAGAATTATCAACTTTTCTTTAAATCGCGATATGTTGTAGTCAACCGTATGCCATTTAAGTTAATGCATTAAAAAATGGGGGTCACCGTGCTCGTTTAGAAGAAAATAACCATTTATTTCCCTGCTAAGCTTAAGGTGGCTCGAAATAGTATTTATTTTCCGCAGACATGTGTTACAAATTATTTTCTTTGTACAGTTTGGTTCATCGTACCAGCATGAAATTTGTCACAGAGATAAAAGAAACATGATAGATTCATCTGACCATAATTTTTTCACCAAACCTGTTACCATGGCAACCATATGATGTATTCAGTTGAGCCTTCAAAATCGAAAACTATTGTCTTATTTTAAAAACAGGTCGGTAAAATCTTCTCAAACTTTTATATTCTATGTTATCAAGAATAATCTTCAAAATATCTTAGTCTAAAAAAATTCTGTAGGGCAGATTAAGAAAAAAACTACTTTTTAACTACTCCTTTCTCAATCATTTTCCTGCCTACCGAATTTTTTTAAAATCGGCATACATGTGCAGCCAGGTGATCTTAATCGTCACCAAAAAAATGAAAAAAATCTACCGAGCGGAAGCGGAAATATGAGCGATAAAAGTCACAAAATTTTAAAAATTTCGACACGACAAGATCAGCATTTGCGCATGTGCGTCAACTGCACGCGCGTGATTCGCGCGAGTAGTGCGCGTTTTCATGGCTTGTTGATTTCGCATTTTACACGAGTAAATAGATGTGATGTTTCGTTCTCCGAGATCCAGATCCAGACACAGATGGGAGATACGTTTCTCCTGGACGAATGTTTGTCTCAAACATCATTTTTTATCAAAGTGCTCTGTAATTTTTGCCAAAGTAGCCGGATGTTTTGTTCCTCGTGGCGTGGATCGACTTGATGTCGAATTTGTTGGCGGCTTGCAGAGAATGGCGACCAATGCTTCTTTGCCAGCCTCGGTAAGTATATTGGATAGATCCTGATAGGATATGCCGCTTTCTGCAATTTTTTGGATGACTGTTTGCTTAACAAGCCCATCGTCACCTTGAGAATAGAGCTTGTTTTTAAAAGTTTGCATACGTTCGAGGCGTTCATCGAGAAATTGCATGTCTTCGTAAGCGAAGGACGTAGATTTGACATTGCTGTTGTTGACGATATCAGCGACTGATAACTTCAAAGATGATTGAAAAAGTACGCGAAGCATCATGTGCAGCAAATTGTTCATTGAATACAGTTTGAAAAACAGCAGGAAGATTTGTCTTGCACGCTTTCCCTTCAGGATTTAGCGACAGGTTACCAGCTTTGATGGGTGATCGGCGAAGAAGACATTATTTGATGAAAGCAGTTCTTTAACAACAGGTTCAGCGCATCGTAGCAGAGTTGGTGTGTCGAAAACAGACCAGTTGTGGCCAATTAAAATAGTGTGGCAATCCGTTTTGTCATTTAACAGGAAAGTGGTGAAGTTTTGAAGACATTGACTGAGAAGAACCGACTGTACTGGCACGCTCTCCTTCAGCAAAGTTCTTTGACCATTTACCACTTTGACAGATAATTTGTTGATTCGAGAAGCACGGTGGTCGATGTCACATGTAGGTAGAACATACTCGTTGTAAGTTTTTACTTCGCCGCTAGTTGGCAAATCTGTGTTTGTTTACTTAAACCAGTTGTCTCATTGTCAAAAACTACAAATTGATATCTTATTGCTTCGTTGTATGAGATTTTAGGTCGTGTGGGCCGTGTTTTAAATGGTGGTACCAATCTTTCATACTCTTGAAACCTAGTTTTGTCCAACTGTTCAGCTGACTTCAGTAGTTTAGTGATTGAGTTATCCTTCGTAGCATCCAAAATTAAACCGACGTTCGTTTCGTAAGTGGTCCCTTCTTTTGCCTCTCTCCTCGCATTAGAACTCAATTTAGAACGATGTAATTGAAAAGCCAAACATAGTTTTAAGTTTGTTTTTTTTAAGCATTTTTGAGGAAGGGCTTTGCAAAACTAATATTTGTAAGTTTGTTGAAATATGTTTACTCTTAGTTTTTAGTTCATGATAATAATTACTATTACTGAACCATTGTATTGAAATTATTAAAAAAAAACAATGAATTCAATATCTTCCCATGTGATTCTTGGTTTGCTTTTTGTCTTCTCTTAGCTCTTAAACAAGTGGAATTATAAACAAGAGAGCATGAACAGTTACTTATTAGAGTTACAGTAACCATTATTAGATTTTTACTGAATTGAAGAGAACAAAAAAATGGTCAGACTCTGTCATCATGGAGTATCTTTATTTTTATCTGAACCGAAATGGCTCAAACCTGTACCCATGTGGCACACACTTTTTATATAAACATGTGCTGTGGTTTTTAATATTTATCTTTGGTTTGTAATATTAAAAAAAAAGTTTGATTTTTGTTTCATAAATAAAAATTAAGCTTGTTTTTAATTTAAAATTTTAAACCAAAGATAAATATTTAATCCACAACACACAGACCTCATAAAGTACTTTTAAACCATCCCCTTTCCTCCCATTCATTTTTAGAGGATCAATTTATTATAGATCAATGAAAGTATATAACAGCAATAACTTCTATAACTACTATTTCCATTATTACCTTTCAAAACATTTTCCTTTTCTGCTTCAATGAATTTACTGCAACTATTTCGTGCAACATTTTCTAAGGCATGACCAATTTCTCGTTCCCTTGTTTTAAACGTCACATGGCTCATAGATGGAGCATCCAGTGTAGATGTTATGGCGCTCAGGTGTGTGTGCCCGATACCAGCATTTAAAGCACCAAGGGCTGCTCTTGTGTTTACGTCAAACGGTTGTGGCCCTCTGTGGCCAGTGCTGTGTGTTTTTGAAGTTGACACCTTGTTTTCAATTGAGCACTACAAATGGGGCAATTGACAAGAAAGGTACTTGCCAGATCATACTTTTTTCACCATACAAGTGAATGAAGGGCAAGCCCGGGGGGGGTGGGGGGGGGGGGACTCCCATATGAAATGCTCGTCGGAAATTTTGAATTTAACCCCTAAAAGAGACCAATCTGGGTGTGGCCGAACGTTATGCAGACCCCTAAAAGAGTAAATATAACGAATCAAAATTCTTTTTTGTTATTTCTTCGCGTGCAACCCTAAACGAGACCTTGACGGCTAAAAATAATGACATTTTGCCCAGAGCACCCTAAGCGAGACCAAAATCTGAAATTTACACCCCTAAGCGAGACGACGAGCATCCCCGTCCATTTCATATGGGAGTCCCCCCCCCGGAAGGGCAAGGGGCCTAAAAGTATGAATTTGACATTGTTTACTACAGTGAATATAACATATGGTCTAGAGGTGGTTGCTCTTCTTAATCAAAATTATTGTTCTTGTTTTTATTTTGGTTTGATATAAATTATCTTCATCAAGCCCTTTAATTTTCATTGTTCTCAAAACTACAAATCAAACAGTATATTGAATTGAATATTTTAAAACAATACTTGTATTGTACACAAAATTATAAAACACCTTTTAGACAGCTTGAACATTTCTTTAAACCTCCTCGTATAGCATCAAAATCGACAATCCGTGTTCCTGATAGAACAGCTCTTTCAAGATTTCCGTGGTACTGAAAAATTAGTCAAGTAACGAGTTCTTTATTATGGTTTCATTCAATTGCAAACCTCGCGTGACCGGTCTTGGGTCAAAAATTGAAAGGAAACAATACAAACATCTCACCGTAACACTTCGCGTTTTTCGCTTGGGCTGTCCCTCGTTTTTTCTTTCCTCTTCCCCATCAAAATGAAGTTTTCTTTTCACCATATCACCTTTTAGTAAACCTAGTGCTCGGGCATATTTTTGATCTTGCTTTTGCTTTTTGTCAGATGACGAAAAGCGACCAGACTCGTCACGCACAACACCACTATCGATCTTTGAGGGAGGCGTTTTAGGTGTTTTTCCGTCCACCTCGTCTTTATTTTCACAGCACGTTTCCTCTCCGACACATTCTGCATGAAGGCTGCCCCAAACAACCGAACAAAAAACACCTCCGAGCCCTAGAAATCCGTACGGGACTCGACGAAAAAAGCTACGATCTTTTTCATGAGATTTATCTCGGCTGCTTCGAGTTGGCGGGAACGCACAAACATGACGTTGCAGAAGGGAACAAGGTGAGGAAGAGTTATTCCAGATAGATGTAAACAAGCCATTAAAATATTTGCCATGAGCCCTGCAGCGGCGCCCAAAAAGGAGGCGAAAACACATCGCAGTCGCCATATTGTTTACACTGCTTCGTGGGTTTTTTAAAAATCGCGCGCGAGAAATTAGAACCCAGTCTGCGCGCGCCAAAAAACTATTTCGATCCACCTTAATCTGAAGGAAATGCCGTAACGTTGTGTGCGCGAGCGCTCGTGCGCGCGCTAAATGACGCTAAAAATCGTGCGCAGCAAGGATGCGCAATGCAATTCAATGGAATCACCTTAAATTGTATCTGTTTTTATCTTTCTTGTTTTGTCTGGTATATAGTTCCACATTTTCGATGCAGTATCATAAGTTGTTGATTTTACTTTTGGAAGATCCATAATTGTGTTGCCCCTGAGGTTATAAGTGGAGCACCTTACTGTTATGAAATCACGTAAACTTGCAGGTAATATGTGGGCAATATCTTAAAAAAACTGTGGACAATATTTTCGCTAACCGTTGTTCGTGGAGACTTGGGAGTTATTTTACAATCCTAATAACAGCATTTTTAAAAAATTAAGCCCTCGTGTTTTTTAAACTATAGTATCTCTCCTTTTATATTTTTGAATAAAATTTCTAAAACTTACCGTAACTATCGTAGCTCTTAGCTAAATATCTTCAAAACTGTTCCCAAGAAATCTTGGAACCGTTACTCTATTCACCGTGTTTACATATTCTTTGAGAAATTTAATTAAAAATTGAACTGATGTAATCTTTAGCAGTCTTTTACAACATAACTTACCTTCGATGGGCACATCCAACCTGCTGTGCTCTTTGTCACGTGATTTTGTAGTTCCTTCATCATCTCATCTTGTGCCATGTTCTTAAACCCATTGGATAAGACGACAAATGCTTTCAAAACCACCTGCAGAGATGCAGGAAATTAATACTTTCGAACATACAAGAAAGATTTCACCTCCCCTCGGAGGTTTATTCCTTAATGCTAAAAATTTTACTTGCTGTTTTGAATTGATCGAGGGCATTTTTGGTGGTATTTGATACTGCCATGGAAACAATACTTTGACAAGTAAATCTGCTTCAAAGTTGTATTATCTATTTCTCTGTAGTTTTGTAGTAAAGTCATGTAAACACAAACCTTTAGAGTGGTTTTACTTAACCCGTGAAATACTAACTAAACTTTCAGATAGTATTACACACTAATTCTATAATTGTTTTCTTTTGTTTAGTTTTGACTATTACGCACTAATTTCACGGTTTAAATCAAATCACTCTATTGTTTTGGAATAATTTTGTGTAATGCTTTTTTCAATAGTAGCAGGTGTCACTATGTCTGATAAAAACTGTTTGTTTTAGTACCGCGGTTTTGTTTGTCACGCTAAAACCACTCAACAGTACGACGTGAACAGGTATAAAAACTGATCGTAAGCATCCTGTTCATCTTCAGACGCCGAGGAAAAATTCTCGTGCTGTCCGACAAAAATAATCGATAACCTAAGGAAAGTGAGAGGTTTTCGTAGCTCAGAGGAGGCAGACGCCCAGTAAAATCGTCGGTTGAGAGATGTACATGGTGAGAGATGTTCAAGTTGTACCAGGGATAAGCGACCACGACATTGTCCTCTCCACTGTGAACACAACCTGTAAGAAGAGAAAGAATGTCAAACGCAAGATTTACTTCAGAAAGAAGGCTGATACCGACCGAATCAAGGAAGAGTTAAAGAAATTGGCCAACGATGTTAATTTGAATAACGAAAGCAAAACAGTGGATGAAAAGTGGAACGAATTTGAATTCGGCGTACATCGCATTATGGAAGCTCATATTCCACACAAGATGTCCAGCTCACGCTATAACCTACCCTGGTTTAACCGCTCGTTGAGACGGCAGTCGAGGGCCAAACAGAGGCTACACAACAAACCTAAAAGATCAGGAAATCCATCACACTGGCATCAGTTTCGTGCCGCCAGGAAACGCATGCACCAAAGCCTAAAAACCGCCAGAGACAGTTACGTGTCAGACTTTCTCGGTGAAGCTATCGAAGAAAATCCAAAACGCTTCTGGTCTTATGTAAAACAACTGAAGAAAGAAGACCATGGTGTAGCTGACCTCGAGTGCGAAGGCAAAATATTCAGTGACAGAGAGATCAGAGCGGAAATTTTGAACAAACAATTTTCCTCTGTTTTTATGATGAATCCGACTTAGAACCCCCAAGCGTAGGAAACGAACCAAAGCCAAGCATAAGCCCTCTTGTAATCTCCATCACTGGTGTCACCAAGCAGCTAACCTCACTGAAAACCAATAAAGCTTGCGGCCCGAATAATATTCCTTCTTGGTTTCTTAAAGAGTACGCACAAGAGATTTCACCTATCTTAACTGACATCTATCAAGACTCTATTAACACTGGAAATGTTCCATTGAAATGGACATGTGCCAATGTTTGCGCAGTTTTTAAGCAAGGCAAAAAGTCAGACCCTGCAAACTACAGGCCAATTTCCTTAACTTATATCGCATCCAAAATATTTGAACACATAATCCATAGCCACGTGATGAAACATCTGCAAGTGAATGATATCCTTACAGACTGCCAACACAGATTCAGGGCCAAAAGATCAACCGAATCCCAACTCATTTTAACAATACATGACTTGGCCAACTCACTCGACAATGATAAATCCGTGCATGCCGTGGTACTGGATTTCGCAAAGGCCTTCGATAAGGTTCCCCACCGGCGCCCCCTAGCAAAATTACAATATTATGGAATCCAAGGCAAATTACTCCGCTGGCTTGAATCCTTCCTTACTCAACGTACCCAGTCCGTCGTCTGCGAAGGAAAATCTTCAAGATCTTCTCCTGTGACGTCTGGAGTTCCCCAAGGAACTGTGCTTGGCCCGTTGTTGTTCTTATTATATATTAACGATCTTCCTGATAATCTTCAGTCCTCCGTTAAGCTATTCGCAGATGACGCTCTACTTTATGGTGTCATTACAAATGATACAGATTGTGACCACCTACAAGACGACCTACAGAAACTAGAACAATGGCAAAATCAGTGGCAAATGCAATTCAATCCATCAAAATGCAAGATATTGTGTATTTCAAATAAAAGATCTCCACCTGTAAAGAAATACACATTTTGCGGAGTCGACCTAGAACAAGTTGACGACATCACCTATCTAGGAATTACGTTAACAAGTAAACTGAAATGGGATCAACACGTATCGACAGTCTCAAGCAAAGCAAGTACTTGGCGTTGTGCGGCGAAACTTACATAACTGTCCAAGATCGGTAAGAGAAACGGCGTATAAGACTTTAGTTCGACCTACCCTCGAATATGCAAGTGCCGCATGGGATCCCCACTACGAGAAGGATATTCAAAAGCTAGAAAGAGTTCAGAGAAAGGCAGCGCGATTCTGCGCGGGCAACTACAACCCCTATGCAAGCTTGACAGATATGCTTCAGGAACTTAATTGGGAAACCCTAACAACGAGACGAAAAATCGCCAGACTATCCTTTATGTATAAACTCTCCCACAACCTTACCGATTTCTCAGTAACAGCCCATCTGAAACCAAATTATGAAAGAAGAACCCGTGGGAGCCACGATTTTAAATTTTTAGTTCCAAGATCAAAGAAAGATGTTTTTAAGTTTTCATTTTTTCCAAGAACAATCTGTGAATGGAACTCCCTTCCAGATGATATTGTAAATATAACCTCTGTAAATAGTTTTAAATCTAAGTTAGCTAATAGTTTCAGAGAGATTTTGATCGTCGAAGCCAAGAAAGCATTACTAAACATCATCTTGATTTGGAAAAACCTAATTTGCATTTACTTTCTACACACTAATTTACATATGCGATTTAAATCGCATATGTAAATTAGTGTGTAGAAAGTAAATGCAAGTTAGGTTTTTCCAAATCAAGATGATAGCTAATAGTTTTTAATATTTTATTTTATTAGTTTTATTTAGTTTTTTTTTACATTTTTAACATTCATTTTAGTTTTTAACGGTTGGTGTGATATCTGTAGATTTTTACCGACCAAATTAAATGTAGATGTAGATGTAGATGGTTTCGTTGTAGCCTTATACCTCACTGAAAGCGAAGAGGAAATGAATTGGTCATCTACCAGGTTTTTAGGCTCTTAGTTTGACGTCACATAAATATGATAAATGGGTCATCCTTTCTACATCAGCAATTCGAAACTCTCCCTATCGACTCCCTAGTCTACGCAACAAATCAGAAGCACGACTAAGTGAAAATTTCTTGTAACGTGTTATTTTTTCAGTGTAAAGTTAAGTGAGATGACCTGCCTGCCTTTATTGTTTACCTGTCCTAGCGGATCAGGACTGCTGACTACAGCACATTCCAAAACTGCAAAGTGTTCATTTAGGCAGTTCTCGACATCGTAACGATTTATGTTATCTCTGAAAGAGAATAATTTACAGTAATTAATTATTTGATATATGCAATCTGTGCAAAGCGGGGAGGGTGGCATAGTCTGTTATGTTCATCAAATGGTGACGGGTGCAAGCCTTGTCATTGACAGCGTGTGCTTTACGAAGACTGACTTTCAGAACGTAATGGTGCATTTGTACATTCCATTATCATTTTAGGTTATTTTACGCGTCGATTTCAGGCTTCCTGAGAAAACAGTGAAATCCAAGATGGTTGATTGTGTCTTATTAGAACAAAAACAGTAGTCGGTTGTCGGGGTATGATGCATGTACTTGCTTCCAAGAGTAAATAGATTAGTCAGTGCTTTTCGACATCTATTTAGTCTAGATGCTTTTGACTTAAGAGGGATGTGATGATATAACCAAATAAAAACAAGAAGCGATAGCAAATAGTCAGAAAAACCAGTTCACACAACTGCACGACTTTCTTGGTATAGTTTTACTCGTGCATTACAAATGTACTGTATTAATTCCTTCGCATCAGTATATTTCGAGGATCACATAATGAAAATATTCATCATCGTTTTACTTACTCACCCGTCAACCGTGATCATATCATCCGTTCTTCCCACAAACCAGAAATACCCGTCCTGGTCTTTATAGCCAAGATCACCTAACCATTTGAACAACAGTCAGGAATTCTTGAAATATTACGCTCGTGTAGTGTGTATAATAACGCAAGAAGTGTTCATATGTGCGAAACAAGAGGTATCAAATCTAAAACTAGATTTGATATCAAGAATATTGGTGCTAAACACTGCTAAATAGACCAGTTAAGGTTCGTTTGCAATTTGGCTGTACAAAATTTATTCATTTCTTTGTGGATATGTTTGAATTTGATGATGAGATCTTCTGTCCATTCCAATTGATTCATATCACCATGAACTTACAGTGCTGAACGCCGTACCGTTGCCACTAGATAAAGCTTTTGATTGATTTTTGACAACTTTTCACATCTCTTTGACAACTTCCTGTTGTAAAAAAGATGTGAAAAAGTTGTCAAAAAATCAATCAAAAGCTTTATTAAGTGGCAACGGTACGGCGCTCAGCACTACAAGGTGATGCTACCTTAGGCGATTCATAACGGAGGAGGAGGAGGGAGGGGGGGGGGGGGGGGAGTTCTCCCTAAAATGGGCTATACGGTAAGATCGGTGACTTCATAAAGTGTAAGAAAATTATTCTAAGTTACATATTGATATAACTGGTCGTAGATATTTAAAAAAAAAGTTTCACCAGGAAAATCCTTGAAGGAGCTATCAGCCTCCACTACCTGTGTGCTAAGGTTTGATCCGATATTCGTGAAAAAGAAATTAACCAATGGCACCGGATCGGAATCGAACTCGAGCCACATTGGTGGAAGGCGAGCACTCTTTATGGAGGGTATGTAGAGAGGTTACCGTTTCTGTCAAGAATGGGTTGGATCATGACACAAGCGTAGCTTTCTCGTATAAAACTGTTAATCCCCCTGCGGAGTAGAAAGGTTAATTCCCGCTTCCCCAGATTGAATTTTGACTATGATAGACACAGAAAGGCTCCGTTAAAAATAATACGCTAACCTGTAATGTAGAAGTCTCCTGAAAAACGAGCTGCTGTTTTTTTGGGCTCATCCTGTTAAAATTGAAATTACATTTAGTAGTAAATAAGTGGTTTATTATAATTATCATCATGATCATTATCATCATCTTGTCTATGGCAAATTCTCGATTTTGATTGGTTTTCTCATATTTCTCGTAATTGGCGCGTGATCACGTGCGTGTAGAGATTACCGCTCTTTGTAACTGGACACCTACGCTATTTGGATGGGTTCTTTCTTGCTGTTTTCCTAGTGTATGTAAGATTGATCGATCTTTCCACTTTTCATACAAAAGAGGTTCTCAAAGACTTCCTCGAAACCTAACCTCGAAATTTGCTTTTGAAACAATTAATTGGACCTTTTGTCGACTAATTCAGAAAGTAGTAGTGCTCGTAATTTCAAATCGGCTTCGCGCTGGGCGCTCGGCCGAATTTGAAATAACTCGCGCGATACCTCCCTGAATTGTACTCCATACGATCTGATTACTATTACTAATAAGATTGCTCACTCACCACGTAACGTGTAAAGAATCCCACAGGATAATACGGTTTCACACGAACCATAATCATCCCAATTTTGCCTGGAGGCAATTCTTGGTTGTCATCATTGTTATTATCATCAATTATCTGAAATAATAATAATAATAAAATATATCAAAACACAATTGAAATAATCGGACTATTCGCGCGAAACTTTTTGTTTAATATGCGCTTATCATGCTTTATGTAATTTTGTATTTGTTTTTCACGCTTCTATTTTTGTATATATATCTTATGTTAATTTTTTCACATTTCACTTTCGATAATGACGGCATGAAGTCGTCGAAACGTCAAGTAACTTTTATTTCGTTAATCTTCTTGTTAAAATGTTTCCCAAAATCGACTACCATTAACGGACTCAGATAATTTAAAAAAAATGCAAATCAATACATTTATACGCCTTATTGATGTGCCAGGAGATAATTTGACACTCAACTATAATAATTTGACAGTAAACGATGTACCCAACGTTTCTTCTCATGTACATGTACATACAGACTTGAATGGTTAACATGATATTGTGTAATGTTTGGGGCATTCTATGAAGAGCGTGGCTTTTACTTCTAGACAAATTGTTCTGGGATTGCAAAATCATGCAGGTGAATAGGAAGTTAATGCGCAACTTACAGCTACATCCAGGCCAGTGCATGCTTTGCCAACAGAACCAATTCGGTTTTCACCGTCCCTTGATGTACAGCAAAGTGCACCCTAAAGTGAAGATGTGAAATATATACGTCTTATTCCAAAATGGTGCAAAACACAGAATTCTTTTGGCTTTATGTTAATTGTCCTCGTTGCCTCGTTCTAAGCCAAAGATTCTTTTAAATTCTGCAGAAAACTATTTGTTTAGACAAAATGTAAAATCTTTATCACCTCACACCTCTATTAGACCGTTTGAATTTAGATTCTATCGCTTGAAAGTGATGTATTTTATATATATGGCTTAATTTTGTTACGTATTTCTGCGCCAGATTTTGATTTTCTTAAATCTTCGGACTTCTGTGACCCGTTACTATCAGCGATTTGAAAGACGGATTCAGCAGAGTTCATTATGCTTATCGATCCTTAGTTGATAACGATTTAATTCTTTTCTAGCTGTCAAACACTGCATGCACCAACATATTCAGAACTAACCACTTCTGTTTGTCCATAAACGTCTCGGATGTCGATCCCTGTCACTTCTTTCCACTTTAACATCGCGTCTTTGTTCATTGGTTCGCTAGTTGTGATACAACTACTTAAGTTTGGAAAGTGGAAGCTTTTGAGGTCCTCTCTTGTTGCACTGGTGTACATGCGCGCATGAAGAAGAGAAACGTAACTGGAAACGTTTGAAGGGTTTCTAAAGCTTCTCTGGCGTTTATGTTTTTGTAATGAACAAAAAATCCAGCGCCAACAGACCAAGCTGTGAAGGATCCGCTTATAAGTAAGGTCCAACCAGTTGAACAGTGATACCAAACGAAATCCGACTTGACAACTCCAAGGCCACGACTGTAAAATGCAATCACTCAGTCAGTCATGAGACAAAGAGGGGATCAACTAAGGAGGAAGGTTCTATGTACCGTATTTTCTCAATTAAACGCCCCCGGCGTTTATTTCAAAATTGGCCTTGTAGACCCGGCGTTAATTTGAAGCCGGCGTTTTAACGGGGTCCAGCGTTTATTTATGAAATGCAATTTTCTGAGTCTCTGAGGATGATTATTACCAAAAGATAAATGAAGATAAATGAGAAGATAAATGCCGTACACATCCCAATCGAGCTCTCTTCCAGTCTTTGCTTCTTTGTTAAACATGGAGGCTAAAGTGAGACAGGAATCCTGCCGAGCTAGCAACTTGGAACAAGGCGGCCTTGAAGTCTGTACACTGTATTGCCTGCACGCATTACTATTCACTGTACGATATCCTTTCAGAAAGGACAACTCGTGACAAGACTAAAACAACTTATAAACAAATAAAATGCTGCAGGGATCCACGCGACTTTAGTGACAGTGAGCACTATAACACAAGAAGGAAAGTGCGTCATCAGTAATGAGACCTCATGACAACAAAAACATGTTCATGGCTTTTCCTTTGAACGTTTATTAAGATTCAACAAAATACCATAGCGTACTGGTATGCCACAGTAGTGCTACTTATATGGGAAAAATCAACTTTTTGGTTCGAACGCAAATAAACGCCGGGGCCTCGAGTAAACGCCCCCGGCGTTTATTTTAAAGACAACCGTTTTGACCCGGCGTTTATACGAGGCAGGCGTTTAATCGGGGTCCGGCGTTTAATTGAGAAAATACGGTATTTCTTTTAGTTGTTAATTAGCGGGTATTGCATACTTCCCATTGGGATCTCTAGCTCCTTTATAAACCACTCCTCGTGTATGTCACACCACTTGACGCCGACCAGTTTACTCGAGGCTAGTTTTTTCATATTTTCTTTGTAAAATAGTGCGTATTTTTTCTTAACTTAGTTCGTCTTTTCGCTGTAGTTTGTATAGCTGTAATTGCCACGTTTACATTCCTTTTTGCTATATCCGCTTTGGCTGTAATTTATCTTTAGATCCTGTATACGTTATACTTAGCTTGCTTCGGTGCTTGCACTAGTACTGTTACTTTTCTTTTTCCGTTCATACTTGTATTTCACTGTAAATAAACTCAATTGCTGGCGGCTCCCTCCACAAACGGTTGTGTTGTTTGCGTCCTTACTTATAATAGAAATGTTTTCTATTCGGCTGAGCGAAGCGAAAGAGAATATAATTATTATTCTTTTCTGTCTGTCTGTATTGAGGGCATGTCTGTTTGCCTGTCTGTCCATCCGTTTATAGCTGTCCACCTACCAAATGTGCTAGAACGTTATTTAACCAAAAGTTTATGTTGATCTAGAAGTAGCTTTTTTAGATTAACAACCCGCCAGTTCTATTGTTAAACATACCTTGCCATGCTTGTGGGATTTTCTACATCCCAGGCACCTTGTGAATGCTCGACCATTTTTGCTTTTCCTGTTGTTCCACTTGTGTAGATTATACTAATCGGTGTAGAACTTAACGACTTAAACGACTAAAAAATAAAGGAAGGAAAAACAAGCGAATGAGCATGTTGATATGAAATAACCTGAAACAATAGTTAAGCCAAGTTACGTTCGACTAACTACTCCAGGATAAGAAGCGGCCTCGTTATTAGAAAATCCCGAAGTAACGGCCTTCCAAAACGTAGCTCACTTGTTGTTACGAATCAATGAAAAAAGCATGCAGGTACATGCAAGAAACAGTTTTCGTATGTGGGGTGGCCCTGGATGCGAGGCAATGTCAAGGACAAGTCGGAATATTGCGCAAGCGCGAACCGAAAAGGCAATTCGGTCACCAGGAACATTTTTTTCCTTCAAACGCTCTCTTAAAAAAGGTTTCGTTCCGGGGAAAAATGTTGATAGGGTAAAAATGTTCTCCCATGTAATTAGACCCTGAGATTCTGCTTACAGGAAGCTAGGACAAGCAATTAAGTTAATCAAAGCAAGAGGATTAACAAAAACTATCAAGAAAATACCGACAGAGTCAACGAATTCTGACCATGAAAATCATTTTACATTTTTGCTCAGGAAGGAATTAATTTTCGAATAATGGCCTCTTGCGACGAACGATAAAATGTTTGTCTTAATTACTGTCTCCATCTAGAATTGCTTATTATTATACTCGATGATATTAAACTAAATCAAGCATAAGTTCAACTTACCTCGATTGTGGCAACGAGTCTGTAGGACCCAAGTCGTTTCATAAACAGGTCACATGCAACAAATCTTACCGGCTGAGTCAGCCATCAGATATCTACGAAAGTAGAATGGAAAACTAAAACTTGCCTGGTGTTCATCAGATGCCTGTTGAAATAGCTCCTCGAAAGACAACCAACCACGTCTAACAGAACAAAAAGGAATCATTCAGTAAAACGGCGTCAGAAACTCTCATCTTAGCTTAAGTACTCGTGAGCTTTAGAAGGAGCAGATTACGACTGAACAAAAGAGATCTACGTACAATAAAATGGTTTCTTCTTATTTGGGGCGTATTTATTTACATATACGCGTATAGTGGTCGCATTTGCCCGTTGGAATTTTTTATTATTTTTTTAGCTCGAAAACAATAAAGAATTCCAACGGGCAGATGCTACGGTTTTACGCCTTGCAAGTAAATACGCCCTTTGTCTTGTATTTTCTCAGCATATAAACTGGTTATCTGAAGCATAAAATCGTTTCACTTTATTAAGAATAATACTCTAGCCTGCGTACAGGTGTCTCCTGTTTGCTCACGCGCGAGGGCTTAGAACACGGTTGCACGCAGGCGAGAATACTCTCGCTCCATTCCTTTCCACAATCTCATCTTTAAGTTCCAGGCACTGCAAATGGGTTTTGGGACTTTAAGGTTTTGGTCAATCACAGAGCCAAACATACAAACAAACAAACAAACAAACAAACAAACAAACAAACAAACAAACAAACAAATCAAATAGGTATTATTTTTCAAATTGACGACCATCAGCTCGTAAGGCCAGCAAGCACTTCCAGTCCGTCCGTTAGTACAATACAATGCGACAAAACTGTGACTTGCCCACAGATTCCAGGTTTCTTGCTTATGATTCGACCAGAGCTGGTACGTACAGCATTATCTTTCGGGCTTTCAAGTTATGGCCGTTCGGGTCTTTCTGGCTCTGGGGAAGCTGGTTCTATTTCCGGGCTTGTCCGTTGCGGTTGACACGGACTGCTGGAAGTGAGGCAGAAGGGCTCAACTGAACCAATTGTGCCTGGCTTGTTTTCCCTTATATCCACACTCTATCACCGGGCTGAAGCGCGTGTAAGTCCTTGACTCCGTGCCGTGCATCGTAATACTGTTTTAGCTTGACCTTTCTTTCACTTTCTTCACGCATCCAGTTTTCTATTCCGGGCCAGCTCGGTTCGAGAGACGTTGGAACGCAAAGAAGAGTGCATCGAATCTGGCTGCCGAAGAGTAGCTCAGACGGGCTCTTTCCACCTTGTGGGGGTATAGATCGATATGCAAGAAGAGCTTTGCAGATGAACTTCGAGAAATAGCCCACCCGATCGGATAGGGGCATTTCTTGACATAGAAGATGTCAGTGCCGATCAACTTGCCACGGTCTTTACGGGATTACGCTTGGAATCATGAGCTCTTTCTTGTTTATTCTTCGCTCGGTGCACTTGCAGACCTGGCCACCATAGTGTCCGTTTCGCTCTTTCTCTGCACTTCGTAACGCCTTGATGGCCCTCGTGGATGCGGTCTAGGGACGTTGGGATGACGATCCTTTCAGCTTTGAGAAGTAATCCGTGGACATCCGAAGGTTCATCCTGGACTAGCCAATAGGGTTTTAGAGCGCCTGGTACCCTGGTTCGGTCTGGCCAGCCTTCACTGCAGTATTGCTTCAGTTTTTGACAGACTTCGTCGTCTACTTGTTTTTCTTTTATTCGCTCAATTGCAAGCTGAGTGTTTGAGGCTGGGAGGGAGGCCAATACATATTGACGGTATCTTTCGAGAGTTCACATTTCTCCCAATTTAGCTTGACTTTGGCCCGTTGGAGCCTGGTTAGGACAACTTCAAGCCTTTTGTCGTGTTCTGCTTGGTTCACCCCATATACGATTATGTCGTCCATCTGACATTCGACATCGGGAAGATCTTCTAAGATCCTTTGCATGCTTTTTTGAAAGTGCTGCGGGGCGGAGGAGATCCCAAATGGAAGACGCGTATAGCAGTATCGACCCCAGGGCGTGATGAATGTGGTGGGAAGCTTGGAGCAATCTTTTAGTTTCCGCTTCCAGAAGCCACTATTTGCATCCAGATTGGGGATGACTTTCGCTCCTGTCAGCTTCCCAAGGGTTTGCTCAGTTGTAGGCATGGGGTGGTCCTTACGTAATACCGCTTTGTTCAATTGGATAAAGTCCCCGCTAGGTTTTAGAACTACGACGATAGGTGAGCAGCACTCAGTAGGGGCATCTACCTTTTCGATCACTCTCATGGTTTCTATCCCGTCAAACTCATCCATGACTTTTGGCAACAGTGGTATTGGAACGCGTCTAGGGATGGTGTGGTTATACGGTTCATGCGAGGGTGTCATTTTGATTTCGTATTCTCCGTCCATGCAGCCCAGGCCACTAAAAACGTTTGATTGTGTGACATTTCCAACTTTGGCAACGGTGTCCAGTACTAAACAGGCCGATCTTCTAATTCTTAGCAGCGGGGACCCCAGTTTTCCAATAACGACGTAAACATCTTCGCCACACAATTTACCACTTAGTCGCAGTTTCGCTTGGAGTATACCCAGGCAGTGAAGTTTGCTTTTTCTGTGCTTCTTGCTGAGGAAAAGACTGTAGGTCGAATCTCCGATAACCGTCATGTCAGCGCCGGTATCCAATTTGAGCTTGATTGTCACGCCATTCACTTCGATATCTTCACTGCAGTGTTTCATAGTGTTGATCCTTCTCGTTGATTTCGGTCGATATGCGATATCGAAGCGCCGTATCCATTTTGGCCATTCTTCGGGATTCTTGAAATTGAAGGGAGCTGGCGGTGCAATAGTGTGTGTGTGTGTGTCGCCATTTCTTGTGGTTGATCAACGTCGTTTTCACGTAAATATCACAGCTTCTGACACCATGTAAGATTTCTAGCTTCGAATTGAAATGACCACGCGAGCCATTTTATAGATTAAGTCGCTTTTTATTTATTTATTTATTTATATCAAGTTACATGTAAATGAGATTAGCTAAGATTAACATCGCAGGGGTAACGCTACGATGGACTAGTATCCCCATCCAGAGGGGAGTAGAATACTTCTAGTCGCTTCATGCTACGGAAACTGGGATAAGCTCTGGCCTAATATCGATGACCCACTTGGCTCGTATGCAAGTGATATACGATATACATAACACGCAAGTGATAATTCACTGAAAGCATGCAGTTACTTTGGGATAGTTTTCCCTTCCTCGGCGATCCGTAATTTTGTAATACAGAAAGTACGCACGGCATCATGGTTCACGGTGGCCCTTTAACGAGGAAAACGCAATTGCGAATGTTAGATCTGCGCACAACATTTTGAGGTCAAATGTTGCGAGAACGCTGCTTTTATATTGAAAGTCTAAATCGATATTTGAATTACCTGTTGGTTTGTTTCATTCTGTTGACGATTAATCTACACGTTACACTGGCATGAGGAGAACTGAAAAACTAAATACATCAAAGAAACTGTTAAAACAAACAACTTTACAGCTTAGTGTCATTATATCTCCGCTGGCGGCCCCTGCGGAGACTAACCTCAAACCAGGTGCATTTTCAAGATCGCAATTGATCTCTAAATATTACGAATTTGTTTCTTTATGTTTTTAAAGGGGTACGTCCAATTGCTTGAATTGGAAATTCACTGCGATGATCATTTATCACTTTCCGATATCCTTCTCTTGACTTTCTGGGAGTATTCTGTGTACGTGAAAAAGCATTTCATTTCATCTTTACCACATTTTCGCCCCAAAATGTAAAAATCCCCGTGACTAAAGAAGCCTGAAAAAAATTCAACGGTGAAGCCTCTCACATACATCCGCACTTCATGTATGAATCATTTCATATACATTACATCAGAAGGAAATCTATTAATTATCTCAAAGGAAGAACAAACCATAGTCAGAGAAACTGGGGAAACACCTGAAAAAATCAGCCTGATGTTTTCAAGTTGCAGCCATTCGCATCTGGCGATCCGCAACCAAACACACTTAATGATAGTCTCAGAGAACTGGTTGGACAGTTTTAAGCGAAACTGAACCAGTATTTTTGGGTCTCCTGTGATTAGAATGTCTTTTGGCTTTTCAAACTTATCCTACAAATTGGTGACAGTGTCCTGCCTTTAAGCACTAATCACCAATGTTTGCTGTAGAGCACACCTACAAAAATCAGTTAAAAGCTGCTTTCGGTATGATCAATGTAGATCGATGAAATTTCTAGATTTTAGCCCTTTAACTCAACCTAAGCTCTCGAACCAAATTTTCTTTTGAAGGAGCAGCAATAGGCAGTCATACACCGAATGCTATTTAATCTGGACCAATGTAGTTTGAGATTTCCTCGTCACTATTGAGCCATCCTACATGCTTAGATCTAATTCTAATGCTTGTTTGTTTTATCTCGTTTGAACAGAGAATCCTTATTGCATGGAAAAGTTACCTGATCAATAACAGTAAGCAAATCCGGTTCAATGTCACCACCACCAGCCACGAAACACGACGGTTTACACCCTAAAATTCTCCTGTGAAACTCTTTAGGACCAATACTTACTGGAACTGGAACAAATATTGCACCTAAACCAAGAAACAAATTCAAGGTCAAAGTAAATCTGCTTTTGATTGTTTCAATAATGGCAAGTTCAAAGAGAATTTCCTCTAATGGCTAAAGTTCTGGCAAAAAAAAAGAAATCTGGTCTGGCAAGTGTCACACCTAGTTTTCAGTCAACCGTCAAAGCGTAAACAGTGAACAAACAACCTGCGTATTTTGTTGTTATAATTATAACTGACACAATCTGATTTATGTTTGCCGCGAATATTCTTTTAAGACACAAGCAAGTCATATCATATTTTTGTCAGTTGTATATTACGTTTCATGAGATTTTGAAGTATGTTCAAAGGTGAGAAGGTGAGAATCCACAACATGCCATGACTGCAAAAGAAGAGCTGTGGAATGTGAGAGCTATTATCCCTTTTATGGCAGAACAGGAGGCATCGTGGCCTAGTGGTTAGGGCGCTGGACTTGTAATCCGGAGGTCCCGGCTTCAAATCCTCCTCCCTGCCACTAGAAAGGATTTGTCTTCGGTGGTCCCGAATCAACTCCTCAACGCTTTGTAAATAGCCAGCTGGTCAGCCTCCTACCAGTTGGAATTTTTAACACATTTCTGTTCTCTTTGTAATATTTGTTTGCTTATTTACAGTGTCCACAATTAGTACAACAGTGCTAAATACCCTGACAGTTAAATAAAGTGATTTATTTTTATTTATTTTATTTTAACTTCTTTAAGAGCACAGCAAAGGACGCCACGACATGGAAGGATCATACTTTTGTGGCGGATATGAACAAAATAGGCCGAGAAATCTGACTTCTGAAAAGACGCTATTATCATTTACATCCCTCGTTCAAAGTCTACGCTTAGAGCACACCTGTTCTTAAACACCCAATTTGCATCAACCAGTACTCAGGAATTCTGCGTACTAAAACCAAAACTCTGTCTCCTGGCTTGATGTTGGCGGTTGTGCATAGGACGTTTGCAGCCCTAGTAATTGAAAGAAACACAAGTACGTTTGTTAACGTTAATGATCATTGCAACAATGCGTGCGATTATTATACTGACTAAAATAAATGGGTGATTCTGGGAATGTTTTTATAGACACTACAAATTTTCATGGGTAAACATGACAAATACTGAAAGAAACATACCAACTGTCCGACCAACTAAACAAGGGCTAACGACCGAGCGAACGAACGAACAGACAGACAGACAGATAGAAATCAGGCAATCTAAAATTAGTTGATTGGCTCACATGGATCAAGGGGATGGCTCTGTTAGTTATCCATATTTTGAACAAGTTGGGAATCTCCCGGTATATTGCAAACAAACGCTTACCGTTTGGAGTTTGAAGCAAGATCTTGAAAACTCCATTTAACTTCTTTTCCCTCGCCATCTACCCACCACAGGGCTCGTATGTCGCTTTCTTTTTCACCATTCTATAACTCAAAGCGATAAGGATAACATATTTCACATGTTTCGGACCGGATCCACTTGGGACTGGTCCCTGGGAAACGTAGGGCGTTCCAGTTTGGGAAAACTGGACCCGCTTTTTGCGAACTCAAAAGTGGGCTAGGCGGTACTGATAGCAGGTCCGTGTGGACGATCCATTAGGCCCCAGCCCCTCAGTAGGTTTATTGTAGAACGTTTATTTGGCTAGAACTGCAAGTAATAACGGTTAATTCCCACCTTCCCGGGTGCCCAAATTTTTAAACTCGTACTTGCGCCAGTTTCAAAAAACCTCAACAAACTATATATCAGTAGAAAGCTTAACAAATTTAGTTTTTGAGAAAATATAATTTAAGAGATTTTTTCATTTGGGAATTGTCAGGAGTCGGTAAACCGTGAAACGACCGAGGGTTGTAATCGGGTATCAAATGCCGCGGCACAAGCCAATTTGTTGTGCAGTCTTATTCACCAGGCATCAATCAACAAAAGAGTGTCACATTTTTTCGATATTCTGATTTGTTGTTAAGATATCCTAGTCCAAAGTTGGAGTAGCTAAAAATATACGAGACGTGTTACGTAAATGGTCGCCACGGAGAAATGTTTTTTTTTTTTATCATTATTATTGATTGCAAGACGCATACAAGTTACATTACATTAAAACTTACATTTAACTACATCACTTACATTACACTACTTACACAAGGGCGCTACTTACAATACAACGCTAACAGTACTCTACTTACGATACACTACTTACAATAAAAAACTACATAATTACTTACATTGAAATACCTAAAAGGCGACTCCTCTACCAATGACTAATAATTAATAACTTATCATAAATATAGCCAATAAATAAATAAATAAATAAATAAATAAATAAATAAATAAATAAATAAATAAATAAATTAGCAGTGCAGAAAGATTTGCGAGATAAGTAATTTAAATAAAAAATGGTGGTGGTAACTCTCAATTGCACCTTGGCCTTGGTTCGCTTGCAGAAAGTAGATAGATGACTTTTATGGTACCGGAGCCGACGTGATGTTGAGAAGTGGAAGTAAAGGACTCCATTTCTTAGAAACTGCATCGAGGTTGTTGGACTCTATGCGAAACTGCGATTTTAGGGACACGAGAAAAGTTGTTAAAATCGGGATCTTCTTGCTGACCCTGCAGCACCATATATAATATCTTGCCATTTAAAAGCAGAAATTTAGTTGAAGTGAGAACTTAGAGGTGTCCGGTCTCAGACCCAGATATATGGCGGTGTGTTTTGAATAGTCTATCGTCATTAGATTGACCTGTTTAAGTTTTTCAGTCAAATTTTCCAAAAAGGTGGCTACTATTGTACAGTTCCAGAAGAGGTGGATCAGGTTTTCAGGATGATTGGTACAAAAAGAGCAGTTCGGGTCCTGTTTTATATCAATTTTTGTTAGGAAAAGGTTCCTTGGTAAAATACGGTGAAGGAATCTAAATTGAAAGTTTACGAGTTTTGTGCTTTTTGTGCACCTAGTGCCAGGCAGTAGGCGCTAGTCCAGTCAGCAGAGCATCTTTCATCAGATTTAATGTTGTCGTTCCATTTCTCTTGACTTTTAAAAGGAACGGTGCTTTTGGAAGAGAGGAACTTCTGGTATACAACTCTGTTCGCTTTATCGTTCTTAATAAAAGACTCCGAGAAGGTATCGGGAGTGTCCGTGCTACTAGGTTCTTTACCAAGAAAGTTAGTGTTATAATGATGCCGAAGGGCTGAAATAAGGCCGAAATACTTAATGGGTTGTATTCGTATATTGTAAGTGCTGATAAAATCTGCAAGGGGGAGAAAACTGCGCGAGTCCGTCATGAACTGGGCTGCCTTAGTGATTCCATGCAGGAAAAGGTGTTTGTAGAAGACCGGTTTGTTTTCGATCCTAATTAGCGAATTATGCCATATGTGTTGTTCACGAAATTGCTGCTCGGTTTCGATTTTATCATCAAAGTTAACCTCTGACCATATTTCTAAAGTTTCTTGTAGAAAGGGGTCTTGGACCGATATCAAGTTTGAAGTGTCAAGCTTGTTTAAATTACATGTGAAGACTAGTTTGCCGCCATATTTCCTAAGTTCAAGTTCAAAAAAATCTTTCCATTTTCCGTGGTTAGAATCGTCAAGGTATTTTTTAATCCAAGCAGTCTTGAGCGACTTGGTAAACAGAGCAATGTCAACCATTTTAACCCTCCGTTTTTATAGTCGTTTATCATGACACTTCGCTTAATCTTATCGCCCTTATTGTCCCAAAGAAAGCTGTAGAGAAGATCGTTTATTTCTTTGATAGTTTTGTGATTTGTCGCCAGCGGAGCTAAAATATACGTAAGTTGAGATGCTGCTAAGCTTTTAATAACTTGGATTTTGCCGAGTAACGTTAGCCTGCGATATTTCCAATTGCTTAAGATGTTTTTAATTTTGTCCGCTTTTTCTCTATAATTTATATTTAATGTGATATTGGGATCGGTAGAAAGCCAGACACCAAGGACTTTTACTTTATTTTCTGGCCATTTAAAGTTCTTCTCGGGAAAATTTTTTTCCTTATTTCCCACCATTGATCCAATCCATAGGGCTTCGGTCTTTTTGCTGTTGAGTCTAAGGCCAGACATACTGCCGAAAGTTTCGATCGTCTGCAGTGTGGCGGATAATGACTCGCGTGTGCCGTTAAGAATGAAGGTTGTGTCTTCTGCATACTGGCTAATTTTAATTTCTGAGTTGTTTACAGATATACCTTTAATGTTCTTGTTCGATCTGGTTGCTTTAGCTAAGATTTCAGCAGATAACATAAATAGGTCTGGAGAAAGAGGGCAACCTTGCCTAACACCTCTTTGTAGTTGAAAAAAACAACTCGCCCAGCCATTGTTTAGGACACAGCTTTCGATGTTCTTGTAAAATGTTTGAAACCAGCTTATCAAAGAAGAGCCAAAACCAAAATACTGGAGCGTGCGCTCAATAAAAGACCATTCTAGCGAGTCAAAGGCCTTTTCAAAATCTATAAAAAGCAATAGCCCTGGAATGTTTTTTTGAGAAGCGTAGTTCATAATGTTATCTATCAATCTAATGTTTTCTCCAATAAATCGTCCTTTTAGAAAACCGGTCTGGTCGTTATTAATAAGTTTTGGGATAACAGATTTTATTCGGTTTGCGATAGCTTTTGCAGCTATTTTGTAGTCGCAGTTAAGAAGAGTTAGTGGCCGCCAGTTTTTAATTAAATGCGGTTCTGCGTCTTTTTTTGGTATGAGTTTAATGATTCCGCGTCTCTGTGTAATCGAAAGGCTTCCTTCATCATGTGAATAGTTTAGCAGAACACTTATTAGAAGCGGAGACAAGTCTTTCCAAACAATTTTATAGAACTCAGCCGGGAGTCCATCAGTTCCAGGGGTTTTCTCCCGATCCATGCTTCTTAGAGAGTTTCCCTAATGGTCGCGGGTCGCGGGTCGCGGGTCGCGGGTCGCGGGTCGCGGGTCGCGGGTCGCGGGTCGCGGGTCGCGGGTCGCGGGTCGCGGGTCGCGGGTCGCGGGTCGCGGGTCGCGGGTCGCGGGTTTCAAGTCGCCTGTCGCGGGTTTTAAAGAAGTCGCGGGTTTTGAAAAAGTCGCGGGTTTTGAAAAGACTGCATTATAAGAATATAACGAAGAAAAGAATCTACACGTTCTGAGCAGTCGGACTAACCGAGATAAGCTATTGCAAAATTGAATTGAATGGTCCTTTCCATTTTGCATTCCGTTCCTCTGTGCCACGTGTGTACTAACCAGTTTATGGAAATGGAAAGATAAATTCCGGTACGATCAGGGCAACCAGTCAAACGATTCATTTTATTAACACTAATTTCAAACATTCGCTTAAATTTTCTAACGTGTAGATTCTGTTCTTCGTTATATTCCTATAATACAGTCTTTTCAAAACCCGCGACTTCTTTAAAACCCGCGACACGCGACTTGAAACCCGCGACCCGCGACCCGCGACCCGCGACCCGCGACCCGCGACCCGCGACCCGCGACCCGCGACCCGCGACCCGCGACCCGCGACCCGCGACCCGCGACCCGCGACCCGCGACCCGCGACCCGCGACCCGCGACCCGCGACCCGCGACCCGCGACCCGCGACCCGCGACCCGCGACCCGCGACCCGCGACCCGCGACCCGCGACCCGCGACCATTAGGGAAACTCCTTCTTAGAGCTTTTAGGCACTCTTGTTCTGTTAAGTGTCCTTCGCAACTCATTGCCTCGTTGTTGTCAAGAACCGTGTCATTCTCAAGTTGAAAAAGATCGTTTTCTGTCGGTATCACATTTTTTTGGGATGTGTAAAGTTTTTTATAAAAGGTTTCACATTCAACAAGGATTTCTTTGTCTGGTGTGACAAATTCTTGATCAGCGATTTTAAGCTGGCTTATTGGCAGTTTGAAGTGTCTTTTCTCAAGATTAAGAAAACATTTTGTGTTTTTTTCGCCTTCATTGTACCATTTAATTTTACATCTCAAGATTGCCCCTTGGGTACGTACTTTGATAATCTCTTCTAATTCAATATTGAATAACTCTAGTTGTTCTGTTTTATTTGCTTTTTGCATTTCGCTGACGGCAGCCGGCTGTTCCAGTTCTTTTTCAAGTAGGCAATTTTTTCTTCTAACTCATGCTGTTTATGCAAAGTTTTGCGCTCTTTGGCAGCAGCGAAGCTAATAGATTTTTCCCGGGTTTTAAGTTTGATCATATCCCAAAGAAGCGCAGGGTTTATTGATTCATCGTGTTCGTATTCGTTTTGTGTTTCATGGATTCATAGTTAACCTTATCAAATAAACGTAATCCTTATCGGCCAAAAGTGATGTGTTGAGTTTCCAAAAACCAGGCCCTCTTGGATTTGAGTGAAGAGATATATTTAATGTGATCATTGAATGGTCTGTCTTAAAGCCCGGTAGAATGTTTGCGGAGATAATGTTGCCTAGCAAACTCTGACTTGTTAAGACGAAATCTGGTCTACATTGGACAGTAGGCTGTGTTTGGCGCCATGCAAGTATACCTTTTTTCTTCGGAGTTCAATATTCTCCAGGCATCAACAAGATTGAGGTTATCACATATCTCAAGGATAGTTTTTTGCGCGTTGTGATGTGTTTTGGGCAGGCCACCTTTTTTTTTATCTTTTTCGACATCAAGAACGAGATTGAAATCGCCTCGCCACGGAGAAATGTTACATATAAATTATATATATAATATATATAGTAGATAATTTCTTGTAGATAATATATATAGTAGATAATTTCCTGACACCGTTTTGTTCGTAAACAACTCACGCCGCCCCGGGAGATTGTCGCCGTTTGAAACCGCAAGCCTTCTTTGGCCCTGTTTTTTTTTCCTTGGATTTTATCCAATGACTCCTCTCCGTTTTAGATTTCTCCACAAAAGCGTATACAACAACATCGAGCAATTAAAGATTTTGTCAAGCGCGCAATGTCCCTCCGGGACGTCACCTTGGCTCTTGAGGTTATGGCACCCTTATTATTAATTAACTTTTTTTTTTGAAAACTTCTGCGATTTTCGAGTTTGTAAATTCTTTTTTTTTTGTAAATGTTAGATAAAATAATAAACTTCAATTTAGGTAATAAAAGAAAAAAAAAATTAAAACTTCGGCGTTTTTCGAGTTTGTAAGTTCTTTTTTTTGTGAATGTTAGATAAAATAATAAACTTCAATTAAGAAAAAAAAATTTTTTTTATATTTTTGAAGGTGGGAACCTTAACACCATTTCTGTCAATACTGTGTCACCTTTTCTTCGCATGCCCACTTATCTATGACGTCAGCAAAATTGAAATAGTCCTGAGCTTGAGAATCCTTGTATCCCAAGATTGAGTCGCCTTCCATCATCCAGTAATCAGCTTGAAAAAAGAAACAACGAACAAACTGTCAGAGGCTGTTGTTTTCAGTCGGTTCTAATGAGTCTTACTATCTAGTTTGCCCGGGCTGAAAATCCTAGCTCGGTTTCAGAAATCGTACTAGGATCGTCAGCCCGGCCTGAAAACTTTTCCATATAATCGCCACTTTCATGCAAGAGGATTTCTGAAATCTCAGCCGGCTAACCGGGCTGAAATGAAATTGACGCTAGGAAGGAGCTCTTTATGCTGTATATATTACATTCCACAAGTCACGTTACGCAGGTGTCACGGAAAACTGCGATTTTTCGTTTTGATCAAAAAACAGCAGTAGATCGGTTTATCAGGCCGAATTTAGTATACCTACGAAGTTTCATAAAAAGGTGTTGCAAATTCGTGGAAATGTGGGACTCCAAACTTGTCAAGTTTTACAAAGAAATGTATCGCTGGGAACAACCACCGTGAACTGTCTGACCGTTAGTAACATTCGCTCGTAACTTGTTCAAAAGTTTACAGAGAAAATTCAAACTAGCTAGCAGCTAGGAATATCTTTCGAGTGTTTCGTTAGACTGCGTGCAGTCTCCCTTTTGCTCTAAGGTCCCGTGGGACGAAAGCGAAAGAGAGCGAGCACGATACAGCTATTTCGAGGAAGGTTGTCGGAAAAAAGCACCAAAGTGCACGCGGCAAGACCGAAAGTTGGTCTGGGTATTCACTGGAATTTTGCATATTGGCCAAGAGGAAATGTACAAGTTTGTATAAACACAGGCCAAAGCGGGCCACTGAAAATCATCTCCCCAGAGATTTTTTTTTATATTATAGCAGATGGGTATATTGTTTACTCATAGAAAGTATTTTAACGATATTTAAAGTTATCGCCCATAGAAAAAAATGGCAATGTTTTACTGCATAATTTCGCTTGCGACACATTTGCAAATTTAGTCTGTCAGTTTTGGCTCGTTTCGGGCTCAAAACTAATCTCCATTTGTTTTATTTTTCGCTCAGTCATACAATGAAGACCTGAAAAGATTATAAATATCATTGAAAGATTCATGAACAGCTGTAGTATAAAGCGCGAGACGGTCAAATTTTTCACAAAATTCAGTGGATTTGGAGCCCAGTGAAGCGGGGCGAAATCGTTTTTTGCATATTTCTACGAAAGGAAGCTGTATCAGGACAAACTAACTGCAGTCCGTTTAGTTTCTAACTAGGACCTATCTTTGTGCAAAATATGAGAAAAATCGAATTTTCGACTTGTGCCGCCGAAAGTCGATTTTAGTCGACTTTTGTAGAAAGCGGCACTTAAACAATTGCCGGAGATCGTTTCAATGGCATGGGTATACAATACATTCAACAGAGAAACTCCATATTTACATAATTTCTGTCTTCATTCACCGTATACTTTTTCCAATTCTAGCGACAAATATAATTTATTCAATTATCTAACCCTTCCCGCCTACTCCAATAATGCGCCCTTTGTGTTTGCAATCGACACACATTAACTAACGCAACAGATGCGTTGGCTATCTACCATCTCATATCTAACTTGCGCTCATGGAATAGTTATTAATTAAAATGCTCAGCAGCAGATTTTTTCAATCACATCTTTTCCTGGAGGAGTTTTAAAAGTGTTTCTGTGAAAATAATATCTCTAAGGGACAGTTATGTTGCGTGCCCGAAGACGGGTAGCACTGGAAATGAACCTCCTGAGGCCTTGCACTTCGGCGTGATGAAATCATTTCTCCTTATAGTTATTGTATTTAATTCAATATCTGAAATTATTCCCGGATTATTTCAAATTATAAATCAGCCAGGGTATGATGGGAGGTCATGGAGTGGGTCGGCTTTCAGGTCGCTCAAACATTCTCCCGGCCAGCTTGGAAGCCTGCTTGACTGCCCCCTCTGAGATACTGGTTTAGTTAATTGATTTCCTAGCGCAAGTATCTTGTTATTCTGGCCAATAAACGTTGTTGTCCAAACATTGCGGTCTGTTTGATATCACAAAGAAATATCAGGTTCGTGTCCAACCTGATCTCACTAATTAGGCCAGCTGGGCGAGAAAAGCAGCATTGATGCAACTAGTGACTAAAATATTCAATAAAGGGCGGCTAGTGAACTAAATATAGCAAGCAACTTAACGCGTCCTTCCATGCATCTAGCCAGAATTTCTACTCCAGTAACTGGCAAAAAGCTGCATTTCTTAAAGAGCGAATGTAGTTGCTTTCACCTCGAGCTGAAAGCTGACATATTTCGCATTTGAATTTAGAACCTTTTTCGTCACAAGTCAGTTCTGACACGTACGGTGGGTTAAGGAATGTGCCGAAGTTAGGATTCCTTTGCTACAGTTCCTTAGGAAATTCTGACCTTAGTTTTAGCAGCCGTCAAAACTTCAGTTAGGTCTTCGTTCCTCCAGCAACACAGGGGTTGGATGATTAAATGATTTCCACTAGCCTTTCAAGAGCCGAGAGAAAAAACAATTAAGGTTCTGTTTATATGGAAAGCGGTAACCCTCTAGGCTTTGCCAGGTCAACTGGAAAGCGTGTTTGACTTGCCGAATTTACATCTGAGACCTTATTAGTTTTTAGATATTTATAAAAGATAATTTTTTAGACAGTTTAAAGCAGTGCTACGATGTCCAACTAAAATAATACTTGATGTCGGGTGTTTTTTTTATGCTTTTATAACTCCAGCTTCCTGCGTAAACCCTCTAGGACCTCTAGAATAATCCTTATTGCTCGACAAAGGTAATGTTAATGAAACAGACTTTGACCTACTGATCAAAGTCTGTTTCATTAACATTAGATCAAAGTCCTTTGACTTTGATCTAATGTTCATGAAACAGACCTATTTTTGACCTTTTGTGTCATTTAAGGGAGAGTAAAGTTAAGTATGAGTCAAATGAGTCAATGAGTCAATAATTTAGTTACTCAAATTTTAAATTCAAGTTGTTAATTTGAAAATAGTGCTGCCCTTACTAAGCAAACCAGAGCGGAACTAACCACCAGCCAATCAGAGTGGAACTAACCGCAAGCACACTGAAGTGGAACTAACCGCGCACGCAAACTGGAGTGGAACTAACCGTAATTAAGGTGGAGTGGAACTAACCGCAAGCAAACCAGAGTGGAACTAACCGCAAGCAAACCGGAGTGGAACTAACCGCAAGCAAACCAGAGTGGAACTAACCGCAAGCAAACCAGAGTGGAACTAACCGCAAGCAAACCAGAGTGGAACTAACCGCAAGCAAACTGGAGTGGAACTAACCGCAAGCAAACTGGAGTGGAACTAACCGCAAGCAAACCGGCGTGGAACTAACCGCAAGCAAACCGGAGTGGAACTAACCGCAAGCAAACCAGCGTAGAACTAACCGTTATTAAAGTGGAGTGCTTTTAAGCTAACTTGTACACAAGCACACCGTGGTTTTATAGATAATAACCTACTTTTTGTAAAATTTAACCTTGACTCACATTGACTCATGACTCATAGACTCATTTGACTCATAAAACTGGGGACCTCCATTTTAAAACATGTTCGTCAAGGCGGCTTGTCAGCCGGCTCGCCTAGAAAAGTAAGAGTTGTCTAACTGGGAGAACAGAATCAACGAAGATAAGCTTAAGGAGCAAAGCTGATAAAACAGTTTGGGGAACATATTGAATTCCGATATTTCGGAAGGCACGGCCTTCCTTCTTCTCCTGAGAAATGAAGAGAAATCAAAAGGCCCGTTGGCCTGACGCGTGCCACTTTTTTAAGCTTCATTTGAAACTGATCGCTTTTCGTGTCTTACACATTGTTTGCTGGCGTCGTTGCTCATGGCTTGTTACAGTGTCAAAGATATCGAAAATTTGTAAAAAAAGAAGCGAAAAACAACTGATAAAAATAATGAAAATACAATACTAAAACATTTTGTTAGAGTTTGATCGTAGCACGAGTCAAGTTCGAGTCAATTTTCTTTAAAAATACCGTTTATTTTTGTACCGTAAATATCATCGTCAAAACTTTCAGATAGGTAAAATAAACATCAGTAGTTTGGTTTTCAACCGGATACAGTTTTCAACTGGAGACGGATAGTTTCGCGCCATTTTTAGACTTCAAGCACACACCTGCTCACCCCCAGAGTTGCCAGATCGCTCGTGTGACAGATCATGGCTTCGAAAGGTAAGCAATATTTTCCCTGTCGAATCCACCGTTTGCATTAATTCGCAACGTCAGAAATCAAAACACTCATTCCCCGAGAACAGTGGCTGGTAATCGACTCCATCACGAAAGTAAACTGGCGATAAAATTTTTTTTTTTCCTCGGCCAAAACTACTTAAACTGTTTTTAATAGGCGCAGATTAAGCCCTTTTATAGTTAAAGGGTTTTGTCTCACTAAACTGTCGGAATAAACACCACAAAACTAAAACGTACAGAACTTTTATGTTAAGCGAGCCGTAAAACGTATCGTGACATTCACTCTGGCACTCTGGCACTCTGGCTTTTTATAAAATCATTCATCAATGATGCAGAGGAATGTTTGTTTCTTTGAAAAGCAGCTGCGAATCAAATTTATGCAGTAACTGAATTGTCGTAATCGGCAGTGAAAAAAAAATAGTCAAATCTTGCTGTTGTTGTGCCTCTGGTGCATTAGTTTTACACAACAATTAAAAACTACCAAAACCATCAAACAAAAAAAATTGACTTGACTCGAACTTGACTCGTGCTATGATCAAACTCATTTCGTTATATCTAGCGTGACATATACCCGGGGCCCGGGGGAGGGGGGGTACTCCCCTAAATTTAGGATAGGGGTGTGCCGCGAACGTTCTCAAACCCTGACCCCATCTAAGGATAAAGAAAACGAAAATTAATATCCTTTCTAAGGCCCAAACCTGAAAATTGACACCCAATTCAAGGGGAGGAGAAGCATTGCGTGACGACTCAAATAACGGCTAACAGCGCACGGCAAAGCTCAAATCTTTCAAAATCGCTTTGTTAATACTTAATGACGGATAGTTCAGTTTAAACAGACAATTTTTTTTCGTTTAGCTGGGCGTTTATTTGAGCTGATAGAATTTAGCTACCCTATCTAAGGATCACACCGGGAACACAATACCAAAAGGAACAAAAGTGATACCCTATTTAAGGACCGAGAACCTGAAAAAACATACCCTATCCCGCGGCACATACCTATATAGCCCATATATGGGAGTACCCTCCCCGGGTGTTTGACTGCGGCGGAGAGGTTCGATCAGGGTAATACTTCGTGCAATACCTTACATAAGGTTTGTGATTGAGTTGAAAGGAGTAAGATACAATTTACTAGAAATTTAGGTAATTCATATTGCTATTAGTATATACTTTTGTTGTTGTCTCGTGTTACGTGACGTACGTGACGGAACACGGGAATATGGTGTGAGTAGCTTTGGCGCAGGGTACATATACAACACGATATACGCCAGACATAGTTTATCAAACCCAATCGAACTTAATCCATGGATTAAGTTCGTTTGTGTTCGGTACTCGAACAGAATCGAACTCACATAAAAACAATTGCACAATCGAACTCAATCGAACGCCTTTGATTTTCAAACTCTTGATTTTTGTAAAACTTGTAGACCTTGTATTGAAAATCCTTGACAAGGTCATCGTTTTCACGTGCACAAGAGTTTTATGATCGTTTTGGTGAGCAAGGGCTTTTTGTGCTGGGTTTTGATGCTGCGCTGATTATTCCGTCAATGAAAATTTGTGGCAACAAAATTTACGGTATTGTACAAGAACATGATATGATCGTGCAAACTGAATTCAGGAGTTTGCTACAAGTTCGATATATAAAGACAGAACAACACACCACACGCTACCTACAATTAATTAATGCGCAACTTACTTTTTCAGAATAAATTTACATTCATGATCATTACCAATCGGTTATTACGAAAGATTGGTAAGGGCAGTATAATTTATAATTTATTTATAATTGTATAAATACAATTTATCTTGAAACTGAAACAAAACTATTAGAGCGTTTTCTTGTACGTTTCTATCTGGCATTTTCTCATAAGTATATCCAAAAATGTTTACTGGATAGAAATATATATTTTGGTGCACGTGGTACCAGGAACTCCTTGTTATCAAGCAATTGTTATTAAGCTTTACCGTATACTTGTATTGCTTTATTTAATCCGCTGGTAGCTACATTTCATCAAGAATTTAAGTATTTCAAGGGCAGTTAAATGCAATTGTTGTACTGAATTGCTGGGGAGTAAATTTTCTATACTAATGAAGCCGGCTACCTCTTTGCTCGTCGAATGAAATATCATAATAAAAGTGTCTTTACATACGCTAATGGGGCAAAAGCTACAATATACGAGGCACAATTATATACATTATCAGGAAAAAAACACTAATCCTCTATATTTATGAGCCCATTGGCTTTCAATTCAAGCAGGTGAGTCTTACTATCAGCCAACTTTTCACGACTGAGGTGTGGTGGGTGGTTGTTTGTGGGCCGGGAGGGCGCCGGCTTACGATTGCGAAATCACACCTAAATGTCCAGTCAAAGAAAAAGAGAGAATTGTCAGTGCTAACGAAATAATAATAATAATTAACAACTATTCAACGAAGTGGAGCCACTGACACTGAAGTGAATAGTTATTTTAGTATATACTAAAACAGTGAGATAATTTGACTCCAAAATGATTATTTTTAACTACTTATTCCTGTCAACGATTACAGTTTTCGCGCGCGAGTTGCTCGGGGGTGAATAGCAAAGGATATCCGAAGTTTGAATAGCCAATCAGCGCGCACCAACAACGCTACCCACTGTTTTAGTATAGTCTAATATGCTATAAACCAAACACAGAGTGTTCAGTGAGATTATTCCAGCCATGCATCATTCTTTTGATGACTGATGTCCTTACCATTTAATACCTGGTAACATAGAAAGGTGTTTATAAAGGTTCCAGCGATTAAGCTATTACTCTGATCGTTTTGTTAGATAAGCCAACAAAAGTACACACACTAATGAATAAATAGATCGTGCTAATTTGGCCATGGCCATGTGTGTCTGTTACACATGATGCTTTATTAGCAAGGTAGAAGTTAATGTCAGTTATCTGCAACTCGAGCCATTTCAGCCAAGGTACTTCCTTCTCTATTCATTAGTAAATCAAACCTGTCATATCCATCAACCTCTCCATTTTTTAAAACCAAAATCGTGTCACAGTCTCTAATGGTATTCAGGCGATGAGCTATGGTGATAACTGTCGAGTTCCTTAGTTTGTCGCGCACTACATTCCAGATTGTCTGCTCTGTGTCTGGATCCACGTGTGCAGTGGGCTCATCAAAGATGACGATCTTGCTTTGCTGCAACAGTACACGAGCCAGACAAAGCAACTGCCGTTCTCCTACACTTACATTTGCACCATGTTCCAACAGCTCGTATTCCAGTTGTCCCTCTAGACTTTCCACAAACTCTTTAAGTTGCACATCCTCTAAAGCTCGCCACAAATCTGCGTCTTGAAACTGCTCTACAAGATCGAGATTTTTTCTAAGTGATCCACTGAAAAGGACAGGACTTTGGCCGAGAATGGATATACATCGTCGTGCCTGTTGAAGATTGATCTCTTTTATTGGAACACCATCGACAACTATCTCTCCATCGGCGTCTGGCATGCGCATAAGAGCTGCCACAAAAGATGATTTCCCAGCACCCGTGCGTCCTGCAACACCAATCTTTGCTCCTCCTTTGATGTTAAGATTAACTTTCTTTAGTACTTGAGGTCCCCCCGCATAGTACGTCAGTGATACATCTTGCAATGAGATATTTCCTTCGCTTGGCCAGTGTTCCAGGGGAAGTCGTTCCACCTTGTATCCAGGCTCAGAGTCGAGTTTTGTGTAGGATACAACTCGTTCAACTGACGTCATTAAATTCTCTACCTCTGAGGTTTTCCTGACAGCGTATTGAGTCACCGACGTAGTTTGGATGACGTAGACGAGGGCAAGTCCAGCTAGAGCTGATGAGAAAATAAATATGGATATCATTTGATTTCTTAAAGGCCCAATGAACAAAAATTTCGACATTCTTTCTTTCTTAAAGCAACCAAACACTAAAGCTTTAGAAGGAATTTTGCTTTCTGAGCCTTAAAGCGCAAACTACAGCAAAAACTAGGAAGGCTTCAAGAAAATGTTTCCAAAATTACCGCGTACTGGAATGGAAGGAATGGATCGAGCGCTGATTTTTGTGACGTCATGATCAATTTTTTTTGACAGCTTTGCGATCGAAAAGGCGATCGTCAATCGAAGAGCGAATAATGCAAAGTTTGAGAGTTTGAGTCAGTCTGAGTAATTCAAGTAATTCCGAAAGGACCTAAGTTATTAAAAAAAAGGTAGTCTTTTTTTTTTATTACATTGGAGTGAAGTTTAAAAGATTGATACTAGATAAGATAAGATAAAATTTTATTGTACACTCCTTAAAAGGTTTTTCAGTGAACAATATAAAACATGAAGTGAAATAAAATATAAAAAATATAAACTATATATATACTCAAAGTACACTAGTTATATATTGTGTATAAAGTACACTGGTTATATATTATTAGAATATAGCCGCTGTATACACGCAATGGAATTCTAGCGGCATTATTTTTTATAGAACATAGCTAAAAACTATAGAAGCCCGGTATCCCGGATGCAACTTTTGCTGCGTTACGAATTCAAAAACACGGCGGCAACAATCTTTTAAAGTTTTCATTTTATTTCCTTAATTATGGCCGCTAAAAACAGTTCACCTGCATTACTTTTCGGTGACTGGGAAGATGAAGACGTGGACGAGTTGTTGAGCAGTGAGTGCCAGGAAGGCGGCCGCTTTGCAAACTTGCAAGACACTGATTTAAACAAAATTGTTACGGAATCGTACTCTAAGAGCACAAAAGCAAACACAAAACGGGCTGCAAAGGTTTTTCAAGGTAAGTACAGCGATATAGAAATTCACTTTCGACTGCAAAACAGCATTAAAATGGATTTGATTGCTGTCGTCAGGTTTCTTGGCGTAGTGTTTGTTCATTCAGATCAGCACGCGCGCGCAAAAGTGTTTTTTTTAAATTATTCGCATTTCTATGTATTCTAAACCCACTAGAAGATGGTTTTCTTATGTCCTATAAGAAAATAATGCACTTTTGAGGTCTAGAAAAGCAGCTGAAGGCCCTCGCCTAACGGCTCGGGCATCCACTTTACAGCTTTTCTAGACCTCAAGCGTGCATTATTTTCTTATAGAACATGGAAAACCATCTTCTAGTAGGTAAATAAAAAATAGAATAAAAAGTGAAAGAAATAAGAAAAACTTAATTCAAGATCTCGCTGAGAAGCTTTGTCTTCAGGAATTACTAGGAGTAATCGTAGATTATTTAGTATGTTCGACACACTCGCCATTGAAGAATAACGTGCTACTTGTAACTTGCCTTGCTTGAGAAACTGTTAATTTCACCATGCTGGACACGTTCAACACGTTTCGACCGAACATCGCCGCTCTTCATCTTTATGAAATGTCAAAAAAGCCGTACGGCTTTTTTAATGGTTAACTTAGTTTCTGTCACACTAAGTAAAATTATAAACCTTGTGCGATATAGAAGGTTTTCAAACACTGGATGGTGGATAAAAATCATCAGTTTGAGCAGCTTGGTATTGAACAAAGAGATTTTTTATGGATTTCACGTAATCGACGTAATCAGGACCTTTGCGGTTTAAACCGGGTATAGGTATGAACACGAAGTAATTCTAAAATGTGGCCATAAGCTGAGATTTTATTCAGTTTTTTCTCGTACTCGAGAGTCACACAAAACACAAAAACAATTTGTACACGAAACCTTAATTTGACTCAAAGGATATTTCACAATGCAAATGCAGTTTAAATGAATAAATTCGTCTCATTTTCAGTTCCATGAAAGATAATATTCAGTGGATAATAATAAATACAGAGCGTTTAAAGACTGTCCCCACAGACACTGTGGTTTGTTTCCTTTAAATGTTCATGGTCCATATTTTGGCCACGGAGACGTAAATTTTATTTAACCGGCACATATTATTTAGTGCTCGAAATCTATGGTTAATATGCGTCAAAAAGCACCTGCCAAAAACGTTTACCTGGAGGATATTGAATCGATATTGAACTAACGAATTGAAATTCGCAATTATTGCAATACTTGCCAAGCCAAACCTCCCTCGCCAAACCAACAAAATAAAAGTGGTAACAATCATAATTTTGATTTTAGCTAGTTCTGGTTATGCAAAATCCTTACCACGTTGTAAAACCTTAATGTTAAGCCTATTCAGACCGGGGGTGGGGTGCGGAAAGTGCCCGCGCTGACTTTGAACGTTTTTAACTTTTTCGAGATTCAACCAAACGCTGCCAAACTTTACGAGTTTTTCTAAAATTTATCTGGGAATAAATTGGTAGGATAGGTTGTTGTGTCTGGAACTTGACGTTATCATGGCAACGTCGTTTTGACAGACATGTTTTTCCAAATTTGTAATTTTTGTGTTCCCATTAATAAAAATTAACTTTAATTCAACTATTTTCACCTCTTTTAGGTTTTTTTTTTGCACTGTTTTATAGATTTTGAGTATTTTTTAGTAATTTTGGGCGGTTTTCTGATGTTTTGGAAACATTTTGAAATCCAAGATGGCGGATCCAAGATGGCGGCTGTTTTGACATCATGATGTAATTCTCACGTGATGTGACGTCATCACCGCACGTGACGTATATAAAAAGATAGATTTTTGGACATACTATATATCCCGGTCTGAAAAGATCCAAAAAAGCCCGGTATGAATAGGGTTAAATTTTAACTTATGAACTTCTGATCATACTCAATTTCACACCAAAATAGCGGCATTGATGGCCCAAGTCGTACCAGAACGGCTCTAAAACTGCCTATTTGGGGGGGGGGCACATACCCGTACAGCTTACAGCTTGTCTGGGAGAGGGTGGTGACTTCCCGGAATATTTCCAGTTTGAAGACAAAAATATATTGTTTCCAAATGTTTGTTTCCAAGACTCGAGAAAATAGTTACTTAGACATATATTTACCGGCGTCTTGAGACTCCAAAACTGCCGCCAAAGCAACTGCACCAATAAAAAAGGAAGCGAGAACATCCAGGCGTACACCAAGCCATCTGACACTGGCCAACACCATAATGCTTGATTGATTATGAACATCTTGATACCTAGAATGAGGAAATTACGGGAACATGATCTTTCATGTACATTTCGTACACCTTTGTTATCTTTTTCTTTTAGAATGTTTACATAGATATCTGAAAATTCTAACAATAAGAATAATAAGTAAGTTTGGACGGTTTTTGACTCAGGTAGAAATAGAATCTCTAATCTTTAGAATTTTTTCCGCTCCGCATCATTCACAAAGTCTGCTTGATGTACCGCAGCATTGAAATGTTAAACTTAAGCAGTTAGGAAACATTTACCAATTAATTGTGACATGAGACTAGTAAATGCTAGTACAGTCGAAGCTCTCGTAAGCGGACACCCTCGGGACGCGAAAAAGTGTCCGTAACTGGAGCTGGCCGCTTACGAGGTGTAGGGGATAGATGGCCGCTTATAGGAGCTTGCCCAGCTAACAATAAATACCGTATTGTAACTGGACGTGAATGACGACAAAACAGACACTGAAATACGGTATGGTACTGAATTTACTAGAAAGTCATTATGACGAACGGCGATGTAAAGTTGATTGATATAAACAAGATACAGAGATTGTTAATATGATTTTTTTCGGGTGTCCGCTTACGGGAGCTTCAAAACAAAGAAAAAGTCTAAGTCGTAATCTCTGAAAGTGTCCGCGGCCGCTTACGGGAATGTCCGCTTACGAGAATGTAAAAAAAACGGGGTTTCAAACAAGGCGGCCGTAAGTAGAGCTGTCCGCTTACAAGAGACTCCGTCAAGAGAGCTTCGACTGTAGTACAAATTCTCTCCAAAGCTAATTGCGATAGCGCACCTGTAAAACTGATCAACATAATCCGTTTGTTTCCCTCTCGTGCGAATCGTGTCCAGCCCATTCAAGGTCTCTGTAATGTGAGAGAAAACGGGACTTCGACATATGGACTCTAGCCTTTTCAGCTCCCTGGACGTCTTCAACTGATACGTGGAGATGTACAAGAATAGACCAGCCAATGGGACAACAAGAAGCAGAAGCCAAGGATATGTAGCAGTTGGCACAACTACTGATACAAAAACCAGCAAAGAATACTGGATGGAAGATAGAAAAGTTTTGGGTAAAAGTTCGTCCAGGCAGCCTACATCTTTAGAAAATCGATTGAGAATTCTTCCCACAGGATTTGAATCAAAGAACAGAACTGGTGCTTGCAAAATTGCCAGAACCATTTTGTCGTGAAGATGCTCAGAACATCTTAAGGACACAAAATGGAATCCACATGACTGAAACAGGCAAAGGGTGAGTGACGCACTAACTAGGCAGCCATAGATAGCCAGGGTTGTCTCGTCTTTTTGGTATTCTGGAGCTTCCTTTGTCATGAATGAAAGCCACACATCAGGAGCAACTATCATTGCTAGGAAAAATAAGAGAAAGGAAAATGATGAGCATGAAGTACTGAATAATCATTGTCGCTTTCAATTATTTTATGCTTGGATTGCTCAATCAATCAATCAATCAATCAATCAATCAATCAATCAATCAATCAATCAATCAATCAATTAATGAATTAATCAATTAATTAATTAATTAATTTAGACACGATGGAGTAAAAAGCTACATAGTTTGTGGGGTCGTAGATAAATAAAACATTAAAACTAGTAGATAAAAAGCGTTAAACTACATTAAGGTAAAAACGTTAAATTAATCGCTAAAAATAGATAAATTACAAGTGTACAGAATCTTATATTATAATTACTCATAAGTTACAACGATAAAAAGATAAAAAACGCTAAGAATAAATTAAGTTGACCCTTCTCACATCTCGCGCAACACAGAACACTGAAACTCTCCATTCAATTTAAAGAAAGCGTCGCAAAGCATTCTACATAACTACTCCTTCAGTAACAAGGTCTAATTAATCGGGCAATATTACGATCTTAGTTACTATGCGCGTTGACGTGACGTAATCGTGCTTATGTAATGACCAGACACCCTATAAGTTAGTGTAGTGCTAGCATGTCATTATTGCACAAATTTCGAATTGCTTTAGCCTTTTGAAGACCACTTGCTTTAGACATTGCTCAGGTTGAAAGCTCAATATTTTTAATCATAGCACAATAGGTTTGACCATTACAAAAGTGTGGTGAGGCATTACCCATTCGGCGTTACCTCTAAAGCTTTCATTTCGGGCGTTGGCCGAACGCCACGATTTGCTGAACAAAACTGTGCAGTACTGATAACAGTATATTTATCAGGATACTTAATATATTATTTAGAAAATACTGAATTTTACCTTCAGTTGTGAAACACAAAGATATCACTGCAAAGATTACCAACCAATGCACTCCGCTTCTGAAATATTCCCAGTAAAGCTTGTATGACACTACTCCGATGGTGCGATCCTCTTGGGAAATTTGCAAATTCTTCGCTTTGTTGGGAAGAAGTGGCACCATATTTTCACATCCAGTATCAGCGCCTTCACTTTCCTCTCCATTTTCTAAACTAGAACCTTTTACCTGCTTCCTGTTCTTTGCAACCGCATTAAAGAGCGGATCAATAGTTGAATTAAGAACACCTTTTTCTTGCAGCTCTGTGAAACTTCCCTTTTCCAAAACACGGCCTTTGAATAAAACAATCACTTGATCGGCCTCTTTCATGTGCTGTTCATGATGAGAGGTTAAAACGCGGGTTTTATCGCCCAGCAGATCTTTAAAACAACTTTCAAAGATATGCTGGCCAACTTTATAGTCTACAGCACTCAGAGGATCGTCCAACAAGTAAAGGTCTGCATCAGCGTAAACTGCACGTGCTAAGCTTACTCTTGCCTGCTGACCTCCACTCAGAACTTCGCCGCGTTCTCCAACGACTGTTTGGTCATGGTCAGGAAACTGCTTGATGTCTTCTTTAAGAGCGCAAGCTTCGATTGTTCTGGTGTACTTAGGTTCATCGTATGGCTGTCCAAACAAAACGTTTTCTCTTATGGTTCCAGAGAATACCCAAGCATTTTGGGGAACGTAAGCAAGAGTCCCTTGGTAGGATATCGTTCCTCTTGTTTCTGAGAGCTCGCCAGCGATAGCTGATAGAAGAGTGGATTTTCCACTGCCTACTGGTCCGGTGATGACTGTTAAACTTTTCGACACTGTGGTAAATTCAATGCCTTGCAGAATGAACTCATCTTCCCGCTTGATATTTGCGTACGTCAAACTCGACACGCATAAAGTTGCTGTGGGCTCGTCTTGATGTCCTTCGTGATTATCAATGGAAACGGTTTCTTTCTTCTCCTGATGGCCTGAGAGTCCACTAGTAATTTCGTTTGAGCTGCTTTCTGTGTGACTTGGTTCGTCTCTGGGCTGATCACGTGAGAGCGCTGGTAGGTTTTCTAAAAGGAGGAAGTCTTCTATTCTACCTAGTGACACATACGCGTCGTATGTTCCCAGAAAACCAACAGCTACGAAAACGCAGATAAATATATTCAGGACATTAAGAAGAGAGACCAGCATAAAGACAGTAGTAGGAGTAATGGGGTGACCAGTGAGCAGAAGGGTGATAACTGACAGCAGCGTGGCCACTGGGGTTGATGTGAAACGCAAGGCATCAATCACTGACAAAATGACACTTTTCGTACGGATGATGCTAATCTCATGTCTGAAAAAAAAAAGGATTGAAAAGAATTATTGGCTGACGTTTTTGTGACACCCAGAGCAATTAATGGCGAGGTAATTATGATCACTCGTAGTTTTCAGCTTCAGCGTCGGCACTTGTTGATACCTTGATTATTTCCGATATTACAAAAACCGAATCCAAAATTTTTATTTTATACATTATTGCAAATAAATTATGCATGAACGTAAGTTATATTCCAATGAGAGAGAAATCAATTCTAGTTCCGTGGTTGAACACAGAATTGTGCAAAAACTTTTGTCTTTTCCTCGCTTTTTATTTTTTATTTCCGCCTCCGATATTATTTAAAAATACTTCCTTTATACTTCTGTGTTGTTGTTTTTTTGTGTTTTAGTTGCGGCTACTTTTTCCATTATTTTCCTGCATTTTTTTGTCAGAAATGTGATCGGCAAGAAAACCCGTTTTGCGGCTGTTCTACCGCGCTCTTCACGTTCAAGAAAATGGATAAATATCAGCAGCTCCCAGAATAAAGATGGAGATTTCAAGACATGATATATACACCTTATTTAAGGGTTTTTATATATGACAAATAAGTAACATGTACTGTTGAGTATTATCTGTAAAACCATCAAATAAGGAGACATTATTCCACTATTTACATTACAGTGTCCTATACAATTTTCGTGTCCCCTCACTTATATGTTCAAATGACGTAATAGTAGAATAATAATATCTTTTAATTTCAGGCTCGACATGATCAAACTATCAATAGACGGGTTCGACTTAAGTGTTTACAGCCATGTAGACCACGTGATCACTTATTTGGCTGGTTACAACTGTGCAATTTGTAACGCGCACCTGAGTCCATGGTGGTATATATGAACGGAACAGTTGTAACCTCCCAAACGAATCACCACATGATCCAACTTGAATGGCGGCAAGGACGTTAACACGTTGGCCGAATCCGTCTTCTGTTTCGTCCCTACCTTCTTGCATGTTTTATCCTTGCTCGGTATGCATCTTCCCACGCATGCGTTTTGATGGCGCGAATCCCGGAAACTATTTGATTCATTAAGGAGATGCGCCAGTCAGACAACGCCGCTGTGCGCAAACGCAGTACAGCACCAACATAAGACAATCTGCCGAAAAATGGCACAAGAAGGGACAGGAAAGTGAATCCCATAAGAGCCTGCCAACCAATGAAATACACCAGCAGAACCGTTGTCACGACAACAAAGAGAAATCCGAAAGGCATAAGGAACAAATGCATGATCGTTTCTTCTTCCATTCTTTGAACATCATTAGATATAAGATCAATCACATGACCAGTTTTAAATTTCCACAATGCATCCTTGCTAAGAAGTAGCGTCTGCAAAACAAGAAAGGCTAAGTTTTAGTTCCTGTCCCGATAATACTGTGACTGGACCGGCCGGCTAAAAAGCGTCAATTTGACAGTTTAGTCAATTTGGATAAAATGTCTTAATAGAGAATTCAGCATAAGTTTACTGCTGAAAGGCCGGCTGTTTCACTTTCAACTAACAAAACCGATTTTTTTCTTTTTTTAACGCCAATGGTCAAATGATTTCCTCTAGCCTGATCTCCCTCTGGATGAAACGCTATTCCATCGCAAATAACCCCTGCGTTAAGTAATTTTCTAATGGTTCTCCTGGATGGGTAGAGGGACTGTGAAGTGAAGTGCCTTTACCAAGAACAGCGTGCAATTGAATGGAATTATAACTTGCACCGACAAGGTGACATCAACGGGTCGTGTACTAAAACAATCTTCTGAGTTAATACCTTCTGGACAAAAATAACCATTTCATATTATCCGCTGATAGTTGCTTCGCAGAAGTTTGATGTTCTTACAGCAAATATTAATATAATATGCTAGTTTTATGAACATCAGATTTCCAAGGGGCAACTATCAGACCGATAGTTCCGCGAAAAAAAACTCTATTGTCTTTATTGTTCACAATTAAGGAGGCTCGCAACGGTTTCCAGCGCTTTCCAGGTCTTAAACTTTGATAGGTCAGTACTACAAATCTTTATCAGTTGCTGCACCAATAATGATATCGACCAAATGTCCAATCATTGCTGAATAAGTTGTGGTCATTTTCATGACGTCACTGGTTACTATAGCAACAGTTTTACCTGTTAAAAACACCCTTAATTTTCTCTTTAAGTGCTTATAACTCAAAAACGAGTCCGGTGACCCCCATTTTTTATTATTGAATAATGATTAGCATGTTAAGATGCAACTTTTTGCAAAGTTAAAAAAATTTCTGCGGAGCGGTTTCAGAGCCACCTTAAATTTTCGAAAATTTAAGGTGGCTCTGAAACCGCTCTGCAGAATTTTTTTTAACTTTGCAAAAAGTTGCATCTTAACATGCTAATCATTATTCGATAATAAAAAATGGGGGTCACCGGACTCGTTTTTGAGTTATAAGCACTTAAAGGGAAAATTAAGGGTGTTTTTAACAGGTAAAACTGTTGCTATAGTAACCAGTGACGTCATGAAAATGACCACAACTTATTCAGCAATGATTGGACATTTGGTCGATATCATTATTGTTGCAGCAACTGATAAAGATTTGTAGTACTGGCCCATCAAAGTTTAAGAGCTTGAAATTGCTGGAAACCGTTGTGAGCCTCCTAAAATTTTCTTCCGCGCGCTCATTCGAAAACGAACATTGCATCCTGAATCATTTTAAACTTTTTAGGCTTAAAGACCGAATGGTAACAAACGAAAGAAAACAGACAAGAAAAGCACTGAATGTAACAAAAAAATTTCGAAGACGAGTACTATCCATCCGTTTATTTCCTCCGACGTGCACAAAAAATCCGAAAAATTCGGTTGATTTTCAAATGGAACAGTAATTTTCCGGAAAATCCGTCCAGAAAATGTGTACTCCTCGAGAGGTACTCCACTTTTCCCGTTCGGAACGGAAAGTTGGAAATTTCCTTGCTATTTGCACAAATTCCCAGGTCCAGTCTACCATCGATGGAAAACAATAACAGGAAACCGAACTTCAAATGGTAAGCGCCATCTCTTTCTGTTGGTTAAAAAAAAAAAAAAAAAAAAAAAAATCTCTTTCTGTTGGTTTGCTGATTTTGGAAAAACCCTTACCATTATTTAATGGACTTCCCAACCGGTTCCTTCTGACAAATGGTATAAGCACCAAGTGTCTCTCCGTGGATGAACACTATCGCGTCACATGATTAATTTAAACCAATCAGTATCGGAGAAAATTTAGTGGCGAGCTATAAATGGGTTGATGGTGTCTCCCGGGCAGATGAACACTATCGCGTCACATGATTAATTTAAACCAATCAATATCGAAGAAAATTTAGTGGTGAACTATAATTGCTGATGTTCGATAAGTATGTGGGTAGACTGAAAAGTCGTTGCTGATGCGTGACACTTAGTTAAAAATGATTGAAGCGATATTAGAAGGTCTAAATATCGGAAAGAGTCAAAATTGTTTTCCAAAACACAGACGAAGAAGGGTCAAACACCCGAAACGTCTGTGTTTTGAAAAACAATTTTGACACTTTCAAACCTTCTAATATCGATTCATCATCTTTACGTGTTCGGTAGCTCGGGCAATCAGATTGCATTATAGAACACTATTAGAATACTACTATAAGTTAATACATTGGTGCTTACCTTACTGTAAACTAGACCTTTAAGGGCGCTACTGATTCTCATACCAAGTCTTTGAGCTCTGTAGTTTTGGTGATGCATAGCAATAGACCCGATGAGAGCACATAAACACATAGCTAAAGCACAACCGTAGAAAAGATAATTATTCTTTGGACCAGCTGACATCAGGGTAGAAATAAGATAGCCAAGAAACAATGGTTGAAGAACCCGGGAAAGAGAATACAAAGCACCCGAGAAGACAATGATCAATGCATCCTTAACAGAAAGTATCTTCAGTACGCTTTTCCACAGTTTAGGCTTTCTTCCATTTTTCCTGCATTTTGTTTCTTCTTTGTTCCAGTTTGATTGAAGCTGTTCGGTCAGGAAACCGGCAGAGTTTTCCTTTGAAAGCGGTAAAAAATCATTCTGGTTTAATGTTCGTTCACTGCCCGTCTTGAAAACATTGTTCATCCATTGAAAAAGTAGAAGAGACACAAAGCTGGCCCTTTCTTCATCGCCAACAGTCAGGTCATCGCTAGGGATCTTCTTGTATCCGTTCTTCGCCATGACACTAGATCTGCAAAGTTCAAGCAAGCAGTTCTGTCAGCACGTCATGAGTTGTAAAATCTATGCAATGGGACGTTTGCTGAAATCGCAGTAACAAGAGTAGCTAAGGGGTTGATGTGGGTTAAACTAATTAGAGGGGGCAGGGGGGTGGGGGGGTGAGTGGGTTATCAAAATGAAAGCAGTCGTGCACAGTGACGTTACAACTAAAGCGACAATCTTGCTTAACATTCCCATGTTCACTTTATTTAAATTAGAGGATGATTAGCTATCTGTGCCGAGCGTAAAGAGCCAGAATTATAAATCCATATCACCAAGTTTGTGTGGATTTGGAATTAAATTGAAAATATCTTTAAAAAAGCTACATTAAAATTTGGAATAGTTTCAACTTAATTCCAAATCCATGCAAACTTTAAATCCATACAACACTTTTATAGGCAGCATGCTTTTATCATCTTTGTTTACATTGACGAATTTAAAGATCATCAAGTCTTTCGGTGGACGTAAGTAACATATAAAATGCAGGCAATGTTTACTGTTCAAGCCCGGGTTTGATCAATTATAAGGAACTTAAAAGTTACACGTTATCTAAATCCAAGCACTCGATACTACTTGAATAGAACTTTCTAGTAGCGTGAATAGTCTTAGATTGCAATTACACAACAGTTAATCGACATTTCTTTTTCTATTTAACGCATAATTGTGTAGTAGACCATGAAGCTACCTGAAACTGCAAAATAACGCACCAAATTGCTCAAACAACCACTTCGCGCCAAAATTCAAACCGCCGTGCACCGCGACAAGGGAGCGAAACAACAACGTGAAATGACCAAATTCTGCGTTTTTTGAACAACTTGGACCACGACGGCTAATTTTTGATTTTTCTATTTGGGGTAGAAAGCTCTCTCTACATATTCAGCTGGTGCTATTTCTTAAACCGATAGATACACTAAATACATCTAAATAATTGCGAGATTCTCAGATAAAATATAAATTTATTTTTCCACAGGCCTTGTCCTCGACGTCGCCGTCGTCTCTGTACTGACGGATCGCAACTAGCAAAACCACCCACAAATACCAAACTATATAAATGAAAAGATTAATCTTACACAACTTGCACAGCTTACCAGAGTTTAAAAGAAGGATCGGAGCCGGTGATGCTTACAACTGAAATGTGTTCATGGCACACAGATGCAAATCTGTACATTAGACGTTTTTCTTCAGTCTCGATACTTGAAGACTAAATATATCGGTTGAACGGTGAATATAAATCAAAATAATTTGGTTAATATACTCTCTTCTATCAAGCGTTACACCACTTACTGTTCAAACAATGCATGAGCTCTCTTAATGGCATTTGTCTATTTAATATTATGGGTGACAAATTACTCCTATATTTTGGCGCGAAATTTTAGCGTTAATTTATAATTTCACATTTGAAATAAATATTTGCATGACAACGTTTCTCAGATCTCAGTGTCAGGTATAAAAGATGTTCTTAAAGCTTGAACTTTGTAAATTTCGCTTGAACTTCATCTAGGCCAGTTCGCTTTGGCCATGTGATAAACTTCTCTCGACTTCAAAATACGAAGCCAATTACATAAATGGCACGAGCGGATTTTTGAGGGTTTAACACGGGCGCCGTGACAAACTATAACGAATAATGTAAGGAACATTCGACAGTTGACTTAACTTTGAAACATTTTATATACTGCAAAAAAGGATTCTAAAGGGATCTGTCGAAAAAATCGCAATATTGCAAACTGTAGCCACAACGTATGTTTTTACTTTTCAAAGCTTTAAGTTCTCGATAGAAGAGACACGGTCAGAAACCCACGGATTGCAAGCGTAATTTGTCACCCATGATATTAAAAGGTAATCATATGGTATACTCGTGTAATTAGGAAATCATTTCACTTGCGTTTTGACAAAATTCTTTAATTTCCCTCGCCTAAAGACTCGTTAAATTATTAGAATTTTGACAAAACGCGCGCGAAATTATTTCCTAATTTCACTCGTCACCATTTGATTACCCATACAAATCACGCAGAACACGTGACACGTTCCTTAAAATAATTAGAGGTTAATTTTTTGGCGGTCAGTTCAGTAACGGTCGTGCATGCTTGACTGGTCACTGAGCTCACAGTAAACGAATCATCAAGTTAAATTTGGAGGTAATTTGCAGCTTGCTGAATTTATACCATGACAAGTTAGGTTATAAAAACATTAATAATAGCGGTCCCAGCGGACAAGTTTAAAATATCCGGAGATTTTTTTTAAAAAAAATTGAAATTATCATCACGACAAGTTGACAAACATCCTGAAGAGAACAAACGGTAAAATGCATAGGACAATGCCGGCCTCTTTGAAGTTTTGCCCGTTTTGACAAAATTTGTTCCAGTCCAAAGTGATTGTTTTCACATAAAATGACATTAGTGCGAAATAATTCCAAATAATCACAACTATAACAAAATTCTCGAATCTGATTGGTTCTTAGCACTCCCTATTTTTTACCAAATTGGCGCGCGCGCCGCTAAAGTGTCCAATAACAAAGTGTCCAATAACAAGGTGTCCAATAACAAGGTGTCCAATAACAAAGTTCGCGTGCTGCACATGCGCGCGCTCTTCATTTGGTTTCTTGTTGTGACTAAATACTCCTTGATATTCCTAAAACGTTCAGCTTCAAGAATGGCTTTTTTGCCTTAGTGATGATAAGTCCTTAGTAGGCTTCGCTTTATCTAAATTTTTTCTCGAATTTTGTTATACTTATGATTAATTGGTAACAGGACTTTGTGTCGTCCAATTCTGTCTGTAATCATACTCGTGATTAAACAAATCGGACTCCCGCTACGCGGTCGTCCGATTTTGTTAATCACTCGTATGATTACAGACCGAATTGGACTCCACTCAGTCCTATTACCTTTACTAATCGCACGTTCAATGCTGCTTTTGTATTTCATAGCTGTTTTTGGCAAACTGTTATCAGTCAGAGTTTGATCGTAGCACGAGTCAAGTTCGAGCCCGAGTCAAGTTCGAGTCAATTTTCTTTTTAAATTTTTTTAAAAAAATACCGTTTATTTTTGTACTGTAAATGTTATCGTCAAAAATGTCAGATAGGTAAAATAAACATCAGTAGTTTGGTTTTCAACCGGAGGCAGTTTTCAACTGGAGACGGATAGTTTCGCGCCATTTTTAGACTTTAAGCACACACCTGCTCACCCCCAGAGTTGCCAGATCGCTCGTGTGACAGATCATGGCTTCGAAAGGTAAGCAATATTCTCCCTGTCGAATCCACCGTTTGCATTAATTCGCGAAGTCAGAAATCAAAACACTCATTCCCGAGAACAGTGGCTGGTAATCGACTCCGTCACGAAAGTGAACTGGCGATGAATAAATTTTATTCCGCGGCCAAAACTGCTACTTAAACTGTTTTTAACAGGCGCATATTAAACCCTTTTATAGTTAAGGGGTTTTATCCCACTAAACTGTCGGAATAAACACCACAAAACTAAAACGTACAGAACTTTTATCTTCAGCGAGCCGTAAAACGTATCGTGACATTCACTCTGGCACTCTGGCTTTGTATAAAATCATTCATTTTTCGTTTAAATCTGTAAACCGTTTCGTTTCATTCGGTTTCCAAACGCGAAAGCCTTGAAACTGAAGGTAAATTCTCGAAAAAAACTTTAAAATTTCTTTGCTGTGTAACAAAGTTAAATTTGACCGAGATTCCGTCAGGTTTTCTGTCGGCAGAAATTTAAACTTCATGATCGCTCGTGCGTGGCGTCATTTCAAAGAGGGTCCAAAATAGGCTTTTGCAATCCCGCATCCCGCCACCCTATTTGGCCCATATCCCGCCATCCCACCTAACTGAGAGTTTTCATCCCGATCCCGCCTGCTAACGTTTCCATTCATCGAAGACTTTTTCCCATGAACCCATAAGTATAAGTTTCCTCTGTCCGTTATATGCAAAAGGAAAGTGCTAGACAGGTCAGTCGAAGTGATTAGCTTAGTAGCAATTGAAATCCAAATTACTCCTCTAAGCTTAGGCTAGACCAACTATGTGAAACCGTTTCAACTACGTATTTAAGTGCCTGAAAAACTCCTGCTCTGTAAAACTAAGTTAGTCACGTTGTTTTTTAATTGGTCGAGAAATTAAAACCATCTATTTTGGTAGAAACACTGACAATAGTCACTGAAAAAAAGTTTATCTATCAACAAAGATCGTGTTAAGGTGGGGGTAAAGGTGAATTTGAGTGAAATTTTTAGAGGTTTAAAGAAGGGATAGAAGAAAGAAAATTATTTTTGAAACACCACCAGACAGTTGACCCCAACGCAAGAGCACCTCAGGTTGTCAGGGGACTGTTTGGGTGTCCATCTACTAATTTTTAACTTCAAATTCTAATTTTAAAATCACATTAAATCTTTAATATTTCTTATTTCTCCAAATTTTACTAATCCTTTGAGAAAAACTATCTCTTCCCAAACATCCCCCAAAATCACCAAAACATTTACAAAACACCGCTAAACATAGCTTTGTGGGATGAGCAGAGGGTTTTGGGAATGCTTGAAACGGGAGCGAGATATTCGCATTAAACCCAAGTTAAGCGGTGTAAAACCGGGCTTCAGGTGAACCCCCGCCTTAACCGAGGTCGGGTTTACTTGCTGTTTTTGACGTGTTTGATACTTCATCACGCCTTGTAAATGTAATGTAAATGTAAATGTTGTTTATAGTGGTCATGCACTTAGCTTCGAGATAGCTAGTTTAGGCATGCCACTGAAACATAGGAAACAAATAACTTTAAATGAACATAACATGGTTAAAAATCCCAACCGGCTGGAGGCAGACCAGTTGGCTATATACAAAGCGTGACCGAGGATTTGAACTCGGGACGACCGTGAAACAAATCCAGCTAGTGGCAGGGTGGAGGGCTAATATGAACCCGGGACCTCCGGATTACAAGACCAGCGCCCTAAACCACTCAGCCACGCTGCCTCCTACAATTAAATTTCACAACATCCCACATCCCGCCTACAAAAAGTAATACATCCCGGTCCCACCAAAACAATTTCATCCCGTATCCCACCACTAAAATTTTTCATTTCCCGCATCCCGCCTTGATTTTAAGCTCCATCCCGCATCCCGCCAAACCTATTTTGGACCCTCAACTTTGATTGCGGGACATTTAAGAAACGTTTCCGCGGGTGTTTCCATTTCTGAAGTCGGGTATCGATTCAAACGGTGGAAAACGCTCTATAAATTTATGTTTTGTTGTTGAAATGGAACCTCTGTCTCAGTTGTGTGTAATTAATTCAGGTAGGAATCTGTGAGTGTGGAAAATTAATGCATGCCGAGGAATGTTTGCTTCTTTGAAAAGCAGCTGCGAATCAAATTTATGCAGTAACTGAACTGTCGTAATCGGCAGTGAAAAAAAAAAAACAGTCAAATCTTGCCTTTTTGTGTCTCTGGTGCATTATTTTCACACAGCAATTAAAAACAAAACTACCAAAAACATCAAACAAAAAAATTGACTTGACTCGAACTTGACTCGTGACTCGAACTTGACTCGGGCTCGATCAAACTCACAGTAATCACTAGTTTACTCTTCGGTAGTTTGTTTCGACTTGACAGAAAACTTCAGCCTGGTAACGCGGACCACATTTTGGGCCTCAAAAAGGTAGTCGTGGCTTGCAACAATTGACACGTTGATGATGCACAAGTGCGAATGTCTTCTAAAGCTTGCACTTTTCATACATTAATAATAAATAATAATAATAATACATAATATTTTAAGAGGAGGCCTCCAATCACATAGAGGTGGTTTTCAGGAGGGTCCTCTGAGAAAATAAATGTCAAACCTTTAAAATACATTAAAATCTAAGATACAATAAAAAAGGACAAAACATATGCGGTAATAAAAACTAAAAATATCTAAAACTGTAGCTAACTAAGATTAAAAACTAGAACAAGAGATTAAAATACTACTAACTAAGGTTAAAAATGGCATGATGCTGATCAACAATTTTTGGCGGGAGTTTGCGCTTAATAAGAGAGTGCGTGCTAATTTTACCAAGTAAAAGCGAGATGGTAAAACCATCCGAATCACTCTTTCATTTCCGTTTATACCACTATTTCAGACTACCGACTACACCGCATATATACAAAGACTTTCATTAATGTTTAGGCGGTCAGATTAGTAACGCTTGATCGAAGGTGCTAGTGACAAATAAACAAAAGGATTTTAATTTGCATTCACACACTTCAGCTCTGTTAAACCCTTCTCTTCATTTAACCGGATCCTTCGGCTCAAACATTGGCTGATTTAAGAAGCAGGTAAGTGTCCTGTAAGATTTCGCTTCTCTGTTTACTTACTTGTTTTGAAATTGAGTTTGTTTGCTGTTCTCACCAGGATTGAAATTACAAAAGCATGCAGATTGATCGAAGATTGAATTGCCGAACTTGTCTGTTAAAATTGTAAAAATGTTTTCCATGACACTATTGATTTCTTTCTTGGAATGAGTAAGTGCGATTTGACACAAATCTTCCGTGATTTACATTTTCCTAATTAAAGAGTACCTATCAGTGTGAGCAGTTAGTACAAATTCAAATCTGGGCAATGATCTATATTTAGGATAAACCACGCGTGAGATGAACGAAATGAACACTGACATTCTCCTTAACTCTCCTCACGTAGCACAGGTAGAAGAAGTATTACGAGGTAAACAAAATTGTTTTTTCTACTCGGGAAACTCTTATGCTTGTGCCACGCGATGACAGCAAAGGAAGAATGAATGTGTTTATTCGCTGCAAAATCTGTTGACCGTGGTCTTGTTAATGTCGTAGTCTTTTTTCGACTATTTTGCTTGGTTACCAAGGAAAATGGTAAGAATTGGGATGACCGGGGCACTCTCTGACCCACATTTTTGTATACTCTCAAGGAACTGTTTTAATTTGTCAAGGGAATACTTTTCGCTGTGGGCGATAAAAACGTCATTGGATAGGAATGCGTCAGCACTTTTCGATCCCGAAGTGTTATTTTCACGCGTCGCTCGTCATTTAGCCTGTCTAGCCTTTTGCAAACTAAAGGTACGTATTTTTCAAAGATCTGTGCTATTCATCGATTGAATCGCTTAGTTTTACATGCTTAAAAGCTGCTGCGAATCTTCATTGTCATAGGATATTGGCCAATGTTATTTTCTATTGTTATAAGTCTATTGTTTGTCGTCTTCATTGAAAGAAGTATTTTTAGCTCGTCACGCAATCTTTTGTTTTGACCACAATTCACGGACTTGATCACTGCAGCTTCTCAAGACTTCAGACAGGAAAATGGTAATGTACAATATTGCTTCGAACTTAAATGGAATTTTTAGAAGGATCGGTAAAGCCACTTAGTGAAAAATTGACTGCAAAAAGCCGTCGGGCTAAAATTAAACTTACGCTTTAGCGTGAATAATGCAGGATCTCACGGCTTCAAAAATATGCAGAATTTTGAAGCTTTGATACATTAGTAGCTACATCTTGAAATGAGAATTAATCTAAAACAAAACTTCCTTCAAGTTTCTTTCATTTGCCCAGTTTACATTTGGAATTTTAGGCTTCTGAAGCGTATTGATTTGAAAAGCGCATGGTGACATCTGATATGCAGCGTTCGGCCGACTTACTGTACCATCGCGTTGTTGTTTATTTAATAATTGTGTTTAGTTTACGACCTTTTACAGGCAAAGATTTACTACAGTACTTCGGAAAATGCAAACAAGTATTTTTTTGTTAATAGTTATAGTGATGGATGGCATAAAAAGCAATCTGAGTGTTAATTTTGTGGAAGCAATTCAGTAGTTTTCCGCTATCTCACGGCACCATGATTCGCAAATTATTATCCCCAATTATCGCTGTACCAAGATAATACTACTGGTTGTTGAATAAATGTCAGTAACAGTTGTACAGAATGAAAACCTACCTTTCACCAGAGTGTTTTGAACTAGTGTTATATGTTGTAGAAAGAGTTCGTGTTTTTGCGAGTTGTTAAAATGACGCGCGGAGGCGAAGAAATTTTTTTCACCGTCTTCAAGTCTGGTTTCGGATCAATTTATCAAGGTTGATAATTAACAATTCAATTCATGAATTGGCCTTTCAGCGTGTCTAGTTTTAATAAACATTTACTTCAGAAAGGAATTATTTGTCTGAATTTAGTACGCATATGGTATATTTTTCCCACTCGCACGTTTGTGTTAAATGCCGTAAAAGAGCCAGGAATTTTTTTTTTTTTTTTGGGGGGGGGGGGGGGGGGGGGGGTTGGGTGCGCGCTAATAAAAGCCTTCTGGACTGTGAGTCAATGGGTTAATGCATCGCAAATCGCTTTCGATACTAGCATTTCCCCAACGCATACTCCATGCGAAATAGTCGAATCTCGAAGAGATCTTTGATTAGATCTCAACAAGGCATTTGATACAGTAGATCACGATATTTTGTTGCGAAAATTGCAATACTATGGGATTTGTCGGACCAGTCATCAATGGTTTGCTTCTTATTTAGATAATCTAACACAGATTTGTCATATTAATTCTTGTCAGTCAACTCCGAAATGTCTAAGATGTGGTGTTCCCCAGGGAACAATTTTTGGACCTCTTCTGTTTTTGATACAGTGGAACCCCGCTCTACGGACACCCGCTTAATACGGACACCCCGGTATTACGGACAGTTTCGTTGGTCCCGGCGAAAACCTCATACATTTTCTCTTAAATTAACCCGCTTAATACGGACACCCGTTAATACGGACAACGGACACTTTTCCGTGTCCCGAGTGACAAACTCTTATACATTGTCAACCCCGCTTTACGGACAATATTTATCTGCGCAATGTGAATTTTCATTGTCGCGATTATTTGCTAACTTGAAGACATTGGACCCTGGTCAAATAATGACAGAATTTGCGATTCGAAGAGTTAAAACCATTTTATTACAAAGAGAAGCTTAATAGCGTGACTTCCGGTGTTTGACCCCTTCACTTTCTTTGCCTTTTCCTGCAGCTATCGCTTGTGTCACAAGCTAAAAGCTTCCGTGCAAAGTAAAGTTACCGACTTTTTCAAATGGGTTGGTAGAGTTTAGGAACGGTTGCGAGTTTCAGTTACAAAGTAAATTTTATAGAAAACGTTCTGTTGCTGTTGAAATGAGTTGTTGTACATAGTATAGTTGCGACATTGTCAAATAATTCCACCGGTTGAGTTTATTAAAGTTTAGTTCGAGTGTATGACTAGATCGTACGGTTTTCGTAAAAACTATTAATTTTAGTCAGGGAGTTCACAGTTTGCATTTGTTACAATTACAGTACAATTAAACAACGTTATGTTGCCGTAAAAACGTTTTCCTTCGTCTTTGCGTCGAGAAAACGTGTATCCGTGACTTTTTTTCTGAGACCCCGCTTAATACGGACACCCGTTAATACGGACAATTTGGCCTGTCCCCTTGGTGTCCGTATTAACGGGGTTCCACTGTATACTGTATATTAATGACTTACCACACTGTCTGACATATTCAGAACCCAGAATGTACGCAGATGATACTAGCCTAACACTTGCTAGCACTGACATTGAGCATATAAATTATCGCCTTAATCACGACCTGAGTAATGTGTACGAATGGCTGTCTGCTAACAAGCTTACTCTAAATATGACGAAAACTGAGTTTATGCTTATTGCATCAAGGCAGAAGTTATCACAATTTACGGAAAGTCCCTCTCTTACTATAAATGAGAACGCAATAGAACAAGTAACCTCCGCTAAATCTCTCGGAGTTTATGTTGATCAAAATATAAACTGGGAGTGTCATATTGAAAACATTTCTAAGAAGATAGCTTGTGCCATTGGTGCAATTAAACGAATTCGGCATCTCACTCCATTTAATATTTTGATCAAAGTTTATAATAGCCTTATTCAACCACAATTTGATTATTGCAACGTAGTGTGGGGAAGCTGTAACAAGGGCCTTTCTGAAAAACTGCAAAGGCTTCAAAACCGCGCAGCTCGTACCCTAATGTCTGCGAGCTATGATAGTAATTTAGATGATTTGTTCCGGACACTGGGGTGGCGAAGACTCTATTATCAAAGATTGGAACAGAAGTCTATCCTAATGTATAAAACATTACATGGTATGACTCCTGATTATCTGAGATCAAGATTCGTATATCGTGACGATGTTAGTGCTTATCGTTTAAGGAATACCAAAAACAAATTAGTTCTTCCACAACCTCGAACTGATTATCTCAAGAAAAGTTTTTCGTACAGCGGAGCTCAGTTGTGGAACAACTTACCTATAGACCTAAGACAAGCATCTTCACTGGCCGATTTCAAATCTAAATTAAGTCGGCACAGTTTGAAGTAATATCTTAATTTTAAGTAAATTTTAGACACGGTCTCCATGAAAAGCAGACTTTTCTTTTTTTTGTTATTTGAATTTGTTGTTATTAAATTTTTTGTAGTTAGATAGGTAGATAGTCCAGTAACTTAATTGACTGATGGAAAAACCGTGTATAAATAAAGTTATCCTATCCTATCCTATCCTATCCTATCCTTGAGCAAAACCCCAACGCCCCCCCCCCCCCCCCCCCCATCCCCCGCTTTTTTCTTTTTAGGACCTTTTGATAGGTGGGGAGTGGGGGGGGGGGGGGGGGCGATTGGGAGCTTAATAGAGAGAGGTGTATTAGGGGCGGGAGGGGGGGGGGGGGCTCATTTTTATCGTATATCGGTAAGGATAAACGTAAAAGATATGAAATGAGCTTTTTAACGTTTTAGTGATGTTTGATAACACATTTCACAAAATACCAACAATAATAAGTATAACTACATTGCATGAATACTGCTAGGCACCTTGTTGTTTCCTTGTTTCGTCATTCATAAATTGCTATGATTTACCATCTAGGGAAAGGGGGGCTTAAAAGAGAGGGGTGCTAAAAACAAATGATGATAAATAAATAAATAAAGATGGTTAAGCATGTCGCGAGCGTGGGACAAAGAAAAAATCTGAGTCCCCAACGGGAATCAAACCCATGACCACTGAGCGACGAGAACTCATGGTGAGGAAGGCCATTTTACTAGGTCCAATTTAATGATCTTGAATTATTGTTTTAGTGTTTTTATCAAAAGTGACTAATTGCACTCTTTTGCATTTAATGGCTTTTAAAAAAAATTGATTTCCGTTCCAAATTAAATTTTTCGTCTCTCCTGATCAGTCATAATATGCAGAAGTTTTACCGTTTAATTCTCGGAACGATTGCTCAATATGTGATCATTCTTTTTCTTCTTCTTTTTATGCCTTCTGACTTCCTTAGAACAGAAAATGAGTGAACAACAACTCCAGGAGTACATGCCTCCCAAGTGGGCCTCATCTCTGAAGAAAATCCCAAAGCACTATGTTAAAGTAAGATGTTAAAATTGTTCTTGACTTTATAGCTCATTTAAAAGCTCTGATATGTATGATACCAGAGTTTATATATCCTGCAGAAACAATACACCTGATTGAAGAATCGTTGACCACTGAAAAGCAAAAACCATAAACGCTTCGACCCAGATATTTCTTAGAAAATATATGAAAAACAGTTTTTACTAATCGTTATCTGAAACAGAACAAAGTTGATAATATCATGCCATTTATATGTGACTGGTGCACATGGAGCTTGCTCAGAAAGTCTTCCATGCCCTGTCTTTTTATCTATAACGACAAGTACACACAGCTTCACCATGAGGCGACGCCCATGCGGTACTGGAAGATTTTCTGATCTACCTGGCAGTTATTTATTGTGAGGCTTAGGACGCTTTCCATTCCTCAGAACTGGCCGGCCGGACCTGTGGTTTTGAATGTCAAATGGCTTTTTCCACGAGATTTTCCCACAAATCCACCATAACAATGTATAATATTTATGTATTGACTGATTTGACAGGACAAATCTGACTAACAACGGAATTCTGTTGTCGAATATGCCGGTCTGGCCGGCCAGTTCTGACAACTGAAAAATGCCCTTAGTTTTTGTATTATATTTGTTGTTTTGCGTGTAGCTTGCACAGCGTGACACTCCAATCCATTCATGGAGGATCCCAAATGTTCCAAAGGAATTTTCACTGTTTATCAAGAGGGATGATTTAACGGGATGTACATTGTCTGGAAATAAGGTGCAAATTTTAGGATTTGTTTAGTTAAAGGCTAACATCACAGCGTGCTCTTACTAACTTATTTGTGTGTGTGCAAAATAGGGGAGGGGGGGGGGGGGGGGAGGGGCTCTTGTCATTTGAGATCAACTGTGCAGTGCCTCCAAAAAAGGTTCCTAACCCCGCACCCTATTTAAGAATAGAAAATTAAGAATGGATACCCTTTTAAGGGCCAAAGGCAAGGAGAGAAACATAACTAACATTAAAATGAAATCGCTTAAGGGGCTGTGCAAAAACTGCTTGGAAGGGAGGGAGGGAGGGAGGGGGTGTGAAATGGGTAAATACGGCTCAAAATTAAGTACCCCCCCCCCCCCCCCCCTCGAAAGTTTACAGGAGTCAAACCAAACCTTCGAAGGGTTGTTCATTGTTTCTTTACACGTGTTGCTCTATGCAGCTTTTTGACGCATTCTGAGATTATTTAACTTCTTAACTTTTTAGCTTTAAACATTGCATATGATATTGTAGAGAGCATTTCCTAAGACAACGGTTTGATGCGTTTTTTAGGAATCTCAGTGACTGTTTTAGACTAGCTTTGAGATTTTACATTAACCCTTAATTGTAGTTAAACTGATCTGTTTTAGGTCCGCAAGCTGGAGTTTGTGCTGGCTGATGCTTTAGATAAGAAGTGTGACACGGTTGTCACATGTGGTCGGATGCATTCCAATCATTGCAGAGCTACAGCCGTTGCTGCAAGACAACTTGGCTTGAATTGTTACTTGTTACAAAGAAGCCCTGGACAGGCGAGTTTTTGTTAAATGAGTTTAGCCTTCATTAGTCTCGTGTGCCTATCTAATGGTGGATTGCAACAGTAAATAAATATTAAAAAAGATTGGGGCTTCATGGAATAACATTAATATTAAAACTTCGTGTCGAGTCGAGTCGAGTCGCGGTAATTTTTAAAAGAACTAATCCCTGTCTCCCTAAATATGATTCGCATTAACTTCAACTACTTAGAACTATTTTGGCCTTTTCTTCGCATTATTTTAAGTCAAATTTAAGCAAGTATTACTTTATGGTAATTTATATCATTATTATTGGGCGTGTCACAAAACATTGTTTTTTTCTTTATGAGGGTAAAATTATCCAATCCTTTGCATGCATTGCGGGACTACGACGCTTAATAATGAAATATTTCATTACTATACCTGATGTTTTGTTGTTGTTGCCTTAAGATGAATGTTCGTATGTATATGTTTATTTTGATTGTAGACGACCGAGGTTGGATGTAAAGGAAACCTTCTTTTAAGCAGGATGGTTGGAAGTCATATTATTGTCGTACCGGACATTGACTACGATAGTGGCCTCAAACAGATAATAGAGACGATGGCAGAAAAGTTGTAAGTGACATACAATGCACTGCATAACAAAAATGCATGGGAGACACAGTGGCCCAAAAGTTAGTGCGCAGAACTCCGGATCGAGCGGTCGGTCGGGCTCGAGCCCTGGCCGTGGACGCTGTTGTGTTCTTGGGCAAGACACTTTACCCTCACAATGACGTTCTCCACCCAGGTGTATATGAAATTGCTACTGGCAAATGTAATTCCGAGGAGAAGGCTATAAGCCTACAATGGACTAGTGTCTCCGCCTCGGCGGTTCAATAGTTGTGAAACAATCAGTTTTGGAAAGAAGACAATATTCAAAGGCAGTAAAATAAAATAATGGCTGTCATGCTGGGATTATGTGACAACAACAGTGTATTTCACCGACAACAAGATGCAGGCAAATATCTGAAAAATAATTATTGTCTGTTCGTTATTTTTTTTTTAAGAAAACAGCAAGGATCGTGTCCCTATGTGATTGCATATGGAGGTTCAACGTACATGAGCATATTCGGTTATTTGACAGCATTTCAAGAAATGATGGATCAGGTAAAGCTTTAATTATTTCCAGGCCCATTTCCTTTCCTTAGAAATTGCAAAAATTAAGCAATTAATATTCTTTAACTTCTGATCATAAAGGCTGTTAGCAAAACATCAACAGCATCAGCTTGAAAGTGAAATTTTTATATTTATTTGCCTCATTATACGATATTTTCAAGACAACCTCAGCTAGTATTCAGTAAGCGATCAGTTTCGAAGTTTATCGCGAACTTGGAGATATTGTTTAGAATTTCTGTTATTAAATTAAATACATCTCCATCAAATTTTTGTAACTAAAACAAAATCACGGAAAGGAATATGCAAAAATTTGATCTTACGCAGATATTTTAAATGAAAAGTAAGCACCACCCACAATGTTACTCCTTGGAAAAGAGTCGCCAGTAGCCTTATTCAGTCATTTAAACTTTTAGTACCTTTAGAGGCTTCATTTACGTTCAAATGTAACCACAAAACCCTCACTGAATTGATCCTGTGTCATAAAAGACCCGGTTTTTTTAATAAACGAAGTTACAAAACATCCAATTTAATTATGTGTGTATGTGAGACTAAGTGAAAGCAAGTCAGCAAAATAAAGGGTCTTCCTCTTGCATGTTTCAGAATCTGTTGGAGGATTTTGATGACATTGTACTGACTGCTGGTACTGCAGGAAGTGCTTCAGGAATCGCCATAGCTAATTACCTGACAGGCTCAAAGCTCAAGTGAGTTGTGAATTTTTCATCAACCATAGCTTTGACAAATTAGATCAGTTATTAAAAAATATGAATTTAATTGCCTTGTAAAATTATTCTAGGTGCCATACTGTCACTGTGTATTTTAATGCGGCATCTATTTACGAAAAAGTGAATAAACACATTAGAGATGGAGGACTTGATGTTCGAGCAGAAGATATCATTGATGTTATTGATGGATATCAAGGAGAGGAATATGCCGTGAACACTCAGGATGATCTAGGTGGGTGTTAATGTTTCTAAGGAATTTTAGTACATGCACAGCGCGTTTCATTACAGATCCATGAATCTGATTTGTTACTCTTGAAAGGGAATATTATTCTCGAGTTTTAGGTTAAAATACAATCCTTCAGAGAATGTCTAGTGCTAAAATAATTTAGTAGACTACTTGCTTTCGCATTCTTTGATAGATAGTTAACTCCATCGGCTGAGCCTTGTTTATTATTCGCTCAAAGAAAACGAGGGCGAGTAAGTCTTATTGTTAAGCTAAGCAAAAGTGAAATACTCGTCTGTTTTAGTGACAAATGCCTTGGAAACACAAACAATTTGCAGTGGTTGTTTCAACATTCCAAGTTCTCCCTAATGTTTATAGGTTTCTCTAGTCTCTAACCCTGTGTTAATGATTGGGCGCTAAAGAAATGACATGATGAGGACTTAACATATGTGGGACAAAAATGTAGCTGATAGAGCCCACAGCCTAAACACACCTACTGGATAAGGTGCCTTAACACATGGCGCCTAGCCTGTGTACAGCCGTCCCGCTCCCCTCAAAAAAATCGGGGAGGGAACGTCTGTGTTATGGCGGCGTTAATCGTGTTCCGCGGCGGGTGGTTTCCCCGGAATGTGTGGGAAATGATTTGATTGGTGTTCACAAAAAATATTTCAATTTATTCTGCATAATACCAAAACCGTGTTTTGATTGACTAAAATTTTAGCGGGTGTTAATGTATTAGCTGGAGTAATTCCAAATCATTCCAGCGAGCGCGCGAGTCGACATGCTAGGATGAGTTCATCTTCAATTATTTGTGTGCTCTCATCTTGCTGAAGATACGGTGTAATGGGGGCTGACAGGCCTGCACATCTCCTACGTTGGTGACATTTGTATTTGCCGTATTGTATGAAATTTGGTCTTTCGACCTTTCAGCGTCCCACTTGTTTCTGAAGGGCACTATATGTTGTACCATTTGGAGGCAGTATAAGTTGAGAAGAGCTGTAAGACTGTAGTCTAGCAAATGTCTAGAGGTTATAGGTCTGCACAGTTTCCTGTTTTTAAAATTTGACACCTCTAGCTCTGTAATTTTCCACACGTTTCGCTAAAGCGGTTTATCTTGGCTCATTTCTATTTGCAAGATATGCTATAAGCTCTCAAAGTGTTCTCTCTGGAAGGACAAGGTCTGAAATTTCCGTGAAAATGTTGATTACTTGCATTTATATTTGCGATGCCGAGCCCGGCTTTGTTGCAAGATGTATTGATCTTATCACAGATGACACGTTTATCTTTGTCCGGCCTTGCCAGAGACTGTTGTAGCTTTACTTTGAGAAAGCCAAAAGATCGGATTTTACAGACATTCTTTGTTGTAAAGGTTATGCTACTTGCATTGATTTTTTCGAGATTTTTGTCTCTTGAGGTCGATGATTAATTTCAACCTCCCTTACTTCCCTTGTTCGTTATGTTACGTTCACCACGCTTCAAATCTCACACACGGATACCCGATATGATAATTTATGTGAAATTTAAATCGAGAACAGCAGGATACTGGAACACGATTATCGCCGCCACAACACAGACGTTCCCTCCCCGATTTTTTTGAGGGGGGCGGGACGGCTGTACACAGGCTAATGGCGCCATGCCCAGGGGCTTCCTGATGTTGTGAGTACTGGACGCTATAGGCATCTTCGCTGGTGTAATTCACTGTAGGTCACTTTTTAACAGGATCCAGTAAAATCAGAAGCATATCACCTTGGTGATATGCTTCTGGTAAAATACATAGCAACTCTCCCCGACAGGGCTTCCGCTCAGCGCTGGACGGTTGCTGCCGGCAGCAATTCCTCGCCAGTTAGTAGTTTACACCATGCCAGTACAACAAAGTAGCCATTGACCAACGAGAGGAAACGTTCGCGTGTTTTGTTAATCTATGTTGCGTATTGGTCACTGATGTGATTGGTTGTATTATATCGATATTATAGAACTGTACGCTACAAACAAAAATTGTATCCTATTGGGACACGCTAACCATGCAAGCAAACCAAAGCTGGTAGTATTTCTATGAGAAGAGACTGATTGTAAACTGTTCGTTACAGAGACCATTCTAGAGATCTCTAGTACTACTGGAATATTGTTGGACCCATTGTACAACATTACAGCAATTAGAGCAATGCTGGCTGAGATGAACAGCAATCCCGACAGATTTAAAGGACGAAGGATACTCTATATTCACACTGGTATGTGCTAGAAACAAATTAGACGCTCGTCTTGCGAGCTTGAGGCTCTATTATAGTATATAGTTGATCGAGGGCCTATGGGGTGATAGCTGTCCCCACAGATTTCAAGTGTAGTATAACAAAGTTCGATGGCTCATATGCTAGTTGTTGTTCATCAGCCATCAGCCTAAAAACTGTTATTGAAATTTACCATAAGCTACGCTTGGAGCTTTCCTATCTTGCACAGTTGTGGCGTGCCTAAAATCTGTTATTGCACAGTTTACACTAAACGACGCCTGGAGTTTCACAGCGTGAAAATTGGGATTTACGTGAATTTAAAGGTGGTTAAATCTGGTGTAAAGTTGGTTATCCAACTTTACACCATCAATTAAATGCTGTTAAAGGTGGTTAAACCAACCTTTACGCTACCATGTGTAAAGGTGATTTAAAGCTGGTGTAAAGGAGTCTCTTTATATGCCTTTATACTTGAGTGTAAAGCTGGCATAAAGGTCAGCTTTAAAAAATGTAAAGTAAGCGTAAAGCTGATTAAATTCCAAATTTACGCCAGCTTTACTTAAGCTTTACACCGCAGTAAAGTTATGTTTTCATGCTGTAAATTTTCCTATCTTGCACTGCATTTAGAATAGCTTTCAGTTGGGTCAAAATAAATTTGTACACGTAGAAACAATTTTGTATTCCACGTTTACAAGAAATATGAATAAATAAAAGTAATTAGAAACTTAGCTTCTCTCCACAACCTACGACCGCTTTGCGTCGATTTGCTGTTTCACTGTACTTTCGGTTAATAAATTTTCAAGCCTTTTATTTTCCTCACCATATATTTTTCTCTACGTGAACTGGAACAATTTATTCCAACCATTTAAAAGGCGCGCATCTGAACAAAAATTGACTACGGACAAAGAGAGCGCTGTATATAAACATCTGCGCTACTGTGACCAAATCAAACACATACAAGGTTTATACAATCTACCGGACATTTTTATTAATGACAACCCACCTTCTACTGCAATGAACAAAGAATACTTCACCCGTATCGTGCGTGATAACACAAAGATCAGTAATAGACAGCGATGACAATTGGAATCTATTACTATACAAAGAAGCCCACCATATCAAGCGTTCAGCACCATCTTTGAACAATGGTTTAAAAGCTAGCAGGGAACTATGCGTATTCTCTTGACATTAACGTCTTTGTTTTGTATTTTCATATACATTCTTTAAATGCTAATGCACCATCTTTCAGTATTTAAATCCTAGCTACTTGTTTGTCATCTTAGTCTGAAGATGAAATAAAATTATATCGAAATATAACAATTAAGTACACCAACGTCTCCTTACATTTGTTGTCCATATCATTGAACCAATGTATTTACTCGGCATTACATTTATTCTTTAATTGACTACTTGTTCGCCGGAAAAGCCGTCTATCAATATCTTACTGGCGATTCTGATAGCTAGGTAGCACAAGACCCGTACAATACCAAAGACTTCACTAACCCCCTCCCACATCCGTCCCCCCCCCCTCCCCCCTCGTAAACTGGTACCACACCAACTAAAATAATAACGATAATGTCTCTCCTTGCAGGCGGGGTTTTTAATTTGTTTGATGGGAGAATGGACCGCGTCATCACAAAACCGAAATCTGAAAAGAGCCTGGGTCAAGTTCTCTGTTGGAACGATATCAACGATCATCCACCATGCTGACGAAATAGACAACTGCGAGCAGTGCTTTTCCCATTGATTTTTGTGGTGTGAGAAAGAAAGCGAAGCGATGGAAAAATCGAGTGGCGAGGCACAGTTCAGGCGAGAATCGTCCTGCTTGTATCTCTACATTTTGCTGATTAGATTCAACGGCCCGTGATCCGGTTCCTTTGTTTTGTCCGTTGGCCCTTTCTAATTATGTACATATTAAAGATTGCAATGAGAAACGCAATGACATCAAATGGAGCGCGGCCCACTAACTAGCTTTCAAGTCTACAAAAAGCACAAGACTAAAAGAATTTCAATTCAAACTTTTGCACAGGCGGGTACACACAAACGAGTTTCGACAAAAATACGAATACAAGAAAACCCCCTGAGCTCTTTCTGTGAAGCTCTTTCTGTGAAGTTCTCAAATTCATTAATAAATCATCAAGTTAAAACAAAGAAAATCATGACCGTGAAGGAGGTTTGGATACCCAGTTTTAATTAGCATAGATTTTTACGATTTTATTTCGCCGTTTACTCTTTAGTTTTTGTTTCGATTGAGAAGATATATCAAACACTCGAGACAGCGTTTCATCAGCTGTTCAAACACCTCGAAATTTTGTCAAAAATACTCCGCTGCGCGTCGTATTTTCAACTCTGTTCCCGCTGTTTGGATGTCGCGATGAAATGCCGTCTCTCGTGTTTATATATTTCAAGAAACCGATAAGCTCATCCGCACTTCTGGGGCTGTTCCAAACTAGCACTCTTTTGGGAAAGTCTAGCACGTCCATGCAAAACATTGACAAATCCCCCTAACGATCATTCTCTAGTTAGCACTGTTCTGTTACCAGTGAAGTTCTCTCGAGTCTCTCGTAGCTCAGTGACCAGAACGCCCGACCAGTATCTGGGTGCCAGAATTTTGTCTTTACCCACGCTCGTGACAAATGAACATATCATCTTTATCATTTATTCACCGAGCTTAAAATTCACCATCTTCATTATTTATCAATCTAATTGTTTTAATAGAATTCTTACTTATATTATTACATCCCGCAAGTCATGAAGCCGTTTAACAGATGTCACGCAAAACTGCAATTTTTCGTAAACACCCCATAGATCGATCGCTCATGCCGAATTTACCAGCATAACAACGGCTGCGAAGGAGACTAAAACCCGGGTTGCAAACTCGTGGAAATATGGGACTCCAAACTTGTCAACGTTCTGACCCTCAGTAACATTCGCCCGCAACTTGTTTAAAAGTTCAAAGAGGAAATTCAAACCAGATAGGAACATCCGGGGTGCTTCGTTTCACTGTGAGCAATCTCCCTTTTGCCCTACAGTCCATGAGGACAAACGCGAAAGAGCGAGCGCGGTATACGATGCAAGCATGTCGTCGAGGGTAGCACCCAAACAGCGCGTGATCATGAAACCAACCGATTCAAACCGGTTTTATCGAAAACGTTACAAATGACAGAGGAGCGTCACCATCATTATCTTAGTTCAATTTGCTAAATTTTAAATTGAAGCAAGAAACTTACCTCTGAAGAAGGGACTCGAGCTGTTAACGCTACTAACTAATTTCCTTTGCTTGGCTGCCTTATTTAACAAACAATACGAGACATTCTTGCTAAAAAGAAGAAACCCCTTCACCCTCCGTTTCTCTTGGACAAAGCTTTTTACTAAATTACCCTAAATTAAATAATGCCGCATTTTAATTAAGTTCCAAAGAGTCTTGGACCACGTTGGCATATCCGCTGTTTTCAAATTTCATCCTCAAAATCTTAAGATCGTGGTGGATAATTTACAGAAAGGCAGAAGAAAGCCCATTTCTTAACAATGTCGACACAGTTCTCTTCAGTTTGGTGTACAGCCAGCTGTTTATGCCGTGATTAATTAACAATCATCCCCTGGACGAGATGCCATATAATGTAAAATAGGTCAACAAAAGAAACCCGATTTCTATCAGAGGGGGGCCATGGAAGGGGTGTGACCGTTTGTATGTTCGAAATATAAAGAAATGTATGAAAATATCAAAAGGGTCTTGATCTTACCATAGTGATCAATGGCTTTATTTCGTCGTCTCTGCGGCTCAAAATGACGAATTTGAGCGATTTGAAGGGTTATAACGTGGAATAACAGTCAACGCAAAACCCTTCAAATCGCTCAAGTCGCCATGATAAATCGATTTATTGGGGATTGTTTTATTTTTTCGTCAAAATTAAAACTATGAAAAAATCGCTGTTTTGCGGGACATCTGCGAAACGGCTTTATGACTTGCGGAGTGTAATATATGCAGAATAAAGAGCCCCTTTCTGGCACCAATTCACAGAAGCAGAAACTTGAATTTTAACTTAGTGTGTAGCCATATTAACAATTGTTAGGGGAGCCTGCAAAGTTTAATATGGTTAATTTGACATAAAAAGGCAAATAAATTGAAGATATGTTAACGCTCTGACTTACATCCAAAGTTATACCCCAATGATCATATGGACAGGACCGAGCAGGTATACTTTGCAGGTTGAGGTTGAAAAATGGAGTTTTAGGTTTGAGTGAGTCAACTTTGAACTTTGTTTAACCTGAATAGTACTCTGGTTAGCCTAATCTAGCGTAGATTACTTGAGGTTAGCTTTTATATTGGGGTTTGTTCGACTTGTCAGCCTGCAACCTGCAGCAAACTATACCTGCCGTGCTGGACCCCACTCCCTCCCCATTGGGTTTTCCTTGTTATGGGACAATTCGCAAACGATACACTGTTTTTCATTTCATTTGAAGTCATACTAGAACATAAAAAAATTCCCTAAATTAAAGCGAAGAATTGTACCAGAAAATTTGATATTTGGTTAAAAATGGTTGCCTTACTAACGAAGAAAACGTTGTAGAAGCGGTTGACACATCAAAATACCTGCGACGGATGAATGAACAGATAACCAACATTCCAGCATCCCTAAATATCTCAACGCGGTAGCGGGTTGGGGAGTGGGGGTGGGGGAAGGTTGGCGAGGTACATCCACCATTATCGGTCATGTGCCTCCGAGGATTAACTCCGAGGGACACGCAATGTGTGCCTATGGATTTTGCCCCCCCCCCCCCCCCCCCCCCTATCGCAACCACAGGCTAACAATTACAGTCAAAACAGCTCAAGCGTTCCTATCAATTGGGAATAAATGCTTCAATATTCCATTCTTGAAGTAAATATCTCAATGCTCAAACGTCGACTCGATTCAAATCTCGAATGTTGATTGGATTGTTGTCTGGCTTCACGCGACAAGCACGTGGGAATTTGGCAAAACATTGCATAATTTCGAATGCAAATAGTCAACCGTGAAATATCACACACAGTGCCAGGTTGGACGTCAGCGCTCGCCCGCTCGCCCAGGCGAGTCATCAAAACTGTCGGGCGAGTATCACCGAGTATCACCAATCAAATGAAATCAAATTTCCGTTAATAAAATCATTAATTCGCCCATGATAGGAACACTTGAGCTGTTTTGATTGCAAGATTCTGAGTTCGCGGAATAAATCATGCTCACAGCGTTTTGCGCCCGGTACATGTACAAGAAAGGTGACAGGAAATTTCTGGGACGAGGAAAAAAGTTACAAATATCTGTCAATCATCAAACCTTTGCATATATTGCGGCCCTATTATAATTGGCTGGGAGAGCGATGTGTGACGGGGGCCTGGTCGTCGGTCTCCATTTTGGAAAAAAAAATGGCGGCCAATGTCATGTTATAAGTTACAATAACAATTGAATTTTCTTTCCAATGGCGAAGACGTTCAAGCAATCGAATGACCGTGAACTATTTGACGCCTTTTTCCCTGGGCTTGTGGATGATGTCGTGAAGGAAAATGAAAACGACAGAGAAACTGGAGATGCCGTTCGTCATATGCGTGAGGTATTCTGGATATTAGCTTAAAAGTCACCTGAGTTACATTGCATTTATAAGCTAAGTAAACGTTTTTATGCTTGTTCAGTTATTTTGTACAGTCCATCCTTAAAATTGCATTTAAAGGAGGTTTATCACTTCATAGATTGACAGAACTGAGCTCTATATTTAGATAGAAACGAAGCAACGGAAGCAAACAATATATAAGCCATCCCATTTAATATTCGCACCCCTCTCAGATTTCCCAGCAGTTCCTCAGTACAGGGGGGGGGGGGGGGGGGGGGGAGGGGGAGGAGTACAGATATTAAATGAAGTGGCTCAATTCCAAATGAAACTATAAGTTATCCCTCTGCTTGTTTCAGGTATTAGAGTATAACGTACCTGGAGGTATGTATTATTGACCTTGATATTAAATACACCTATCAATTTCCTTCGTTACATTTTGTTTCTGTGGGGGACTATGGCCTTGTTTTATACCTGCCAACATTTTGTGGGCCAAAGGCATGAGATTTTTATCCTGAGTGTGACAGGGATTTTCGAAGGCAACACAACCATGTCCGAAGATACATGTATTCCAAGACAACCGAAGTTTTCCGAAGGCATTCCAAACGAAACCCAGTTCCAGACCCAGGATGTGTTTTGCCAAAAATGATGTCATTCCCAATGCTTTTCTGTCAAAACTCTTAAGATTTCGGAGAAAGCATTGTCATTTACTCATTTTACACAGAGTTTACATTTTTTTTGGAAAGTGTGTCAGTTGTGGTCTTGCAGTAACTCAAATTTTTCAACTAGGTGTGAGAAATTGGGTCGTAGTTTTCAACTCGCAGGCGTGAGACTCACGCCTAAGGTGTGAGAGTTGGCAGGTATATTGTTTACACATGCACAAGGCATTTATCGCATGAGGTTTATTGTGATAAAATGATGAGCCAGACTGATTGGAAATTTGGCGAGACCTTGTTTCTGGATCGTGATATCACAGAAAAAAAAGTATCACAAAAATAAATTCAATAATTGCTTTATATGTTACAGGCTCAAAAGAAAAATATCGATAATTAGCTCTTATTAACTGAGCAGGAGGTCTGTATGGGAGAATCTTGACCGAGGTCGTGAGTACAGACCGGACACAGTGAGGTCTGTACTTATGACCAAGGTCAAGATTCTCCCAAACAGACCGACTAAGCTCGGTTAATAAGATGTTCATTATATGGTCAAACTTGAAAACTTTTCAGTTTAAAAATTCGCTTCGGTTCGCCGTACTCGCTGACATTTTGCTAGTGAACGGCGACCACGGAAAAATTTGAACAAGAGAAGGTTGATATCACCTGCAGGTATGTTTTCAACTTCTCTTGCCTCTTTAATCGACTGATATCATAGAATTTTCTTATGGGTATTTCAGTTTCTTTTAATCAATTGCTTAGTGCTTACCTCGCAAATTCGTTTCTAGCTAGTGTTTTGATTTCGTGGCTGTGAACTGAACGAAAATTTGCCAAAGTTTGCTCGTTCCCATTACCTTTTTTCGCATCAAGCTTTTGGTTCTTCCATTTATTATTTTTTAGCAGAAACAAGTCAATGTTTTTGTAAACTTCTCAGCGTTAGTGCAACCGGTCTAGATGCCGGTCTAGATGGGAAAATCTATACCGCAGTCAATATCGATTTTAGGAATAGCCAATGAAATTCGTGAATTTGGTAGTTCCCAGTCCTTGTGATACACGGCCATATAGTAATAAAGGACACAATACAGTCATGTACCTTAGTACAGACTAAGGAGTGCAATAATTTATTTTGTTTTGTTTAACTATTTTTATTATTCCACTATTGTGCCATTTTAGCAAAAGAACACGCAAAATTATATGCCACATTATTACACTGTAGAACAGGGCAAAAATACGGACTGAAAGAGGAGTGACAAAATGGCCAAACTAAACTTTATTTTAGTACTGGAATAATACTACCATTTGCATTCAACCGTGAAGCGTGAACGTTTTCTTCGCGAAGGTTTACTTTTCAAATGTTAACGGTTTAGTCTCATACCTGTCACGTTTGTGGCGCCATACGATCATGGTTTGTTCACGTGCAGTACATGTTTTTAGTTTTTTCTGCCCACTTTGATAAATTAATTCTGCTCCGAAAATATTCTCTTGCAGTTGATACGCGAAAAGTTAACAAGTTTGGAAGGATTTACCGTCCAGGAGTCGAAGTGGGCGATAGAAACTTAAAAACATGTACTGCACGCGAACAAAACATGATCGTATGGAGCCATAAATGGTGTCAATTTCGTGTTGAAACCACAAACGTTTCATTGGTCAAACGTGACAGGTTTGAGTCTAAACCGTCAACGTTTGAAAAGTAAACCTTCGCGAAAAAATGTTCACGCTTCACGGTTGAATGCAAATGGTAGTAAATCCATCCCTTATTTGATGATTTAACATATAATGCGAATGGATATTTTGCTCATTGCTCATATTTAAAAAATATTAAAACATAGAGAAGAATTTAAAACATTTTTTTACCACCCTGTGAGCAGAACCCTTTCTTTTTCGTGCAGGGAAGTAAAAAGAGGCTCTGCTCACAGGGTGAGTTTATAGCTGCCCAGTTGTTAAAAATTAAAATCACCCATTATGGTGACTATATACCCATATTTTATACAATAAAACTTTGTATCCAATTCAAAACCCACTGTATAATTACTTTCCTTGACTTGCCTGGTGAAAAATCAAGGATTTGAGGCAGAGTTATTGAACATTAGTTTCAGACAAATCATGACAGTTAGTGCTGCTCAGGGACTAAACCTTTTATTTAATACACTAGGAAAAAGAAATCGTGGTTTGTCTGTGATTGGATCACTGCGGCATCTTGTGGGTCCTGATAAGCTTACAGAAGAGGATGCAAAAACTGCAATCATTCTTGGATGGTGTGTGGAGTGGGTAGGCTGATTTAACAATTTATTATTTGTATATAAGTTATCCAAGTTTTGTCTTTGTTAGTAATAACAGTACTGCAACTTGCAGTAATTTCCTCCTTTGGATCAAAATATCTCAGAATAGTGAAACAAGGCAAGTATACCTGACAATGATTACTTCTGTATGGTATATATTTTTAACACACTTGTTTGCTTATAAATATGCATGGCAAATATTTCAGTACATGTGGTTGACATTTATTACACGAGCTGAGCTTGCTTTGGGAGCATGTTCACTTGCACTAGAAAAGTTTGTTCTTTTTCAAGGTTGACAATCGTTCCACACATTAGGAAGCATAGAGACTAAACATCTACAGTATGAAACAGATTCCCAGGAGATTTATTTATTAAGTCTGTTACAAAAGAAATATATCTCACCTACATCAAAGATGGTGCGTTCTTCATGATCTTTGGAAGCATGCCGTTTTGTCGGCAAATACATCAGAATGAAATTAAAAGACAACAGCTTGAATATTATATATGAATACTTAAGGTGACTCGATCGAAATAAATGACACGCTGTATGCCTGGCTAAAAACTCTAATAACTTCACCATTTCTGACTCGATTTCCCTGAAACTTTCGCATTTTATACGAAATTTATCGTGGAATAATATGTATGTCAATATGTTGATCTAATATTCGTTAATTTTGCGCGATGTTACATTTATTGAACACTACTTTTTGGATAAAATTGCTATTTACAGATAACTGAGCGCTACGATTTCGTTTAAACTTCTGCAGTTGGCTCGTAATACCATCTTGCCATGACTGTTCAAGTTTCCGCAAAATCGTCGGAACAGAAACCCCGGCACAATTTGGACATCAAAATATTAACTCCGGGCGAACTTCGAAGTTTGGAACACTCCAGCGCTTCCAAATTTCACCTAAAAGCACAACAACCGAAGAAAAAGAAGGTTCAATGTATCAGTTTTATTAGCTCCAAATCACATTCGGCTATTTGAAACGATGACAAAGTTTGAGCTAATGTTATAAACTCACCTTTTGCGTCAAAATGTAGCGAAGTCGCCAAATTTACGTTTTTTCTGAATTATATGAAAACTAACCGGACGAATCGAATAAAACTACCGGAACATTTAAATGAATATGTTACACACACTTTGCGCTATTTTACGTTTCTGGAGCTGCCTTGATGTGGATGAAATATATGTTTAAAGGGAAGCACTGCTTCAACTCTGTTGTGAACACGGCCTTGTTGTCATTTAAATTATACAGCTGATGCTATGCAAATTTTTCAGATTTGATAAAAAATTGAGGAATTTGCACATGGACTAGGGGGGTGCATTGACAGTGTTTAGTCGCTATATGCTTTGATTTCTGAGGTCATGCAAGGGTAATCAGCGACGTCAGCATCGTTAATAGCATAGCTATTTTGTCAAAATATGCATTGATTTATTGATTTTTCCCATTTCTTGTTTTAAAGTCTGTGTAAGGATTGTTTTCCTTGACTTGGTTTGGATGAAAAATCAAAGCATGTAGCGACGGAACACTGTCAATGCATCCCCCTAGTCCATATGCAAAATTCCTCAAATTCTCATCAAATCCAAAAAATTTACATAGCGTCAGCAGTAGAATTCAAACAACAACAAGGCCGTGTTCACAACAGAGTTGAAGCAGTGCTCCACTTTAAACATATATTTCATCCACATCAAGGCAGCTCCAGAAACGTAAAATAGCGCAAAGTGTGTGTAAGATATTCATTTTTATGTTCCAGTAGTTTTATTCGATTCGTCCGGTTAGTTTTCATATAATTCAGAAAAAACGTAAATTTGGCGACTTCGCTACATTTTGACGCAAAAGGTGAGTTTATAACATTAGCTCAAACTTTGTCATCGTTTCAAATAGCCGAATGTGATTTGGAGCTAATAAAACTGATACATTGAACCTTCTTTTTCTTCGGTTGTTGTGCTTTTAGGTGAAATTTGGAAGCGCTGGAGTGTTCCAAACTTCGAAGTTCGCCCGGAGTTAATATTTTGATGTCCAAATTGTGCCGGGGTTTCTGTTCCGACGATTTTGCGGAAACTTGAACAGTCATGGCAAGATGGTATTACGAGCCAACTGCAGAAGTTTAAACGAAATCGTAGCGCTCAGTTATCTGTAAATAGCAATTTTATCCAAAAAGTAGTGTTCAATAAATGTAACATCGCGCAAAACTAACGAATATTAGATCAACATATTGACATACATATTATTCCACGATAAATTTCATATAAAATGCGAAAGTTTCAGGGAAATCGAGTCAGAAATGGTGAAGTTATTAGAGTTTTTAGCCAGGCATACAGCGCGTCATTTATTTCGATCGAGTCACCTTAATGACCTCAAAATTTGAGGTACACACTTAAAATGGTGTGAAATTGTAATGAAATTACAGAAAGCTTGTATTAATAAGGTTCCACTTTTGTTGTTTCAGTTACAAGCATTTTTTCTGGTTGCTGATGACATTATGGATGATTCTTTGACAAGAAGAGGCAAGCCTTGCTGGTACAAGCAGGTCAATTTGAACCCTTTCTCTAAATCCCCTCATAACACCCCTAAGACAAAATGCCCTGACATAATGCCCCTGGGATTTTTTATGTGGAATAATTAACTTAAGTTTACGTTTATTCTAAAACCTTTCATTGGTAAGGCACATTTATTTTAAGATAAAGAACAAGAATTACATGGCCTTGAAAGGGGCCTTTTGATAGGCGCATTATTTTGACTGGTTTCATTTTCAAGACCTGTGTGTAGTTCCTTTTTGGGGTGCTGCCTTGGTAGATATAATGATCAATGTTCTGTAAATAGTAGATCTAAGTATGTAAATGTAGAGAGGGATATTAGATACTAAATTATTTTGTTTTGAAAGAGTTGAGAGAATGACTTGTGCCATTTAAAGGAGCTCTGTCACGGTGGGGGATTTCACACATATTTGGTCTAAACTTTTCTGAAATTAGTGGTAGGCAACTTAACCCATGAAAATCCGATTGCCTTTGAACATCTAAAAGAAGATATGTAACCTTATTATGTGGATAGAAATCTAACTATGGCTATAAATATCGATTTTTTGTAGACATGCTGAAACAACTTGAAAAGTCTAGTCAAACTTTTCAAGTTGTAATCCATTTCCATCGTAGCCATCTGCAGCTAAAGACGCTGGTTAACAGTTTAGGTGCTCTAATATCAAAATTGTTAATAAAAGTGGACTATTGTTTTGTAGTTTCCTTTGACACAAATATAAATTTTGACTGTTCAAAAATCTGTTAAAATCCGTGACGAAGCCCCTTTAAAGACCGTGTAAACAAGTTTGCCTTTTTTTTTTTCAACTCAACTGATATATTTTCTTCAGGAAAAACCTTTGATATGTACACTTTTCACTACAGTAAGTTGGTCTACAGTTTAATGTTAATTCTTGCATTGCTGTATTTCTGTGCACAGGTTGGCAATGTTGCTATCAATGACTTTCTCCTCATAGAAGCTACTATCTACAAACTGCTTAAGAAACATGTCCATCAAAAACCATACTATGTTGATGTGCTGGATTTGTTTCACGATGTAAGTACATGTACATCCATCATGCAAGAGTGTGGCCTAGTGGCTAGGGTGCTGGACATGTTAGCTGGATGTGCCAGGTTTAAATCCAGATCCCGCCACTGAATGGATTATGGTCAGTGATCCTGACTACACTGCTCTAAGTTGTAAATAGCTTGACTCAAGTCAGCCTCCTGCCAGTTGCGATTGTTAATTTTCTCGACTTGTTTGTTTCTTGCAACTAGTATTGTAGTGGACATAGTGCACCATGATAATGACAGTTTTCCCAATAATGGACAGAAACTACTGGGCAACAATGTAAACTACTGGGGTGCATAATGTGTTTCACCCAATTAAGTTGTTATTGCAAAAAAAATTAATGTTGTCTTTTTACTGTTCTCCTAAAAATACAGGTTACCTATCAAACTGCAACAGGGCAGACATTAGACCTGATTACAAAGCCTGGCAACAATTTTGAGAATTTTACTTTGGAGAGGTACATACCTCTAGTTTGAATTATAGAAATCATGAACATGTGTTTCGATAAAATGCTGGTTGCCTACAGCTGTAAAGGCTAGATGTATAAGTCCCCCTCCCCGCTATAAATACCCTCCCCCCCCACCCTTCCACCCTTGCCCCCTGAAGGCTGGTTATCCACCTGCTTTCTAAACATATTGTTCTAATTATACATGCTTAATACTGATGATATACATACATGTACATGCAAGCTAATTTCGAAGTGAAAGGTGCAGCGCATCTCTGAGAATTTGCGGTATTTCTTGGGAGTTCCGGTGAGGGGTGATTCCAGTTCGCAAAGCCTTTAATTGCCCACGTCAGAGTAGCATATTTTTACAACTCGTTTTGGGTTAGCTTGATTAAAAATATGAGGCAAACAGCGGTGATAAACAAGGTGAAGTAACACATTTTACGAAACTTGGCATTTTGTATGCTATGCAACATACATTTTCATATATATTATATATTGTTATAAAAGGGGTCTGGGGTTGGGGGGGGGGGGGGTTGGGTGGGGGTTGATTTGAAATTTTCATATGGATCTTATCAAATCATTTTACACCCTTTCAGGCAGGACATACATGTTACCTGCTGTATAACTTAAATGTAGTTCCATCTGGTGTACATGTATTAATAACTGGTTTAACATCAAAAATGTATATTTATATTTCAGGTACAAAGCAATTGTGAAATTCAAGACTGCTTTCTACTCTTTTTACTTACCAGTAGCCTTGGCAATGTACATGGTGAGAGTTGAAACTGGTTGCTTGTTACTGCCTATTACTGCCTCATATGCCCAGTAGGACTGCGGCAACTCTTGAGAAAATTGAAGATGGCTGAGACTTGATTATTGGACGTTGGCCACCTGATAAGGGACTTTGAAAACTGGCTGCCATCTTAGTTTGGGATGGGGTCTGGCTGCTTAATGGGGGGTCTGGCCGCTAAATGGAGGGACTGGCCGCTTAATGGGGAGCAGGCAACTTAATGGGTGTGGGGGCGGGGGCTTGCTGCTAAATGGGGCAGGCTGGCCTCTTAATGGGGGGCAGGCCACCTAATGGGGGGACTGGCTGCTTAATTTGGGGCTGGCCATTTAATGGGGTGGGGACTGGGTGCTTAATTGGTGGTTGGTTAAACGGGATTCAACCGCAATTAAATAAAATAATAAAAAGTGATCAGATCTTTATTCCCAAGAGTAATAATCATCATCATCATCCAATTTCTTCTTACAATATCAATGCCTCGTCAAACAGACAGGTGATGAGATTTCCTTGATGGAACAGTAAAATCTCATAACCAAATATTAAATATGTGATAATTATCAGTATTCCTCTGAGACAGTAAAAGGTTAAATGCATAGCTGGACCTCAGTACAACTTTCAACTTTCAGTATTGTGATTATAAAGTTGTTGACAATAAAATGATGATGACAGCAGCGGGGGCGACAATGTGACGATGGTGACAATGACAATGATGACAACAACAACGACAATGATGATTATTCTGACAGCTGGTGGTGGGCAGTAGCAACATTACAACTATTAATTGTTATATAGCTGGAATTTTTTCCCCAACAGCACGCGCTCTCATTGGTCACTTCGAGGTCATATGACATCTAACAGTGAAACTGTTTCCTGCCAAAAATCTCTGAGTGGGCAACATTGCAAAATCTATGACGTCAGAGGGTAACATTGCACTGTTACCCGCGAATGTTGACCGACTTCGTCTGTGTTGTCTATATGTCTTTGTTGGCTATATAATAAATCACGAATCTCAAATGTTTCCCGAGGCGGAAGATTCTCGGGAAACAAAATTAACTGTTTCCCTCAGGACCAGTCAGTGTTTATTATTGTAGTGAGGGGCATCCAGATACTAATGATGACAAAATTGTAATGACTTTGTTTTCTAATAATCTTTGGTATTGTTTTTCATAGGTAGGTATAAAGGACACACAGTCTCATGATAATGCTAAGGAAATTTTACTTGCAATGGGGGAATTTTTTCAAATTCAGGTAAGGGTGTACGCATAGAAGTTCTGTGGTGAAGGTTATTGATAATTTATATGTAAAAACAACAACAAAACTGTGTTAAAAAGACATTTTTTTTTTGTGGTTATTAGAATTAATGATAAAAGGCTCGAGATGACCACTTTACGTGTTGATTGTGAACATTTGACGTCAGTTGGACTCGAAGATATTCACTTGTTATTTACATTCGATACATAGCGTTGAAATTCAACCGCAGGTGATCCAATCTCCAAGTGACAGTAAGTTCGGTTGCCTGTTTTAATAACAGATTGAGCTCTCATCCGAAAAAAAATGCATGGTTGCTGGATTGATTAAACATAATTATTCTGTTAAAATAAATTGGTTAAAACGTTGCATGATTCATCATCAAGCTTTAGTTGGAAAAAATAAATAACTTTGGACTTGTTCTTTGTGAATTAATTTTCTATGCTGATTGTTATTGTTACTTCAACCTGTGAGGTACATTTGAGCCTTTGACATCACTTTCTCCTATTTGCAACCAAACCTTGGAACAAGGTTTATTCTTGGAATATTAAAATAAAGTGACTTCTCAATCTGATGTTTGTTATGGCTTGACATTTGACAAGATGAGTACGCAAGTCTAATTGTACAAGAAAATGTATTAAAAACAAACTTGATCGTAGGGGCACTTCAAAAGTGTAAAGATGTCGCACTTTTTTATTCATAAACTTCAACAGGGAGGGTCATAAGAGGAGAGAGGCTTAATAGAGCTTTTACATTAAATCTCTTTTGAGTATTTTTTGGCTTCTCAGATATATTACGTAGGCTTGATTTCCGCTGCTCTCTTGTCTTTGAGGGACACTGGCTCGTTTTCTTGAGCAGTGGCTGATAATTGCGCCTCATATATTATGTTGATGAGACTCTTTCGAAGGATCAGACTTGCAGTTTGTTACACACTGTTCATCTCTTTTGGTGGCTACAGGATGATTACCTGGACTGCTATGGGGACCCTGCGGTCACAGGAAAAGTAGGAACAGATATCGAAGAAAACAAATGTTCATGGCTCATTGTACAAGCTCTGCAGAGGATATCAACAGAGCAGATGCAAATATTAAAGGTAAGATTCCTACCTTGCTTGTATGCATGTCTCAAATGCTTGGACAAGAACTAGCTGCTAAAACTCGATTCCTACCTTGCTTGTATGCATGTGTCAAATGCTTGGACAAGAACTAGCTGCTAGAACTCTATTCCTACCTTGCCTGTATGCATGTGCCAAATGCTTGGACAAGAACTAGCTGCTAGAACTCGATTCCTACCTTGCTTGTATGCATGTCTCAAATGCTTGGACAAGAAGTAGCTGCTAGAACTCGATTCCTACCTTGCTTGTATGCATGTGTCAAATGCTTGGACAAGAACTAGCTGCTAGAACTCGATTCCTACCTTGCTTGTATGCATGTGTCAAATGCTTGGACTAGAACTAGCTGCTAGAACTCGATTCCTACCTTGCTTGTATGCATGTCTCAAATGCTTGGACTAGAACTAGCTGCTAGAACTCAATTCCTACCTTATGCATGTGTCAAATGCTTGGACAAGAACTAGCTGCTAGAACTCGATTCCTACCTTGCTTATATGCATGTGTCAAATGCTTGGACAAGAACTAGCTGCTAGAACTCGATTCCTACCTTGCTTGTATGCATGTCTCAAATGCTTGGACAAGAAGTAGCTGCTAGAACTCAATTCCTACCTTGCTTGTATGCATGTCTCAAATGCTTGGACAAGAAGTAGCTGCTAGAACTCAATTCCTACCTTGCTTGTATGCATGTGTCAAATACTTGGACAAGAACTAGCTGCTAGAACTCGATTCCTACCTTGCTTGTATGCATGTGTCAAATGCTTGGACTAGAACTAGCTGCTAGAACTCGATTCCTACCTTGCTTGTATGCATGTGTCAAATGCTTGGACTAGAACTAGCTGCTAGAACTCGATTCCTACCTTGCTTGTATGCATGTGTCAAATGCTTGGACTAGAACTAGCTGCTAGAACTCGATTCCTACCTTGCTTGTATGCATGTCTCAAATGCTTGGACTAGAACTAGCTGCTAGAACTCAATTCCTACCTTATGCATGTGTCAAATGCTTGGACAAGAACTAGCTGCTAGAACTCGATTCCTACCTTGCTTGTATGCATGTGTCAAATGCTTGGACAAGAACTAGCTGCTAGAACTCGATTCCTACCTTGCTTGTATGCATGTGTCAAATGCTTGGACAAGAAGTAGCTGCTAGAACTCGATTCCTACCTTGCTTGTATGCATGTGCCAAATGCTTGGACTAGAACTAGCTGCTAGAACTCGATTCCTACCTTGCTTGTATGCATGTGTGTCAAATGCTTGGACAAGAACTAGCTGCTAGAACTCAATTCCTACCTTGCTTGTATGCATGTGTGTCAAATGCTTGGACAACAACTAGCTGCTAGAACTCAATTCCTACCTTGCTTGTATGCATATCTCAAATGCTTGGACAAGAAGTAGCTGCTAGAACTCGATTCCTACCTTGCTTGTATGCATGTGTCAAATGCTTGGACTAGAACTAGCTGCTAGAACTCGATTCCTACCTTGCTTGTATGCATGTGTCAAATGCTTGGACAAGAACTAGCTGCTAGAACTCAATTCCTACCTTGCTTGTATGCATGTGTATCAAATGCTTGGACAACAACTACCTGCTAGAACTCAATTCCTACCTTGCTTGTATGCATATCTCAAATGCTTGGACAAGAAGTAGCTGCTAGAACTCGATTCCTACCTTGCTTGTATGCATGTGTCAAATGCTTGGACAAGAACTAGCTGCTAGAACTCAATTCCTACCTTGCTTGTATGCATGTGCCAAATGCTTGGACAAGAAGTAGCTGCTAGAACTCAATTCCTACCTTGCTTGTATGCATGTCTCAAATGCTTGGACAAGAAGTAGCTGCTAGAACTCGATTCCTACCTTGCTTGTATGCATGTGTCAAATGCTTGGACAAGAACTAGCTGCTAGAACTCAATTCCTACCTTGCTTGTATGCATGTGCCAAATGCTTGGACAAGAACTAGCTGCTAGAACTCAATTCCTACCTTGCTTGTATGCATGTGTGTCAAATGCTTGGACTAGAACTAGCTGCTAGAACTCAATTCCTACCTTGCTTGTATGCGTGTCTCAAATGCTTGGACTAGAACTAGCTGCTAGAACTCAATTCCTACCTTGCTTGTATGCATGTGTGTCAAATGCTTGGACTAGAACTAGCTGCTAGATCTCGATGAACGTTGTTAGGTAAAAATTTTGGAACTATAAATGTGTTCATGACCACTGTAATCATGCATAAATTTAATGGCATTTATTGACACCCTGTTAGAAGCTACTATACGTCACAATATTTTAATCATTACTTAAGTTACCTTCAGTTTCTAGGAAACCTCAATACACATAATCTCTAAGGCTGGAAACACTTCAAAGGTAATATTGAGACCCAGAATAAACACGGATGACTATAGCTGAGGCGGATTAAGATAGATTACCAACAACAAAATTGAAAAATGATAAGTGGAATGGTGATTTGGGTAAAGTGAAATAAATGGAGAAGCGTTCTCATTTTCTGAGTTCCCCAAAGGGAGTCGACACTTCTTCATTAATTAAACTTGAAAAAAAAATGCCCTAATTTTTTCTAGATGTACTGCTCGCGACATAGCTACTTGATTCAAATCAAACTTTCATCCTACATGTTTAAACAGCTCGAGTGAAACAGCTCATGAGAGTTTATGTGCTGGGTCAAAATGCTGGAACCGTTTGATGAGAGATTAAGAGTCAGTGAAAGTACTTGTCATTTGGAGAGGTTCCCAGATCGCAATTGTTAAATTGACCAATCGAAAAAATTGTGAGCAACATTCAAAATGTTGCCGTGTAAGCTTGGAGTGAGAAAGTATATTGATTAAACTAACCTAACTGGGCTGAAAACAACGCGCTCTGGTAATTTTCGCTTTTGACTAAAAGTGATGTTATGTATGCTACCCAGGTGGTATTTTCAGAAGGTGTCCAGGTGCGGTTAAAAGAAAAGGAACTTGAAAATTCGGGCTTTTCTCAATGGCTATAAACTGAAAACACCAAAAATATTCTTTCCGTTATGTTGAATGGATTAATTAACCCTTATTTTTAATATCATCCTAAATAAAGAAAGACCACGTAATTCCTTTTTAATTTGTTTCTTGGTGTGGTTTTCTGTTTAGGAAAATTATGGGATAAAGAGTTTAGCATCGTCGGAGAAGGTCAAAGCATTATATCACGAGCTGAACCTGAAGAAACTTTATCAAGAGTACGAAGACGACAGTTATAAAAAGATTCTTGAACTCATATCCCAGAAATCTGGGAATCTGCCGAAGGAAATGTTCTTAGAATTTGTAAAGAAGATCTACAAGCGAGATAAATGAGAAATTGAATGGGTGGGGCAATTATCAAAATATACCAACCAAACTCGTTACTTAATCGGTCTTCTTTTGCATATTCGAGGAAATCTTCTTGTGTGTATAATAATGCTAATATCGAGTTGCAAAACGAGTAGGCGCAGCGAACAAGTGAGTGAGTGTTCCAAAGTTTTGTAACGAGTTAATAAAATCTGGTACACACTTTTAGTTGTGTAGTTTGTTTTGTTGTACATATAACAATAATTATACCGTTGTAGACTGTTTGCTCTTCACAACAATTTACTAAAGAAGAATCGTCGGGAGTAGGATCTAAGTGAACGTCTGTTTGATTTATAGTATTTGTCTCACTATTTACAGTGTCCTCAATTAGTACAGCCGTGCTAAATACATTGACACTTAAATAAAGTGATTTATTTTATTTTTTATTTTAACGTCTGACTAAACACTTCTTTTAACCAAAATTTCGACATTGTTTCTTTAGCGATTTTAAAGCAACCAAACGCTAGAAGAATTCATTATTAAGTAAACTTAAGGCGAAATTTTGCTTTCTAAGCCTTAAAGCGCGAACGTGCATGGAAGCAAATTATTTGGCGAGGATATTGAACTAACGAATTCAAATTCTAATACTTGATCATGACCAGCCAAACCAACAATTGAAAGTAAAAGTGCTAATAATCATAACAAATACTCTATCTAGCTCTAGGTAGAATAAGAAAGGTGCAAAATGCATACCTCTAACTTCCTTCGTTTAGCAAACGCCGAACGGACAGGGGAACCTTTGTGCTTCGGGAGGCATTCCCCGTGATTTCTTTTCCGAACAAAAAAAATTGTCGGCATAGCATCCTCTTTGAGGTGGAGTCTGAGCGGCTTGAAATCAGAACCAGAAATCTACGTATCGCCAGATTTTCTCTGAAGCAGTCTTCGGTAAAATGAACCGCACAAATGCGAGAGTTCTTGTCTGGCTTAAATTCTTTTCTTTTCATTTTCAAAAGCCATTGTTTCCTGAGCTTTGAATTTGCTGGAAACTTAAACGTATTTACTTTCGACTTAGAATTATTTAAGCAGTTTGGTGCTGCACAAAACACCATGATGTCCCATTCTTGTGAGCTTCATCACTGAAAGACTTTGAATTTCCCGCAATTTCACAGCACACCAATAATGAAGTCACAGTTTTAAGTTCCGAAAATTTCTCGACAATTTTCCCGAGCGCTCTACGATTATGAAGGCCTAAAATAAGCATTTTTCAACTTGAAATTTCTCTGTTTTGCACAGTCCGATTACTTTGAAATTTCGGAATATGTTTATTTGGTTCTTAATCAACAAATTGGCCTAAAAAAAAGAAAATTCGAAATTTTGGTTCATTTGACCTTTAAGTACTTATACCTAATGCTGGCCTTTTAATTTTGCCTTCGCTCCCAAACTTTTTTTTTTTAAATTATTATTTAACCGTGAAACAACATCAAACAATTAGTGCGTAATATATATAGTCAAACTAAACAAAAGAAAACAATGGAATTAGTGTCTAATAGTGTCTGAAAATTTATTTACGATTTCACGGGTTAAGTTAAACCACTCAACCAATATTACACCCTACCGATATTCCCTGCAGTAGATGAACAGTCCGCAATTTTATCAACAGTGGCAAAGATAAAATCGATTGTGCTTTTGGGACGCTATTGCGTGGAGAGAATGAGCAGCTTAGTTTTATCCTTGTTCAATTGGATTCTTGTTCTGGAGAGTTGTTCTCCGACGCTTGAGAAATACGTTGCTGTTTATATCATCCCTTGTTTTATTGCCGTGGATCCCTTTAATTGTTATGAACACTTTAGAATTAGTATCAAAAGAAGTAAGAATATCTACTTCCCAGCCGTTATTTTAAATGTTTCCAGTTGTGTAAATCCTGTAGTATATGCATTAATAACTACTGAGGTCAGACAAGCACTGGCCTTTTCAGTAAGACGCTACCTCTCTGAAACCTCTATTTTAAGTCACCTGTTGTAAACACTACCTCAATTAGTGGGCGAACCAATTTTCGCTGCCGTGGAACAAAAGCGGACATTAGGAACGTGAGCGCTTCTGCAGGAAGATATAACAGGACCGCTGTTTTGACGCCAGTGACATAACTGCATCCCGAGGTTCTGGATACCCGTGATGCTGGTCAGCGGATTCCTTGATTTGACAGCTATCAATTGACCATAACATTGATAACCAATATTGCCCCCTCCCCCCTCCCGCTGATAGATCGGGTATTAAAATCCAAAACTACAAGGCAAGAGGTACTAAAATTATATCTGTTTGCATTAGTTCTTGTTTTTTAAATGATAAAAATTTACTATTGAACGAAACAGTTTTGACGTAACATATTGCACATAAAAATTGTTTTGTCTGCAAGCATTTTTTTCCAAAAAATGCCTCTTAGTCGTAGTAAGGGGCTATGTAGTTAGTGATGTACCATGCACAAATAGCTCGACCCATGAAATAAACCATCCCAACAGGACTAACGCCCAGTCTTACCCCAAGCCACCCAATCAATTGAAAAAATAACTCCTGCACGCTTAGCGTGCCTATGTTTTATATCGCAATAACGCTAATAAGCATCGATCTATAGAGTCCACTGTAAAAACGTAATGGATTCGTGTATGCACATTTTAAGAATATTGCAATGCCCCCTTGACTTAGTATATACCTTTTGTTTGAAAATACACTTCCTTGTAGCTCATAAGCATTTCTCAGAATGCTGATAAGTTTTCGTTTAAAGTGTTTGATGGTTTGATTGACGTTTTTGTGATTTGGTAATAGTAATTTGACGTAATGGAGTACAAGTAAAGGAGTAATCGGGTAAGTAATTTCGTTTCAAGTTTCTGGCAATTCTTTCCAACGTTTTTAAAACACAAGTGGCACAAATTATTGATTTTACTCTCCCAATGCAATAATTTATGCTAAGTTTAGCAGCTGTCAGAATAAGTTGTCGTTACTCCACGGAGTAAAACATGCCCAAGTCATCATCCATATCATGGCTGTCATTTGTACGCTAGCATTTATGTTCAACTATGGAACAGCCTAATACATCTTTGCTTTTAACCGTCACTGCGTTGCTGAACAATTTAGGCACGGAGAAAAAACTTAAAGGTGATTTTATGTCTATTCAAAGAATGCACGCTCTGTTGATGTCATATTGACAGGAGGGCGCGAGCAATGAGGTTACTCACTCAATTTCATATGTCAGAATCACTGAAGACTGACAGTAGAGCCGTTAAGCTGTCATGGTCTAGAAACTTAATTACACAATCCGGTTAGGTAAAACGGGGCTTCTCACACACAAGAAGCTCAACGACTGTTTCATATAATTAATCTTTAAAATAGTTTGATCCATGGCTCCATGATAAAATATTCAAAGTAGGTTTAGTTTTACTCCCTGCAGATTAGCTGACAGCGGCATTTCTAAAAGTGCTAAACTGGAGCAGATGATCGGACCGTGACAGCTGGTATGATATGAGACATCAATTAAAGAAAAGGTTGTTTCGGGAGAAAAATATTTAAACAAAATTGTGAAGCGACGTTTGGTTCTTTACGTCTGTCTTCTGTATCGAGACCAGCAAGCCCATTTGAGATAAAAGATTACTGTTTTGTCATTTCTGAGTCAGAGACCTCAATATAGACATGGATAACAGTTCAAAGAACACAAACTCGAGTAAGATATCTTCGTCGGGGACAAGTGTATTTTCTAAAACGGAAGCCATTGCTTGGTGTGGCGCTTTTACAATGGTATCTGTCCTTAGTATCGCAGCAAACGTACTTGCAATTGTTCTCTTTGCAGTTAACAGAAAACTTCAGAAAAAATGCTTTTTTCTGGTCATAAATATGGCGTCTGCTGATCTGATGGTAGGAGCTGTGTCTTTACCTATTTACATTTATTTTGTCGGGGAAATGTCTGGGTTGTGGACAGTGAAGATGCATGTGCCTGTACTTGAAGTTTTTGACCTAGTCTTTTCTGTCGCTTGCTGGCAGGCCACATTGATCTTTGCGACAATGATTTGCATCGAGAGATTTTACGCCACATATTGGCCGTTTAAGCACAAAACACTATCAATGCGAGCATACCGCATTGTTATTTTTATGGCGTGGACACTAGTTCTCCTTGACTCTGCAATATTGTCCCTAGTGTTTTACTTTGTTTCCAGAATAGGTTTCATCTACTTCTGGACGTCATTCACCGTGATTCTAACATTTATGTCATGCAGTTTTAACATTGCCATTTGGAACAAATTCGAAAATGGACGTATGGCTTCGATACAACAAAACAGGTCTTTACAAACCCGACGTTTGACTAACACCTTGCTGTTTACATCATCCCTTGGTTTGCTGTCGTGGATCCCTATAAGCATAATGAACACCTTAGACGTTATTAGTATCCCAACGAATAACAACATTTACTACATGGCGGTGCTTTTAAATGTTTTCAAGTGTTGTGTAAATCCTGTGGTCTATGCGCTAAGAATTTCTGAGTTCAGACAGGCGCTTAATTTGCGCTGTTGTAGAAGAAAAGCGGAGTTTAGGAACATGAGCGCTAATGCAGGAAGCAGGGCTAGAAGGTATAACAGGACCGCTGCTTTGACGCCTGCAGTGACACAATTGCAATCACTATCAACTGATCCCGAGGTTCTGGATACCAAGTTATAATCAAAGAATGGATGAGGCGCTATCACGAGCGAACACAGCCCGACTTTAAAAAAGAATCACTACCAAAGAAATGCAAAATATTAAAATAAGGGACACCAAACTGCCGTCAACAAAGGACTACAAATTAAAATGTTACAAGAGCTTCACCAGGCTTGTTAAGCTTAAATTTGTATATAAAGTAAGATGTAACAAAAATAAAACATGGCCACAAATGTTTGTCAGAGTGCGTTACGTTGATGCATTGCCTGTTTTTATTTTGAAGACTCGGAGACTTGTTTCTTCATTGAATTTGTACAGTAAGGCACTACCTCTCTGGAACCTCTATTTTCATTCGCCCGCTGTAAACACTACTTCTATTGTTATTCGGGGTTAGCGGCATTGTTGTATATTGTTTTAACAACCAATGAAGTAGCTCGTTCTGAGAGGTAGTGGGCGCCCCAACTTACAGCACGTCACTCTGATCTTGTAAGTCAAGAAACGTATTGGTGTTTTCTTTGTCAATTTGTCGAAGATTACATATCGCACAAGTTGATTTGTTGTAAGTAAAATGAGCAAGTGAAATGACTAAATTTTACTAAAGGTTCTTAACGGCCATTAAAATGTTTAATGAAGTTTATTTTGTTTGCAATACTACCTTATACGTCTATTTCCAAGCTATTTACCTTGCATATTTATCAGACCGAGCAGATGGTTTGTTACCTTTGTTACCTCTTGTGAACCGCTAGCGCTTAACATTTAGCCATTTTATGCTCGGAACAAACAACGGAAGCAGACGATGATAGATAGATAGAGTTAGAATCCCATACTAATCTGGGGACATGAAATAAATAGATATTAAAAATTAATAAAAACGACAATTTAAAAATAATTAAACTGTGTAAAATATACCTCGAAGAATGAATGAAGGCAAACTATATTCAGTGCACAGAACGAAGAACTGTTGAGGTCATAACGGGGACTGCTAATTCAAGAAAACAAAATGATATTTTGTGATAATTTTGCTTTATTTCTGGTCGTGCTATTTTTTATATCGCGATAACGCTAATAAGCATCAATCTACAGAGTCCGCTGTACAACGTTATGGACGTGCGTCTGCACTATTTTAGAATATTGGCCATCTTCTAAAGGAGCAGGGGACTGGGTACTAATATTTTAAATCGATTGAATTGATAAATGGGGCTCGTCATCTAAAAGAGCATCCAAACATTAGTAAGTTTACCAAATTTGAGAGTAATTGGTTAAAACGCAAAGGCATGGTACACTTTTTAAAATCGCTAAAATGAGAGAGCTTAGTATGGATTGGCGGGACAGTTGTTCCTCCATTTAATTGCTGAGCTATTGCTGAGCGTTCAATTCCAAATATAAAAACCAAAATTATCCGTCGTGGTTCGCAAAATCTGGTCATTTCACGTTGTTGTTCCGCAAAGAACGGCTATGAGCGGCAATGAAACTGGAACAGTGGAATATTCGACTGAACTCGCAATTAATTCAAATCTGCCGAATGTAAATGTTTTAGACGTCGCATGTTACATTCACTTAATTTGGCAATTTGATTCGGCGCATGTAAAATGCGACGTTTAAGACAATTTTTAGGCCTTAATTGAAAAAACTCTCTGTGACAGTCCACTCCAGAAAATTCACCATCGGTTGCCTCTCTGTTATAGTTATAGCTATTTGTATATACAAGTGCGCTTCAAAACATTCGCAATACAAAAGTTAGCGAAAATAACAAACGACGTTTCGACATCTTCGGCATGTCATTAAAAGTAAAGTGTTTAGGCTAGTTCAATCAGTGATCGCTTCCGGCAATTCTACTTTTCAGTAAAACCTGGATCTAGAAACTACAAAACTCCATAAAAATCACCTTCTTGATTTGTGAATTACACGCAAAACGAAAAATACGATATCTTTTTTGTCGATTTCACTCGTGTTTATAAAACCTGAAATAAGTGTCAGTTTTTTTTTTTTTCTGAAAAGGTGGAGTATTCTTAGGATTTCTCTCGGATATTGCTCAAGTCAATTTTCTCAAGTTATTGTTTTGTTTCACTTATCGCGAAAAAGTCAAAACGAGAAATTTCTCGAGTTTTTTCAGCTTTTCGTCGTTTTCATCAAAACAGAAAAATGTCGACTTTTTTTCCGTTTACCCTGTTTGGCCTCCATGATTGACAGCTGTCAAAAAATGGCGCGAAATGGATTGCTCAGAACAGTCGCATTTAGCCGTTCTTGTCCATTGTAGTTTTGAAGATGGTGAGCTGCGTCAAGATCAAGATGAATGAAAAAGTTATGAAGCTAAGGTCTTCGACTTTAACGGTGGGAAACCTAGCTATGATATTGGTAGGGCGCGTAATACGGAACCAGATTTCTTCTTCGTACTGTATCTTCCCTTCGTCTCGCATGATTGACTGGGTTCACTCGTTGTAAAGATTTCTGTTTTCCGCTCAGTGTTAAATCTTTGCTACGAACATAGCCAGTCATTATTTTACGACCATAAGCTGGTCCGACCTAAAATGTAACCAAATCTATATTAACCAACATTTTATTAATTAATTTCACGACGAATGAATTGTAGGGAGCTTACCTCGCTCACGAAATCTTGAACGATGGGGTCCACTTCCGCGTCATTCATTTTGGCTATGCCATGTTTGGAACAGAATAAGCGCAAGTTCCTTTCTGAGAAGCCCCTTCGTACTTCCGGAAAGTTTTGCTTAAATAAATTGCTGATCTCCGTGTATATTCTGTTTGCTTTAACTTGACGCCTTATTACGTCGACATTACTTTCAAAATACTCCATAATGTAGCAAGGCGCCAAATTCAAATGCAGCCATACGAACAGCCGTTCACAAATGGCGCAAAAATGCCCAAGCCGAGCGAGCATTCCATTTCGCGCCATTTTTTTGACAGCTGTCAATCATGGAGGCCAAACAGGGTAAACGGGAAAAAAGGTCCAAAGGTACCTTTTTTGCGCTTCTGATGATATCGCTTCTTAGCGCGAAAAAGGTAGACATTTTTTGCTTACGCCTTCTTTCAGAAAAGTGAAAAGACGAAAAAAGCTGGCAATATTAGCATGATAAGATTTGTAGGCGAAAGAGAAAAATACACACCCTCTTTAAACCAAAAAGATAGCAATGAAAGTAATAAAAAGATACCAACTTCGTGCTTTGTTTCATAGAAGAACTAGGCGTGAACCTGGTTTTTGTGCTTTTTTTGCTTTTGGAATTCACCTTTTTATGAAAATGTAGAATTGCCGGAAGCGATCACTGATTTAGTTCGTGTATTATTAATATATGTACCATTATGCGCATAAGACGGCAAAATATGTAAAGTGACAAGAAAAAGTGACTATTCGGAAACTGCGTTAATTAAACAATTTTGCTCGACTGGAGTCTGACTGAGCATTGGGTACTGGCTTGTCTAACATTTCATACATCAGGCAGTCAAGTTTACTCTTGCATTTCTTTAAGGTGGTAAAGTGGTCTTCGAAATTCCCTGGCTTCATGCTGTGTTCCTTTTTGGTGAGTCATGACTTGAATGGATACTCCTAAACCAGAAATCCGCTGGGAGACTGGAACCCAAGCACTCCAGTTTGCTTGCCGTTAATTCCATTCAAGTCCCATGGCCCTTTTCGCTCCTCTTACCTGGCGGGGCCTTCGCACGAGAAACTAAGGGCTCTGGGAATATGGGATTTTTAAAATTAATTCGAAATTTTTTGATTGGCTGTTTGAAAGAAAGAAATCTTGAGCGGAAGTAAAAACACATCATAACTCTCCCATACAGTATATTTAAACATCAGGACTGCCTACATGAAGACCGGAAGTCCCAGAATCTAGGACTGGAAATCCTTCGTCTCTAAGGCCCTTCGTTTCTCGTGTCAAGGCCCCGGCAGTTAAAAGAAGTGAAAGGGCTATGGGGACGAGAATGGGTTAATTCTACTCCGTTTTGCTTGCGGTTAGTTCCACTCCGGTTTCCTGGCGGCTAGTTCCACTCTGGTTTGCTTGCGGTTAGCTTTTATTTCTTTAGTAAGGGTTACCGTAGTACAATATGCAGTCTTCCTGATTTTGGAGTTTCCATTCTAGTCACGACCCTTCTTGATGTGATTTCTGATTCGGATAGACTGTGTACAGCCGTCCCGCTCCCTTTAAAAAAATCGGGGAAGGGACGTCGCTCCTTTCCCGACTTTTTTTAGGGGAGGGGCGGCTGTACACAGGCTATGATTCGGACTGAGCTCTGATGTTCGGCAACGCGTTGATATAAGTTACGGCGTGTGCGACCGACATAGCTTGCATCACACAAGCTACATTTGAATAAATACAAAACTTTATGTTGGTTGATTAACGGAGGCTTTTCCTCGCGCATCTTAACATCATCCTCAATTTTCTTCCCGTGAACACTGGCCGTAGCGTTTTTTCAATTTTGTTGCTCAAATCTCGTGCTTGTCTTCTTATGGTGTCGACTGTCAATGTCGACGCGGCTGCTAGTGTGATTTTTAATTTCAGTTGCTGCATTTGTCACTGGGGTCAAAAACTGAGAAATAATGGAATCAACAAGATGTGCAGAGTACCGCAGTTTTAGGAAAAGATCTTTCAAACGCGCGCATTCTAACGGAGGTGCTCTTTTCTAAATCGAGTTTTGGGCATGTAAAACGTTAACCGATTTCTCTGATTTTTGGCAATCGAAATAACAAATGTTCAAACTTTTAAACTTTAGGGCGAACAAATAAACGAACTCGAGATATTAGGGTTTTTGAAAAAATCAATTTATGAAAAAAGGCGAATATTTTCCAAACGCGACGATAGATTTTTTTCTAATTAATGTCAACAAGTTCAAATTATTCAAGTTTTAGTGTGAAAAGGTTCAACGAAATCGGCTGGGTAGAAATTGCAGCACAGTTGACTGTTGAATTTTTGCTTAAAAATATTATTCTTGTGTATTTTTGGGAGCTGTTACAACAACGCTTAAGTAATGGTGAGATCCCTTGGATTATTTGAAAGCTTAATGCCGGCTGAAACGTTCTGAAAATTCTGGAAAGATCGGAAACTTCTAGCAAAAGTTGTAAACAAATAACTGAATAAAGCAGAAGAGGTTTACGGTGCGTAAATTGTGAAAATTGTTAATTTTGAAATATTCATTTTTTTCGAAATAAAAAAAACATCTACCGATTTTTTTCTTTTATTTTTAAGTATGAGAAAATACAGCACATGTGTAAACGTCTTTTTCTAGTTTCGTGTGTCTATTCTCGATGAAACTCGTCCAATTTGGCTCCCCAAGATGGCTACTTCTCGTCTCCCATTTTGGAGCGCTTTGGAAACTCTCGTGTTACAGAAAATCATTCAAACTTGCCGCATTCTCGAGATTATTTAGCACCTGTTTCGGGCAGGCAAAATTTTCAATTCATCAATTGTGCAAACCAAAGAAGAATCATAAGGAAGACAATAAGTTAACATTTCAAAGACACGCACTATTAATAAGAAGCACTATTAAGAAGCACATGTACAGCACGAAAGTTTCATGGTTCAGTATTCATACCAAATTAACTTCACTTACAACTGAATTATTCTAGATATTACGAAAAACTTATCCGATATTTCTGTATAACAACAATAATGGCAGCAAAAGAAATTCTTACAGATTTAACGAGCAGACAAATAATGATCCTATTCACACTGTTGACATATAACACTGCGTATTAGGGAAAAAGGCTTTCTTTTCGTCCGTTCCCGGAGACTTTTCATCATCTTCCTTTTCCTCAGCTCCAGTGCTGCTTTCCTGGATCTGCTGATCGATATTTTCCAATGTTGGTTTGAAGCGAGTCTCTGGCAGCAACAGGCAAAGCAACCCAGCGGTCAGGGCCAGTATTCCCATGATTCCATACGGTAGGATAGGATGTACTCGTCCCTATGAAACAAAATATGCGTCATAATTATGAACATTCTCTAGCTCTATTCTTGGTTTGCATGTGACGTCATAAAATTTTAAACTCATTATTGTGAGGTCTTCTAAATTTTTTTCCTACACTAGGTTGAAGATGACCTAGAAAAAATTCGTTTTGCAATTTTTCAGTCTTGTAGTGTCTGTCGCTTTCAAAATACAGCATTTCGAATTTCCTAATTTTAACCTTGCGTGACACGGAGATAGTGGCCGCGACAAAGCTGTACTGGTTGAAAAGAGGTCTCCTCTTATAGTTTTCAGCACTTAAAACATTTTTAAGTCTTAGGAGATGTGTTTATGCGCATATGTAAGGGCTCACGAGCGAAGAGAAAGCGCTTTCATCGTAGAAGTGAAGTTCAGATGATTTGGCGGCCATGTTGGTGTACTAAAGTTGTACACCAACATGGCGTCTCCATACAAAGCTCTATAAATTTGCGTGAAACGTTTTGGCAAATAACTCAGAAACGGCGCATCACAGAGACCTGAGGCTTGGAGACGTTTTTCCAGTGTAGGTCTGTTATAACATTTCAATTTCTTAGCTTCTTTCTTTGAACGGTTTCTAATTTATTTTTTTATGGCGTGACAGTGCAAGCCAGCAATAGATTCCCGGATTCACGTGGGGTCAACAGGTGGTAGAAGTGCTATCATTGGCGCCAAGTCAATCAGGCAAGGCAACCACCATTTTGTATTAAAAAACTTAAGTTTTCAGGTTAGCCACCTTTTTGTGTGGGCAAGTGAGGGAAGTACGCGGGGGGGGGGGGGGGGGGGTGGGGGTGGGGGGGGCGACTATCATCATCATCATCATCATCATCATCATCATCATCATCATATACTTTATTTAAACACGGTAAAAACATCAGTTACAAGTTAAGAATGATTACATCACATTGAAAAAAAAAACTGATTTACATGTTTGCCGTGTGGGAGCACGAGGGAGACATCAGGCAATTGATAAGTCTTTTAAAGTGGCTAAAGGATCTAGCAGCTCTGGCATCGTGGGCAAGGCTATTCCACAACTGTGCCCCACTGTAACAGAAACTTCGTTTTAAAAAAATCAGTACGGGGCTTAGGTAGAGCTAACTTATTTGCCTTGTCTCTAAGATTATATCCTGTGCTGAATGGTTTAAATAGGTCTTGTAAGTACTCCGGAGCTTGTTTATTTATGGTTTTAAACATTAGTTTAGCTTTATGCTTTTTCCTATAAAGAGACCAAGGACTTATGTCATTGATGAAAGCTTAGTCGGTAGCCTGTGGGGCTCCTGCAGAGGAATTAGGTATTCTTGGTTTTCATGTTACGTCATAAAATTCTGAAATCAAAATTTAATAGGTCTGCTAAACTTTTGATATCACTAGGTGTAAGATAAACTAAAAATATATCGTTTCGCAAATTTCCAGCTTGGTTGTGCCCTTCGTTTTAAAAACAGAGCATTTTGAATATTCGAGTTCTCCGCCGTATGTGATATCAAGCTGAGTGCCGTGACAAGGTTGTTTTGATTCAAAAAAGGCCTTTCCTTTCCATTTTTGCAGATCGAACATTCCCAATGTACTAAGTGCTGTTTATGTGAAAGTGTGATAGATCATGAGCCAAAAGTAGTTGCTATTAATGGGAAAATTAAGTTCCAGATGGTTTCTCTGACTCACGGCGGCCATGTTTGTGCCCCTCGGAAGGACACAAATATGGCGTCTCCATACTGAGCTTTATAAATTTGCGTGGAAAGTTTCGGCAAATAACTCGCAAACGGTGCACCGCACAGGCCTGAGATTTGGAAAAATCGTTTATCTATTTATCTTCTATAATATCTGAAATTCATAGCTTCTATCGTTGAATGGTTTCGATTTTATTTTTTTATTGCGTGACAGTGAAAACCACCAATACGTAGTTTTTCACCAAGATTTCTATTGACGCTATCGCCAGGAACTTACCAGAAAAATTATGTAGGGTGAAAGAAAAGAACCAACCCTGGAGGAGGCCAAGGATGTGCTCATGCCAACAGTCCTAGAAAGGTTACAAAAATAATTAGCAAATAAAATTCGAAGTGCACCTGCACTAAAAAATTCTCTAAAAAATATGTACAGTTGGGTGTTTTGTTATTGTTGTTTTCTTCAAACAAAAAATGCAGATTACGAATGCCAACTGGGAAACTTGAAAATTTAGGCTAAACGGTTCAAGGTTTACCTTTCGTCGGATCGTGGTTTATTATGGGTACTCTGGTCCGATATGTCGGTCGGTATATCGGTCGACACATCGATCGATAGTCGGCCGACGTTCAGTCAGAAAAACGCTCTATTAGAAGTACCAGTTATGTTTGGCACAAACATTGTACCACGCAGAGTTCTTGCTAACCTTTAAAGTTATAGTAAATAGAGCTGTTTAATGGCGCGGAAGTGATAACCAGTGAATCCCAATCAAGCTAAGGTTTAGCTTACTATTGAAGCTTAATTTCATTTTTAACCTAAATTTACAAACCTTACAACCGTGGGGAATAACTCTGCTGAATAAATGAACACACCATCATAAGAAATCATGATCCAGAACTTTGCCCAGATCATTGACAGGACGATTTTGCCTGCAAAAAATCCTGAAAAAAAAAATAAACAGAATAACAGTAACTATTAGTAACTATCGGCATATGAACTAGAAAGTCTGTTAGGCACATGAACAGTGTCGAGATAGATAGATGCTTTATTAAAACTAAATTGCAACCCGAGGGTTGAATTATATAGTTTTTTACAAAAAAATTACAATGGTTAAAAAAGGTTAAAATTACTTATATATACAAAAAAATATACAACTATGAAATGTCAAATATTTAACATTTGAGCGCATTGCTAAGAATGAATGAGTTCTTCAATCTATTTGTCTTAAAATTAGCATTAAATTTTCGTTTCTTCCTCAAATTGTAATGACAGGTATTCCTCTCTGGGAGTAAATTATGGAGTTTGTTATTCCTGTCTTCTGCAATCTTTGAAAAAAGCTTGTTCGTTAGGGACTGTCTTCTTGCTGAAAGAGTTTCAAGACCAGCCTGAGCCAAAGCTTCTTGGTAGGGCTTGAAAGGAAAAATGATGCGCATTGCCCTCCTTTGGATCCTCTCTAACTCTTCTGAAAGGTACTTTGGAAGACTATCATGGAATACTGGACAAGCATATTCAGTAAGAGGACGAATACAAGTTCGATAAAATTGAATTAGCTCCTGTGTTCCGAGACCAGAGCGTTTGAGCTGCGACAGACAATACATTCGTTTCCTAGATTTCTTTCCGATTTCTTCAATGTGACAATTCCATTTAAGGTTACATGTAATGTGCATACCTATCATTAATCATAATGATGAACAGCCACGGGCCAAGCTTAGTCCCTTGGGGGACCCCTGCTGGGATTGCCCCCCACTCAGAGAAGCAGTCGGAGCCGAGCTTCACTCGTTGCTTGCGGTCGGTAAGAAAATCGATAATCCAGAACAGAATAGCCTCAGGGAGATCATAGTTGTGCAGTTTATTGATCAATATGTGATGATCAATAAGATCAAAGGCTTTCTTGAAGTCGAACAGGACCGCCCTTACTGTGGCTCCATCACCATCGGTTGCACTGTTCCATTCGTGAATCATGCTGATAAGCGCTTCAGTTGTACTTGAAGAGGGGACAGTACCAAACTGCCTTGGATCCACTTTTGCGAGTACAGCTGGTTTAATATAACGGTCAACGATAAACTCCTCTGCCAGTTTCGAGAGGATAGGTGTAAGCGAAATTGGTCTCAAATGCTTATTCACATCCTGGACTGGAATTTGTTTGGGAATAGGAGTAATGTCAGCATGTTTCCAGGAATGTGGTAATTTAGCCTCCTTGTAGGAGCAGTTGAGAATGTCCGTGATGACTGGAGCAAGGAGGTCTGCGTTCTCTTTCAGTAACCATGCGGGCATGTTGTCTGGCCCAGAAGCCTTCGCTGGATTCAAGGACGCAAGTTTTCGGAAAACACAGGTCTCGGAAATGGGGGGTAGGTCGGTATAATGTGCGTCACATGAAGTACGGGGAGCCAGTGGTGTAAAGGTGCTCATTGGGGCCAGGAATGCTTTATTAATAGTGTTGGCGAGGGCGGTGGAGTTTAGAAAGGGCCCTTGGTCGATATTACGCAAGACTGATAATGTGTCTGTGCGGGTGGCAGCCTGCATCCCGGCGAGTTTCTTGACCTCCTTCCACCACCTGCGAGGCTCACAGTCCCTTAGTTGTTCTACGTTTGACGCGTAGTATTTGGCCCGGCATAACTTGCGTAGCCGATTTACACTGTTTCGCAGGCGGCGGAAATTGGCATCATCCCCTCGGGCAAGAGCTCTCTGTCGTTCACGTATCATGGATTTCAGCTGTTCGTTAATCCACGGGGGATCGTTGACGGAAAGCTTCTTTGACCTTAGGGGAAGCAGTGTGTCCATACCTAACTTAATAGCAAACTCCAGAGTATTTGTTTTCTCTTCACAGGAGACCTTTGTCCCAACGAGAAGATCAAGGTCGACCTCTTCAAGATATTTCCGTATAGCTAGACGCTTTGTTGTTCTCAGATCTCTTGATTTTATTACGATCTTATTTTTAGGGAAATCGCTTCTTGCCAAAGGTTTGACTTCAACAGTGTCGTGGTCGGAGAGGCCAAAGTTAGGTCGTTTTATAGGCACCTCGTAGAAAGCGCCTAAATTGGTAAACACAAGATCCAGCATGCTCAACCCACGAGTTGGAAACGGGACTATTTGTTTAAGTCCGTGAGCGTTTTTAACATAGCTGAGATCAAGTTTGTTAAAGTCACCGACGAGTAGAAGACCGGAATCGGGGAGTCGAGCTTCAATGCTGGATAACGATTCGTGCAGGTACTCTGACATTAGGCGATCACAAGCGCTTGGCGGATGGTAAACAACTCCAATAATAATAGACGGTATTCCCCTTGGGAGTCTCTGTGGGCAAATTTTAACCCATAACACTTCAAAGTTCTCGTCCATTATGTCAACTAAGATCTCAAAACGAATAGTATCCCGTACGTACATACACACCCCTCCGTGGTCAATAACTTTCCTGTCCAGGCGAATAATATTGTAGCCGGAAACAGACACAACGTGATCGTCAATATGGTCTTTCAGCCAGGTTTCGGTAAAGCAAGCAAAATCAAGATTTGCATTGCTAATGGCCACTCGTATTTCATCGATCTTTGGTGAGAGAGTCTGAACATTCGACACTATGAATGCTGGTACAAACATAGATTTAGAGCCAGGATTAGGCAGTTGTTTTTCAGGTGGAATAGCTATACAGTTATCGGCGACGTGCCCGTTGGTCGGTGTTACGGAGTTGAGGTTCGCTGATCTCGGTCGTTCAGTACGTGTTGTTATGTGAGCTTGGGGATGTTTACGTTCCGCGCGACGGTTTATCAAGGTCGGAATAGATCTTTCCATAACGACAGTATTCCATTTCCTGGGACGTCTAGGGCCACGATATCGGAGAAGACCATTCAGTTTAAGTTTTCCAAGAAGTTCCTTGAATTCGTGGTCGATTTTGCGATGGCGAAGAGCCCATAATTCTTCTCTACTGAATACTATACGGTCGGACGCTGGTGGTAACACGTGGAGCAAGTTCTTGTTGCTCGAGCAGTGGGATTGCAACTCGGAGGGCGTCGCTTGAACAGCTTGTGATGGCCCAGGGTTAGCTTGAATATCCATGCACACGGTGAGATCTTTAGGTGGAAGGCAGAGACAAACGAAACCATGCTTTCTAAACTCCATCACTGGCCTTTTGGGAGCGTTTGACAGGTTTAGTTGTTTGAGTACTTGGCTTGGTCGAGCAGGCGAATATCCGCAAAATAAACGCCAATTTGGAAGCACTCTAGTATTAGTCGTTGAGTTGTCATCTAAAGAAAGGCTAGCGAACTGCGAGAGCAGGAGAAAATACAATGTCATAACAGAGCTAAAAAGCGAGGCGGCCATCTTGGCGCGCATACATTACATGGAAAAGCACCACGTCGCTATTCTTACGGTCATTTAATTCTCTATTTTCCAATTGCCCATAATACACTTTGTTTGCCCCCCAAATTTTGCATAAACTATTGTTTTGGGAATATGCAGACCTCCCAGGAGAATGTGAAAACAATAGTTTATGCAAAATTTGGGGGGCAAACAAAGTGTATTATGGGAAATTGGATTATAGACATAGAGGATAATACATGGTTTCTTGGAGATATGAAATTTATCTTCGAGTGTTCAAATCGATAGCTCACGAGTGAGCGCAGCGAACGAGTGAGATATCGGATTTGAACACGAACATGAATTATCCTCTATGTCTATTTTCCAATTTCCCATAATACACTTTGTTTGCCCCCCAAATTTTGCATAAACTATTGTTTTCACATTCTCCTGGGAGGTCTGCATATTCCCAAGACAATAGTTTATGGGCCATGTGGACGAGAATGGTCTTAAATGTGATAAATAGAGGATAATACATGTTTGCTTGGAGATATGAAATTTATCTTCTCGTGTTCAAATCGATATCTCACGAGTGAGCGCAGCGAACTCGTGAGATATCGAGTTGAACACTCGAAGATAAATTTCATATCTCCGCGCAACCATGTATTATCCTCTATTTATCACATTAAAAACCATTCTCGTCCACATGGCCCTTTTCTGGGCCTTGACGCGAGAAACGAAAGGGCTCTGGAGACAAAGGAGGGGATTTCTAGTCCTAGATTCTAGGACTTCCGGTCTTCATGTCTGCAGTCGTGGTTTTTCTATATACTGTGTGGGAGAGTCATGGCGTTTTTGGCCTTCCGTCCAAGATTTCTTCGTTTTCAACAGCAAATCAAAAAATGTCCCCAGAGCCCTTCGTTTCTTTTGCCAAGGCCATGCCCGCTGAGAGAAGCGAAAAGGGCTAAGGGGACGAGAATGCCAGTTTCGCCGATAAGTGAGGTCGGAAATACAGATATTCGATAGGGTATGGGCAATGAAAAAAGTTCTTTCCGGAAAAAAGCCAGAATTTTTTAGGGGCTCATTAGCCAATGTGAATTAACTCATCGATCAATTTTAGACATTTTATTAAATTGTATTTTATTACACGACTAAGGAAGTCATAGAACCAATAACTAAATCATCAAAAAACCTCTCTCGTACTTGCTATTGGTTTGTAAAACAGCTTTAGGGGATTGTTTTTCGACCGAAGCACCCGATCAGTCCTCGGTGGAACAGAGTCCCGTTTATTATCTTTTTCGCTAATATCTAGCTCTAGAAACATATTTTTCAGTCGTGTAAAAAATCTCTTATCAACGAAGCTTCCTCGGGACCGTACTGGGATGGGGACCTCGCTCCACTCAGCCAATACCTCGGGCCGATATCCTCCCAGTACGGCCCTTGCTCTTGGTTAACAAGGTATTTGTATTGCACCTTTGTTAGATTCATCGTCAGTCGTCAAAAGCACTGCTCCCGCGGCACCAGCAGCGGCCAAAAGCATGGGAACAATAACTCCTCTCTTACGTCCAAATCTATAAGTAATTCCAAATGCATCTTGTTATCTAGCGTTCCATTCTTTATTTTATTATAACATGCTATTTTGAGGGTAATGCACATTTTTGCAATTACATCTTATTTTTTTCCTTCTCGAGATAATAATTAGCAATAACTGAATAACTGGACGGTTTTTTAAAATAACTGGTTTTAGAAGACTCATGAAAGAAATCTCCTTTCAGACATGAGATATATTAAACATTTTATTGTAAATAGATGTAAATTGATTTTTAATGTAAACAGAGTTCGTTCATTTGTTTTCTATAATACTATTATGTTCTCGAAGATGTTATCCTTTTCAGGCTAGTGTAAAATTCGAGTTTAAATAAAGTTCATGTTATGTCATGTTATGTTATGAATAAGGCTTAGTATGATGTGAAGAATTATGCAGATTGAGGAGGATGTTATCCACCGAAGCCGAAGGCTGCATAACTCTTAATATCATACGAAACACCAATTCGATCATTGTTTTATTACTCATCCAAAATACTTTCAGGGCTCTAAAAACACAAAATGCATTCGGCGTAGAATTTTCGCATAACAGTGGCCAATTCCTCCGCTGTTGCTGGATTTCAGACGTTTCTCTCCTGAAGATAAATCAAGTGACGTTCCTTCGAAGGATTTTTGGGTTTTTTTACTATCTTAATGATCTAACAATTTGAAATTTTTTTCGTGGTAATGTTCAATCGTAGCGACCATTTTCGCGCCCTCTAGGTCTTCAATGTCGCGTGACGTCAATTGCCGGGGTTTGAAAACCAATCAGAAACGGTGGAATATTCGTAACCACATTAAAAAATTAACTAAAAACTCTTCTAGACTGACAGCCATGGCAAGTACGGTCTACAAAATGAGATAGTTTTCAAATATTCTAGCTTTTGCAAATTTACGTCAGCCGAATTTATTTTACCCCGAGTCTCGATTTCGAAGCTCAAAACTGTTAATTTAACAACCAATGAATTTTTACGCATCAAAAATAAATCCAATACCCGAATGTGTGAAGGTGCCCCACAAGTTTAAAAATGGAGTATAACCCTTAATATGCCTTAATAAGTCCGGAAAATTCTGGGATTTGGAGGAATGTCCATTCAACCACTTGTGACGTCACAAATTAGCACGTCAGCAGATTCTTGGGATATGCAACTAATATCGGTTGAATAGATCTTTCCACAGGACTGTCCATTTTGACGATTGACTGCAATCTAACAGAGCTAATCAGAAAAAACGTGATCAGTTTTTGTTGCAAAATTGGTTGTAAAACGGGCCAATATACCTGTACCTGCCTGTACTTGATCGTGGTCTCCTTTCCACAACTTTCATTGCTAAAGATCGAAACTTTTCAGGTCAAAAGAAAGGATGTACGGTGTAGAAGGCAGAGAGAATAGGAAAGCAGAGAAAAACGAAAAGCAACGCAGCAAGGAAAAAAATCGGAACTGTTCGGTAAAAAAAAAAAAAAATTAGCTTATGCGCATGCGCCAAAGTAAAATATTGTACATTTTTACATGAAATCTTCCTCAAAATCTTACTGCAGTGTAGGAAAATGCATTTCTGGCAAAGTTTAGAGAATTTAGCACCGTAGCGCCAAAAAAATCAATTTAACGGTTAAAAAAACGTGTTTTCTTGGAGTAAATTTAACATATTAAGGGATAAGCGAGGCTTGTGTATAATATGAGTTTCGGCCCCTGTTACATCAGTTTCTGTGTTTATAAGTATAAAGCTATACATCGACGTGTAAATCTTGGAGTAAGAAGGGGCAGATACAGCGGGCAGATACCGCGACCCACCGAGCTCCTACAAGACCATAAATACGCGGCTTTATAGCAGCCTATTGTAACCTATCATGGACGCCTGAATTGGTATGTCTAACCTGCTATGTCTCCAGAGAAAAATTACAATGTTTAGCATAATTTTTAGTTACTACCACAAAAGTTTCATGTCCAACCTGTTATAGATCCAGACGCCTACTGGGATAGCGGGAAGTTCAATGATACTGGCAAGGAAGAAGTTTAGGTACATGTTTCCACCAATCGAAGGCGCGCTTAGAAACACACCATAGTACACCAGAGCATTGACAAACCTATGAAATCGAATACGACAGCATATATAAAAGATCGGACTAGGTAGCGAAAACCAGTATTAACATTATTGCATAATACGGACTGATACATTTCAAACATAGTGTTATTGGCTAAGGTCAGAGTTAGCTGAGAGTGGCACTTAAATAGCAAATAAATGCGTGAACCCGAGTGCCAATTCATTAAATTTTTTTCTGAGAATTTGAAAAATTAAAAATGAAAATTTAAGTTCATTTTCATTTTTTCATTTTTGTTGAAAATTGAAAACGATTTTAGAAAATGCAAATGTTTAAAAAATGCAAATGTTTAACGGCTTCCTTCTAGCAGGACGCCGTTAAACATTTGCATTTTTATCTTTTGCTGAAGAAGGCAACAGCAGTGGCCGAAACGTCCAAAACAATATATTTTTTAGCTAGTGTCAACATTTTTAAATTCTTTTACTAAAATTTTTAACATGCCTGGCTACACACCCAATATTTTCAAGAAAGCTTTGCCCTATCGGAATATTGCATATCCATACATTGCAGTGAGCACATTAGAGAACCGAAAACATGTCTCGCATTATAAACGAGCTAAGCAAATATTTTGTAACAAAACTATCGCAAATTTATGAAGTTGTTTTAAGCCCCCCAGAATGTAAGCCTGGCAGGAAATCAAACATTACCTCTGTTTATTTTACATTGTAGCCACATCTGTCTTCTCATTGGCTTAGAGCCTACAGTTAATTCTGGGAATCAGCACAACCTGCAGATTATTCAATAATCTGCTAGCAGATCAGTGAATAATCTCTAGGTTGCGTGCGCAATGCATGATTTCCAAGAGAATGTCACGTGGCATGTTGCACACAGTGAAGTAAAAATATGGCTCGTCGATTCACCTTTTTTATAGTGCGTTTGTCGTTATTTTATTGAGAACAATGTATAATAAAACAATGCTTGGATGAGGTTTTTGTGATATTCGGAATAACCAAGGTCTCGGTAAATGTTACCAGCACTTACCTCGACCTTGATTATTCCAGATATTACATAAACCTCATCCAATAATTGTTTAAAATTTAAAATTTGCTAGAGTTTACACATTCAAAAGCTTTCTTCAGCTTCCATAAGTCTCCGCATATTAAAACATATATCACCCGTTAGAAACACACGGTATCAATCTAATGAAGATTGTACTCGACAAAGCAAAAACATAAAAGGTTTTCAAATGTTTCACAGGGGTAGAAGTTGTGGGGCCCGCCAACCCTTGCTACTTCATATATTTCGTGATTTCATTTTTTGGATTCGTAAAATGAATTTAAAAGAATTCCATTTTCTTTTTTTTTTTTCGAAAATTGAAAAATGAATTGGTTGAATTTTATTTTTTTCTCGAAAATCTTAGTAGAGAAATCGAAAAATTTTCATTTTTATGAAAAATAAAACAAAAAATATTTTTAAAAAATATGTTGCTAAAGTCGTTTTCAATTTTCAACAAACATGAAAAATGAAAATAAACTAAATTTTTCATTTTTCATTTTTCAAGCTCACGGAAAAATGAATTGGCAAAAAAGAAAAAAAAAAACGAACAGAACAAACAAGCAAGAAAAGAAAACATGGGAATTTCGTTGAAATTCTCTCACTGCTTTCCCACAAAAAGAAAAGTGAGCTGTAAAAATCGGCTGAGAAAAGTCAGTTGACTGACATACGACCCAGACATTTTCATATACTTACCAACAAAAACAAGAAATCAACGTTGTCTTCATCAGACTCTTAGTTTTAAACAAATCCCGAAGATCTCCAAGTCTTGACTTGTTCTCGTCAATTCCCGTGTCAATCTCCAACCCTTCCTCGGGTAGCTCTTTGCCGTTAATGCGGGCGATTTTTCGGTAGAGATTCTCTGCCTCCTCCATCTTTCCTTTTACCAGCAACCAGCGAAGAGACTCTGGTGTAAAGCTGGAAGACAAAAAGATGCGTGCTTCGTTTACAACACTCGAATTACGGATCTCATTGGGCTGTAGTACTTTCCTTTGGGTTGCACAGGGTTTTGGGAGTTTGGTCCACGAACTAAAGAATCCTAATATTCCAAGAGAAGTAACGCTTTTACACAATTAAAACATTCTTCAGATATGTTGAAAATAACCCTCATCAGGGGGTTAAGACGAGAAGACGGCTGGCACTTCAGACTAATGCCAACTACTTGCGGAAAGAGCGAAAGAGAATTTGATCGTTGTAATTATATGTCAACTTATAAGTAGCTTTAAAGAAAGTTTGGAAAGTTCAGCCTCCAACGGGATTGAAACCCATGACCTTTGCGTTATCGGTGAAAAAGCTTCTACTACTATAGAATAGAATAGAATAGAATAGAATAGAATAGAATAGAATAGAATAGAATAGAATAGAATAGAATAGAATAGAATACTAGAAAACTTTATTTATCCAAGGTGTCACATTCATCGATTGATGGTCTTCCAGAGATCCGTGCTATTAACTAATATAAATTACAAGATTAAATTTAAATAAATAGTTAAATTCAAAATGTGTAGAATATATATATATATATATTTATATTTGACAATTCTTTTAAAACTCTTGAGATCTTTCGTTTACTACTTTGTTCAATCTTTCTTATATGCCCAGATAGTAGAAAGAGTATTGAGCTCAGATATTTCGATTTGATACTTACAACCAACCAAAAACGAGCACTATTGCTGGACCTCCAGTCACAATGCACAGCATCCTCCAATCTCTGACAAGATATGCGACTCCAGCCAAAGCGATGAGAGACAGAGTCCAACAGTACCACAGGGACGTTCCCATAAGGCTTCGGTGCCGAACACCCGTGAGCTCGGTGAGTAACACAAAAAACGACATTGAAACTCCAGCTTGAAAAAAATAAATCCGGAAATTAGGCTAGGGATTTGAGTGGTGATCTTAACAAATTATTGGTAAAAGTAAAAATTGGCCTGGTCTCAATGTTTGAGTGGCAAGATCCGAGAGCGCAACTTGTGAAATACAGTCGACACTCACATGTTGTGTAAAAACTTGTAGGCTAACTCATTACAAAACGAGCAGACTTGTCTTTTAGACCCCTAACATTTGGAAACCAATTTAGGCCTAAATATTGAAACAGATTCTACTCAGGACCTTGGATATGTGAGCAGGCCGGATCTGCGTTTATTTCAAATGTACTCACAGCAGGCATTAGATACTGCTTGTATGTCACACACATTCCCAGGAACCACACCCATAATAAAGAAGTTAACAGGCCAGCAAAGAGTAATTTCCCTTATTGTATTGCTTTTACATCTCAAGCATAAAAATTCAATATCTTTTCGCCATCGTGCAATATACTCGCTATATTCTATAATCAATTTTCACCAATTGTCATTTCTTCGTTAAGTACGGTACATGTAATCTACTATTTTCGCATTCAGACAGGCAAGTTAGTTTAGGATGGATTCCGCTCAAAGCCCGAGCAACAAATGCAAAAAGTAATTACTACTTAAAGAGCTGTAATATTTTGAACACTATTTGAAGTAGCTCACTTAAATTTATTTCTATAAGTGACCCCGCGATAAAATGCTCTCGAGCATTATCGAAAAAAGTAATGTCAAACCTCAAAAAATGCTTGAAACGCGAGTCATCAACTTCCCTTCACCCCTTTGTACCACGGCGGGGGTATGAATTTGCGTGTACGTCCGAGGTTAATTTGCATCCAAAACGTACATTGCCATGACTTTTTGTTGCTTAATTTATATTTGCCTTTTTCGAGAAAGGTTGTCGGAAAAAAGCACACAAGTGCACGCGAAAAAACACCGAAGGTAGTATGGTATAGAGCTACTGCATCTGCTGAATGTGAATACTAGTGAGTAACGAGAAGACAAAAGCGAATTTGCACGTTTCTTTTTCTTCAGACGTGGTAACAGAGTACGTTTAGCCACGCTCAATTTTAGAAGAATTTTCCTAACTCAAAGACATGCGAAAGTAAAAGCAAAGCCACAGATAAAGGCCTCCTGAGAGGAAAAACAAATTCCTCACGTAAAAAAAAAAAATACAAACTTGTTCATTTCCATTAGGCCAATATGCAAAATTCTAGTAAATACCCAGACCACCTTTCGGTCTTGTTGCGTACACTTTGGTGCTTTTTCCGACAATCTTTCTCGAAATAGCTGTATTCAGCAGAAACCGTCTTAAGTGCTATATATACATACATATACAGAATCCAACAATGAATCTAAACAACGCAAAGAGCCAGTAAACATTAGGAAACGCTGACAATAGGCTGAATAGGGCAAGAAGAAATCCAAACATGTAGACCATTTTCTTTCTTCCGAATTTATCGCCTAATGATCCAACCAAAAGAGCGCTCATGATCCCACCGAAGAAGATTAAAGAAGAAGAAACTGTCCCATAGATAGCTTTGTCACAAATCAGGTCAAACTGCAAAATATAAATGAATAAAAAATAAAACTATTTGTATTCAAACTGCAAATAAATAGGAATCAAGGGAATAATAAGTAAAATGACAAATACAGAGAAAAAAGAGAACGGACGGAAGGACGGACGGAACGATGAATGAATGAATGGATAAGTGAACGAACATAAATCGCTTGAAAGCTTTTGCGGGAACATTCTCTTCCCCTTAGCCCTTTTCGCGTCTCGCCATAGGCCTTTGCGTGAGAAAAGAAGGGCTTTTTGGACAAACGAGTTTTTGGCCCTAGATTCTGGGACTTCCGGTCTTCATACATGCAGTCATGTTTCTATATACTGTGTGGGAGTATTATGGCGGCCTTCAGGATTCTAGACATCTTTGGCTCAGGGCTTAAGTGGTCTTGATTTATAGAATGTTTCCCTCCCTGTAGAACAGAAAGCCTAGAGGAGATAACGAACATAGTTGTTCTACGGACACTCTAATTATTCTACCCGCATTGGCAAGTCATTGATTTTTTTAGTTATCACACTTTGTTTTTGACTTCTGGCTTTGAGCAACTGAATCGCTTCGTATGGTTGTTTCGCCTTTTTAAAGGGCTGTGGGGACGAGAATCAGTTGCAGGATACGCCGTTCTCTTGTTTCCAGGATCTTTGTGAGCTTCATACTCGCTGTCTTGTACAGAGATAACAATGAAATCCCTGGTCACCCCTTCCTAACACAGCTGGGTTCTGCAATGACGGTTCCCAGATCTATACTACTGTCATTAAAATAAGCAAGAGTTCATATACGGCTTGGTGGAGAGTTGCTGGGTATGCGAGGAAGAAAATAAACGCTCCTCTTCTACCTAACTCCTACAATGTCAAGACTTGCCTGTGTCACAACAGAAGTGAAATCGTCCACGAATTCCCAGGATTTTCTTGAAATGTCGCACCGGAGGGTATAGTTGTCGTGTCCAGGTTTCATAGTTCCATTGAGAGGACACTCAGTGACGTTACCGATGCAGCGCCATGCTGGTTCAGCGGCAATGAACGTCATCAGCAAAATGGGCCATCCAAACCAAAACCACTCGATGATGTTAAAAAGAATAAGAATAAACAGCTGATACCGTCCAAAGCTGCCAATTTTCTCAAAGACATCGTCCGTCGACAAAGCCATTTCTGAGATAAGAATAACTGGCAAAAGTAAGCCAGGTAGTAAGTTATTCAGTCAGTCACTATGTAAGTCAGTCAGTCAGACAGTCAGACAGTCAGACAGTCAGCCAGTCTGTCTGTCTGTCTGTCTGTCTGTCTGTCTTTCTGTCTTTCTGTCTTTCTGTCTTTCTGTCTTTCTGTCATTCATTCATTCATTCATTCATTCATTCATTCATTCATTCATTCATTCATTCATTCATTCATTCATTCATTCATTCAGTCTGTCACTCTGTCAGTCAGTCAGTCAGTCAGTCAGTCAGTCAGTCAGTCAGTCAGTCAGTCAGTCAGTCAGTCAGTCAATCAGCCAGTCAATAAACGGTCTATTATTTAAATTACAACAATTAAATATCGTTATCTTTTAACTACCCTGATCTTGTATTTATAATACAATGTGCAAATAATGCAAATACTGCTTAACGGATAGTGCGTTTACACGTTTGGTAAAACTGACTTGTTAGTTTTATTATAGATTGTTTGGAGTAAGCATCGGAATTTTCGTTCCACCTCAACTAATTTACCTTATGTTAAAAATTGTGACACAAGGAATTGCTCCACGTTCCTCGCCATGCTAAGCGTGCCACGCTCGAGGCTGTCGAGTTATCGATGCACCGGGAATTTGAGAGGCACGAAAGAAGCTCAAGAGTGTAAAAATGAAATGAATGAATTATCCTCGCAGTGTGTTAGTAATTTAAGCAATTGCATTTTTTAGCCTGAAAATAAATTCAAGGTTACAACGGGATTGGAACCCATGGCCTTCGCGATACCGGTGCGTTGCTCTACTAACTGAGCTATGAAGCCTTGATACGTTGGGAGCAGTATTTGTGGGTTCTAATATCCTGGTTCTAATATCCTTGACGTATATATATAAAATATATGAATATATGAAAGGCATATATGAACTACGGATTAATGATCATCGCAGTTTGTAAGCAATTTAAACAATTGTATTTTTTGGCCTGAAAAAATCTCAAGGCTGTGCTACAACGGGATTCGAATTCATGACCTCCGCGATACCGGTGTGTAGCTCTACCACCTATCGTGTATATAAGATACCAATAAAAATAATAGCGTAACTATGCTAGCAGTGCTTTGGCCGATTTGTTTGTACCAAAAATGTTAACTCCAATTGGTCTGAATGGCTGTCGTCAGTGAGACGAAAGTCATGCATGCGACAAAAATAATTAAGTACAGATAATTGTTCTCGGCTCCCCGGAGGGGGAGGGTGCGGACACTCTGAAAATTTGGATAGAGTTGTTCAGCGCACTTCCTACCCTTAGACTTAAATGTGCGGGTTTGGCTTACTCTATTTCAGGACCTGACCCCAAAACCACCCATATTACAGCAAGGCTGAAACTACGTGAAAAAGTTGACTCTGCGAGTCCAACACGACCAGAACCGATAAAACAGCTGTTTCATCCTTTTGGTTCTCGTCAGCACGGTGAAGCAGATTTAAATAACGCCAGCGCAAGTGTTAGCGCAAATAAATTGCACAATGACCCGTACACTATATCATGTTCCGTACTTTGAACTCACTTAGCCCAGAATCACGCGCTGCCACTTCACTTTTTTAGGGAACAAAGAAACGATGGTGTCTCTCAAAGCAAAATAGTCAACAAATTAGGATCTCTTGCAGACCCTATGTTGAGCAGCATTATTCTTGGCGGTTCCTTGCTGTTTGGAGTTTTATAAAAATCCATACCCTGCGTTAACACTTTAGAATGCCTGACGTTATTAAATCGCACTTCTCAAGAGATGAAGAATAAAAATCACAATTTCAAGAATTATGCCTATAATATTGAATTACTTACCATATCCTATTTAAGACCAAAATGGTCAAAATTTAAGCCCCTATTTCAGATCAAAACAGCTTGAGTACCATACCATTTGGGGCCGCACAAACCAACATAGCTTATACATGGGAGTACTCCGAAATCAAAGGTCCTTTGGGCTGTCTCGTGTCTCTTTTCAATATTTTTGTGTAATTTGTGATTTCAGTGTTAAAACGTTAAACCAGAAGGTATAGCCTCGTTTTGGTGCTAAGTTTGTTTTCGTTCTATAATTTTATAAAATGACTGTTCTTTTATAATTCTTTTTGATGTATTGATGTCTTGTTTCTTTTGTTTTTGTAAAGTTCTCAGGCTCATAGGCTAGTTTCTACCAGGTAGTTTTGTTTCGTCTTAAACTCAACCTGACAGTTGCAATTCGCTAAGGGTGCAGAGGATTGCAAAGAAGGGGCATTCCAAAATAGGAAAAAATAGCTGCCCCCTTTCTTTGTCCGTGGTATATGTTTAATTAGTATATACACACTCGGTGATCTTGGCTATTCCAGCAATCTGATTGGTTCGCTATCTCGAGCTAATGCGGCATTATTCACTCGCTACCGAGTGGATAATGCATTATCCCATAAAACATACATGTAAACAAAATGGCCGGCGTATTACTCGCGTTTCGCTAGCGTTTCAGAATCAAAAATAGTGAAAATAAAAGACGACAGCGAGCCAGAAAACATCAAGAAGGCAACGAACTCTGGCCTAAAAGTTTTTAAAGATAAGTGAAGAAGTCATGTTTTGCAAACAAGTGTTTTTCAGTTTGTTTATAGAGATCATTACCGTGATCAATTCGACCTATCGCTAAATAGGCAGCAATTAATCTTCACGAGTACAATTTGTCTCATTACGAGTATTTTTGTAGACTGGTTTGCCTGACAGAACGAATTTCTCACCGAAATCGAGGAAATAGAAAAAGAAGAATTGAAGTTTTATATCTCCGAGAGAAAACAAGACAGGTCACATTACAACAAGGCAACACTCACCTCAATAGACCTCTTTAGCTACGTATGTAAATTGCCCATTTCAGATCATGTGATGTTCTCCGGGGAATTGTTCCTTTGTCTATCTGGAAATTATTCATTCATTTCCACGTGAATTTGCTTGAATTTGAAAGAGATAATTCTCAAGGGTAACATCACGTGGTCTGAAATGGGACAACAAACAAACGAAGCTAAAGAGGTCTATTCGAGCCGCCATTGACAGGCACCTTCCCAACGAGCCAAACAACAAGCCTTTCTCGATAGCTTCGAAAACTTTGTTTGATCAGTTATCGATTTTCAAGCAGACTTTCGATTAAAGTTGCCGATTTGAACTGTGTAAAAGGACCATTTTGACGAGGATTTTATCGAAGATTGTGTATTTGCCATGTTAAAAGAATCTGTAAATAGTTTTGTACGTGTTTCACGCATGAATTGAGACGTCAAATTAGACGTCAATAAAATTGCCTTTCATAGGTTTCCTTTTGAAAATGTCTAGATTGTCTGTTTTGAGATCACTTCGTGTGTATGTACTAAAACAATTATTCTTTTCAATCTCGGTGAATAGCGGCAGAATATTTACCTCGCCGCTACGCGGCTCGGTAAATATTCTGCCACTATTCACCTCGATTTCAAAGAATAATTGTTAAGTGTAAGATCAATGTAAGATATTGACTTTGATCAGTAGTAGAGAGTATTCTGGTCTCGAATTGTCACTATTCGTTATCGTCGCTATTTAGGACTATTCATCACTATTTGCAACTATTCGTTAGTATTTGGAACTATAGTATTTGTCACTTTTCGTTGCTATTCGCCACTATTCAACTACTATTCGCTACTAGTTGCCATCGTATCAGGTCGTGTATATTGGATATGGATGACTTATCACATACTATTCGCGACTATTCGTACTATTCGCGACTATGTGCTATTCGATTTTTCCAGACATCTATTTAGACCAAGCCGTCATTCAACACAGGAGCTTTTTAGTCAGAGAAGCGTGTACTCGACATCAGACTGAGGCTGTTTGGTGAAGAACATCGAAAGACTGCTGACAGCTTCCATAAAGTAGGGGTTACACAACATTCACTGGGCGACTACATCTCCGTTCTTGAGCCCAAGAATCATGCACTTCATATCAGACGGAAACTGTTTGGTGAAAACCATTCAGAGACTGCCAACAGCTATCTTTCAGTGGGGGTTACACAACATTCAGTTGGAGACTACAACTCTGCTCTCGTTACCAAAACGGGTGCACTTGAAATCAGACGGAAAACTGTTTGGTGAGCGTGATTAACAACAACCATGAAGTCAGGGTTACACAACATTCACTAGGAGACTACAACTCTGCTGATGTAATGTATATGAAATGATTCATATATGAACTGCGGATATATATGAAGGTGATATGTGATCTTCGCAGTGAATTTCCAATTTAAGCAATTGGAATAAAGAAGCCTGAAAAAAATCAGGGCTTCAACGGGATTCGAACCCGTGACCTCCGCGATACCGGTGCGATGCTCTACCAACTGAGCTATGAAGCCACACATTGGGAGCGAGGTCAATTGTGAGTTCATATTTTTTTGGTAGAGCATCGCACCGGTATCGCGGAGGTCACGGGTTCGAATCCCGTTGAAGCCCTGATTTTTTTTCAGGCTTCTTTATTCCAATTGCTTAAATTGGAAATTCACTGCGAAGATCACATATCACCTTTACAACTCTGCTCTTGCCTATGAGAAGTGTTCACGTGATATCATACTGAGACTGTTTGGAAAAAAAACTTTCAACGACCACTTACAGCTACCATTCAGTAGGTGTAACACAAACAACATTAACTTGCCGACTACAAACACAGCATGAAAACATAACTTTACTGCGGTGTAAAGCTGAAGTAAAAAAAAATTTGGAATTTAATCAGCTTTACGCGACCTTTACATTTTTTAAAGCTGACCTTTAAACCAGCTTTACACTCATGTCTAAAGCTGACTTAAAGATATTGAAACATTTAAACCACATTTACACCAGGTTTACGCACGGTAGCGTAAATGTCAGGTTTAACACCTTTAAGAACCTTTAATTGATGGCGTAAAGTTGGGTGACCAGCTTTAAGGAGATTTAAGCCACCTTTAATTTTCCGTAAATCTCCATTTTCGTGCTGTGAAATTGTCCGCTCTTAAGTCCAAGAAGCGAGCGCTTTATATCAGATGGAAACTGTTTGGTGAAGGATATTGATATACTGTCTCTGATATTCAGAGACAGCTGACAGCTGCCATTCAGTAGGGGTGTTACACATCATTCACTGGGCGACTACATCTCTGCTCTGGATCCGAATCCAAGCTTGTACTTGATATCAGTCTGAAACTGTTTGGTGAAGAACATTCAGAGATGGCTGAGAGCTATCATTCAGTAAGGGCTACACGACATTCACTGGGCAACTACATCTCCACTCTGAAGTCCAAGAAGCGCGCGCATGATATTAGAATGAAAGTGATTGGTGAAGAACACTTACAGACTGCTGACAGCTACCATTCAAAAGGGGTTACACAACATTCACTGGGAGCCTACATCTCTTGTCTCTAGTCAGACAAGCGTGCATTCGACATCAGAATAAAGCTGTTTGGTGACTGAGGACACCCAAAAACGGTTACAGCAATCGTTCAGTATTCTTTCTTATCAGTATTGTTTCTCATTTTTAGCTCATTACCGGGTGAGTATACTGAATCATTACGAAAGTAAGTATATGAAACTTTATTTAAACAGGGTGGGTCATTCAGGCGGAAGATTGCCTTGTGGTATCTATAGGTGCGCTGCATCTAAAACTTACATCACATTAAAATTTAAGATTAAAAATAGAACTCCTTATTACAATGCTATTACAAAAAGAGGCTAAAATATACTTTACCAAAAAGCTATTATAACAGGAAATGTTTCTCTAGGCTGTAAAAAGCTTGTATGTTATCTACGCTTGCAACTTTCGCGCCTCTAAAAAGAAAGGTGTTTTTAGACGATTTACTATTTCCGGATATGGGGAAAGCAGAGACCGGGGAAAATTTTGCTGGGATAATTTTAAGTCTTCTCTTTTTCATATGCGAGAAATAAAAATGGCGACCATGCGGGAAAACGAAATGATAAAACACTCGGGAAACAAAATGACAAAACAAGCGGGAAGACAAAATTACAAAACAGGCGAGACAACAAAATGACAGAACAAAATATTATTTATGATTTTTTACCAAAAAAGAACGTCCTCTCTATTTTTGACGCAAATGAACGCAAGAGGAATTGAGCGTCACTCGAAGCACTCGTCCCCCACCTTCTTGCGCCGACCGTTAAATTGCGCTGTTTTCGATTTCTTTTGTGATTTATTGCCCGCTTTCTACGATCCAAGAACAATGTCAGAAAATAGAGTACATGTTTCTTGCGACGAAAACGCTGAAAATGGAAATACCGGAATGTTTGTAACGAAATAGCATTCCCAAGGTAAATTACACCAAGGTAAACTCACCGCGGGAATACGTTACCGGGGTGTTTGCCGTCACAGACTTAATACATTACCAAGGTCATTAATCTTTCATACTGTTTTCGGCGCGAAATGCGAAAATGGATAATTCGAGGGTGCTTGCTAGCATCATCTCGCTTTTATTATTTATACTGTTTCGACAGTCCTCTATTGCTTTGTTATGTCAGTGTTTCAGACACCGAAGAATTAGAAGGCGAAGACTCCGTTTTTATAAATCTCCTTGTTGGATGTTTCTAGGCCTAGAGATTAAATCGAAATACATATAAGAAAATGCACTATAGATCTTCTTTGACTTGTGTTGTATTTAAACGCCAAATTTCCAAAAAAAAGTAGCTTATACTTACAAATCAGCAAGCCATCCAGCCACGATTCTAAGAAAGACCACGCTTTTGCTGCCTTGAACACACAAAGTTGACCTCCGGAAATCTAAACCATATTTAATTTCAAATTTCTCTGTTTATTTTATTTGCATATCTTTGAGGTTTGCCTCGCGATCGGTCATTTTATCTTGGGGTACTTGAAAAACCTACCTATTTACCTCGGTAACTTGCATGGGCGATTCTTTTGTTCTTTTTGATGTATCCATGGAAATACACCGCGATAAATTTACCTTGGGAAATGTTGGTCACACACGATTTGTGAGTTTTCCGAGGTAAAGAGCCCATTTACCACGGTAAAAGGACGATGTGTAACCTCAACTGTATAAGTTTGACACACTACACTTGACACTTAAGCTATTCTATACTTGAAACCCTACACTGCTACACAGATCAAGTAATTTGTTCCAGTCAACTCTTGTCATGTTAATTACATTTTATGCAGTCGCGAAGAACCTTTCGGTAACGATTCTCGCATCGCGACCGCAATCCTCAACTCGAAAAAAATCTCTGAACTTTTCTAAGCGCAATAATCAGGAAAAGAAGAGCTACAATCGAAGCGATCACGCGTTCAGGATCCATGACGGATTTCTTGTCACGCGAGGGGAAAAAGAAACATTTGAGAAACGTCCTGACTGTCACGGGAAAAGGAAAAAGAAACATTTAAGGAATGTCTATATTTATTCTCGCGTTTTGTTTACTAACGCAGCTGACTGACTTTATCTCAGTGCGCTGATAAACATTTCTTGATTATCAAAATCTATAATCAGAGGGCTAGTTTCGTGGTCTGTATGTTTTTTTTTCACTTCTAAAATAAAAGTTGACTAAGAATCTAACATTTCGCAATGATTGGAAGTAAAATCATAAAACGCATGGGTCTGTTTGGAAAGGAAGGTTTTTTTTTAAATAAAAGTTAATAAAATAGTTAGGTGCCATGTTCACGGCAAAGCCACTGCCCGGCTACTTTTCACATGCGAACAGAAATCAAGTTATCGCCGCGTAGAACACAAAGCAAACTACTCTCCGGCAGTTAGAAAGGACTAATACAAAGTATAAACGAAAGAGATAAATTATATTTGACGAGTTTTATTAGATTCGGTAGACAGAATTTTTTTTTAAAAGGTGTAAACAACTAAAGGACTAACTGAGACCGTTTGACCTTGTATCGTTTGTCGGATGCCACGCTACTTTAATACGCACTATCAAAACAATTTCAGGAAATTAAATGTCAATCAAATTGCGTTTTCGATGAGGTATCAGAACACGCAAGACTTGTACGACACGTACATTTCTTTCTGTAAAAAGAAAATTCACACAATCACAAATCACGCATTTTGTTACTTTAGCGATAAGTTATTAAACAAGTCGACGGTTTGCAAGAGTAGCAAATCCAGATCAGCCAATGAATGGCGGTCAACATTGTCCATTTCCATCGACAAGCGCCATATTTTATCGTCCAGCTACTACACTGGCGAGAAGCACGCCATCGCCTCAGTCTTCAGTTCCAAGTGATGTCGAAGTACTTGCTACGGCAAACACAAAAACGAAAAAACCTCGCTTTAAGTCTGCTGACTGGACTGAGGAAGAAACGAACGAAGTTCTTGAAGCGTGGGCGCCAAAATTTAGTAAGCTGTGGGGAGTTTCACAAACAGAAAAAATCAAACTCTGGAATGATATCTATTCTTTGTATAAAGAAAGGTGTCCAGAAAGCCAGAGAATGCTACAGCAGGTGAAGTAACGGCAGCAGAATCTAGAGTACGAGTTTAAGCAGTTAAAGCAGCGGTCTCGCTCGACTGGAGAAGCTGGAATTCAGAAAATTATAGAAGGCTTCCCCTATTTCGACATCTTTGTTGAGGTGCCGGTGGTGGGACATCGATCCATCTAAAACGGCAATCAAATGAGTCACTACTTTTACCTCAGAGCCGAGTGTTAACGAGGCTTCGCAAATCGAAATTGTAAATGTTTCTCCACAGGCAGACAAGGCTCTGTGTTTGACAAATGAAAGCAAGGGACCGCGGACGAAAATGCTGCTGGTGTACGTAGGAGCTACTGTGTTTGAGACCGTGTGACGTAAGCGTCACGGTACGCGCTATTTGATCCCATACATTCACTGCAATTTGTAACGACTGACCTCGGCTTAATCCAACTGATCGCAAGAAATGCTCCATAAAATACTGGATTTTGCATCTTTTAATCCCAAATTGTGATCTACTGTAAGCCAGATAAATAAAGTTCACTTATCATTTTTCTTTTGGGAGGTATTTTACGATTTTATGGGTTTTTTTGGACGTTAATTCCTCGCTAGCCGTCACCGACCCCAAACAAAAGTAAGAGAAAGAGACAAGGCAGGCAACTTCGATGGCCCGCCGAGACCGACAGCCTCCAGAATTTGTCCATTTTCTCCCACTTCCACGCGTTGCTCGCCATCCAGCCTCAGGCAAATAGAAGGTGGATAATTTTCAAAGGTCTGTGCCAAAAATCGTTCCAATCGCTCGGTTTTAACGTGCTTAAAAGCCGCCGCGAATTTTCAAGTTCCCTGCGAAATCGCCATCGTCAAAGGATATGGGCCAAAACGGTCGATCATAACGCTGATATCAAATTCGAACCAACGGTCAGATTACGCAAGCTAGTGACAAAATCAACCTTTGCCACATCCCCCAGCGCACGGCGCGTCCGTTCAATAATAATTCATCTTGTATATTGCTTATATTGCACGAAAGTACAATGTTTTCAAAGATTCTGTAACAACCCTGGCCAAAATCATTCCCAGTTACTATATGGGAGAGGGGTTTTCGTCGGACACGCCGTGCGCTGGGGGATGTGGCAAAGGTTGATTTTGTCGCTAGCTTGCGTAATCTGACCGTTGGTTCGAATTTGATATCGGCGTTATGATCGACCGTTTTGGCCCATATCCTTTGACGATGGCGATTTCGCAGGGAACTTGAAAATTCGCGGCGGCTTTTAAGCACGTTAAAACCGAGCGATTGGAACAATTTTTGGCACAGACCTTTGAAAATTATCCACCTTCTATTTGCCTGAGGCTGGATGGCGAGCGACGCGTGGAAGTGGGAGAAAATGGACAAATTCTGGAGGCTGTCGGTCTCGGCGGGCCATCGAAGTGGGAGAGGACAAAACATGGACCCCTGGTCCATGGACCCCCTCTTTGGACCGGGTCCATGGACCCCCTTCATGGACCGGGTCCATGGACCCCCTCCATGGACCGGGTCCATGGACCCCCATTTTTTTTTTTTTTCTGTTTCATTTCTTGTTTTCATTTCTTTTTTCTATTCTTCTAGTTTGTCTTTTTTTTTTAAGAAAAAAAAAAATAAAAAAAAATACATAAATAACACAAAGCCAAATGATCACAGTGACTGGGTCCAAAAAAAAAAATAATAAATAAATAAAAGAGTAAATAACACAAAGCCAAATCACAGTGACTGGGTCCATGGACACCCTATTTTTCCATCTTTCAAAATAAGTTGTTTTTTTGCTGGCAACGAGAGTCAGCACGTGTTTGTTCATTTGATGATTGCATACATGACGTGCTCATCGCCCATGTGCGATTGCTTGCAGCATGGCGGAGGCGGAGTCCATGAGTAGCGAAGGAGGTAAACAATGCTTTATTTGAGATTCCTATCGCCTCGTTTGCTTTGTTGTATCTTATAAAGCTTTTACTTATGTTTTCCTACATTTCTTGTAGATGAATACAGTGGTGTGCTGGATCCGTCGCCAAAAAGGTTAGTCGTGATTAAAGAATAGTGACAGGCCTGCACTGACTCCCTACGTAATAATTTAAGCTGAAGAAGTTGGTATCGGACCACTCACATCAAGGGAATAATCGCTAACATTCCGCGACAAATTTTGAAAACCCTGAAATTTTAATACTAGTAAATGGTGACGTGTTATAAATTTCATTGATTGTTTTTCAGAATTCCAGAAATTCCAAAACCCATCGAGATATCAAGCTCTTCTGATGTCGAGAATGAGGACTCAGCTTTAATGTGAGTGCCTTATATTGAGTAATAATGCCAGCAGATCAAGAACATGCTCTATTGACAAAAAAAGGCAGGGGGGGGGGGGGGGGGGGTGGATCTGCCACTGAATCTTTCCCATTTTATATTACAGTACCAGATGTAAGACAGCTCTTAACAGTACATTAGATGACCGAAATTAAGGGAAGTGTAAATAATACAATGAATTCATTTGTCCTTGTAGGTTATCTGATGACATGTATTGTTCTTTACCATCGGATGAGGATGATGATAACAGTGAAATTGAGGTTAGATTTCAGACTTATATACTATTCTTTATTCATTTGGCGTAGAAAAATGACCGAAATAACTTAATTTTTGCACTGTATTTTTAATCTTTTGTTAAATACTCTTTGAAATGCCTAAAATTGCAAGGGGTGTTCAAAAACTTGATCAAAGTAGCACTTTAAAGTGTGTTTAGTTAGATAATATTTTGTAAATTATACTAAGTTTTGTCATATTGGCTAGCAGCAAAAACTGCAAATAAATCCTTGAGCTATTAGTCATAATTATACTTTGTTTTTCTTTTCTTTTGGATCAGATGGAAATTAAGACAGAAGCCTCTCCAATCAAATCAAACCAGACTCAATTTGTTGCTTACAAGGGTGACCAAGAGTGCAGGCTGATAAAGCATCTAGAGAGCTCTGAAAACCCTTTCATTGTACCACTTCTAATGAACTGCAGAAAGGATAATCCGGAACTTGTCAGCAAAACAGTGTCATGTGGAATGCAACAAAATGCTAACCTGCTAATTAATCTCGATGAGCTGGAAGAGAGGGAAGACATACATAGCGATGACAATGGTGTGTGGACCCAAAAGGCATGCAAAACAAAGTATTTTATCACCAGCCAGGCTGAGAACCATCGTGTTGTGGGGCTGACTAAAGTCTCAAAAGAGGAGCAATCAGACATAACTGTGCGGAGGTGTAGTTACGTTAACAAGTCCTGTCCTAGTTATCATAAGCTTATGGTAACTGTTGAGTATGGGAAGGAAATCGAGTGCTGGTACCCCATAGTCTTTCTGCAGTACCGTTATGATGGGGATGAAGTACCATTCGTGGTAACATCTGATGGAAATCGAAAACAACAAAATGCAAAGCCCCATGTGCGCACAAAAGCAAGCACAAAGCGTAAAGCTGCAGATAATCTCAAAGGAAATGATGGTCCAAAGAGAGCTTTATTCAGGACTGTCAAGGACGTTGGTGGGGTCTTAGGTGTGGAAAACCTTGGCACATTGCCAAGAAATGAAAGGCAAATCAAGTATTTGAAGAAAAAACATTTGGATACAGGAGACTCTAAATCTTCTGGGGACCCCTTGGCCACTGTCATTGAGTTGCAAAAAGCTGTTTTGCCAGGTTTTATTAGAGATGTTGTTTGTAATGATTTGCCAACAGTTATATTGTTTACTGACCAGCAGATTGACAACCTGGTGAAGTTTTGTTGTTTAAAGAAAGAAGGGTATGTGTCAGAACTTGGAGTGGACTTGACCTTTCAGCTGGGGCCATTTTATCTGCTGGTGACAAGTTATAAGAACACCCTACTGGAAGTAAAGGAAACAAAGCATTCACCTTCATTTCTGGGTCCCATGATGATTTGTCTGACTAAGAACCATCAGACATATCTATCTTTTGTTCACCGCCTGGTAAGAGAAGTACCAGGGTTTTCCAATTACCTGCATGTGTATGGAACTGATGGTGAAGATGCGTTGGTTAATTCTCTGGCTGCAGGCTTTCAAGGTGCCTCTCACCTTCTGTGCTACATTCATTGCAAGAAGAATATTCAGCAGAAAATACAACAAATTGGTTTATCTGAGGGGCTAGCGAAGCGTATTTGCTGTGATCTGTTTGCCAGAAGTGGCTTGGTTTGGTCCAAATCAGATGCAGAATTTGAAGAACGGGCCTCACTTCTTATTGAAGAATGGGATGCCCTAGAGAGGAGTGAGCGCCAAGGAGAGCCAAAATTCTCTGCATACTTTTTGGCTAACAAGAAAGAAGATATGAAGGGTAAAATTTGCAAGTTTGTGGTTGAGGCCTTGGGTGTAGGTGATGGTCCTTACACCCAAAACATTCCTGAGTCTGTCAATGACCTAATATAGGACTGGAACAATTTCAAGGCCCAAGAGATGGATAAGCTTATCCTGTCCCTTTATGATGCAGTTCAAAGCTTTAATGAAGAGGAAGAGTTAGCATGGTTTGGCCTCTCAGAGAAATGGAATGTTCGGAAAGAATTCCAGCACCTATGCCCCCCACCATTCACCAGCCTTTCCCCTGATGAACGTCAGGCAGAAATGTCTAGAGTACGTCGCATAAGGCCTGATGCAGCTGCCTACAAGAACTGCAAGTCATTCAAGTTCCAGAGTAGACACTTACATGTAACACAAACAGAAGCCAGTAAGGATAAGGTAGGAAGTTTATTATCATCAATTGTATTTACATTATTATTTTATGGATTTGACTACTAGTTTTTAAAGTGCTGCTACGACCAATTTTTCACCCCTTGCAATTTTAGGAATTTTTTCCTTTTTTTAAATAACTGTATTAGTTACAGAGATATTAAAACTTTAAAAATGTGTAAAATATGCAAATAAGTGGACTGATGATTTACTCAACTTGAGTCATGGTCAGTTTCACTGCACAGACCAATGAAACTTAGCAGACTAATTGTTCTTTAGGTGACATGCTTTGTTTTCCAGTCTCCATCATTCTGTTTTCAATATGTTAGTAATTTTCAGTTCGAAAAAATGTCAAGACAACTGCCAAAACCATTTATATGTTTTCCAGATCATGCATATGAACCGTCATTGGCAAATATCAAAATGGAAATGGAAGGCCTAAATTGGCCCAAAAAGATTTTATCATCAGGGGGCCCAGAATAGATGCTGCCAGTATGTTGCCAAGGCAACAAGATTGTTTAATAGCTAATATTGTACAGTATTACCACAAAGAATCAAACATTTCTGATGCAAATAGGCAGTGATATATCTTTCTTCATATTGAATCAAAATTTGGTTGAGCAATGTGGATATCAAAATACATCAGCATTGGTATTAGACACAAGTTAAAGAATTTGTGTTATTAATATTGATTTTTTGCAGAGCCAAGACCAACCCCCAGTGCTAACATTTCCTCCAAATGTTGTGGAAGCTCTAGAAAAGCACTTTAGCAGGGAGGAAGTTTCTGGATTAACAGTCAAAGCAGATGCCTTGATAGCCAATGGGCGATTTAGAGAGGGATTTCAGGAGGGAGCTTACCTCGTGGATAGTGGTGGAAGTTCGCCTTACAAGGTGATCTGCTATAAGAGTGGGAAAACAACATGTTCATGTTCATTCTTTGGCAGAAACAATCTCTGTTTTCATGCCCTGGCGATTGCCAAGCACAAGAACAGGCTTCCTGGACTGCTGAAACAGTACCCTGGACGGAACCTGAACACCCTGGCTACCAACACAGCACCGAAGGGTGTTGGAGGAAAAGCCCCTCCCCGAAAGAAGGCGTCAACAGCCACAGATGCCCTGCCTAGTAGTAGTAGTGCTGAAGATGTCTCTGACCATCTTTCTGTGGAACAGGTTGACACTACCAAGATCATCATTCGCAGAAATGAAAGACCGTCAGATCCCCCAATCACTGCTCCCCTTGTTGTCAAGAAAATAGCAGGGGGAATTAGAAAGTGTGCCGGTTGCAAAAGAGAAATTAAAAGCCCTGTGGTGGGATTTAACAGTGATGAAGACTCACATTATTGCCTTTGCCGCTACGAGGCATACTACTATTGGAACAAGCACACTGGGTCATACAAACTGGCATCTGGTACAAGACATTACCACATGAACCCAGTGTGCACCAAAGCCCACCAAATTGTAACCCAAAAAATCTCTTTGGGGAGTGCTGATCAACAGCCACAAGGGCTACTTGAACTGCTAAAGGACAGGTTCATTGAGTTTAGGATAACGCAATAAGAACACTACTAGACCTGTTCAGAAACTCTGTTCTTCTGTTTATTTTGTGAAAGATCCATAGAGGGGTCGTCCGGGGGGGGGGGGGGGGGGGGGGGATAAGACATCACTGAAAGGGGCTATGTCACCAAAAAATTAAGACATCTTTGTAATAATTGTATCAAATGCTGCTTTAAATTGAATGAAACCCCAAGATAAGTTACAAGCAACTAAGAGGAGCTTGAGATGGCTGTTAATGACAAACTTGAAAAATTTAAGATAAATTGTTTCAGTTGTGTCACTGGTGACAATGTTCCTTTTAAGAGTTAAGGTAACTGTAATGTAAACACCAGAAAAATCATTGGTTATTTATCCAAAGATTGGTTGTTGTGTGAGTTTTACTTTGGGTCTAGTACATGTATAATAAGCTTCTGACGAGAATTATATTGGTATATAGCTAGAATTTTTCAGTGCGTGCACTTATTGGCTTATTTGAATCAAGCTATTTAAATAATGTGGGCAACACTGCAAAACAACAGTAACAGTGCAGTGTTGCCCTCGAATGTCGACAGATGAGCCCCATTCTTTTAGTCTTCATCGTGCTTACATCCCTTGGGAACAGTCATTAGGTAAAAATGTAAAGAGATATTTCTTAACTTATTTCTTATTTCTTAACTATAGTGACACTAGAACCAAGGTAGAACAGAAGTGTTTCGAACATGCCTCAACATTCTGTTCGGGGAGAATGTTTGTCAGTGTAAAGGTTAAAGTTTTGGGGTATTCTAATTGACAGTTCAATACCAAATTCTTTTTAAGAATATACCATATCAATGTTTGTTGCTGTTGTACAAGATGATGATTTTGTACAAGAAGATGATATATTGAGTATGATTTAACAAATTTGAGAATTTAAAAATGTTTATTTACCAGTTTTAATATGTTAATATATAATAAGAGATTGTTTGCAAGGATTTAATATTTCACCGTTACTGTTACACTTGCTGATTCCCACCAAAATTAATGGTTTCACTGCGAATAAGTTTATAAATTAAATTTAGTATGTCAATTTAGATACAAATTATTTAATGGCATTATTTATATTAATTTTATATAATTTATTAATTTTAATTATAAATATTAATAATATTGACCATATATAAATCACTTTAATTTATTATTATTATAATAAAAATATTAAAAAAAGAAATCACTGTGATTTGGCTTTGTGTTATTTATGTATTTTTTTTTATTTTTTTTTTCTTAAAAAAAAAAGACAAACTAGAAGAATAGAAAAAAGAAATGAAAACAAGAAATGAAACAGAAAAAAAAAAAATGGGGGTCCATGGACCCGGTCCATGGAGGGGGTCCATGGACCCGGTCCATGAAGGGGGTCCATGGACCCGGTCCAAAGAGGGGGTCCATGGACCAGGGGTCCATGTTTTGTCCTCTCCCCATCGAAGTTGCCTGCCTTGTCTCTTTCTCTTACTATTGTTTGGGGTCGGTGACGGCTAGCGAGGAATTAACGTCCAAAAAAAACAAATCGTAAAATACCTCCCAAAAGAAAAATGATAAGTGAACTTTATTTATCTGGCTTACAGTAGATCACAATTTGGGATTAAAAGATGCAAAATCCAGTATTTTATGGAGCATTTCTTGCGATCAGCTGGAACAAGCCGAGGTCAGTCGTTACAAATTACAGTGAATGTATGGGATCAAATAGCGCGTACCGTGACGCACGGTCTCAAACACAGAGCCTTGTCTGCCTGTGGTTTCTCTCCATGAATCAGAACCGCCTGAGAAAAGAAAGGCGAGAAAGTAACGACTCCAGACTGGCAGAGTTCTTTTATTGAAATGTTTGAAAAGAGTATGGAACAGGACAACGCGAAACTGAACGAAAATGTTCCGTGACGCCCAGAGCAGGCAAATGGAACAAACAAACGCCATACTTGCTGGCTTAAACGACATTTTTAAAGATTTAGCATCAAAATAATTGTCTTTATCTAATCGTTTATTTTCTGTTATTGGATCGTTGTTATCCGTGCCATAGGTCGCACTTTTCAAAACAAATGTTGTGCAATACTCACGTAGCAATCACAGTCTTCTTTAGGGTCTCGTTTTTCTGTTCAACCCTTTTCAACGCACTGTTGGACAGCTAAGAATTTGCTCGTTCGCTGCAAGTTCATAAAAAAACGCCATCTCTTCTGCGTGCATTGCGTGTCGTTTATTTACAGATAACGTCAACGCTTTATATCATCGTGCGAGTGCACCGAATTAGCTCGAATTTGTTGCGCTTGATAGACCGATCAGAAGAACCGCATAAGACTGTGAACTAACTACACCAATAAACGTAAAAGAAAAGAAATCAATTTTAAGAACAGTAAAGCGTGCCTATATTTCACATAATAAGCCCTTTACAATAATAATAATAATAATAATAATAATAATAATAATAATAATAATAATAATAATAAAAAAAAAAAAATCAAAACTTTATTGAGCACTTTTCATACAAAATTGAATCTTAGGTGTATGTGGTTAAAAATATATAGATACAAAATTTTGCTTGTCCTTAAGTTCTTCCCATGAAATAATGTCAGTAAAAATTTGAATAACCTACCTATAATAATAATTTAAAAAACAACTAGTGTTTACACGATGGCTCCCTCCTGGGTTTCAACGTCAATATCAATGTTCTTAAAGTCACAAAAGGCTTTCCTTCTAGCTCTTGAACCTCTTAGACTAATAATAATAGAACCTCTTAGAATAATAATAATAATAATAATAATAATAATAATAATAATAATAATAATAATAATAATAATAATAATAATAATAATAATAATAATAATAATAATAATAATAATGCAGTTTGATAAACCAGCGGGCTGCGACCTCTTTGTAAGAAACATTATCTGTTCTTTGATATGAAATTCCGGCGGCCTCACAAAGCAAATGTTGATATGGCGGGAAAATTCCGCGGCCTCACAAAGCAAACACGCATGGAATGGTCCATGGAATGCACTTTCTCCCCATCGCATATTCTCGTGTCGTCATGACAACGTCATGACGGTCATGACAACGTCATGACGACACGAGACAAAAAGGAGTACGACCCAGTACGTGAACGCGTTTTTCTTAAGTATTCGAGAAGTATCGCGTGACCAGCGTGACCAGTGCATGCGTGATGTCAGTAAAATGGTTGCCTTTAAACTGCTTGGCAGATTATTTTGATATGTACACTACAGTCTATCATATCGAACCCCGTTAGACCGAAATCCCCATTGCAACGAACGATATTCTTCAGCCCGGCCAAAGTTACTAGTAGTAACTGTATTGGACAAGATAAAGACCCCTCACCATTCAACGAACGCATTTAGTTTTTATGTTAAACTTTTATGTACGCTTTTTAGTGGCTATACCAATGATTTCTCGTCAGTATACAGAACACAACTTACTAGATATATAAGGGTTATTAAAAGATAGCTTGTAAACCATTTGTTACCTAGGATAACAAATGAAATTTTCAAAACGACTGTACATGATCGTGTTGTGCATGCAGCAGTGCCACGGTCGGATTCGATAACAGTCACGATATTTTTAAACCGGACCGGTGAATTTCGCGGATGCTCAATTCATTCAAATTGGCGTACAACAGAAAACAAACTGCAGCTAAGACTTTAGAATATAAAACTTACCTGCCCTATATTCAATCAGGACCAATCAGCCTTAGACGAAATGGGAACGAAATCTCTTCCAAAAGGACTTTCAGGGTCGAAATTTATGCTTAGGACGAATTAGTCTCGGCCGGATGCTTGATAAGAAGATCGAGCTTAATAATTGCCTCCAGACAAATGACCTTTTGTGAAACAACTTAAGCTTAGGCCTAAAACATTTTGACAATCAGCTTACTGAATGAACAAACTGGGTCGAAAACTGGAACCTGTCAAAAACGCCAACATGTCAAAAAAACTGAAATACGACTGGCACGGTCACGTAAGCTACAGTGAGCTATTTTTGAATTGAAATCCATTTTGCCAAACCGTAACAACTCTATTTTTTCTGAAGTTTGAAAACCATTTGTTGTCGACTGCGAACATGTTCAATAATGGGTGGCAATAAAAAAATCGACCGGATTTCCCGCAGGGTGACACTCTTCAAGATTATCCAGTTGTGAGATGCCCAAGCCAATCACAGCATAGCTACCTTGATACTTATAATTCTTACTGATTCCTTCCATCTTTTTTCCATGCGGATGGGATGATTAACCTTTATCCTTGAATGTCATTCCGCACGTTCCAAGATGATTTAGGAAGGGAGCGTAGAAGGTGTGCATGGGGTTCTTAGTTATCAGTTAAAATCTAGGTCATTTCTTACCTGTCAGTTAAAATTTGAGCTATTCTCAGCTATCAGTTAACTTTGAAAGATCTCAGTTAACTTTCACTTCTCATTTGCTTTTGCAAACCCAAAAAAGTACACAAGCCTGAACTCTTAGACCCAAAAAATACCTGGCATTAAAATTCCCAACCCAAAAACAAGATTACAAATGTACATTGTATTGTCTTCTTAATATTAACAGTTTTTCCGGAACAGACGTCGGTGAAAAAAAGTTCCAATGAATATTTTTCTGATCCACTGATCGCAACGAAAACCCGAAAAGAAAAGTTCGCTCGGAGATAAAACCCCCCAAAAAATACGCGTATTTTCTTAAGAACTAAAAAAAAAAAACGTGACAGATCTATTGACCCAAAAAAAATACCGAGTGTGAAAATTTTCAACCCAAAAAGATACGTCGGACTCCCCCGTCATGTATACTTCGAGTACCCCCCCCCCCCCCCCACTCCCCCTGGGTTTATGCAGAAGTAGGATTTTGTTAGAAATTGTCTACTTGTGTTCAAAAGGAAGTTATAAAAGCTGTATCGCAGAAGGCAGGACAGGTTAAACCGTTATTTTGCCATAAGCTGCATTGCACGAAATTGATTCGATGTTATTTCAATGTTTTGACGTTATTCGATGTCATTTCGAATCAATTAGAGAAACACTTAGACGTACTAAAAAAGGAAACCAAAGAAACGTTTTAGCCATAAAAGACAGAGAGAACGCTTCACAAACTTACCTGACCAACCGGAGTTTGTTGGACTTTCCTTTTTCTTTGACAGAGGACGGACTATGAATTGGAATTATGAAAGAAATTATGCCCTTTTATTCATCCATGAACACATCCTTGAAGTAAAAAAAATAAACATTTTATAACGACAAGTTCACACCTTGTGCATCACTTTACTTTAGCGACGTTGTCTTGGCTGCCTTTAACGCCGCTGACCTTTTGTCGTTAACTTTGTTTTCTACGATATTTCATAAGTACAAGGTATGATTGTTTTCTTATGTCTTGTAGAAAGTAATGTACTTTGAGGCTTTGGGGCTTTTGTCCATTCCTGTTACTTTCATTCCTGTTAAACTGTTAATTGTCCATTCCTATTAAATCCATTCCAGTTTAATATATGCATTAAATTTGTATTAAACGCGTCTTCCCGTGCCTCCCTGCTACGTATCGTTTTGCACCGAAGCCGCACTATTGTGTTCTGTTTATATATTTGGGGGATAGTACAGAGGCATATGTTTTCTTTAGATTTGATCGATAATCCAGATTAATCGTTTGTTTTATTATTCGTTCGTTACTACAAAGTTTGCATTTTGACCGTACGTTTCGAAAAGCGTCGTGACTAAATTTAAAGGAATTTAATTTACGTCGAGGTGGCGAATAATCTGAATCGTCTCGAATCTTCTCCAAAATGTCGATTATTGATTGTGTTAAATGCCGTAAAAGAGCCGGAAATTTTTGGGGGTGGGGCGCGCTAATAAAAGCCTTCGGGACTGGGAGTCAATGGGTTAATGCATCGCAAATCGCTTTCAATATTATCATCTTTTCCCCTTCGCATACTTAAATGCAAAATAGTCGAATCTCGATTGATTTGTTGACTGAGTTAAGGTGGGGGTACACCCGATTTTGAGTGAAATTTTAAGAGGTTTAAGGAAGGGATAGAAGAAAGAAAATTATTTTTGAAACACCAACAGACAGTTGACCCCCACTCAAGAGCACCCCAGGTTGTCAGGGGACTGTTTGGGTGTCCATATACTAATTTTTTACTTCAAATTCTAATTTTAAAATGACATTAAATCTTTAATATTCCTTATTTCTCCAAATTTTACTAATCCTTTGAGAAAAACTCCAAAAATCCAAACATCCCCAAAAATCCCCCCCAAATTTACAAAACACCGCTTAACATAGCTTTGTGAAATGAGCATAGAGCTTCTGGATTACTTGAAACGCAGACGAGATATTCACATTAAACCAAGTTTAGCGGTGGAAAAACAGGCTTCACGTATACCCCCGCCTTAAGAACGACCTTTTCAAGAAATCCAAGATGTGACCAACATCGAGCTAAAATATATCAAGAAATCCACAAGTTCAATACGTCTACCAGAATTATAAACGAAAACAGCGATTTTATCACATTATAGGACGAAAACAAGCTTACAACCAAAACGAGGCTACGCCTCGTGGAGTCCACGAAAATGCCTCCCACATGGGAGGAAAAGAGTTGATCAACTCTTATATAATGCTATTCGCATTATGAGCGTAGCGGAGCTCCCTGGTGCGGGTGGACCGGTGAGGGTGGGACTCTGCAGTGACTCTGCTCCCAGTAACTCTACCCCGTGAGGGGGGTAGGGGGGAGCAGAGACGGGGGAGCATTTTGCTCGAAGTATTTTTCATTTTGTTTTCGTTGTTATATAAACATGTTAAAAGGCGCGTTTTAACTTGAACGAAGCTATGTAATTGTCTGCCTTTAATTGGCGAGCAACCGGGGATTTTCATCTTTCCTTTGTCCTTTACCCCGATGGGGGAAATTTGCCGAGAGCAACAAGGGATAGCAGAACTTGAATTGCTGTATCCTAGCCATACAGTATTATACGGGTTTATACTTGAGGCTTTAGAAGATCAAAAACACCCACGTCGTCAAGCTGAAGTTGACCTTGCCTCACCTGTAGCCGTATTAATTTCATTGTCACGCAATTCATGATTTGCAAAAACATCACCACCGGAGTCAGGCCAGTGATTTGAGTGTGATTTTAAGAGGCTTAAAGAAGGGACAGAAGAAAGAAATTTATTTTTGGAACAAAACCGAACTATTTTCATCTTTTCTGCTTATACTGATGCATGAACTTCATCATACAAAATAGTCGTACTCTCAAAGAGGCTTTAAGTTTTATGCAAATCGATAAAATCTGTTGATTATTTTTTTGACATTTTTTGCCGGTCTTACAAAGGAAAACTAAGGTGCCTTGATCGGCCTCTCTCAATCGTCCCGTACCTGCACGATCCCCGCACCGTACGGCAGTTGAGCCAAAGTGATAATTTATTCATGTGCACTTATCTTATATGCGTTGCTTTAATGTGTACAGTGTGTTTATTTTGTTACTTCGTTACCTTGGCACTTTGTTACCTTACGTGAGGGCTTACACGAGGTACTACCCTGCGCCAAAGCTACCTCACGTAACACGAGACAAAAAAAAAAAAAAAAGAAACACTGTATTACAACAATCACATCAACAAAGTATATACTAATATCATTGTGAATTACCTAAATTTCTAGGAAATTGTTTCTTACTTCTTTAAACTCAATCAGAAACCTTATGTAAGGTATAACACGAGTATTACCCTGATCGAACCTCTCCGCCGCAGTCAAACAGTAAACGACAAAACTGCATCTGCTTTTTAGTTCAACTCGATAAAATCTGTTGATCATATTCTTAGCATTTTTGGCGAATACAAGCTGCAATAACCGTGTAAGAGAGTGTCTCAGCATTTAGAATTAACTCAATACATTGTCACTCGCGTTTGAAATAAATAACTAAAAACTTTTCTTCGAGCAAGAACACATATAATGTATCACAAATTTATAATAAATATATGTTCAACTGTCGCTTCGTATCCTCACGTGAGATATTACACGAAGTACTACCCTGCGCCAAAGCTACCCACAGTATATTCTCGTGTTCCGTGACGTACGTCACGGTAACACGAGACAAAAATGGCTAATGTGAAGGCTTAGCTTATAGATCTGAAAGGTCAACATGAGGCACGAATGAACACAATCACCGGAAATATTTAGAATATCTTAATAGCAACTCACCTTGGTAGGTTTACCTATTTTCATTTGTATTCTGCTAAACAGGCAAGCGAGGAAGGGGACGGTGGAGCGTCACAAGGTTTTGTGACGCTGTTCAATGCAGTTTTAGGTACTGGGTATTTGTTACATAAAACACGGGCGTACAACTGACACAATAACGGCAGGGGTTTTAGTAGTAATTTCAGGAATAACGCAGCATCATTAATCCACAGTCGCAAGGTCAGTACTGTGCATGTGTTATTACTTAAACCATGCCCAATGCTTACGATAAAGTCAAGATAAATACAGGAAGGCGACTGGACAATCATGAACAGTTCAGACTGTTCAATGCGCCATCATGAGGATCAGCTGTGTTTTTTGAACTTTTGTCAATGAAGACCTACACTTTGTGTTGCCTATCATAAAGAATTTGCATCTCATTAGCGTTTAATCCTGGACATATCTGTACTCTACCCGCGAAATAAGCAATGTCTATAAAACTCATTTGCACAAAATATAATCAGTTGGCACAATTTAACAGTGAATTTAAGGTCGAAAGCGAAACAAACACATAATAATGCAATATTTACTACTTAATATAGAGTCTCATCTTAGATGTAAATATATGAAATATCATTTTAATTGCAGGTAAGAGGTTTTACACATGAAATATCATCACAGTAGTTATATAGTTATGTAGCTGCGAAAACAAACCCTGAAGAAATCCAGGCATGAACGGAATCCCTGAAAGTCATCAAAACCTTATCCTCATTTGGCACAGTTTCATTTGTTATGTCACACTCAACAACCTTTCTTGAACTTTCAGTCCTGTAAAAATAATGATATTTCACGAAATAAAAATGACAAACTGAATGACCGAGTAGCGTAGTACATGTTTCCTTCATCACAATTCAACCCTCGGATGTAAACGCAATTTTTTTATCTTTTCTTTTTCGGTGTACGAATTTATCCTAACATCACGTATACCCTGTGTTGCTCTTCATTATAGAAATGGCCCTGACCGCGGACCAACTCTTTGAGAAAATTGGCAGCTTTGGACGCTATCAGCTGTTCATTCTCATGCTTGCCAACGTTAACGTGTGGTTTTGGTTCGGCTGGCCCGTTTTACTTATGACGTTTATTGCCGCTGAGCCAGCATGGCGCTGCATCGGTAACGTTACTGAGTGTCCTCTTAATGGAACTATGAAACTTGGACACGACAACTATACGCTCCGGTGCGACATTTCAAGAAACTCCTGGGAATTCGTGGATGACTTCACTTCTGTTGTGACACAGGCAAGTCTTGTATTGATAGAAAATTAGAGTAAAGACAGTTACAATGACATCAACTGTAACAGCAACAATAACAGTAATGTGGCAGTGACAGCAATAGTGACTGTAACAATAAAAGTGACAGCACCAGTTATAATTACGGTAACAGGGACGGGGACAGGGACAGTCACAGTCACAGTCACAGTCACAGTCACAGTCACAGTCACAGTCACAGTCACGGTCACGGTCACGGTCACGGTCACGGTCACGGCCACAGTCACAGTCACAGTCACAGTCACAGCCACAGCCACAGCCACAGCCACAGCCACAGTCACAGTCACAGTCACAGTCACAGTCACAGTCACAGTCACAGTCACAAAAACAGTCACAGTCACAGTCACAGTCACAAAAAAAGTCACAGTCACAGTCACAAAAACAGTCACTAAAACAGTAACAGAATAGTGATATTGACAGTGAAAGGGACAGTGACAGAATAGATAATAGTACCAGTTACAGCACAGTGACAACGACAGTGAGATTGGACAGAAAAGCGGCAGTGACGTTGACAGTGAAAGTTACAGTAACAGTAGACCGCGTTGCAGACAAGCTAAACCCTGGTATAGTCCGTCTGCCAACCACCGACCAAAAGCTTGTGTTATTAGCCTCTAACTGGTTCTTACATATGGCTGTTCTTTCGTGCATGTTGATTGGTGAGCGGATCTCGTGAAACCATAGTTAATCTCGCTGGTTCGCAGACGGACTATATCATGGTTTAGTTCGTCTGCAACGCAGGCTACAGTAACAGTAACGGCAAAACGCAGTAACGGTAGTGGTAGAAGTGTAAGTTTTAGTGGACGTAGCAGTAAAAGTAGATGTGGTCAGTAGTGATAGCGATAGTGCTGTCAACTTTAGTAGTAGCATTATAATGGTAAAAAAAAATAACAAATATAAGTATTTTGTTATTTTGTAGGTTTTCGATGTTGTCGTGAGAAATAGACATTAAACGATTGTTGATGGAAAATTTTTTTGAACCTTTTCATTCATTTATTCATTCTTTTTATTGATGAACTTACTGGCCAAGTGATTGATCGATCGATCGATCGATCGATCGATCGACTGATTGATTGATTGATTGATTGACTGACTGACTGACTGACTGACTGACTGACTGACTGACTGACTGACGGATTGATTGATTGATTGATTGATTGATTGACTGGTTGTATTTTTTGTAGTTTAATCTTGTTTGTGACAAAGCCATCTACGGAACGGTTTCTTCTTCTTTAATATTTGTTGGTTGGTTTTTGGGAGCGATGGTGGTAGGAACCTTGGCCGATAAATTCGGAAGGAAGATAATGGTCTACATATTTGGATTTTTTGTGGCACTCTTTAGTCTTTTATCAGGATTTGCAAATGTTTACTGGCTCTTTGCCTTGTTCCGTTTTATTGTTGGCTTCTCCATAGGTATGTACCCATGTGATACACAACTCCTATGTAGGGGTGTCGTGGTATTGTGTTTCAAAGCCATTGGGTTAATTTGTGTTTCATGGTCTCGAATTCAACTCATCTAGTTCTATATATTTTTCATCCTATGTACTAACAATTTTCTGTTGTATTTTGAATTGTTTGTTTGTTTATTTAGTATCTAAATGATCTCAGTGCAGTGCTAAATGCTCTGACGCTTCAATGAAGTAAATAATTTTAAACAAAAGTGCTGAAATAGGTCAAAACACAATTAATAAAATTTAGGGCCTGTTTATATGAAGAAAAGTTATCCTTGGTAGGAGGGTTACACGCCATACCGAGCCACCCGGGGCGAACCGTTTATATGAAAAAATAAAAGTTGGCTCAGGGGTCGGGGTGACACACGGAGCACGCACAAACGCTACAATCGGCCAAAACAAAGTCGAAGTCGGCGGTAAATTCGTCCAAAAAAAGTTTTGCTCGTCCTGATTTTAGAAAAGGCCCCCATATTAGATGTTTTAAAACAACTCTCGCCAATCTTCTAAACCACGAGGGCCAAGTTTTGGCTCCTTCAACAGGGAAAACTATCCCCCATATAAACAGGCCCTTAGTTAGGAATTAAGATTGAAACAGGCACTTAAGTCAGCAGAACAAATAAGCATATATGACCTGAATGCCAGGCTTCGCTTACATCTTCAATACGCACATTTTCTTCTTACCCTTAATTGTACACCATCCCTGGGCGACTGGAAATGCCAATTTGCTTTATTACATGGCTGTCGTTACGAATTCATGCATTTTATTTACTACCCTCGATTCGACTCGATGATCGAACTTGCAAAATGCTGGAAATTCCGAAGAAATACAATGCAATCCAGAGCAATACATTAGATAACCACGTGGCACTTAGGAGAGCAAGCGCTCGTTAGAACATGTGCGTGAGCGCAAAATGGTATTAAAAGAAAAAAATTAATATATAATCTGTATAAATATGTACTAAAAAACATATGCCTAAAAATAGTTAAATATAAAGATAATGTGTATAAAAGAATATATGAAAAAAAAATCACTTTATTCAAGTGTCAGGGTATTTGGCACTGTTGTACTAATTGTGGACACTGTAAATAAGCAAACAAATATTATAAATAGAACAGAAACTTGTTAAAAATCCCAACTGGTAGGAGGCTGACCAGCTGGCTATTTACAAAGCATGGAGGAGTTGAATTCGGGACTACCGAAGACAAATCCATCTAGTGGCAGGGAGGAGGATTTGAACCTGGAACCTCCGGATTACAATTCCAGCGCCCTAACCACTAGGCCACGCTGCCTCCTCATGAGAAAATATGCGAAAATATGCTAGATATGCGACACCAGCCAAAGCGAGATATTAAAATCGTATAAAATGTATTATTTCATTTAAATATAATACAATTAATAAGAAATGAATTATTTACACTTCCAATAATCACTTAATAAACGTTTAAAAGTTGAAAGATCCAATGCGTTCCTTACAAATAGAGGTAACGAGCGTACGCTGTCAGACGCAAATTGCCCAGACTCATGGCATTTATTTCTTAGGTGGAGGTGGAATGTCGCAATTTGTCCTGGTGTCTGAGCTTGTGGGTGTTCGGCACCGAAGCCTTATGGGAACGTCTCTGTGGTACTGTTGGACTCTGTGTCTCATCGCTTTGGCTGGTGTCGCATATCTCGTCAGAGATTGGAGGATGCTGTGCATTGTGACTGGGGCTCCGTCAATAGTGATGGTTCTTGGTTGGTTGTAAGTTACACAAAGATTTTAAGTATGTTTTCTCTTTCATCGCTCAAACTTGGCACAAACATTAAATATTAGGTATGAGAAGTAAATATTTAATAGTTCATTGTTAACGCAGGTCCAAATATTCTATTATCTTGAGGTTGTGAGAACACCCCCCTTCCCCCCATCCTCCTTCCCTGAAATCATAGCCGTTTTTAATGTGCATGAAATATGCTGTTTTTGGTTAAGCAGTTACACAAGAAAAATGGACATTTAAAACTTGATCCACTCGATAATATTTTACATTACCAAAACCGAGTCGCCTGCGCCTGTAGCCATTTCAAAGTATAGTTTATTTCTTAATTCAAAGCTGTGGCCAAAATTAACTGAGAATCCAGAAACTCTATTCAGAAGCTGCGTATTTTTGCCTTCATAGCTTTTCTCCTGAGTCTCTTCGCTGGTTGCTAGTGAAAGGAAAGATGAAAGAGGCGGAGAATCTTTACAGGAAAATCGCTCGCGTTAACGGCAAAAAGCTACCCGAGGAAGGAATCGAAATTGACACACACGCTGACGCGAAAACGAGACTTGGAGATTTTCGGGATTTGTTCAGAACGAGGAGTCTGATAAGGACGACGCTGATATCTTGGTTTTGCTGGTAAGTACGCTAGTGCATAATCGATTTAACTGTAAAATAAAACGAAAGATTTTCGGTCTTACGATACGATATCTCGGCCTACGGACTGAAAGAGAAAAGAAATCTAACAGCTTTAGGTTAATATGCTGTTCCTCAAATGAGGTCAGTCTATGGTGGAAAGACCTGGGGCAAGTTTCAAACTAGAGTGAGACTGAAGTGGCAAATCAAATTTCCCAGTTTCAGTGATTCGCGCGCATTATCGCGGCGCATTTAATATGAAAAAACCCGCAATGTTTTCACTATGTTCAAGAAATACTACTCTTGTGACAAGAGTAGTATTCGACATGTAAAGATTATGTCTTGAAATCGTTAAAGATTTCGAACTTTTTTTACCATCAAAAGAACTTGAAATCTCAAAACAAACAAAAAAATCATAAAAATGAAAATGAAAATGTCATTGTCTGCTCAAAATTCAAACCAAAAGATTGATATGAGTCTGAAAGGATTTTTACAAACACATCATGACTAGAATTTTAAGAAAGTAAGATCAAGTTTATGAAGATAAAATAACAAATAAAAGTGACTTAAATCGTCATTCAAGCCCCATTTGAGATAATTTGGTAGAAATGTTGATTACAAGGTAACATTCTTTATACCAAATAAAATATATTTTGTTCATTGTAGGTTTGTCAATTCTATGGTATACTATGGTGTGTTTTTAAGCGCGCCTTCGATTGGTGGAAACATGTACCTAAACTTCTTCCTTGCCAGTATCATTGAACTGCCAGCTATCCCAGGAGGCGTCTGGATCTACAACAGGTTGGATCGGATACTGAGAAGCATGCCCATTCTCTCAGCCTTTTAATTTCTTATTATAGAGATAAAAAGTGGTGTTCGCGTAAACCCTCGTCTGTTGCTTTCCAATACTCCCAAACTGTCTCTTGTGTTTCATAAGCAGAGCTTAACGACTACACAGGCCATAGCCAATAAACGAAGTGCCATTTTGTAGCGCTGACTTTCTTAAGTGAAGATCATCATCGTCATCATTAGTCCTTATAGCCCCCAGTGGGGCATAAGGCCGTGAGGATAAGTTATAGAAATTGTGTTTAAAGGACAATCCAGCCGGCTTCCATACAAACACTCGCTGCCTATAAATATTCAGCTGATGACAGTTCTGAAATCTATGGATTATTACGAAGTTTTTAAGTGGAGCAGAAATAAGTAGTTTATTGATTGACGTTATCCTCGGCTTCGACAAAAACATTAAATTCCAGATTTAAATTTAGTGCGGACGCTAGTAATGATGTACGCATGCTCTGCCATCCATCTATGATCGATGCCACGTTTCGCTTTCTAATTTACCCGGATTAATGTGAACGGGGCATAAGTGTGAACCATTAAGTCGAGTGCATCAGTGAAATTGCAAAAACGAAAAATCCCATGTACGCATTCCGTTTACATCTCGCGATTTCAGGGTACAGCTATAAAAGCTACAGAAAGCTCCTGTAGAATGCGTGCGCATTCAATGAATATATGCAACGCGCGATTTGAATGCTTTAGACTTAAGTGGAAGTGCAAAAAATCTTCGCATGCACCCATTTACTTTGAGAGAACTAATTATGCAGCGCGAGATTTGAATACTTTTAACCGTTTGCAGGGATAAAAGGCTGAACAAAGCAAAATAAATCCTGCGAGTTCAGTCAACTGCTTTCTCGAGAACGTTAACCTCGTTCCCTCCACCCTAGCGGGACTGTTTGCGACGTGTCAAATGTAACTCTTACCCTCGGCTCCCGCAGGGAAAATTAATCATAACTCCACTTTCGTCGAAGATTTAAATTTCCCACGAGTGCAGTTATCGGAAATTTTGAATCTCCCTCGTGCATTAGCAAGTCACTGTTTTCACTGCTCATGGGATTTATTTACAACGGCCTTATTTGGCCATTTCAATACCAGTTATCAATACCTTTTCTTGATACGTTTATGATCAATTTTAAGTGCGTAGTGAAAACGCAAAAAACAAGTCTTCATAAGCACGCGCATAAAGCTCAACTCATTGATTGGAATGTATTGTATTACTCTATTACAGATTTGGACGAAAGAAAGGAGTCATTATTCCCATGCTTTTGGCCGCCGTTGGTGCCGCCGGCGCAGTGCTTTTGACGACTGACGATGAATCCAATAAAGGTATAAGGGTTCAGTGGAAATGTGTATGTAATTGCCTCACAGTTATTTTTCAAAGGTATAAGCTGTTATATATCTATCAGTCGAGTAAAACAGCCAACCTTAAAATGATTTCCTAAAAATTATACAAAAAAGGTGGGAATTATACAAATAATTTTGCTCGGATCGAGTCTGATTGAGTGTTAAGATCAGGTTTAAGATCCCTGATATACAGCATTTCGTATTTCAGGCAGTCAAGTTTAGTCTTGCACTGTAATCACTAAGCATTTGTTTGAAACCATGGCTCTAGCATCAAGTGATAAAGAGTGGTTATAATGACCCATCAAAATCTAAGTCTTGGAAAGTGTTGGAAACGGTAGCCAGCTAACTTAAAACTGTTATCAGGTTTAAAATTTGGATTGGGATAAACAATATATTTTTTTACGGTCGAAGTTATTGTTTGCATATTGTAATGTTAAGGGCGGTCATAAACTGTTCAAAAGAGCTTTATACAAAAACCGATATACTGCGTTCATAGTCCAAGTCAGTCTTCTCGGCAAAGGTTTCAAAAATTTACAGCTCAGCTTAAATTAATTATCAATCTAAATTGAGGAACAGTCTGCCAAACATTGTTCACTTTTCGAGACATTTTAACTTGACTAAACAAGCTTGAAGTAGACAGTGGCTGATTTGAAAAATTATCGAAAGCCGTAAGTGTTTGTCCGATGCTCGAGTAGCTTGACGACGCTACGGAAAATCTGGTCCATGAATGGAAGTTAAACGCTTAACTTGGTTCAAGCTTACAGAGTTGAACGTACAAATGTAATAAAGGTTGACGTTTAAATTTTTCCTTCATATTACGTATTTTAAAATGGGTTTAACTGTGCTTCCATCGCAATTAAGAAAAACTCTCGAAATGAGAACAACTTCAGCTCACCGGTAGAGGCATTGCTAAAGCGATACTGAAGTGTACAGAAGTCTTGTTGTTGTATAAAACAAATAGATTCCATTTTGCGGTGCGTCTGTTGCAGTTATAGATCACAGATTAAGAGAAGACGTCAAAATGTGGTAAGAACATCAGTGACCAAATCGCCTAGCGGCTCGTGGGCCACCGGCTTTTTTGTTCTTACCACATTTTGACGTTATCTACGATCTTTTACTGAACAGACGCACGGCAAAATGGAATCTATTTGTTAAATGGATATGTACTTGTAGTCGGCTTACACTTCTTGCTAAGCAGTTGACTGGTATACAACAATGAAGCCACGACAAACTGGGTCACACAAGCAACAAGTACGTGGTCGATGCCTGATATATGCTTGTTTGCTATTTTCTTGTCCTTTTAGGATTTCTCGTTGGTAAAATAATCCTCTCAATGGTCTGGGCGAAATTCTGGATCATGATCTCTTTCGATGGAGTATACATTTATTCAGCCGAGTTATTTCCCACTGTTGTAAGGTATGAAGTCGTTTAACAAGGATAACCTGCACCACAAATCTCCAGATATCATTGCACGCTGAAATCCTGCAAAGGACGTAAATATTACTGTTTGTTAAACTTCATTACCGTGCCTGGAAATTGACTGGTAGATGAACTTCTCGTCACAACTAAACAATAGGTCCGCAACGCGTAAACGTGTCTAGAGAGTTATGTATTATTGTATTGCGGTGTTGGGACAGCGATTTGAGCGTAATTTTCAGAGCTTTAAAGAAGGGATAGAAGAAAGAAAATATTTTGGAACACAACCAAAATATTCTCATCTTTTCTCCTTATACTTATACTGATACATGTACTTCATCGTGCAAAGTAGTCGTGGTCTCAAAGAAGCTTTTGATTTATCATCATTGCTATCGTGATGGTGATGGCTTTTTCCTTGACAATGTCACAAAGGCGTCGAGCAGGGCTACTGATTCGCACAGTAGTAAACTGTTTGGATTGCTAAGATGTGTATGATGGACGTTTCCTATTTTGTTATAACTGTATTATTAAACATTTCAGGAACGTTGGTATGAGCACATCGACGAGCTGCGCCAGATTGGGTTCGTTTCTCTCTCCTTATGTCATTTTCCTGGTGAGTACCACCTAAAGCTAGCATATAATTCTAAGAGCAGGGGTGGGGTGGGGGTGGGGGGTAAACGAGTTGTATGTGTTAGTCTTGTAATCTGTTAGTCCTAATCAGGTAATCTTGTCATCTGAACTAGTTCTGTAATCAGTCTCGGGTCATGCAGTTTATTCTGTTGCCGGCGGGACCTGTTCTCGGTGGTGTTGACATCAACCCCTTCAGTGGCCACGCCATGTATATGTACGCAGCCAACTCAGTGGCAGCCTCCTGCCATTTGGGATCAAATATTGCGTTCTGCAAAATGAAAAAAAAATCGAAATCCTCAAACTTTGCCTAATTCTAATTTCAATCAATTTTTAGGCAAATTTAGACAGTTTTTAAAATGATAACGAAAATAAATATTTAGGGAAATGACAACGTCATTAACTTTAAATGACATACTTCGGATACACCGAAGGCAGTCCTAATGACTGACGATGAATGCGATGTATCCGAAACATGTCTGAAACTTAAAAGAGTCGTCTTTTTGCTTCGATTCTAACGATATTGCACTAGACTTGGGCTCTCGAGACAAACCAAGAGGAAAAAAAGAGAATAATTAACAGTAAATTTTAATGAACGAGATGCTGTTTGAATTTTATAGGGGCGAGTACATCCTCTCCTCCCATATGGAATCATGGGAATAATGGCCTTCATCGCTGCGTTGCTTTGCTTATTACTGCCAGAAACCCGTTTCAAACCAACACTGGAAAATATCGACCAGGAGATTCAGGAGAGCAGCACGGGCACCACTGACGCTAAGGAAAAAGAGGATGATGAGTTTTCTCCGGGAACCGATGAAAAGAAAGCCTTTTACGCTTCTACAACGTCTTTTATTTCAACAGTGTGAATCAGACTTAACTTTGATCAAAGTTAAAATTTTGACCGATTCTCAGCTAGAAGTTAAACCCCATCACTATCTCGTATCAATTTTGTAAAGCGGTCTACGACCTGCGATGATGTTGTATTGTCGTCAAATTTAGCTGTAGTTCTGATTACCCAGGGAATGCAAGCTAAGTTTTACAACAACCTTTGTTTGACAAAACCGTTAGAACACAACTTTTATGGGGTGCAATGAAAAAAATTCGAGTATATATATTCACTTAGCTACCGAGCTGCATGCAAAAACATGTGAATGCGCGCATTTGTTGCTATATTTAGTTTATTCCATTTTTGCAATTCAGTTGTAACTGCTACAGCTGGGGTAGGGGGGCGGGTGGAGAAATTTACCAGTGACGTTAGAAGAAAAATATTTCTCTCGGATGTACGTTGTTATAGTAGCTCCAAAATGTACTTTTTTCGAAGCATTAAGCCTCTTCTCAAAACTTTAAGTTTTTTTACTTATCAAGTTCATCAATGTAGCAAATGACAAGAAGGTTTTCCTTATTATATTACACAGGGTTTCAGATCCAGTAGCTAACTTACTTAACTATTTTGGAGCAATTAATGGTGTTTGACATCTAGCAAAAGCATTAAGGGTCCAATAAAATGACGCTATTCAGATTCCATCATTGCACTGTTAACTCAAACTAATTTTCCTTTTTGTAAGCAAGGAGAGGGTGGGAAGCAGGGAATTCGAAAGCCTGCATTTTTGATATAGAATAAGCATTTTGAGAGTGCAGAATGCTAATTGCATGAGTGGATGGAACTCTTCTTATTTCGTAAAAAAATGCATCAAGAGTGTTTCTTTCAGTTATTGAAGTTCTACTTAGAATTTACAAAACTTATAGTACAGTTATTAAACACCTAATTTGTAATATTGTTCTGCGTTACACGCTCTCTTGTACTGGAATATTTGCAAGTTTTTGCGCGTGCGATAAAGAATTGGAGCAAATCAAACAAGTCAGACCAATCATCAGCAACATTTACAAATTCTGCTCTGATTTAACAATGATCATTTTCACCAGCTAAAGAAAGAAATGTACTGCCTCGGCTCACCTTCGATTACCGCTGTCCAAGATATTGGACTGGCACATCCATACAAGGAGAAATTGTCATTATCAATCGCATTAATATTACGCTTGCTATAATTATAAGAGCTACATGGATATGTTCCTCGAAAGGAGAGATATAAATTGTTACAGTTTTATTAGAGTTTTATTACCTTATTTTCCAGCTTCATTAAGGTAGTTTCATATTATATTATATATTTTTTTGCCATGTTTAAAAAGTATGCCGGATTCTTCTTATTTTAATTTACTGCTAGACTACGAGCAGCCCCTATTTTCTCGCAGTCCGTCGAGCGTGAAGCGAAAAAAAAAGAGCGCGCGAAAATTGGGGACGAGGTGAGCGCTACGTTTCCGCTCGTCTCGTCCCCAATTTTCGCGCGCTCTGTTTTTTCGCTTCACGCTCGACGGACTGCGAAAAATAGGGGCTGCTCGTGGTCAAATTTACTGCTAGTCGTCTATGCATTTTAACAATAACAATTATCAAATGAGAATAACGGCAACTTAGTCTTATTTGTAGAACAGGTAATACTAACATTTAACCCGACTTGAGAATTCGTGATAAGTTTAGTCTGCACTCAGGAGAAAGTGGCTCACACATTGCACGAGGTTGTCTCACTTTCCATAGAATGAAGTGGTGCTTTGCCACTTACCCAAATGTGATGCTAGGCCATCAAAGGTTACCGGTCAGCATTTTGCCTGGTTACCCTAACGGTTTACCAATCTATACCCTTGGTTGAAAAGTAGCCTATAAGCAAGCACCCGCAGCTATCTTTGTTGTGATTCGCGTTGGCGTTCGCGTAAACGAGTAACGAGCCAGCAGGATGGCAAACTTTCCACGCCGGCTCGTCTCTCGCGGCGGCGCAGCCCGCTTAAAACCCAAAACACAAGAGTCTGCACGCAGGCTAGATGAGGAGGGACACTGTGAGAGAGAAGTGCTTTGTCCAGGAACACAACAGAATGATCCCGGTCAGCGCTGGAAGTCAGTCCTCTCGATCAAGATACAATGGGAGCTAATGGGCTATCTATTGCGTCTCTGCCATTCAAAAAGTAGAAGTAGAATATTGAAGTCACATTAACACGCAGGCACGTAGTTTTAATCTTCTGGAAATCTGCTAGCATTTCGAAACGTGGCAGCTAGAAAATATGTGACCCACTCCTTCCTTCTGGCACAAACTGACTGACCCACTCACGATTGAGGGTTGAAAATAACATGACCCTCCCCCTTTGTACAAAAAAATTCGTTACTATTCTGTACTGGGTTAGAGATTTTTAATTTGACTTCAGCTGATAAATCACGATCCCAATCATACATCACCCTTATTGTCCCTAATGGATACTGCGATTCCTCCCCTTACATCTTCTTCGGCTTCTTAGCACACCAAAGAAGGATGAATTTCTGACTTCTTATACTAGACTTATGTGAGTTTTCCACATATTTGTGTGTTAACTCCATTGGAAAATTTTGACACAAAATATGCAAAAGCTAAAACAGTACGTAATAGTAATTTATAAATATTTTTTTGCAGAATTCATATTTGACAGAAATTGTCAACAGAAACTACATGCACTGTGTATCGTACCATTCATGTTTGCAAAGTGTTTGAGAAAAGGGTTTACTGGTGAAAGCCTAAAGCGCATAGTGAAACTTCACACGCTGAAAAGAGACGTTCAAAACCGATGTTATAATCAAAAGCCATAGACGGGGGTCTGTGGGCATGCTCCCTGAGAGAAGTTTTATATTTGGGCCTTCTGGATTCGCTGCACATCAAGACATTTACCAACTTATACTGATGAATACCACTGCGGAGTTGTTTGTAACTACAGTGTATAAATCAGATGACCCACCCCCTATGTGCAGATCAAAACTACATAACCAACTCCTGGAGTGGCAAGCTAACAAAACCAACAGCCCAGGGAGAGGCACACCCCGGATGGAGAGGGGGTGGAGGGATTTGGGCCTCCTTTCAGGGCCAACAGAGGGAGTAGAAAAAAGAGAAACACAAAAAAATAAAATAAAATAAAAACAAACTGCTTCAAGACAGTTCTGCCTTAAAAGAAAATTAGTGTTGAAACAAAAGACAAACAGGAACTTCGAATACACGCTTGGCAAAAGGCCAGATGCTATTTGATTTGGCAATTAAGACTGGAGTTCCCGGGGTTCTCACGTGAGATAGGTCGTACGAAGTAGATCACTGGACAAAGTTCACAGCTCAAACAAGAGTTTTACTGATTAACTAAAACTAAAATTTGTTTCCGATGATCAGTAAATTGTGGTTTGAAATTAAATGTGTAAAAGAGGGTATTTCAGCAGATTTTAAGAAACTTTGGTTGCTTGAGATGTATCGAGTTTCTCTTCTCCTTTATGGATAATACTAGATTATTTAATAAGCTTTATTGGGAATGTGATGAGTGTTACCTATGTAAAATATTAAAATTGATAGCAATCAGGGAGAGCTATTTACAAGAGTATTGAAGCTTTTATAAAAGGGTATAAAATACTGACGCTTGAGAGGAATAAATACAAAAGCAAGATGAAAAAAAAAGAAAATTAGTTTCTATGACAGGAACAGTCCCTAACTGAAAATGACGAATAACTACGATGCTTTGTGACATAAAATAACAATCAATAGACAACAAAACGGAAATTATCTCCATGTGACAACAAAGATATGTTTTATTGCAGTCTCCAGGGCTTACAAGGCATGCTTGTTAGATCTCAGAAACTAACTATTAAACATTCTCAGCTTCCATTTCAAGTCCTTCCTCTCTCTTAACAGTCTCCGGCATCGGTTGATTGTTAGTTTCTGGCAAAGTCATGCAAAGTATTCCAGCAAGCAGTGCGTTTAGTCCCATAATGGCAAATGGCAGTAAACGATGCACGCGATTCTATAACGAAATAACGAAAACAGTTACGTCACGTCAACGCACCCATAGGAAGCATATTCCAAAATCAGATAAGTGAAATGAAAGCTCTTTGATTTCTAACTCTGAGTTAATTTTATAGTTTTAATGTTACTCGGTAGCTAAAACCCTTCATGCTGTTAGCGGGCATGCCATAGCTGGCAAACAAGTCATAAAACATTATCAAATTAAATATACAGATTAGTCTGAAGCCGTATCAAGTTAGCCTGAAACCCCATTTATATATTTTATTACTTATGTTAGGCACTCGCACTTTTAGCACTTACCACAGGGTTTAAAGTGGTATTTTAAGTTGCAAAAGCACCGCTAAGTGGCTTTCATTTGAATGGAGAATTATCCACAGACTTAAAAGTTGGGACCACCCTGAACAGGATAATCAACAGTACCTCATGAAAGTACTACACAGTAGCAGTCGGATGCGCTACCGCTGAGCTATAGGAGGCCTGTGGAAACTAGGTCAAGTAATTAGGTTCAAATGTAATAAAAGCCTTTCCGCGTCAGAATGGGAGTAGCCTGAGAGCAGGTTCTCTTTGGGGGCAACGCGCGAGTGGCGAAGCCGCAAGTTGCCAAAACTCGAGGCCGCTCGCGCGCTGTTGGAAAACTCGTGGCCCCCAATGAGAGAGCCTGCTCGCAGGCTAGAAGGGGAGTATGTATTTGTTTAGTCTCTTAATTGAATTTTGTTCCGTGTAGCACAATTACTTACAGTATATACTATGAAAGGAGAACAGATTGAACCAATGCGGGCAGCAGCAGTCGACGTTCCTACTCCAATGTTTCTGTGAATGAAAGATTTAAAATTCAGTACAACTAAATTCAGCATGTGTATTACAGTGATGGCCAGTAATCACAACACCCTGTATCTCTAGCTATCAAGTGAATTCAAAAGCAGTCATCCGACAGCGTACTTATGGGAACCCCTCGAGTTTGAAAATGTCACAGTCTTTAATAGATAACATGCCAGTCTTCTACAAGATACAGTTACTATAATAAACCTGGCTGTGTTAACAATGCGTTTCCCTTTTTAAGTTAATTAATTTCTTACCTCACCTTTATATCATTAATTTTCTCCAAAGAATATAACTAGCAAAACAACAGCTTCAATGAACTCTTAATAAATGTGTCAAAAAACTCTGGTGGTATCTACCCCTCTCCTTGGCTCGATAAATAAAACACTACCAAAATATGGCAGGATTATAAGCGCGGGCTATTCAAATTTACATTTCTAAGCTCTATATAATACGAGTCAGTCCGTCAGTCAGTCAATAATCCAACCCTTTTTTTGTTATATATAAAATTAGTTACCTTATAGCTGTTGGGAATAATTCCGCAGAGTAAAGGTATACTCCATCAAAAGATATGGTGATGAAGAACTTGGCTACAATCATGGACATGATAATTTTACCAGCTAGAGCACCTGAAATAGGACAAAGCTTAGTTGACAACACCGTTTAGCACAAACATAACGAGGAAAAGAATCCCAACTGGCTGGAGGGTGACCAGTTGGCTATATACAAAGCGCGGGGGAGTTGAATTGGGACCACCGAACACAACCATTGCAACCACCTCTTTTTTTCGTTGAGTAATCTTCAAGGGATATGGCGCACCGAATGTGTATAGTCTGGTAGGGAAAGTGAAGGTAGCAACACTTAGTACCATCATAAAGGCAATCCAGGAAAATAAAGATTCAGGAACTACATATATTCTTACCTTTGCTAGTGTTATCTTCACTTGCAATAAGTACAGATGCAAATGCTCCAAAAGAGGCTAAGATTAAACTTGCAATTATACTCTTCTTTCGGCCAAATCTGGAAATTAAGAAAAAAAGCTTTGCTTGCGATTAGACTGAACACGATTTAGGGCACCACAAAAATGGCTGCGACCAAAGAAGGAAACAAAAAGTTCCTGTCCTCCTCCTGACCTCTGACTCAGTGACCAGAAAAATAAAGTGAGGTCGAGAATTGTTATCACAGTTTCGGTTTGTTCCAAATTAATGATGATGTAGTATTCTAGATAATGTATGTAGTATATGTAGTATGTGGTATGTATTTCTTTTCTAAAATGTATTTTGTTAACTGCAAGTCGTCTCCATTTATCAAAACTGGCAGCAAACCGCAAACAAAATTCCCTGACGCAAACAATAAATTTATGAAGTTTTATACGGACCAGATAACATATTTTTTCCTCTTGGCAAACACCAAGACTACGATATATCATCATAAGTATGGCATGACTTCCATTTTATTTTAGATTTTTTGTTTTTCCTCCAAGATACTCTTCCACAAACCTGTTAAAGGCCCATACGCCTGCTGGGATAGCAGGAAGTTCAATCAAACTCGTGAGGAAAAAGTTCAAGTAAAAGTTTCCTCCAATCGTGGGTGCGCTTAGAAACACACCATAATACACAAGAGCATTAACAAACCTGAAAATACAATAACATGCACAGTTAATAATTATGATGTCGCGCGAACCCCTGAAGGTGGCCCTGACTTTGTAGCGAACAAAACGATGTGGGAAATGCCGTTTAAGGAAAACCATGTCGTGACCCCGTTGCTTTGCATTTTTATCCCGTTTCAATTTGATAAAAGCGCTGATTAAAACCTCAGTTGCTCTGTATTTTTACTCTCATAACTATCACAACCCAACATTCGCTTCCTCGAATGGCCTCCTTCTCAATCATGTTTTCTCCGTACGCGTACGCCACTATCATGGGATAACATAACTTGTTATCAAATGATCTTCATTAGGGGATAAAGACATTAAGGGTTCAAATTGCATTCATACAACTATTGATTTGTAAAGGTAATCAAATGGTGAGACTGCGTGGCGGTGATGAAGTGGTAGCCTGAAGGAAAAAGAAACGTCTTACGACCAAGGACCACACTGAGAAGGACAGTGGAAAAGAAGTGCAGATAGTAGGGGTGAAGCAGCTGGGCTGACGCCAGGGGCGCGGTACAAGGCATGGCTGGTTGGCGCAAAACCCCCTGCGAAGTTTTAAGTTATATAGGTCCAGGGCTTTCAACCTGAATTTCACGGTATTTAAATGAGATTACTATACTCAAAAATCCTCTCACCAGCAATACCATGATAACAGCGTGGTCTGTACCATTTTTCGTGTGGCAAACAGGTCACGGACGTCTCCTAATCTGTCATTATCATCTGGAACTTGAAGCTCTTCATCTGGCATGGTCCTTTTGTTAACTTTTGCCATTTTTCGAAAAATATCTTTTGCTTCTTCCACCTTTCCTCTCACCATCAACCAGCGTACTGATTCGGGTGTTAAACTAACAGCAAACAAGTAAAGAAAAACAAAATAAAAATATTTACATATTAGTCACTCACGCCAAGACGATATCGGTATCAGAGAAAATGTATGACACGGTAAATACAAAAATCGCAGATTACCCTCGCTCGTTCACAGTGAGCACTCTCACTTATATTTCATCGTGGTATATTTCCAGTCAATAACTTACAGCTGTAGCATTCCGTTACACAAAAGAGGTATGCAATTTAGGAACAAGATTGTGCCTAGACAATTTAATTAAAATGCCAAAAATAATTAAGGTAGCAACCGTTTTAAATTTAAACAGGTTTAAGTTTTGGTGTAAACTACTTGTTAGTTTATCGAGTTGCTATGGGAATGTTAATGGCTTACATTGGTCTTTCTTCAAGCCTAACAACCACTAAACTTAGTATAAAGTACAAGTTGACAAATTGTCCATGTGTTATTTGACACTTACAACCAGCCTAGCAAAGCGGGAATTCCAGGAACCGCGGTAGCAATGGTTAGCATCCTCCAGTCTCTAATGAGATAACCAATGCCAGCCAGCACCATGAGAGACAAGCTCCAACAATACCACAGGGACATTCCCATCATACTGCGGTGTCGCACACCAACAAATTCCGTGACGAGCACAAATATTGCCACGCTCGCTCCACCTGATGGGAAAAAATGGTAGTTGAGAATAGTAATAGTGTGCCAATACCGAGGTTTCTGATAAAATATATTGAGTAATTTAATTTAATGACCAATTTTATTCTCACCAACTCCTAGACCGACGATGATCTTGAAAACAACAAAGAGCCAGAATACTTTGGGAAAGGCAGAAACCAAACTGAAAATAGCGATGATAAATCCTGAGATGAAAATAGTAGGTTTCCGTCCAAATTTGTCCGTGAAGGGACCGATGATGATGGCGCCAAAAAAGAATCCAAGAAAGACTGCAGCCAAAGCTAGAGTTCCATAGATTGACTTGCTGCACACAAGATCAAACTGCAAGAAATATAAGCTGTATTAGGAAAGAATGCAACGATGTGAGAGCAATAAGCGTAAAAGATAACGATGAGCAACGCTGCATTGCGATATTGCTCAAACTTTGAAACGATCGCGGGGCTGAAAATCTTGAGCGAGCATAATCGCTCCTAATAGAACCAAGGGGGCACTAACCCTTTTCGCGTAAAAAAAGTACTATGCTTGCCAAAATTAATTACATTTCTCCTTAAACTAGTCTCCTTCGCAGCCGTTGTTTGGGCTCGTCACGCAACGCTCCTTTCCATGGGGGAGAGGGGGGACGGGGGGGGGGGGGGGGGGGGTTGCGTGACGAGCCAAAACAACGGTTGCGAAGGTTCCTTAAACCTCCACACTAACAACCGATATTTATGGCAGATGGATATGCCTCTAAGGGCATGAGAAGAATTAGTTGGCAGTTAACTCATTCATTTAACCGTTAGTATGATGCAGCCAGGTGTATCACATTGCTAGTCCTCCAGACGGGATGTTAATCTATTACAGATTGCCCTCCCCCATTTGTCAGGTAACCGTGATAGCCCACCGGTACTCATATGACTCGGTATCAAGAGGCACTATGAGAGTAAAGAGTCTAACCCTAAAGTACAACGCGATATATAGGCTCAAAGTAACAGTTCTCGGATTGGAGTCCAGCGTTCTCGACAGTAGACCATAGCGCCTCCTTTCCTGTTTTCGATACTTTTTGTCAGCTAACAGCTTGATACACTTACTATACAAGTGAAGCTATGTTTAATATACGCATTTTTTCGTACCTCAGTAACAACGGATGTCATCTCGTCGTCAAAGACCCACTCACTCCTTGAGATGTTGCATCTGTGATCGTAGTCATCATCCCCGACAGCCATCAGCTTATCAAATAAACACACAGAACTGTTGCTGACACATTTCCAAGGAGGCTCTGTGGTTATTATTCCTGTCACCATTGTGGCCCAGCCGAATAAAAGAGCAGAAAGCAAGTTAAAAAGAATGAGGAGCCTTTTTTGGAACCATCCAAAGCTACCAACTTCTTCCAGGACCTCATCAGCGGAAAGAGCCATCTCCTACAAATCAAATGTGAAAAATGTAACAGAAAATACAGTTCAATCTTCTGATAACTTCTCTATAGCTGAACAATGATTTATGAACATAAATAGGATGGTGATAAATTGACAAGATTAAGTTTTTTTTGTCATTAAGCTTCGCGTTCGGAAGATTGTTTCTTAATCCTCGACACTGCCCTCGACAGGAGATCATATTAACCGGGAGGAGAGAGGGGGGAGTTCACTCAAGCTACCACTTTCCTTTCAATACTCTTCTTAGCTTTACACTCATAACTCGTTTTTACTGATACATCTCCATGTTGTAATCAGTAATTCAGTAATTTGCATTACTCGCATTTAAATCGAAGACTGACGATGAATATTTCCAGGTCATCCGAAACATGTATGTCGAACTTAAAACCGCGTACTTCTATCTCAGTGTATAATCTTACGTGTCAATCAACAAGGTAACGAGTAATATGGAAACATCAAACAACAACGGTTATGTACAAATACGATGACTTTATTGTTTGCCGGAAAAAAAGTAAAGCCGCAACAAGGGGTAGGCAAAACCGAAAGCCGCCCCCCTGATGCAGCTCGCCCAAAACCGCCAAACAAAGAAAATCATAAAAAAGGGAGAAAAAGATAGAGAAACGAACGAAAAAAAGAGGAGAAAAACAAACGGAGGTAGATAAACAAAAGGGATAATGCGTGGGCATGTTTCTCGCAATCATAGAGGCCACTGAGATCCATCGTTCCAAAAATAAAACGCTGCTAGCCTAAGATCTGCTACGATATGTCTTGGGTCCTCACGCAGGCACACGATACGCCCAGGTAATGATTTTCTAGACTCGCACTACGTATTATACTGCTGGTGGACGAAATCCAATACTGTACGATATTCAGTTAATTCATGGCCAGTGCTGAAATTCCCTTAAATCGTATGCCTATATCCTTTTGTTTGTTCCTTCGTTCCTTCGTTCCCTCGACTCCCCATTTTAGAGATACCTTATTTTAAACTCTCCCATTCTCCCATTCCCCGCAGTCTCCCACTGGGGCTATGACGTATTCTCTGTGTGTTTATTGACCATTTCGGTGCCTAACAACGCCCACACACATGCCAAATAACTTTGCCACAATTTTACTATATTGGCCGCGATCTCGCTTTATAATTAAAGCTCTCGCAATGAACATTCCCAACTATCCAATTGCTGTATTTTCGCTTAGTCGTACTGCGCTTCGTGACAAATACGGCCTTGCTTGTTAATCTAATTATCAATTTCAACCAGGTGATATGCTTCTGTTTCAACTTATCATAATAACAAACAGAAATTAAAATTCAAGGTGGGATTACGTAAAATATTCACGATTTTCAACATTAAGGTTGCGATTTGAACATGACATATAACACAAAGCGATGACAGGGAATCTTCTGTGTCGACATATCCTTACCTACATTAAGTTATACATGTGAACAACTTCTGGAACGTTTTACAATGCACATGTGCATCACGCACATCTAATTAAAATTCAAGTTTTTTAGTAGAATTGACAAGCGCCAACTTACAATCTTATCGTCGACGTTCTTAATTCATTCACAAGGAAACCAAACATCAACAGAGAATCTTTGGGAAATTTATCCGCTCGTGAATGCCGAAGAAAAAAGAAATGTCACAACGTTTCATAACGAATTGAAGGTATTATTTACAGGACAGAGTTTTCGTGTTCGGCGCCGTTCACGCCTGGCTGAATAGCAACTGAACGAAATCAAAACAGTAGCGAGTCGCATTGAAACCCTTTATAACCTAAGGTAAAAATTAATTATTCTATAGTGAGAGCTATGTTTACTTTAGGTTGTTCGGTTATTTACACTAAAGCAGGCTTACCTGTTGTGTCGTCCACAAACTTCACGATCGTAATTGAATTACTGTGTTTGTTGCGTGACGCTGAAAATGCTGGGGAACTGGCACTATAAACAAACTGGAAATCCGGATCAACCGGATCGGAATGGCAAAGGAACTGGGATCTTGATAGGGTCGAAAAAGTAATTTTAATATGCAGCTAAATGTAATAATTATGATATCATGAACACTCTTGTTCCTTGGCTATTTCAATTTGGCAAGAAATAAAATACAAACAGCAGCAACAAACATAGCACATGCACTACGCATGGTTTGAAAAAAGAATCTAAAATCAAATGTTGGCAGTGAAAAGCTGTGGCTTTAGAGCTTTCATGGTGATAAAAACAAATAATCCAAATTCGAAAGAACCGTACTGTCAATTACGCTTCGTGTGATTTTTAGCCGGTCTCCCTCGCTGCTGTTTGAGACTGAAAATTGTTGCGCTGTTGCGTGTAAATTTTAGTCTCCCTCGCTGCTGTTTAAGACTGAAAATTGTATTAACGTGGTTCTTAATGCATCTTTTTCGAGTTCTTATCTTGTCAGTTATCTGTATATGTATATCTTATGAGAAAAATCTTATTTTGATTTTGTTATTTTTAGTTTATTTTATAGTGTCCCCATTAAGTGTTTCTTTTAGTAATCGACACTTCGATAACGTCAACTAACGGCCGGATAATAATCCATTTTAGCGAAACATCAAGGAAAATATTCCGCGTTTGCTAACAATAATATTTGTAGTGATATCAGTACCAGTGATATCAGTATTCTACACCTGAACGTTACTACGTGTAGTATAAACCAATAGCTTAACACAGTAACCGAATTCATTTTTTAAACTAAACACGACACTTGTAATTTTGACAAACATGTTTCGGCAGATCAATCTGCCATCCCCAGTGTGATAGAACCGAATTCAATGATCATTAGCGACTACTTTTTTAAGCTGCTTACAAACAGACATTGTCGAAAGTTGTCAATGCGGTCAAAAGTGGTCAACACTGTAGATTGAGGGGGAGGTGCTGTGAGAACTGCGGGATTTTTAAGAAGATTTTTGGATGATCAGGGGTGGCGCAGTGGTGAGAGCGCTCGATCGCTTCCCACCAATGTGGCCCGGGTTCGATTCTCAGACCAGCAGGCGTCATATGAGGGTTGAGTTTGTTGTTAGATTTCGTCCTTGCTTCTTTTTTTTTCTCCGAGTTCTCCGGTTTTCCTCCCTTCCGACAAAAACACACTTAGTAAACTTCCAATTCGATCAGTTGATGGACTCCGCCACTCTGTGGAAATGTCACTGCATATTATTATTTTATTTGGAAGTTCCGAAATGTTAGCGGTCAAGGTGAACTAATCATAGCGGTAGGTCTAGTAAACAGTTCACCACTAGTGAAGTATTCTTAGCATGAGTCATTCCTTATGATGCTGGGCATAAAAATGCTAAAACATAGACGTATAGAACAGTCTCTGATAATATTTTGTAAATGCTTTAAGGAAAATGGCCCACGTTATATCATAGCTTACAAACCACGAGTCACACAATACAATCTTAGAAACTGTGGGCTAAACGTAGCACAAAGCTCTTATAAAAGTAGATTATTTAACGGTCCGTATTAGTTTTTAGATTCTTTTAATATGTATTTTATTTATCTTTGTTTTTAAATTGTCAAACACTTTTATCTTGCGCCTCTGGCTAGGAAGATTGGGAGACCACTCCCTGTGTGTTTGACATTAAACAGTTAAATAAATTACCTCTCCTTACCTTATGCTACCTTCTTGGGCTGTGAGTTGGTTTACTAATTTATCGCCAGAAATTGAGCCACGATTAACAGAGCCGAAGCAAGCTGAAAATGAAATTCCAAGATGAAAACGAAGACGCCTCAGTCACACTCGTAACTAAACTGACAAGCTCTAAGTTAATCGTTCTGTGTCCCAATCCCATAGAGACTGAATTTTTTACAGGCTTTCTTTTTAACTGCTTAGGTTCAAAGATAACTTCAAAGATATCACTATTTTTCTAATAATTCTTGAGCGGACATTTTTTAAATTTCATATTTGTTATTGATTCTTATTTTAAACCAATTACTGTATGGTTTGTAATATATATACGAATCGGTTTTACGATCGGTGACGACAAATAAAACTGTGGTTATATAGCTTTGGTCTCTATTTCGCTGAAATGAAACTATTATTATTTTTTTTAAATGTCGTAGTTGATCCTATTGCTTAAATCATGTCTCAGTTTCTTCTTCTTTGTTTTCTTTCTGGTTAAGAAGCCCGCTGACATCAAGCGGTTGTTTGAAAGCCACGTGCAGGTGGATAGCCGTTGTGGTGACCGCAAGTCGAGCCACCTTACGCTTTGCTTGATAACTCCCTCTTGAACACAACGCTTTTCTAAACTCAGGAATCCTCAGCGAATACAGAACAGGATTGGAAAATGAATTGCCAAAGTTTAGAAGATTTACAAGTAGTAAAATGTCTTTATCCACCGGAATATAACCTGAAATCGTGTTAGTTATTATCAAAGGAAGCCAAGACAGCAAGACAACGAAACTAATCAACAACAGAGTCTTTGTTGATCGATTTCTTTGAGAAGATCCGCTGTTTTGACTTCGTATATTATTTCTCCCTTGAGTAAAATTTCTCCAAATACCGATATAACAGCCACATATTATAAGGGTTAAGGTGGACGAATATGACACCCAAATTGTTACGGCCACATAGAAAGACTTGTGCAAAGAGGCAATGATTGCACCTGATATAGCTATGGACAACAGCCATGTCAGCAGAATTGAGATGTAATACGAACGCCTACGTGCTAAGAAACGATGTTGAAGTGGCCATCCCGTAGCATAAAACCTCTCTAAGGCAATAAATGCAGCTGTAATTATTGAAGATTGAGCGCAAACTGTATCAACGACCATGTAGAACATATCCAAAGAGAAATTCCAATGTTTTGGCCAAAGTTCAAAATCACCTCCAATTTCATAAATAAAAAGAGGCAAAGACAGAGCTCCCAACATGAAATCCGCACATGCCATGTTTATAACCAAAAGGAAGCTCTTCTTACGAAGGTTTTTGTTCAGAGCAAAAGTTGTGATGGCTATTGAGTTTCCTACGATGGAAAAAAACGAAACGGTAGCAAAGGCTGTGCACCAGATCACTCCTTTTGTCCTGCTAAAGGCAGTTATTACCAATGAAGTGTTCGTCAAATCAGCTTCCGAACTGTTCACTATATCATGATCCATATTCTCGGTAGCGATGCTATTATGGCCTGCATATACATGCAACGGAGTAGTATGTTCTATTAAACCCGAGTAATATTCAATGTTAATGCGTTCTGAATAATTTAGGTGTGTTTTATTAAGAATTGATCATATCTGCACATAAAAAATTGTACCTCAGAAACTAAATTAAGTAAAAGAGTAAAAAATGACTCGTAACTAAGGACACAGCTTTTTAATACGATTGAAAACTCAGAATCCAAAAATCATTTCATTAAAAAAAATCGGGATTGTATTGACATTTTTGACCGTTTTCTGATAATACGTGAACCTGACTGCAGTCTGGGCGCATGTTCCAAAAGGAAAGTGTTCAGGTTTTACCTCCCTAAAGCCATTTCTAGGTCTTTTGAGTTAATGGGACAAGATGTTGTCCGATTTTCGTGAAACGGTGGAAAGCAGTCTGGATTCGCGCCTTTACCTGCCTTAAGTTGTTTGCCTAGCCAAGGAGATGTGTCGTATATTCATGCTGTAGCTAGTGTAGGTGCGATTCAGGTTTTTGCCAGTTGGCCATTTTCAGCGCTAGTTCAAATCGAGGGTAAACATGGCGCGTAACTCAGTGTTTTTTAATTCCGATGACGACTGCGCTTTATTGGGTTCCTCACGTACGCTCGTATAGGCGCACACAACAAATCTTAGTAAAACTTTTTAAAACGTTTACTGCACACTAATTAATACGCCCCTAGGAGTTATTCAATGTATAAAAGACCTTGATCCTGTTTTGATTTACTATAAAACAGTGAGGGCAAAAAAATCAACTCAAGGCAAAAACAAAATGCAGAAAAACAAAGTGAACTCGCTGCTCAACACAGTCGACAATTGTCAACAAAATGAACTCACGCCATGGCAAACTGAGAAAATCACGGCGGCAAAATAAACTCTGCAAATTGATGCTGTCGGTTATGTAAGTCATGTTAAAGCAGATTTATTTATTTATTTATTTATTCATTCATTCATTCATTCATTCATTTATTTATTTATTTATTTATTTATTTATTTATTTATTTATTTATTTATTTATTTATTTATTTATTTATTTATATGCAATATTTCAACAGGCCACCCAATTCAGCGTAGGCTGGTTTAAATGGGGGCCTGCAAACAATTTACAAGACATACATTTCAATACATTACATCACATTACATAAACTCATTACAATCACATTTCATGCAGAAAAAGAGGCGAGATAGTGCAAAACTATTTACAAAGATACTGTTTTCAATTTTGTTTTAAAATTAGTTAGAGAAGTTATACTTCTCAGATAGGCCGGAAGTGTGTTACATACTTTGGCACCGTTATGCAAAAAAGAGCTCTGAAATTTAGATGTTTTAGCCAGAGGTAAACGGATTTGGTCTTTATGTCTAGTATTGTAAGTATGGAAGTCACGAGAAAAGGAGAATTGGTTAAGAAGATAAACAGGTGCTAGGCCATGCAGGCACTTAAAAACAAGTAAAGAAATTTGATAATTGCGGCGCGCCTCTAGCGAAGGCCATCTTAGCGTATCACGAACTTCAGACTGCTGAACAATTCTGGACTCAATTATGCTAACAGCACGCCGCTGCAGTCTGTCGAGATAGCTGCGGTTAGTCTGTCCGCAGCCACCCCAGACAGCAGAGCAGTAGTCAAACAATGGAAGTGCCATAGACTCATACAATGTGATGCAAGCCTCTCGAGGAACGACCCTACGGGCTTTCCGCAGCGTGCCCAACCTGGATGATATTTTGGAGGATATATAGTCAATATGGTCGTTCCAAGAGAGAGCTGGGTCAAGCATGACTCCAAGATACTTAAACTGATAGACTCTGCCGAGAATGTTATTGAGCGCATGGACGGTAAAGCTATTTACCCTGCTAAGGCGTTGGTGCGTGCCAACTAACATGATCTTTGTCTTACTATAGTTAAGAAACAGAAAATTACTTTCTAACCAACTAACAATGCTGCCAAGGTCTTCGGTCAAATGATGTTCAATATCAGAGATAGAATTGCTGCTGTAAAATAGCAGTGTGTCATCAGCATAGAGCTGTATTTCACAGTTATTAACTACAGATGGAAGATCGTTAATATATGCTATGAAAAGCAGCGGGCCAAGGAGAGAACCTTGGGGAACGCCAAATGCAATCGGTTGAGGGTCCGAGACAACACCATTAACATATATACTCTGTGTCCTATTACTTAAATAGGCTCTAAACCAATTTACAGCTGCATCGGAAAAACCCAGATCTTTCAGTTTATTCAGCATCAGGGCGTGGTCAATAGTATCAAATGCCTTGGAAAGGTCTAAGAAGACCATTCCAGACATCTGACCTCTGTCCATACCCTGCAGCAGTCTGTTGGATACATCAGTTAGACAGGTGGATGTTGAGTGTAAGGGCCGGAAGCCAGATTGGTAGTCGCTGAGTAAGTGATTTTCCTGAAGATAGCTGTAGACCATAGAGTGGACAGCACGTTCGAGGATTTTTGAAAATACAGGGAGAGTCGAGATAGGCCGATAGTTAGCCGCATCTGAGACAGGACCAGACTTGTAGACAGGTGTAACCACAGCATGTTTCCAATCTGACGGTATGGAACCTTCCGCCAGAGAACGATTGATAAGAGTGGTCAGCGGCTTTGATATTGCAGGAGCACCATCCTTCAATAAGCGAGCAGGAATTTCCTTGAGTCCAGTGGATTTCGATGACTTGATCTTCAAAAGTTCACTATGAACAAAGTCTTCGGTTACACCAGATAACCGAAAAACACTGAGAGCTTTCTGCGATTGTGTTGGTGTGACCACAGAGGGTAGCAAATTTTCTCTGATCTTTGCTATTGCTGTTCTAAAATAATCAGAGAAGCCTTGGGCAATTTCGCGAGGTTCATAAGACAGACCCGTAGATGTTTCTAAGGAACTGATGTTTCGGCTTTTTTTAGAGCGGGAGATTATTGATTTGAGTGTTTTCCACAGCTTTCCAGAATCCTTTTTATTGGCATTTATTACTTCAGAATAGTAGCTCCGCTTTGATTCGCGAATAAGACGAGTTGTTTTGTTTCGCGATTCTTTATACTTTGTCCAATCGAGAACGCTCTTTGTTTTCTGAATTGTGGCAGTTTGTGATTTGGGAAGTGTTACACGCTAACCAAGAATAAGCTTACAAATACAATGTTGTCTTAACCCTGCTTAACCGTCTTCTTTTCGTTGCGGTTTGGTTGCATGATTAACAAATTCTGGTTTATCGTACACGTTGCTAAATACCTTGGAGAATTTTATGCAGAAGAAATGATTTAATTTTCTTCATTTCTGGTAAGCAAATATGCGGTAGCTAAAGTCTGAACTCACTCAGCCAAGTACAGGTAACTCGCAACGAAATCGGCGAAATATTGGTTTACGCTACAAGATTTCAACACAGTCGTTGAAACAAAACAAATGCAAGCGAGTATAAAAAAGAACGGTTAGATAATAGATCGCTTAAATATATTTTGGTGTGCAGTATCGCTTAATAGTTTTACTCGTGTTCTGTACGTGTAGTTTGTAATTGACAAAACGAATCGTGATTTTGTGCCGTGAAGCTAAGCTTATAGTTTTCAAAATCCAATAATGAACATCACAGTTAACTCCACTAGCTAAAACACAAAACAATTAGTCCAAACGCAATATTTAATAAACAATGTCTGCATAAAATGTACAAACATGAACAGGTTTGAAAGCAGCATTAATTGAATTATAAATATTTATGGGAAGATCTGAAAATCTACACAACTTCAAATTCGCTCATAAATGAAGTATGAACAGATTCTCACAATAAAATAAGACTTATGCTTAGTGCATACATTTACGTATGTTACCTCATGTTTGAAAAAGGCTTGTAATACTGCAGGGAAAAAAATTCAAACCAGCACAATAACTTCGGAAGCGAACACGCCACTCGTGGTAAGCTTATTGAATACTCCAACACCATCAACATGAACATGTTTTAAATTATCAGCAAAGATCGATCTCTCCTTTCCTTTCAGTGTAGCTGTTAACAGTCTTTTATCCATCACTTAGTGAACATCACCGGCTCTGAGCTCACTTTTATTTCAGCTCAATGTCAGCTCAATTAGTTTTTCAGCCTTGGTCACCCGCAGTGCTTCAACTCTCTTTGTTGTCCGATGTAAATCAAGTTCAAGTCGGCAACTATTTCGGATCTTCCCGTTAAGAGGTTGTCCTAAACCATTTGGCATGAGTTTCCATGATGTAGATGGGTTAATAGAGTGAGACATATTCACGAAGAACTACGTTTTTCAGCATGCGTTCTTCGCGTCTTTCATTCAGCTTTGAAGGTGAACCACGTACCAAGTATTTTGGCGCCCTTTCATACAATCGCTTCGTTTAAGTTTAAATGAAATGTCCAGATCATGAGAAAACATGAGAAAAAAAAAAACTCTGAAGTAAGACAATGTTCTTACAAATGTCTACGACAAGTAAGTTAACTCTCAACAAACCAAAAAATGTTTTTGCGTTACATTTTGCGTAAGAAGGACTCCAAATCAAAGACAAAGACAAACTTGTCCCCAGGCCTAATCCGTGCATACGTAGACGACTGCCAAATTTTCTCGCCTTGATGGGTTTACCAATTTCTATGGCTATGGATGCTCCGCCCGCTATCAATCTCATTTTGGTAATCACTGCTTCTACTGCACATCACAAATCAGCCACTGCTGGCTGAAAACAATTTACAAAACGCCTCCGATTGTATCATACAAAAGAGGTAAATCGCTCAAAGACATACTCGTCAGTGCAAAACCTCACAACGTAAAACCACATGGGGAATTCTGTTTAGGCCTGTGAATGGCGTTTTTAATCAAAATGGCGCAGTCTGTGATTTAGATATTATTCCATATTGAATGCCCACGTTTGTTTTTATTAGTATCCTGTGCTTTTTCGAGCCATTTTCCGCCTAGTTTGTATCAAATTTGGTGTTACAGTATTTTTTTTAGTGTTAGACGTTAAAAAGCCTAAAGCTTAACTGATGTTATAGAAGGAAAAATTTTAGTGTTTAGTGTTGTCGAGGTACCTCCATCCAGACCCTCGCTTACTGATGGACAATATACGCGCAAGCGCTATATATCCCGGCGTAATTAATCGATGAAACCGATAATCGATAACAATCGTCGGCAATAGATTGATATCTATTACCAACGATAACAATTAACAATTAATCGATTGATATCAGAAATCGATGACCTATCGATGGCCAAAAAATTTGTAATCGTTGTCATCAATTGCTATCGATTGTCATTGATTTCCATATTTTTGGACACGGATTTTGGGAAGGTAAAAAAAGAAATGCTTTGACGGAAGAAATATGATGACATATGTAATTACACAATTACATTGTAACAGTTGTTACAATCGAATGGCAGGGCTCTAGGCCCAAGCTAGCAGCTGCCAAACGAAATTAAGAACGCAAATCCAATTTATGCTACTCTGAGCCTTAGCATCATTATCTCCTAGCATCACTGACTGGCCTTAGATTCCTGTTAGGATGCTACCGAGATAAACAAATACATTGAATAAATACCAAATATCAGCCTGATATCTGGGGGAAATAACAAACAAGGATACTCAGCGCATTGTCGCGATCTCCTCTCTTCTTCTGAGCGACGAATCGCTCGCCAATTTCAACGGGAAAAGGGCATTCATGAATCCCTTTTACTACAACCTGGTTAATGGTCAAAATAGTTCGAGACATTTTTCCCGTGCAAAAGCCGTAGCAATAGACCAAGGCAATAGAACACGACCACGTGCAGAACTAACACGTGTCGTATTGCAGGCCGGATTATTGATAGATAATTGATCGAAAACAATCTGCTTGACAGCAAAAGATAGCCAATGATAATCGGTGGCAAACGATAGCAATCGATGACATTTGAGGACTCAAGCTTGTGATTATCGATAACAATTAACTAATTGACATCGATCGGTATCGATTGAACGATTGGATTAATAATAATAATAATAATAATAATAATAATAATAATAATAATAATAATAATAATAATAATAAAGATATTTTAACAGGGAGCCCACATCACAAAAAAGGTGGTTTTCAGTGGGGCCCTGATTAAATAAATAACAAATACGATAAAATGATTTAAAAGTGAAAGTTAAAAATAGAGGATGTAAAAATTTAAATTTAAAAAATGAGTATAAGAAATTTACATTGTCATCGATTGATCACGCCGGGTATATATGCACTAGTCAGCGGATTAACAAAAGTGAAACTACAGGAACTGATGGAAGGAGGGCTGGATAGAAGGATAGAAGGAGTGAATTTGGTCTTGCTGCCGAGAAACTCGCCGCATTTATGCCCAAAATTCTGCTCGGATCACGAAAGTCCGCTCGAGTTAAATAGGGTGCAACTGGCTAATTTGATAATTATTGTGCGTACTACAGTGCAGTGCCTCTGAAATTGTGATCTGCGAGGTCGTTTAGCTAAAATAATGCATGCTTTGCGATGGATTTTGCGACACAAAAGCAAGTAAGGTCTTTTCGATTGCTTTTGAACTTAACTTAAATCTTTTGAACAGTGTTCAAATTCTAAAATTTATCTTAAAAATGAGATATTCTGCTGCCGGAATGTCCGCCAAGCCTAGACTAAGCCTATAGTTTCTACTTATTAATTCATCAGCTAAGTCTTCAACACGCCAATAGCGACATTCTTACAAAGTTAAAACGTTGTGAGCGGACTGTAAATTGTAGTCAAGTAGACGGTACGGGACTGTCGGACCGGCGATTGCAAAGTTGGATATGTTCGTCGTGCCTTCTAAAAATCAAGTGACTGGTTATTAATTACCGCCTGTCCGGAGTCACTCAGAGTAGAGTAGAAGAGGATGGAGGATTTAGCGTGAATCTTGGGCATGATTTATTTGGCGTATTACACATTTCTTGGAGCGGCCAAAGAAAATGGCCCGACCCTACCCGTAAGCCAATGCAAGTGTGCTGAAAAAAAAATTAAACTTTAGATAGGGTCAACGGAGAAAACAAAGGAACCTGATCCTGGTGGATCTGATCAGCAAAATGAAGAAATGCAAGCATCTGAGAAAGGCTGACCGTACGGTTGGATTGAACTATTATATTTCCAATATCATTTGTCTTGGTTGTCTAAATTGTAACGTTTTTTCAACAACAACAACAACAACAACAAGGTTTATTTGAACTGCAAAATTGCTAATAATATTTAAACAATAAATAAATTAAAAATACATACAGTTGCTGGTCACCCAAAATAACTAAAAAGCTAAACTAGTTGGGTGACCACACTTATTAATTTAAAATAAATTGAAGGTCAGAAAAGAGGCATTTTACATTTTACACAAGAAAGAGAGTAAAGAGTTTGAAGTTTGCTATGATCCTGAAGTTTTAGAAGTTTGAGTTGAGAAAACAAAGGGCTAGTATGGGCATCAAAATCAGAAAAGGTAATAAGACGGATTGCTTTCTTTTGCATTCTTTCAAGTGGTTTAATATTATGATCATAGATGTTACCCCAGACTATACAGCAGTATGAAGAATAATGAATGATAATGAAAGAATAATGGCATGGTGAAACTGAACTAAAATTTTGACATCCATACAATTGAGATGACAGTCTATGAGAATTCCCAGGTACTTAACACTTTTATGCTGATTTATTGTTTTGTCATTTATTTTAATTTTCATAGAGTAGTTTAATTTCTTTTGATAAGGATGAAATATTACAAAATGTGTTTTATCAATATTAAGAGATAGTTTGTTTGCACAAAGCCATGTATTGATTTCACCGAGTTCTCGATTGACAGTTTCCTCAAGATGCTGTAAATCTTTATCAGAATAAAACAGATTAGAGTCATCTGCAAACAGATGAAAGTCAAAAATAGATGAAGAATTTATAAAGTCATTGATATATATTAGAAACAGTTATTCGAACATTGGAAATATAACAACTGTACGGTCAGCATTTCTGTTTTCAGTTGTTTGAAAAATAAAACAAGCATCTGCAGTCAGCGGTTTTTATTTTAGTAAACCATTAGCAGGGAGGCGCGGTGGCCTAATGGTTAGTGCGCTGGACTCCGGATCGGGCGGTCCGGGTTCGAGCCCTGGCCGGGGCACTGCGTTGTGTTCTTGGGCAAGATACTTTACTCTCATAGTGCCTCTCTCCACCCAGGTGTATAAATGGGTACCGGCCAATTTACTGCTGGGGGTAACCCTGCGATGGACTAGCATCCCGTCCAGGGGGGAGTAGCAATACTCCTAGTCGCTTCATGCTACGGAAACCGGGATAAGCTCCGGCCTGATGGGCCACTAGGCTCGTATACAGACTTTACCTAGCAAAAAAAGAGGTTTCGCATCACCGTCAAGGAATACGGATAGTCGGAGAGAAAACAGTAAAAACATTTTCCTCAGAGTAAAATGAGCACCTAGAGCTTAAAAGACTTTTCATAGAGCTTAGGCTGCCACGTCATTTCTGATCATTTCTTGTATGAAATTTTTGTGATCTCAACAGAATAAAACACTTTATTATATGGCTACAATAGTACACGCGCTCTGATTGGCTGATGAGCGGGCAAGATTTTCTTGTAATGACCGGGCGTTATGGAAATTTTTCTTGCCTTAGCTTTTTATAACTTTTTAAGGGTCAAACACTTGTAAGCACAGGTCAGTTTGTTTTGTGAAAATTAAAGAGCTTATATTTGCCCTAGATCTTGGCGTAATGAAGACAAGAATTGCCTCATTGTCAAGGAAACCGTTTCTTCTGGTTTGGATCGCATGACCTCTTGCGCGCCCAAGCGGATATTGTAAAACGTTTCCCTTTTTTCAGCACTAAAAAGGCCATATAATAAATAACTTATTAACCTCGTCCGTAGTATTTATTTTTTTCTTGGCTTGTGAGCGGGCAAGATGAAACGGAATCCTGCAATCTGATTGGTTCCGGGAGTGGGCGGAATTTTCCGATCTTGACCGCGGTCAACGGAACGGGCCGGCAGTTTTTGCGTGACGAGACGAACGAACCCATGAAAGTTTTGCTCTTCAAAATTAACGTAATTGCTCACCAACCGTTGTAAACGTGAAAGGAAAAGTAAGCAGTGGAATTAAAGGCCTTGAAGTTCTCCAAAAGGCGAGTATTGATTCTCTTTATTGACAAAATCAAGTTGTACAAGTTTTATGGCGGATGTTTGTCGATCGTTGTTTGTGCATTCGCACTGATTTTCACGCCATTGCACTTACCTGCAAATCGCCGGCTTACATACCCGATTGATTCTTTCAAAAGCTAACTTAGTAACGGAATTAAAGGCCTTGACATTCTCCAATAGGCGGGTATTTTTTGCATTTATTGCCAAAATCAAGTTATAGTTTGTCGATCGTTGTTTATGCACCCGCACTGATTTTCACCCCGTAATGCGCTTTACTGCAAGTCGCTGGTTTACAGACTCGATTTATCCTTTTAAACGCTTTGCCTTTCTGCTACTTTTCCCCTAAACCGAATACTGCTTATCACCATTCAAGAAAATGACATGTTTTGATTAAAAACAGTCAAATAAATTATCGCAAAATTGTGCCGTGTACAGACGACCAAAGTACACAAATTAAACAAACTTCATTCAATTTCACTTTCATGACTCGAGATTTTTTATGCTCTCTTTTGCTGCTACACTGTGCTTCTTTTTATTATTAAGGTTACTTTTCTCCTTTTTTCTGATGACCTTTTCCGTGAGTACTGTTCAGTTTAGCGAATTTATTTTGTTTGGCGGAATACAAATCATTCTTCACTTTAGCCGTAGCTTAGCGATCGATTCAACATGCACATTGGATGCGCGCGTATAATACAATTACATTTTACAAGACAATCTTTTTAGATTTTTTAACCAAGTAAGAAAACAATAAGTTATTTACCGGCTTTGGGTCGGTCCTTATCATGATAAACTGTGACCTCGGTCTTGAAAATGCTGCCCGAGGTCGCAGGCATATTGTTTATTTCATTCATATTGTCAGTAATATTATTAATAATCATAAATATTCCATAAATTTTCATTAAATTTTGCAACCGCCGTTATTTTTTTCCTGTTAGGACGACTTGTGGTTTCTTTCACACTATGTACGCCTTAATTGCACTGAAATTACGTAACCGAAAACTCAACACAATTTTCCAAATGCCTCGAAAGTGGATACCTTATACAGCATTACACCACGTCACACATTAACGTGTAACATTTCACAATCATTATCAAGATAGCAAAAAGGAACAAGCAATTCTTATGGTTTACTTTAAAATTACTGTAGTATAATATGCTGTTACAAAAATAAACGGCATGCAATGCCTGCGAAAGGGATGACGTCTCACAAGGGGTCTTAGATACTTTTTTAGGAAATTGGTCAACAAATTAACGTAAATAAAGTAGCTGACAACTTCTGTGTTGATAGCCCGCGAACGCAGTCGTATTTCACAGCCGGAAATGCGTCAGCGTTCGCAGGCTACTGCGTTATCTTGTAGCGTTGATGTACGATTACACGGTCAAATCAAACGCTGTCTTAAATTGTTCACACTGTTTACTAAATCTAATAGACTGCCAAATATAATTTGTGTCTTTCGTTTATACCTTGTATATCAGTCCTTTCTAACTGCCTTGGGGTATTTGCCTTGAGTTTTACGTGCTCATTCCATTTTTCTATTTTTACATTTACATGTAGTGTGCAGATCATTCTCACGTGAATTTAGGAATGGGGCATTGAAAAAAATTGCCAAAAATGAAGAAAAAAAATAAAATGAATTATTTTTTTCTGAAGCATCTCAGTGGTCCGGAATCCTAAATCCTCGAATCTGATTAACTAATTCCGCGCCCTCCAGCGGTCCGGATTTTCCCATCCGGACCCCGCGTACGGACCGCTCCGAGTTTTCCAGGATTGTTTTTCATTTCGTGGCGAGAAGAACGAAGAACGCATGAAAGTTTTGCTCTCCAAATCAGCGAAATTGATGTAGATGTTCACCATCCGATGTAAATGTGAAAGGAAAAATTAGCAGCCTTGAAGTTCTCCAAAAGGCGAGTACAAAATCAAATTGTTCTAGTTTTATGGCGGTAGTTTTGTCGATCGTTGTTTGTGCATTCGCACTGATTTTCACGCCATTGCACTTAACTGCAAGTCGCCGGCTTACATACCCGATTGATTCTTTCAAAAGCTAAATTAGTAACGGAATTAAAGGCCTTGAAGTTCTCCAATAGGCAGGTATTCTTTGTATTTATTGACAAAATCAAGTTATAGTTTAATAGCCGTAGTTTGTCGATCGTTGTTTGTGCTTTCGCACTGATTTTCACGCCGTAATGCGTTTTACTGCAAGTCGCTGGTTTACAGACTCGATTCATCCTTTCAAACGCTTTGCCTTTCTGCTACTTTTCCCCCAAACCGAATACTGCTTATCACCATTCAAGAAAATGAGATGTTTTGATCAAAAACAGTCAAATTAATTCTCGCAAAATTGTGCAGTGTGTAGGCGACCAAAATACACACTCAGTTCAGCTTCATTCAAATTTACTTTCGTGACTCGCGATTTTTTTATGCTCTCTTTTGCTGTTACATTGTGCTTTTTTATTTTAAAGTTACTTTGTCTTTTTTTCTGATGACCTTTTCCGTGAGTACTGTACACAAATCATTCTTCACTCTTGCCGAAGCTTAGCAATCGATTCAACTTTGGATGCGCGCGTATAATACAAACACATTTTGCAAGACAATCTTTTTAGTTTTTTTTTTTTTTTTTTTTTTTTATCAAGTAGGAAAAAAATAAATAAGTTATTCACCGGCTTTTGGTCGGTCCGTATCGTGAAAAACTGTGACCGAGGTCTTGAAAATGCTGCCCGAGGCCGCAGGCCACAGTTTTTCACGATACGGACCTCCCAGCCGGCAAATAACATATATATACTTAAAGCTGCTTTCGTGTATTTTTTTAACAGAGTTGCACTTTACCCCGGGAAATGATCACCTTGAGTCGATGACGTCATTCGACCGTTACTGTTAATGCTGTTTTGGCGCCATTTTGGTTCTCTTTCTCAAGGAGAAGTGGAAGCAATGCTTTACAAAGGGAGACCTTCCATTACCAATCAGAAAGGTAAAAGTGTACAACCCCAGTGGCTCTGTGGCATACACTGAATGGTACCGAATTTTTCAGGATGATCCCTGGTCACTCGATGATCAAGAAAATGACGTACAACATGAAGATAGCTATCAAATGCCTGATCATTTAGAGGATGTGCAAGATCAATCTGTCTGCACTAATCTGATGGTCATTTCTAATGTACATGAAGAGGGAGCAGAACTGAGTGATGAAGAGTTTGATGATGGTGATGATGATTCTGGTGATAGTGGAAATGGTGATAGTGGTGATGTTCATGGTTGTGTTAATAGTGAAAATGGTGATAGTGGCAATGTTCATGGTTGTGTTGATAGTGGTATTGATACTGGTAGTATTGTGGAAAATACAGAAAATTTTATCAACTCACCTGATGCCACTCATCTTGATGTTGAAGACCAGGACGAAACAGACACTCATGATTGCATACACCAGCAAGTACCAATTTTGCAAACAAAACTTGCCACTTCTGTTTCCAAAGTATTGCGAGTAACACCACTTGTGAAAACCCTTGACAAAGCCAGGATAGCCCTTCATAAGGAGGAAAACAGCTGAAACAGATTCCACCAAGACAAGTACAAAGATACTCTGGCTTCCATTCAAACACAAGTGCTTGCAGCCCACCAGAAGTGTTCAAAAGAAATACAAAAGTGGGAGAGAGAATGTGTTGTCAAGAATTGTCTTGCACCATCTTTTGAACACTTTAAAACTTAAACTACTATTATATCTCAATATAAGAAGAAAAAATTGAGCAAGGAATTGTTATAACACTGGAAAATAACTGTGCATAAGCATTAAGCATTTATGTCTAACCAGTGTAACATAAAATGTACAAATACAAACTAAGAGTCGAGTACATCTCCTTAGTTACAGTTGGTTATGTGTTTATTTTACAAGGAGTAATTTAAAGTTGATTACGTTTTGGGTTGTTGAAGCATTTGTCTTTCAATCATGTAGGAGTGCCATTAACTTCCGATATAAAGAATAGTTTACAAAGAAGCAAGTCATCTAGCTTTGAAATAATCTTGTCCAGGCATTAGTCTAACTAGGCGTATTCTGAGTTAAATGTATGAGGGTAATTATATGTTTCTGATGTAGAGTATTTTTACATGCAAGCAATTTTGTGTAGAGCATATAATTATACCAAGTTAAATGTTTGCGATGGTTAAAGAATTATTTTACAAGGAAGCATAGGTAAGGTAAGGTAAACTTTATTTATGCAGGGTGGCCCATTCAGCACAGTGGCTGGTATCCAGAGGGGCCCTGCTAAATACAATTTCTAAAAATATAAAATGTCTAATAGTGTAAAATAGTTATAAAAATAGAGTTAAAAAAAAAAACTTGCGTTTAGTGTCTTCGATGTTTAATTTCCACAAGTACCATTAAGAGTGGGAAAAAGTGCTGAACCAGGCGTCTGAACCAGGCCTGATTTAATGTTAGACCCATGACATACCTCATTTTAGTAGAAAGCGAAATTACATGTAAAAATTTTTGGATTAGCCCTGAAGCAGCGATTTATAATTTAGCGAAAAGTTGACAGAGCCAATCAGTCAGATCAAAACTCAAGGAATCAATATAGAATTCTCAATTTCCCTCTTCTACAAGCTAAAGAGACATTTAATCAGTATTCCCATTAGAATATATCCGAGAAAGAAGCCAAATCCACGACAGACTACGTAAATTGGCGGCGCACCCATTTTGTTTACTGGCATATGAAATACGACCTTCTCTATACCCGAGTGGTTTGTTATGAGTAAATACTACCAGGAGAAATTCGATGTTGATCAAGTTTTGGTTTGAAATGTAAATCATACAGTCGACGGCTACTTGAAGAAACAAATTGCACGGCGATAATGAAGGTAACAAGATTTAATAATCGTAAGTCAAAAGTTCCCGGTGTAAGGAATGTTTTAAAAAGAAGCAAGTCATTTTGCTTTAAGTATTTTTGCCTTGATCTTGAGAAATTTTATAAATATCCGCAACGTTTTCCGTTAGTGAAACTAAAAATCTTAACTAATAACGCAGAGCGAATAATGCATGTTGGATGCGATATAATTCTGCTCTTATCGCTTATCATATTAACCTTGCATGATTCAAACGCGTCTGAAAATGACGTTATTCGACTTAAAACATTTCAGTTTAGTAGCGAAGTACGAAATTACTACATTAGGCAATACCGAAACATTGTTTGAGCAATCACTGAAAACGCTCAAACTGAAACCAATGATCAAACTTACCTTTGGCATGAACTGCAAACATTCCATCTGTGAAAAAAATGAACACTTATCCACTTACCTTCACATTTGTTTGCCCGGAACAGTCCCTGAATTAGTAAATATACTGCTGTAGATTATTGGACTCTTTTCAGCTCAACGCAACCCAAACGGGCAAAAAGCACAGCGAGCGAAAACATCACACTGGAATCAACCACGAAACTGCTGCATCGTTAACATCTGTCATAAAATAATAGTCTTCAAGACAGGTCGCTGTTTCGCACTCGATGGCACGGAGCTATAAATCATTTTACGAATACGTAAATTTTACGATTTGAACTCATTCAGACTCCTCACGTTAAATAACACCAAAATAAAGATTTCACACTAAACAAACAATGGAATTCGCAAAATTCTAAATAGGTAAATTATTCATAACTCCTCGCGTGTAACGTGATTTGAACTCCGGCAAAATGCGTATTTTGGGATCTGCGACGACGAAAACACGCAGAGTGCATTTTATGAAGAGGCGGGCCCCAGGCCCCACCCGGTTAATTAATAATAATGAGCAATTTCTTTTTCTCAGCTGCAGTGACAAACGGTTCCACACATTGTTCAAAACGCGTATCCCTGCCCTATATTTTGGCGTGTGAACTCTCACTTTTTTCACGCTAGGTTCAAATCTATCCCTATCTATTTAACCGCTGCTGAAGAAAGTCTTAGTGTTGAACTATCAACTTCCGTTTCCATCGAATTATTATGTTACTTTCAAAAAACGTAATTCCAAATAAAACTCCAACTTGAACTTTAACTCGAAGTCCAACTCGAACTCGAACTCGAAACCAAACTCGAGTTTTAACTACTCCTCTTACATGCTGGACGAGAAGAACTAAAAGAAATATTAAACTGATTAAACAGCAAATGACAAGGGTATGGAGATAATAGTCCTTCTTCTGGACACATAGAAGGGTCATAGAATGGAGAACAAGATTGTCCGAAGATTGACCGGAGATCTGAGTTAATCGAGTTATGAAAGTCCCGCAACAATTATAATGCAACTATTATCAAAAATAAATCGCGTTCTAAAGAGGAATAATGTATTGGGGGTGAAGAGTCTAAATTTTTCTTAAGTTGGTATGGAGTATAAACGATCTTTCTTCAGGACACATGGAATGTTTTTTCCATAATCTATCGCAGCGTTTCAGGCTAATTAAAATCTTTGAAAGAGCGGCAAGTATATCGTGTTGTGAATCACACTACAATATAGCGCAACTTTTATGGAGCGACACCCCGGGGGGGGGGGGGGGGGTACTCCCATATATGGGCTATATAGGTATGTGCCGCGGGATAGGGTATGGTTTATGAGGTTCTCGGTCCTTAAATAGGGTATCACTTTTGTTCCTTTTGGCGTTGTGTTCCCGGTGTGATCCTTAGATAGGGTAGCTAAATTCTATCAGCTCAAATAAACGCCCAGCTAAACGAAAAAAAATTGTCTGTTTAAACTGAACTATCCGTCATTAAGTATTAACAAAGCGATTTTGAAAGATTTGAGCTTTGCCGTGCGCGGTTAGCCGTTATTTGAGTCGTCACGCAATGCTTCACCTCCCCTTGAATAGGGTGTCAATTTTCGGGCTTGGGCCTTAGAAAGGGTATCAATTTTCGTTTTCTTTATGCTTAGATAGGGTCAGGGTTTGAGAACGTTCGCGGCACACCCCTATCCGAAATTTAGGGGAGCGACACGAACAGTTTTAATTTTACTTTTTAGTCAATGAATTCTATAAACGGGCACAATGTATTTGAGGTGAAGAGTCTAAATGTTTCTTTAAATTAAATGTGCGCTTTTCAATTTTCGATAACCTGACACCGAGTAATGTATAATGCAGCCAGCAAGGTCACAGAAAGCTTTAAAGTTTTAAGTAACACGAGACATGCAGCACGACGGGCGTGCTTTTGATCATATGTATAATGCTTCAACAGCCAGCGTCACAATAGCCTGCGTGCAGACATCTCCATTTCCCACGTGAAGCAAAGGAAATGGAGGAGACGTCTGCACGCAGGCTAGCGTCACAAGGGTTTCACAACACGGGCGTTAATTTAACCACAATAACGGTTTTAAAAGAGAACTGCACGTAGCATCTCTTATCCCGATTTGCCAAGGTCAGTACAGTACTTTCTTTTACACTTAACCGTCTCGAAGACGACTGAAGGGTCTTCGTTTTGTACATTTGGCAGGGTTATGTACAAAACGAAGACCCCGGTCAAAGTCGTTGATAACCGCAAATCTTAGTGCTCCTTGTTTCTGCTTCGGTCGAGAATCATATGTGAGCCTTTTGAAAGTGATTTCAAAACGATTTTGAAGGGGTCTTCGTTTTGTACATTTGGTATGGTTATGTACAAAACGAAGACCCCGGTCAAATTCGCTGAAAACCACATATTTTGTTGTTCCTTGTTTCGAGGATCATGTTTGAACCTTTTTCAAGCGATTTCAAGACGATTTTGAAGGGGTCTTCGTTTTGGGGTCTTAGGTCTTCGGTCTTCGTTTTGTACCCACCCATAGACGAAGTTCGTTTTTCATCGATGTTCTATGGTGGCCCATCTGTATTTTAACATTTTTTCTCTTTTTTTAATAATTTTTTTTTTTTTTATAGCATTAACAAAAAAAAAAAAACAGCCATGGCCTAGCAGTGCCATAGCAAAAACAAACAAAACAAAACAAAAAAACAGCCATGGCCCAGCAGTGCCATAGCGAAAAAAAAAAAAAAAAAAAAAAAAAACAGCCATGGTCTAGGAGTGCCATAGCCCATGATGCATTGAGAAGGAGTAGTCACCAGGCTCTTGGCCTCAAACAACATGGCGGCGTGGATAAGAAACGATACATGGAAATGTGATGAAGAGCTTAAGCGGGATTTAGAAGGATACGTGAAGCAGGCACTGAAGAGGGATGAGGTTTTGGACTTTGTTTCCAAAAAATATCTAATGTATGCTTGGAGTTTGCGTACTCTTTGTTGCCGTTTGCATTATTTTGACTTATTATATGGCCGTGTCTCACAAAGACTGGGAACTACCAAATTCGCGAATTTGATTGGCTAAAATCGATATTGACCGCGGTCTAGATTTTCCCATCTAGACCGGCATCTAGACCGGTTGGAGGCGGTTGCACTTACGTTGAGAAGTTTACAAAAAAAAAATGCAAAAACGTGGACTTTTTTCTGCTAAAAAAAATTCTTCTTTAGTATAAATGGTCATAAATCAACTGGACATTTCATTTTGATGTAAACGAAGTGATAGTATGAGGAAGCGGGAAAAATTTGTGGCGCGGTGTTCACTTCTTGAGTTGAATGAAACACGCGAGGAAAGCAAGCGAGAGAGTTTTCTTCTGAAGATTTTCCTCGGGCAATCTCCTCCTAAATCGTCTTTTCATCCTGGAAAATTGTGACAACAATTAAGGCTTACGGGAAGATCTAAAGCAATAGCTTTTCTGGAAATTATACGCCTTGTGCAAGACAAGTGAAGCAAGTGTTTATTGTCCTTGTTTACGGCTCCACGGCTGTCTTCAAGACTACTACATTATGCTGAAACGAAATTGCACTCAGATTCGATGAGTGTATTGAAGTATAAAAGGACAAGATCAAGATAGATTGAAAGGTAACAAACTTAACTGAAGTGCTGAACCTAATTTTACGTCGAGCACTGAATGGAATTGTGTCAGCTTTCTGGTCCTCCCGTAAATTATTTGCTGCTTTTCTTCTTCGTCCAGTCGCTCTGGACAAGTATTTTTAATTAAACATTTCGCATCAATCCCTTCCAGTCAGTTTTACATAGTTGAGTCAACTATGGCATTTTTGTGTTATTTGTGTGGTTTTAGGGAAGGCACTGTCGATTATTGACGCGAAAAAAGGTTAACAAGAACGAGCAAACTTTGGCAAATTTTCGTTCAGTTCACAGGCACGAAATCAAAACACCAACTAGAAACGAATATGCGAAGTAGTTGCAAGGTGGGAAGTTAAAAGCAATAAACACGATTAAAAGCAACTAAAATACCCGTAGGAATATTCTGTCAGTCGATTAAAGAGGCTAGAGAAGTTGAAAACATATCCGCCGGTGATATCGAACTTCTCTTGTTCTAATTTTTCCGCGATCGCCGTTCACTAGCAACATGTTAGCGAGTATGGCGAACCGAAGCGAATTTTTCAGCTGAAAAGTTGTCTAGTTTGGCCATATAATAAACATCTTATTAACCGAGCTTAGTCGGTCTGTATGGGAGAATCTTGACCTCGGTCATGAGTACAGACCTCACTGCGTTCGGTCTGTACTCACGACCTCGGTCAAGATTCTCCCATACAGACCTCCTGCTCGGTTAATAAGAGCTAAATAAAGTACTGAAAGTACATCGACTATGAAATAGAGCTTGATGATTTGGAAGAATCTGTGCGCAAAGAAATGAATGGTCCGGGAAATTTGTTTGGTTATCGTGCAATGGCTAAAAAGATAAGAGAAATTCACGGTTAGAAAGTTCCAAGAAACCTGGTCTGGTCTACGCTATGATGGAACATGTCGATCCCAGTGGCCTTTAGGAACGAGGAGGTATCGGGCAACCAAAGCGAGCCCCAAAGGGTGTTTTTACCTCAAAGGTAAACGTAGATTAAGCGTGTTTTAAGCCTTTTCAAACTAAACTTTTAGATAATTCTGTGCAAATTTAATGACCCATTGTTTGCACCGGCAGACGTGGCATAGAGGCCCTGCCGTACGAATAGCCACTGCGTTAAATCAAGGTAATGCAAACGACAACAAAGAGTATGCAAACTCCAAGCATACATTGGATATTTTTTGGAAACAAAGTCCAAAACCTCATCCCTCTTCAGTGCCTGCTTCACGTATCCTTCTAAATCCCGCTTAAGCTCTTCATCACATTTCCACGTATCGTTTCTTATCCACGCCGCCATGTTGTTTGAGGCCAAGAGCCTGGTGACTACTCCTTCTCAATGCATCATGGGTTATGGCACTCCTAGGCCATGGCTTTTTTTTTTTTTTTTTTTTTTTTTTTTTCGCTATGGCACTGCTGGGCCATGGCTGTTTTTTTTTTTTTTTTTTTTTTTGCTATGGTACTGCTAGGCCATGGCTGGTTTTTTTTTGTTTTTTTTTTGTTAATGCTATAAAAAAAAAACAATAAAAAAAGTAAAAAATAAACCAAATATTGAAAAAGAAAAAAAAAAGAAAAAATTATTAAAAAAAGAGAAAAAATGTTAAAATACAGCATAAAATACTATGGCACTGATGGGCCACCATAATGTTCTTTCCAGTTTATTCAAGTCCAGGCCTGCTTATAACGGTTTTCTCAAAGCGTGAAAGTTTATTTCTGTACATTTAAAGAAATTGCCTCGAATTGGAAGCCTTGACTCTACCCGCGAAATAAGCAATGCCTACATAAGGCCATTTGCAAACAAAATTCATGTTATCAGTTAGCGCACTTCAAGGTCGAAAGCAAAACAAATCATGACAAATACATTATTATATTTACTACCCAATTGCGAAGTCTCATCCTATAATATCTTGGCTCTATTTTCCACTGCTTCCACCTCGGTTTCTCGACCTCGGCAAACGTAAACTACCCTGGGTGCCAGAGGGTTTTTTGTTTTTGTTTTGTTTTGTGGCGACAGTGAGCGGCGAAAACGCTCGTTCACGATCGCGGCTTCGCCGTGCCGATTAATTAAAATATGTGCTCGTGAGAATATAAACTATTTCCGCATAAAATAAATGTTTCTCAAACTATCGATACTATCACTTTAGCCGGTAAATTGAAAATCGTGTCTTTTAACCGAATATTTCATATAGCAGAGTCAAAACGAATTTAGATCTCGCATTGTTGTGATTTTAATTTCCTTAGTATAAATAAGTTAAAATGTGTGCCAAAATAGCGCGAGATCAAGTGAGAAATTCGAATATAACTTAAACAAACACCCAATTACTGCTTTGTTTCAAGTTCCCTTGTAGAGTTTTTGGCAAAAGTAACTGACATAAAATAATAAAAAAGATAAACCTAATCAGTTCAGCTTTCTTTTATTAGAACAGTTGCAGTATTTAAATCGGTGAAAAGGAATTTTGTGAATGGAATTCTTGTGAGTTCGTCGATTGAAAAATAAACCGGCAAAAGAATTTGGATGCAATTATTGCGTTTGTTGTCTGTATGTAAAGCGTTTTGTTCTTCTGTTACGGCAGATATTAAATCCCAATGAATAAAACAACATTGAGGATATTACCGGGTTGTGTTGTGGTCAACTATAAGCATAAATATACTCGCACTCTTCCAGTTCTCCCGACAATTCATCGGTTCTGCCAGTTCTTTTTATGGTTTTGTCTTACACTAGTATCCCTCTGGCCTTCAGTTGTCCTTTAGGCGCTAGATCCTTGCATCTTTTGATATTTTTCTGGTTTTCTGGAAACCCAGCCGTAATTTTCCTCAGTAAATTCGCTGTTTTGTTTGTTTGATTCTTGACTTCATTTTGTGGTGGTGCTCACTTTTTGACCCAATATATCCCAAGATGCATTACGTTCCAACCGGAAGCGCGAAACTCTTGATGCTTGTATAAAATTATTGAACAGGCTCTGACAACAATTCGTCGTAAGAAGCACGCAAGTACTTGTTAACTATTCAAAACTGAACAACATTTAACAATTATTCACCGAAGTGCAGGTAAATATCCACCACTTTCACCGACACTGAGGTGAATAATTGTTTTAGTATATACCACACAAGTTGAATAACTAGCGGGCCAAAACATTACTTTCGGTACCCAAAGCGACGCGCGAAGCCATTTTGTTGCTTTCCGGCTGCTCGGAGGTAAATAGTGCTTCGCTAATCACCTAGCTCCGAGTTAACCAATCAGCCCGCGCTGATTCACTTGTGTGGTATATACTATATTGGACTGGAATTCGAATGCAGATTCGAATGCAGTTCTGCTTACGCAAAATATGGGTCACTTCGATTGTTTTGATGTGGCTGGTCCCTAAGTGAATACTGCTCAGTCCAGCTGCAAAGTTTGCAACTACAAATGTTAACAAACAAAATATTACAAGAACGTCTCAACATTATATAAGTATTTGAGGACGGTCTGCCATGCCTTAATAAAATTAATAGAGGCATGAGAAAAATCGTGTTCGTGATATGATAAACGGCAACGTTTGCTTGACATCAAGAGGGTCTCGATGGGCCTCCCGGGGGGGAGGGGGGGGGGATTGTTTGACGGTTGACGATTAAATTTTAGGGTGTTTGACGGTTGACTGTTATCGAAAGGAAATTTCTTCTATGAGCTGAAGTTAAGACGGGGGTACACCTGAAGCCCGTTTTTCCACCGCTTTACCTGGGTTTAATGCGAATATCTGGTTCCCATTACAAGCATTCCCAAAACTCTTAGCTCATCTCACAAAGCTATGTTTAGCAGTGTCTTGTAAATTTTTGGGTGATTTTTGGGGGATGTTTTGGAAGAGATAGTTTTTTCTCAAAGGATTAGTAAAATTAGAATTTGAAGTTTCAAATTAGTAGATGGACACCCAAAAAGTCCTCTGACAACCTGGGGTGCTCTTGCGTGGAGGTCAACTGTCTGTTGGTGTTTCAAAAATAATTTTCTTTCTTCTATCCCTTCTTTAAACCCCTTAAAGTTTCTCTCAAAATTAATTTTATTTTGAAAACGATTTGACGGTTAATAATAACTGCTTTTTTGACGGTCAACGGTAAAAATTACCCTTTATCTGACGGTTTATTGTAACTAACCACATGTCTAACTAGCAGATCTTCGCCGAAGGCGAAGTGAATATTCTTCGAGGTAAATAAATCAAAAATATTCACTGAGCCTGAGGCGAATAATTGTTTTAGTATAACTTTCAGAGGTGAATATCAAGAACTACAGAATAAAGAAGTAAACATGTAGAAACAACAAACACAAAATAAGTGCTCGCTTGTAGTGCATACGTGTAAACCAGTTTTATAATATAATATTGTGAATCAATTTACACTTCAGTTTAGGCAATGGATCGTTTTCACTGTCACGCAATAAAAATATAAATTGAAGAACCATTCATTGAATGAGGTCAATAAAATAGGATATTATAGAAAATAAGTAAATAAGACATCTCTCCAAGTTTTAGGTCTGTGCGTTATCCCAAATTTCAGATATTCGTCGAAATGTTTTGCACAAATTTACAGAGCCCAGTATGGATCCGCCATATTGGTGCACATCTGTGGTGCACCAATATGGCGGCGGGAAAATACTGTAAACATCTGGAGCTTACTTTGGTCATCTAGGCCACTGATTATCTGTACTGGACAAACAAACATTTGCATAAACATATTTCCTGCTACTTTAACTTCCCAAATGGCAAAAAATCGCAAGAGAAATGTATACTTTTTGACAAACACGATCGTAACTGTATGTCACGCACCGCCATAACTCTAAAATTCAAAGTGCGCTCGTTTCCAAACGAAGGACCCTATTGAGCTGAAAAGTTGCAAACAGATATAATTTAAGTACTTCTTATGCCTGATGCAGATGCAAACGTTGGTGTCTCTTTAGATTTGGATTTTAGTATCTGATGACGTCACGTGAAAACGATCTATAAAACGGAACAAAAACAAACACTACGAAAAATATATCAGTTTATCTGGTACTTTGTTATTAATCGTTGGTGACTTTGGGCAATTGTGCTCATCGTCTTGAAATGAGGAGCTCCGATCTGAAGAGAGCCGAATCAGTTTTGGTCAATCAATCTGTAGTATCTGTCAAATGCCCGCACGATCTAGGAAACCACTGTATTTCCGATCTACCATCAATCTTGAAATCTTTTTGGTCCAAGAGCCTTGGTAGTCAATTTTCAAAATTCCCAATGTTTTGAATATCTCGAAATAGTAACGATTTCTTTCAAATCAACAGTAAATGCCGCCATGTTTACTTGCCTGGACGACAAATGTGGCGTGGCTTAGTAATCAAAGCCTGAAATGGGTATAGGGTCATAAGGCGAGCTTCTCGACCAATCAGAATGTCTTATTGTTATTTTCACCACAGGAAATTATACTAACATAGATTGTGATAAAGGATGTGTCACCATAGTCACCTTGGAAGCTCATAAAGCAACACCCTGAAACTTTTTTATCCAGAAGCCCACATTTATTTTCTGGAATAAAGATACTGAAAGGAGGTAATGTAAATAACACAACCCTATTCCTAAAAGAAATTCCGAGTGCTCCCCCAAAAAATCGAATTATTAATACTACCGAACAGTGAATTCAAAGGTACGCGTGATGGTTGATTTCGGCGCCAAAACGTCAACGATTTTGGTCACGTGGCTTTGCTTTTCAAATCACATTTACATTCCTGAGCGTTTCATTCGCCGCGTAAATCCCGACACAAATTTGGTCAAATTTAAGTTTTTTATACAGCAAAGGCATTTTAAGACTTTTTGTAAGACTTATGTACTTCAATTTCAAAGCCGCCTGCGTTTGTTAACCGATCATTTACGAAAAATTAATTTCACTGCTAGCGAGGATATGAATGTGACGCTTTCGCGAATAAAGAAATAAAGGTAACTATATTTTTGTTTTCAGAAATGGCTCTTACTGTTGACCAAGTGTTTGACAAAATCGGAAGTTTTGGACGATACCAAAAGCTGTTGTTACTCGGCTGCAATGGGCTTGTTTTCCTATGGTTTGGCTCCCCACTGTTGATCATGACCTTCATAACTCCTTATCCAGGATGGAAATGCGTGGCAAACAGCAGCCAATGTACCTTCAACGAGACGTCTTTGCCTCCGACCGACAAAAGGCGGTGCAACCTCCCTAGAAGTGAGTGGACGTTTACTGATGATTTCACATCTGTGGCGACTGAGGTAATTAGGTAACAAAGGCCGGTCTCGGTGGAATGAAGAGACAAGGAATGCCCCCTTCTCCCCTCCCATCCACTCCAGGATATGAGACACGGACTATTTATAATACAATTTTCAGTGTTTGTTATTCCTTTCTTCTCTATTTTAATGTTTTATCGTGTCAAATAATTACCGGAAATATTGAAAGTCTCTTAAAATATGTGAATGTGGGAGGTATGCTGAGGATACCAAACGCAATTTACGGTTTTTGCCTTCTTTTGACAATAACTTAAAGTCGTTTAATTTTTATGAACTACAGTAAAAACCCGCGTATAAGAACATGTGGATTAAGAACACCCAGGCCTGATTTTAGGAAATAAATTACCATTTATATAAGAACACATTCAGCCTGAAAAACGAAAGTTGTTCTTATATGGAAAGTCTGGTGTGGTTCTGGAGTGCAAGCTGTACTCCACAGTATATATCAATACACTACAGTACATTACCTTGATTGATCATTTTTTTTTAATTTAAAATAAATTAAAATTGTGGTCATATACATTGATTCAATCTATTGGTAGCCTAATATGTTCCTTTTTTTAAGAATTTTGTTTTAAGAACACTTACAGGCTGATTTTGCAGATTATAACCCTTTATATAAGAATTTAAATTTGCAAGGACCACCGTGACGAAACAGAAGTACCGGATCCTCTAAATGTAGAAGATCTAATCAGCTATAACAAAATAGTAAACGAAGAAAAGCAAGGCTGATTGAACAGTTGGGAACTATATATATTTCCAATATTTCGGAAGGCACGGCCTTCCTTCTTCAGGGTGTTACAAAGAATGACTCTAAAAGTGAAACGTTACAAATTTAAAATATAGGAAATACGATATAACAAGTAAATAATGATAACGTACTAATCTAAGCGACGCGGCTAAGAGATAAGTAACGGTAGAAAGAAACGTTAAAATTTGAAATTTAAAAATAAGGAGAAACGTTACAGTATGAAATGCTGTATAAAAGCTAAAAATGGCACTAAAGGTAGAATGCTGATACTAAAATAATGTATTAAGTTTCATCTTTCTTATTCAAACCTTGAGGTTCAAGAGTTTGACCTCTTTCAATGAGGTATGCTTCTCTTGCCTTACGTACACTGTCACGATTAGATTGAACGAGTTCAAGAGGAATTAGTTGCATGTCAGTAGCGTTATGATTGTTACACAAAAAATGTTCTGATACTGTGGTGGGCTTAGAGCTGTTAGTTTGTTTGTCAACAGGTCTGCGATGTTCGTTGAAGCGGTCTTTGAGTCTACGTTTGGTTTCTCCTATGTATTGTTTGTGACAGTTGTTACATTGTACCATGTAAATAACTACTAACTTCTACCGGCGAAACTAGACTTATTAACCATTACATTGACTGCAACTCCAAAAACGTTATTTACATGGTACAATGTAACAACTGTCACAAACAATACATAGGAGAAACCAAACGTAGACTCAAAGACCGCTTCAACGAACATCGCAGACCTGTTGACAAACAAACTAACAGCTCTAAGCCCACCACAGTATCAGAACATTTTTTGTGTAACAATCATAACGCTACTGACATGCAACTAATTCCTCTTGAACTCGTTCAATCTAATCGTGACAGTGTACGTCAGGCAAGAGAAGCATACCTCATTGAAAGAGGTCAAACTCTTGAACCTCAAGGTTTGAATAAGAAAGATGAAACTTAATACGTTATTTTAGTATCAGCATTCTACCTTTAGTGCCATTTTTAGCTTTTTCACAGCATTTCATACTGTAACGTTTCTCCTTATTTTTAAATTTCAAATTTTAACGTTTCTTTCTACCGTTACTTATCTCTTAGCCGCGTCGCTTAGATTAGTACGTTATCATTATTTACTTGTTATATCGTATTTCCTATATTTTAAATTTGTAACGTTTAACTTTTAGAGTCATTCTTTGTAACACCCTGAAGAAGGAAGGCTGTGCCTTCCGAAATATTGGAAATATATATAGTTCCCAACTGTTCAATCAGCCTTGCTTTTCTTCCTTTATATAAGAACCAAATCAGCCTGAACTGCCAAAATAGGTGTTCTTATACGCGGGTTTTTACTGTACCACATATTTTAATGGAGTATATTTATTGTTTTCTTCGTTTAGTTTGATCTCATTTGCGACAAAGCAATCTATGTGTCAATAGCGTCGTCCATGGTTTTTGTGGGTTACTTTCTCGGTGGAATAAGTGTTGGTCCCTTCGCAGACAAGCTGGGCAGACGACTGACAATTTATGTGTATGGTTTCATCGTTGGTATATTTAGCCTTCTTACAGCTTTCCCTCAGGCTTACTGGTTGTTCGCTGTCTTTCGTTTTCTCGTTGGATTTGGTGTTGGTAAGTTTATGATTCATAAGAAATATTATTAGAAGTTGGAGAATGTAGCTCGAATTTTCTTCTCCTTCTCCTCCTCTTAATTTCCCTGTCGTCATCGTTGTTGTTGCTGTTGTTGTTGTCGTTGTTGTTGTTCTTCTTCTTCTTTATCTCTTTATTTTCAGCTGATGACCTTTCAATGAGTTGTCGATATGTCTGCAGGTGGTGCTAGTATTGAGATCTATGTGTTAGTGACAGAAATGGTTGGCATTCGTCATCGCAGTCTTATTGGCGTCTCACTGTGGTACTCCTGGACCTTATCTCTGCTCTTCTTGGATCTTCTTGCATACCTCATACGTGACTGGCGAAAACTGGCCATCGCTTGTGGAGTTCCTGCTATCCCAGTTCTTGTTGGATGGTTGTAAGTTCAACTGTCATTCCTTCATATACTTACTGAAGATGTAACTCAATCCACCATTGAAGTTTTTGGAGGTTTTCTGCTCAGAATAACATTAGCATGTTATGATGTGTTACAGCATCATGTCGCCTCGAAGGTTCACTTTAAAATACATCTGTGTGCAACCAAGATACAAAATACGTCTGTTGTCTGATGCAACGCTCAGCGGCTGGTACGATACGTACTAGATATATTATATTAGATATTTTAGATATATTATAACATACCCGCCATAACATATTCGCAACTAGTCACATTACTGATACTTAAACTTGAGAAATAAAATCAAACCTTAAATCTTTTTTTTTTCTTATCTAGCATCACCAGAGAATCTCCACGATGGCTTGTACTGAAGGGAAAGATAGAAGATGCCGAAGCCATTTTCAAGCGAATTGCTGAAGTAAACAAGAAGGAAATGCCGGAGGAGAAACTTCATTACGAGCCTGAGAAACAGATTAGAATGGGAAATTTGTGTGACTTATTCTCGTCCAAAGAGATGGCCCACAAGGCACTGCTGTCGTGGTATCTTTGGTAATTACCCCAGTTGCTGTTTTTCACTGTTTTGTTCTTCCTGTTGCTGTTGCTTTTCGCAGTTGTTGTTGTTTCTTCCGTCAACTTGTTCTTGGAAACTAGAAGAAATATATGCATAGGTGAATTGTAAGGTCGTATTTGGTTAAATGAAACCTCCACTCTTGCGACAAGTTGACGCTAAATTGTTTGAAATAATGCCTAATTTTCAAATTTTACAAGAAAAGGGAGAAATAACATTTAATAGTAGCAGTCAATGGAAAAGGTTATGTCTTTTAAACTTCTCGCTTGCCGCCATTTCCATTTACTGTTACTATCAAATTTTATTTCTCCCTTGACCTGTAAAATTTGGAATTTTGGCATATTTTCAAACAGTTCAGCGTCAACTTGTAGTAAAAGAGTGGATGTTCCCTTTAAGTTGCCAATATCGTACCTCGAGTCATTGTCCTTTAAGCGCGTGCCGTTTCCCGACCGCTTGACGTTGACAAGTGCTGGCGCTATATGCGCATCTGATCGGTTCTCCCAGTGTTTTCTTTTCGCTGTTAGAACATGGTTGCGCGTTGCTCTAAAAAGTGAAAATTTTTTGCGAATTTTGGTTTAAGGTTACCGTATACCTTTGAGGGTGTGTCGCGTCTAAACGATACAGCGCAGTCGGAATAAATTGTAGACAGCTAAAACCCTATATCAAATTAAAGCTTATTGAGCTGGCTTTCAATCTATAAAAACCATTTTGCAGTAGAATGAAATGTCAATCTTTTAGGAATCTCGAAACACGAGCGCCTGAGTCGCCTTTTGAAGGCTACAAGTCAAAGCGAATTTAGTATTTCGCTAATTTGATTTGTTCTTTGGTTTCCGGACCCCAAGCGCTAAGAAAACGTGTCGGTGTTTTGTCATATTCAATTGCAATAAAAAGATACAAGACATTTCGCAAATAGGGCTAAAACGCACTGGAGTGATCATACAAAAATCGCTCCAGTAGAAAAAGTATTGAAAAATAAAAAAATCGCCGACACGTTTTTGTTATTAACATGTTAAACTAGCTGCTCGCCAAATTTGACGTAGAAGGGGCAAATTCCTTTGAGTTGTAGCTCTTTAAAGTGTCGCGTTGAAAGCGAAAAATTGATTTCAGAAAACAGCGCTTAAAAAAATATCTTGCAATGCAAACAAACGCCGCCCACATGAAGCTTGCAACACCTTCTCGAATAACAAGGCCAATCAGTGCGCGAGAATGGCGGCTCTCGTGATACTTCCCGCGAAAACCGTCTCGGTTGAGTGCATACATGCCACTCTAAAGAAGAATTTTTACTTCCGGTCAAAAACGAAATATGCTTATTTCTCCGCCGATATTCACTCTTTATCAAAACTTTTTTTTAAAATGAAAGATCACACTTGGACTATTACTTGGATGTAAAAATCCGATTTCGGGTAAAATTGTCGATCTGAAGGTATACTGTAACCTTAAAAATACAAAAACGTAGACGTTTTGGACTGCAATTCCATGGAATGTTTACTAATACAGTTAGACTAGCTACCCGCCCTCGTATTTTATGAGCGATAGTAACCTAGGTTGCGCCTTGCTGACTGTTCTCTCTGATAAAACGAGGGCGAGTTTGTTTTACCAAACATGTTTTTTACATTCCATCTTGATAAATACAGCTCGTTGCTATTATTTTCAATATTGTGTTTTTCCCCTCACTCTTTTGCTCACTCGATGGAATGTAAAAAGACATTGATTTGAATATTTTAGCATAAATTGCGAACGCTGAATTTGTAACGCAACTTTTTCGTCGGTTCGAACGCCTTCTTTAAGGATAAATTTGGACGTGTTCCAGTAAATCAACGTTAATAAAACTTTGGAATTAAATTCTTTGCATCATCAAGCATGTGTTGCGAAAGCTTTAAAACAATCGTTGGAGCAGTTTTGGAGATTTTGGAAAAGCGCTAAAAGTAGAAAATTTACCAAAAATTGCATTGGTAGTGACCGTATGAAAAAATCCAATTCTCAGGATCGCGATAACGAAAATCAACAAAACTTTCACGGCGATGAAAGATAGGTTAAATACACATTTTGGTGTTATTTCGAAGTAATTTCATCAAAGCAGTGTCTGCGTCTCGGTCCGTTTATCATTACAATGCAAAAAGCATGGTTTGAAATATATTTTCGATTTATTCGAAATCAAACATACAGAATTTTTTTATTCTTGTATATTTGATGTGCAGTACACCATAGTTTCAGATACTGATGTTAGTTTTTTTTACGTCAAATCTTATTCGCGTAGAATTCAAGTTTAACTGATATCTTGTTTTTCTGTTTATCGTTGCCATGGAAGTATCGATTTTCCTAAAAAATATATCATATCAAACTTCAATCCAATTCCAATATCTGTGGTAAATTTCACATCGATCAGTGTCCGGGAAATTGTCTAAACGGCCAAATGAAAATGTTTGGTATGGTCCAGAAAAAACTGTAGAGAGGCACCTTAAGCTGACCTTTACAATGGCCTGACCGTAAGGGAGTGGTTGGTTTCTGTCATTTCAGGTTCGCATCTAGCATGGTGTATTACGGTGTCAACCTTAGCGCCCCAAATGTAGGAGGAAACCTCTACTTCAACTTTTTCCTCGCAAGTCTCATTGAGGTTTTTTGCCTTCCGTTCATCGTGTGGTCATCAAACAGGTACTTACCATTTTGAAACAGACCAGAAAAAAGAACCAGTAACTTTTTCGTCTTCGAAAGTTACCGTATCTTAATTGAGCCCTACCGACGTTTGACTTTTCGGAGTAATACAGTACTTTGTAGGTTTTGAATGAATCAAAAGCGAAAAAGAGGAAGAACTCGTATTCTCCCCTCCCCCATTAACGAACAAACAAACCGCTTGGAAAATAAATCTTTTAAATAAATCTGTAAAGAATATAATTTGGTTACACAATTGAGCATAAGGCCACCCATTCTTACTTACACAGGCGGAAGTGTTTCCCTTATCATCAGCAACACCATCTCAATCGCCATAACCACCACTATCACCACTACTACTACTACCACCATCTCAATCACCATAACCACCATTATCATCATCATCGTCATCATCATCATCATCATCGTAAAGACATAACGCCCGCTGTGATTGGCTAATAGCTGGGGCTGAGTTACGTAATCTCCCACTAGCTCTTGGACGGACTGGGAGATTATCACCCTAACTCGGTGCACTTTACTATACGTAACACACACACCTTGGGCGATATTCTCCCTGTGTTCTATTTTGAATTACAGGTTTGGCCGGAAAAAAGTAATTGTAGGAAGTTTGATCCTCGCTGCGCTTTCTTCTGTTGGAGCAGTACTATTCACAACAGAAGACGATTCCAACAAAGGTTTGTTTTGAATTGAAAGGATTTTAAATGTTTCTTTTTTTAATATATGAGTAACAAGATGCAAGATATCAACTGCAATTCCCTGAAGTTTGTAAACAATTATTGTATGAGGTTTTTGTAATATCCGGAATTATCAAGACCTTGATTATTCCATATATCATAGAAGTCGAATCTAATAATTGTTTTATCGTAAACTGTTTAAAGAAAAATAACGGCAAACGCACTGTTGAAGAAGCGAATCAACGAGCCATGTTTTTACTTCGCTATGTGCAAGATGCGACTTACCACCCTTAAAATTGACAGTGCTCTTGTAGTTTGACACTACGTAGAAATGAAAAACCTTAACGGTCACGCGGCTGTTGTCAATGGGCGGGCTTTCAAATTTGAGCCCATTCAGATCGTCATTACCAGTGAGTACTTTGTAGACAACTGTCTTCACGCTAGGTGCTCTATTCTGTGCGGCATACACTCTGCTGATGAGACCCAATCAGGTCGAAACAGCTGTCCAGAGTTTGCATTTTTGACTTTCATTTTGGACTCTATCATGTCGTTGTCCCGTTAAGGTTTTTCATTTCTACGTAGTGTCAGCCTTGCAGTTTATTGTCTTTGTATTTTATTTTTGGCTGATTAGAGCTGTCAGTAGCACCTACGTACACCAGCAGCATTTTCGTCCGCGGTCCCTTGCTTTCAGTTGTCATCTTGTAGTTTACACGCTGTTCTATAATTTTTGTTAAAAAAGATTTCGGTAATTGAACTTGTCTCTTTTGTTGCCTTTAAGGAATGTTGGCTGGTAAAATAATCTTCTCGATGATCTTTGCCAAGGGTTTCATCACCATTGCGTTTGATTTGTCATACGTCTACTCTGCGGAATTATTTCCTACAGTTATCAGGTAACATAAGGGTTTTTAATCACTTTATCTTTTTCCGGTACGAAATTCTCGATTTAAAGAAGCTCTTTTTTCGGAAAAATAAAACTAGTGTAAACTTAGTAACATGCGTAAACAGTTTAAAAACTGATCTTTAATGTTATTTTCGTTTGAATTAATACGTATTTTGTTACCCATCTCTGATCTGATACTGAAATGAAAAAAAAATCACCGCGCCGGGTATAAATTTATATTTTTCAATGTTAAGTTTACTCGTCGTACAGTTGGACGAGGTTGAGCAAAGTATCGTGATTTGAGCAGATCAGTTCAGTTAGTTGCTGAAGCCAAAGGTTGTACTCATTTGCAAAATGTTTGTTTTACAAGGAACATTGGGATGGGAACATCAACTGCGGCAGCCAGAGTTGGAGCATTTTGTTCGCCGTACATAGTTTACTTGGTAAGATGCTGTCATACTGTGGTAACGTATTTAGTTTGTAGCGAACATGGGACAATCTCCGATGGAAGTGGAACCCATGACCTTCCGCACAGTGGTTGGACGCGTTAACCACTGAGCTACAAGGGACTGGTGGAGAGCTAGGTCGCTTACTAGGTTAATATGTAACATGCGTCCGGGCAAGGATGACGGTGATGTCCAAAACGTCAAGTAAGGTGATAGATACAAAGATGGTAGTCTAATATCAACCCCGGTTACACTATCATACTGTAGTAACTGTATTCAGTTTGTCACGAGCCTGGAGAGAAATGTATAAATCTATTGTTGTGTTATCACACTGATTTTATTATCTTTTTGTTTGTTTTAAATCAGAGTACATGTATAATAATTGAACACATAAATAAACTCCTGTGTTGTTGGCTGAATCCGGCTAAAAAAAGTTTCCATCCTGCGTGTTGTAGGACAACTATCACCGCCTGTTGCCTTATGCCGTCATGGCAGCCAACGCCCTCCTTTGTGCTTTGTTGTGTTTAACGTTGCCCGAGACCGCAAACCAACCAACTCTTGAAACGATTGACAGCAACACTCCAACTTCTACCACCAGCGGCATCGAGGAAAAGGCTGCCTTGGTATCTGGCGAAGTTCACAATTATAGTGCCATTTGAGTCATCTTCGTAGCAATGAGTCTTTTCTAACAAGGCACCTCAGATAACAATGCAAGGACCACGTGGACAAACAGTAGCGAAGTGTAGCAGGGTCTTGGCGTAGATCAGGATCAGCGATATCAAATAAAACGTTCAACTAAATGAAAGGCTGATCGGACAGCTTTAAAGTTTAAACAAAATTTTAATGCCCAATATTTCGGTTAGAAAAAACTAATCTTCTTCAGTAGCCAGCGTAGCTTGGCGTTCTAGTCAGTCAGACGCCCTCGTTTCCTCGCTCTCCCTGACTGACTAGAACGCCAAGCTACGCTGGCTACTTCTTCAGGGGCTGAAAAAGCTAAGTGAAAATGGAAATAGACGGTTACAATATTTGAAACGGTGTTAAAAAAGGTGTGATATGATTGGTTGACAAAAATTAAAAGAAGAAGCATAAAAAGCTCCTACAAAATAATAATAATGAAAAATATACATATGAAAACAGATCAAGTTTCGTCGCGTCTGTTCATTCCATGGGGTTCAAGAGTTTTGCCCTTGATAATTAAAAAAAAAACGAAACTTGATTTCTTTTCATATGTATATTTTTATTATTATTATTATTATTTTTATGTCTCTTCTTTTAATTTTTGTCAACCAATCATATCTAACCTTTTTTTAGCACCGTTTCAAATATTGTAACCGTCTATTTCCATTTTTACTTAGCTTTTTCAGAGTTTTTTTCAGAGTTTTGTCTAACCGAAATATTGGGCAATAAAATTTTGTTTAACCTTTAAAGCTGTCCGAATCAGCCTTTCATTTAGTTTAACTTTTCTAACAAGGCCGTTTGGCTACAGGGTCACCTAATTAAGAGCTATTCTATTGCCATATGTCTCTTAATGTGTTTAAACAAAATTTAATTTTCCCTTTTTCATTCAAGTGGAAATGACAGGATTGAATACAGGACTTGGCTATCTCATATAATGTCAATATCATTCTGACGAGGAAAAAATCGTTTACAGCGAATTTTGCACAAGGCGGTGAAAATAACGCTGACCCCTTTTTCATAAAATCAGACATATAATGGCATAGATCACGGCGAATATGACCGGAAAAGCCCAAAGTGTGCCTCTCGTGTTACTGTCAATCGCTTTCACAGCTTCCGGGTTTAAAACTAGGCTTTCTGTTGGAGTATGAAACATTCTATGCAATGATATACATGAATTTATGAAAACCAGGTCAAAGAAAAGTCTCCTTGGTCTTTTTGGCCATTTACCTTGGGGCCTTAGTAGCCTTAAAGCAAGGTAAAGAAACGGGAAAAAAATGATAAAAAGCGTGAAAGGGTTAATAAGTCAAAGGAGAAGAGAAAAAAAATGACATTTCTTTCAGTTTTTATATTGTCTCAGTTTGGAGAGAGTTTCTGGCGAGAAAAAAAATCGTTTACTGCGAATTTTGCACAAGGCGGTGAAAATAACGCTGACCCCTTTTTCATAAATTATAAAATCAGACATATATGCATAACCTTTTTACTAATCTGGCTCAACACTTGCTCTGGGTGCTTAAAACTAACAACTACCGATAACGTTTTTTTTTCGAAAATGTGTTTAACGCCATGTAAAAAAGTACTAAAGGCATAATGAAAATTTAGCGTGTATTTGTTCCTTGCCTGCTTGTTTGTTTGTTTGTTTGTTTGCTTGTGATTACACAGCCTTCCTTTTTTGGATAACAGCTTTCTAACGAGAACACGAAATAATGCACTAAGTCTAAATCGCCATTAATACATATTTTTACAAGACCCTCCGATAATAAAGTAGCATCTGACAGTCTAAAAGCAAAGTTAGTTCCTACAGGAAACATTCTTGAAATAGTGGCTTTTGGGAATATAAGGGACGGACCATTATTTTTCTGGAGGGGGGGGGGGGGGGGATGAAAAATCTCTCTCTGCAAACAATTTTTTTCTAACAACACCTTCCTGCAAACAATTTTTTTTCGATCTTTTTTTAACCACGATCTGACACAAAAAGGAGGTTCGCTTTTGCTGCCATCAATCATTATTTAATTCAATATTTTATGGTGGCGACCAATAAACACCTCTGAACTCATCTTTTTCGTTTTCTGAGACGTACACTACGACGATTGGCGGCAGTAATTTTTTTTTTAATTTTTTAACGAAGACTAGTGAGCAGCACAAGGAAAGACTTCTTGTAGTTGTAAGCTTGTCGTTTATTTCTCACGCGTTTCGTCTCTAACTGAGACTTCTTCAGGGAATGAATACAACTAGCAAAGAACAGCATATATAGCACATTCGCGTGCCTAGCTACAACTTTCCATGGAAGTGAATAATAACTAAAATATGCTGTAAACGGACGTTACAAAAAACGCCTTAATACATAGGTTATTGCGTGTTGTTATATTTTGGGGGGCATATAGCCTGCGAGCAGGCTCACCTTTGGGTCACACGCTCGAGTGATCTGCGAGCGAAGCGATCTGGCGCGCAGGAGTCTGGTGCGGAAGCGCCAAGAAACTGAGCCTGGCTCACTTTCTCGTGGCTTCGCCACTCGCGTGACGCAGCTTCGCCGCTCTCTGTCGCGGCTTCGCCGAGCGCGTGTAACCCAGTAACCCAAAGGTGAGCCTGCTCGCAGGCTAGGGGGCATACGATTAATAGCGCTAATCGTATGGCCCCCAAAATATAACAACACACAATAACATATGTATTAAGGCATTTTTTGTAACGTCCGTTTACAGCATATTTTAGTTATTATTCACTTCCATGGGAAGTTGTAACTAGGCACGCGAATGTGCTATATATGCTGTTCTTTGCTAGTTGTATTCATTCCCTGAAGAAGTCTCAGTTAGAGACGAAATGCGTCGGAAATAAACAACCTTACAACCACAAGAAGTCTTTCCTTGCGCTGCTCACTAGTCTTCGTTAAAAAATTAAAAAAAAGTTTCCCTGACTTCTATGCAAACTATTTTTTTTAACACATATGATGTTTGCAAACAATTTATTTTGTCTTTTTAGGCCATGCAAACAATTTTTTTCAATATTTTTCATCCCCCCCCCCCCCCCCCCCCCCCCCCTCCAGAAAAATAATGGTCCGTCCCTAAGGAGCTACCTCGCAGTTGGCAAGTCGGTCGTTCATAGTCTCTCTCAAAACTTCCCTTACTCATCTCTGTTTTTCTTTTCTGAGGCGGGGGTGAGTGGGGGGGGGGGGGGAGGGGGGGTCCTCTCTTGTTCTTTTCCAGCTACAGTCAACGCTCTCTATTAAACGGTCAATGTTAGGACCGGCTCCAACTGTTACATGTTTTGAATTATCGACGAAGATTGATCTCTCTTTTCCTTTCGGTGCACGTGTAGCTGTTAGGAGTCTTTTGTCCATCACTTTTAGTTAACTTCTCCGGCTCTGAGCTCACTTTTATTTCAGCTCAATGTCAGCTCAATTAACTTTTCAGCCATGGTCAGCCACAGTGCTTCAACTCTCGGTGTTTTCCGATGTATATCGTATTCAAGTCGGTAATTATTTCGGATCATCCCGTTAATCGGTTGTCCTAAATCATTTGGCATTAGTTTCCATGATGTTGATGAGTAAATAGAGTGAGGAATATTTACGAAGAACTATGTTTTCCAGCATGCTTTCTTCGCGTCTTTCATTCAGGTTAAAAGGTGAACAACTTACCAACTATTTTAGCGCCTTTTCATACAATCGCTTCGTTTAAGTTGCAATGAAATGTCCAGATCATAAGAAAACACGAGAAAATTAAAAAACCTCAAGTGATACAGTGTTTAAACAAATTTCTACGACCAATAAGTTAACTCTCGACAAACCAAAATATGTTTTTGTGTTACGTTTTGCGTGAGAAGGACTCCAAATCAAGGACAACGACAAAATTGTCCCCAGGCCTAATCCGTGCGTACGTACGGGCGGGCGGACATAGCGTCATAACCAAATTTTCTCGGCTCGATGGGTTTACCTATTTCTATGGTTATGGATGCTCCGCGGGAGCTCCGCTATTATACATACATATAATACAACATCCGTACGGTCAGCATTTCTGTTTTCAGTTGTTTGAAAAATAAAACAAGCACATGCAGTCAGCGGTATTACTAAAAAGAAATAAACCGCAATTGTTTATTTTAGTAAACCATTAGCAAACAAGAAGCTTAGCAGCTTATAACCGGGTGGTTAAACATGAACTTTTTCTTTGCTAAATCACTGAAACTCGGAAAATGAATTATGCAACAAAAACCTACTTGTAAAATCGAACACCTCGACAAATAAATTCGAAAAAATTTGTAGAAATAATAAACACACTGCGGTGACAAACATAACATAACTAGATTACAATTTAAATTTAAATGCGAAGATAAAGAAAAAGACTGGTGTCTAATAAAATGTAACAATACTAATAATTAATAACAAAGAGATGAGTCTGCGGGAAAAAATATAAAATGCTAGTAAAGAAAAAGTTTCTCACTGCCAAAGTTTTCATTAAAGGCTGGCTTTAAAACACGAATTAACAATGTTTCCTTAATTTTACAATGTATATCTGACCGACCAGTTGCCCATTTAATATTTTTTCCCGCAGACTCATGATCATCTGTTTGTTATTAATTATTAATATTGTTAACTATCTTCGTTCATTTAGAACTCAAATAATAGTAAAAATAATAAAAAAACTTTAATAATATTGTTTATTTCATTCATATTGTCAGTAATATTATTAATAATCATAAATATTCCATAAATTTTCATTCAATTTCGCAACTTTCGTTAATTTTTCCTGTTAGGATGACTTGTGGTTTCTTTCACACTATGTACGCCTGCAAACAAAAGAAAAGTAGACCTTCACCTTCTTAATTGCACTGAAATTACGTAACCGAAAACTCAACACAGTTTTCTAAATGCCTCGAAAGTGGATACTTTATGCAACATTACACCACGTCACACTTTAACGTGTAACATTTCACAATCATTATCAAGAGAGCAAAAAGGAACAAGCAATTCTTATGGTTTACTTTAAAATTACTGTATTATAATATGCCGTTACAAAAATAAACGGCATGCAGTGCCTGCGAAAGGGATGACGTCCCACAAGGGGTCTTAGATAATTTTTAGGAAATTTGTCAAAAAGTAGCTGACAACTTCTGTGTTGATAGCCCGCGAACGCAGTCGTATTTCACAGCCGGAAATACGTCAGCGTTCGCAGGCAACTGCGTTATCTTCTAGCGTAACAACTAATAAACGATTACAAGGTCAAATCAAATGCTGTCTCAAATTGTTCACACCGGCTCTTTAAAGATTTCTGTTTACTAAACATGCTAAATTTTATAGAATTTGCCAAATATAATTTGTGTCTTTCGTTTGTACCTTGTATCAGTCCTTTCTAACTGCCTTGGAGTACGCTCATTCCATTTTTTGTCTCGTGTCGTCATGACGTTGTCATGACGACACGAGAATATGCGAGGGGGAGAAGGTGCATTCCAAGGTGCATTCCTTGCGCGTTTGCTTTGTGAGGCCGCGGAATTTTCCCGCCATGTCAATATTTTTCCCGCCATGTCAAGATTTACTTTGTGAGGCCGCCGGATTTTGTGCGTGTTGTGAAAGAACAAATAATTTTTGTAAGTACGAGTTCAAAAATATTGCTGCATTGAAAGTTTTTTGCTTTTCTGATGGTTCATTGAAATCGTTTGTCGATTGGGAGTGTTTATTATAAATGGCTTTTTAGTTGAACAGAATTGAACTTTAATTTAGGGAAAATCACGGCGTAGAATGTAAAGCAGTGAAAGAGATGTATTAAATTTGAGCAGTTTTCTTAGATGAAATTTTTGTACGTTTCTTAAATGGAATGGTTGAGACAATTAGGAGAGAGTGTTTGATTTATGAACTTGCAGCGAACGCAAATTCTTAGTGGTCCAACAGGCAATATAAATGGAACAGAAATAAGGCCCCTTTTAGCTGGCGACAGTGCCTATCCACTAACGAACTGGCTAGTGAAACCCTACCCGGACAGAGGACGCCTGACTCAGGAGCAGAGAAAGTTTAAAACCTAAAGTTCGGTGCGTAGGGGAACGAGCATTTGGCATGTTGAAAGTTCGTTGGAGAATTGCGTTGAAAAAGGTTGGACAAAAAACGAGCATCCTAAAAAAGACTATGATTACTACGTGAGTTTTGCACAACAATGGTATGTATCGTTTCAATAACAGAAGATAAACGATTAGATAAAGACAATTATTTTGATGCTAAATCTTTAAAAATGTCAACTATGGCGTTTGTTTGTGCCATTTGCCTGCTCTGGGCGTCACGGAACATTTCAGCTGATCGTTCAAATCTTGCGTTGTCCTGTTCCATATAAGCTAATACTCTTTTCACACATTTCAATAAAAGAACTCTGCATGCCAGTCTGGAGTCGTACTTTCTCGCCTTTCTTTACTCAGGATGTTGAAATAGGGAAAACCTTCCTTAATTTTCTGAATTCCATCTTCTCCAGTCGAGCGAGATCGCTGCTTTGAACTGCTTGAACTCGTACTCTAGATTCTGCTGCCGTTTCTTCACCTGCTGTAGCATTCTCTGGCTTTCTGGACACCTTTCTTTGTACGAAGAATAGATATCGTTCCAGATTTTTATTTTTTTCTTTGTGAAACTCCCCACAGCTTACTGAATTTGGGGGCCCACGCTTCAAGAAGTTCGTGCGTTTCTTTCTCAGTCCTGTCAGCAGACTTAACGCGAGGTTTTTTCGTTTTGTGTTTGCCGTAGCCAGCGTGGTAGCAAGTACTTTGACATCACTTGCAACTGAAGACTGAGGCGATGGCATGCTTCTTGCCAGTAGAATTGGTGATCATCGAGAAATGTTTATCAGTACGCCGAGATAAAATCATTTTAAGTCAGCTGCGTTAGGGGGCTAAAAAAAGCCTTAAGCTTGACTTATCTTACAAACATCTCAAAAGTTTAAAGGGCAACTCTTGGCAAGAAAACTATATTTCAGTAAAAGCTTCCGAATGTTTCCAAAATTACACAGGAAGCAAAAAATTTGAATTCAGAAGCTTTTTTACCGGTTAATTTTAACGTAAAACGTCGTATTTTACCGCTTTTGTGACATTTCGCCATGGATGCTTCGATTATGATCACGAGATGTGATACGTCACAGGTGTGGAACCGCAACAAGTCACGAACATGGCTGACTCAAATTCTTGCAGTGAGAGCTCAACTTCTGCCAGCGACTCCACTGATTTTTAGAGAGCTATAGGAGGGGATATGTCAGGGGATGATTAAGAACCTTCTATGGTATTTCAACCCTGGCGTTTTGAGCCTCCAGGGAAAAACAGCGAGACAGAGAAAGGGAGTAAAATATCGAACCTCCTCACCGCCGGCGGCGACGAATGGTGAGTGAATTGAAGTCCTAAATGTACAGTTTCTTTCTCTATTACCTCGGCCAGTTGTTTGTGAGCTAAGTCAAACCTGAAAAGCCTTGTTATTATTTGCATGTACGCGAGAAGCTTAATTAAACATGCTTTTATACAACCAAACTGTTTGCTTCATTTCGTTGTTTATATTCGGTCTTCAAATATTTTTGCTCATGTTTATCACAATAGGTTTTGAGCTTCAGCCTAATGTACACTATCTATCTTGTGCGTTTGAAAGCTTGCAAATACAGAAACGCAAGTTAAATTCTTTGTCTCCTTTGTGTTAACGATTTTTCTAAATTCTGCTCGAAAACGAAGAATGCTGCCGGCGAAATGCCAGCTACCGAAACTAGACTATAATGCTCGAAATTCTGCGGCAGATTTTATCTAGGACAAACTCAGGCTTGCAGTTAAATGTGGACAAAACTCGTGCTGGGTCTCTTCACTTCTTTTGTTGGGAGAAGGGAGTTTGCGCTTTCTGTAGTTGAAACAACTTGCCTCGAGGAAACTTTGTTCAAAGTTGTTCGTGCTTGTATGCGTAAAACTGTAGAATGATTTTGTAAACTGATTACTGCCACCGGGACTATTACACGACCCTGCAGTGCGTGATTTTATATTTATCGGTATAATTAAGTTGTCATGTTTTTATTTTGCAATTTATTATCTTTTTGCGAAAAGCACCCCACGAAAATCGAAAATTGTGCTGTGTTTGGCTCCTTATTACTTTCGCGTTTGCTTGCGTTTTAAGTCATCGTTTGCATTTGAAATGGTCGTTGCGCTCTTCTTACAACTTTTGGCATGTTTTCCTTTAGTTACCTCGTCAACTGTCATCTGCTCGAATCTGCACACGAAACTGTTTCGTGGTCAGGCAAGGGAGGGTGAAGGGAAAGAGCGTGACACGCTTTCATACCCGGGTTTCATGCTACACCCCAGGTTGCCTAATTTACAACAATTGTTTCTCAAAAGGAATCACAGAATAAGTACTTCACGCAACACTTCTTCTCTTAGTTATCCGGATATTGTTTTATATTTGATTCCCCATTTCTTCGTATAATTTTATATCCCGCGAGAGCGCCTCTGCTAGTGGCTTCTTATTGCGCAGTACTGACCTGCACGCAAATCACGCGCGCCTTTCGAAGGCATATACTTCAAAGAAACACTACATTTGCTGGTGGGAATTGCTTTCTATTTTGCCAATTAACAGCAGGAGAAATCTGAGGGTGGCTACAAATTTCTCAACAACAGAATCAAAATATATCGGTCTGTTTCCGAACGCGTGGATTTCGCTTACATATAGGATATATAGAGGCTCAGTATTCCTGCTCATAAATGAAGAGATTTCTGACAAATTATGGGAGTCAGCACTCGCAGACCCTTTTCAATTTACTATCTACTCCAGACAAAAGGCATCTTTATCACGATATGGTGCAAGAGAGGATGCATCGTATTATAAAGCTATGTACATTTGCTGACCTTAGAAGACGGCCGATCAATCTGACGGATTTGTTTCGTTTCACAAACACATGATTTACTCTTTTAAAGTTTATTTCCTTTCATATTTAAGCACTGAAGCACTACCTTTTTTTTTATCTTGGACATCATTGAACAGCATAGGGTCTTTCTCTCCTTGTCATTCTCATTTATGAAGAGAAGCTTGGCGTGTTTTCCTCTTATCAGAAGCAAAAGCAAATCTGCCTTCCACACCTGTGACGTAGCATCACGTGACGTACCAAAATCCGAACGTTTTCAAAATGGCCGCCAAATTGGCGTAAAAGAAAATTCGTAGTAAATTCATTTTGGCCGATATCTTTAAAATTTTACCTTCTAAAGATTCCTGTTGCTATAAACAACTTACAGAAAAAAATAAAAAAATCGGGGTAAATTTTCCAAGAGTTGCCCTTTAACAAGGTCAAAGACAGACCTCACCCTAAGTAACCCAGATAAGAAGATGTGGTGATATTCGGCCGGGATGGGAGCTGAAAACAGGAGCGGTAAGCGGGAATTTCAACAAAGAGCCGGAGCGGGATTTTGTGTTTTTATGCAGTCGCGATGCGAGAATCTTTACGGAAAGTTTTTTCGTAACTGCATAAAATGTAATTAACAAAATTTGACTGGAACAAATTGCTTGATCTGTGTAGCGGTGTAGGGCTTCAAGTACGGAATAGGTTATAGTGTAGTGTGTCAAATTTATATAGTTGCCGTTACACATCGTCCTTTTAACATGGTAAAAGGGCTCTTTACCTCGGGAAACTCACAAATAGAGACGACGTTTTTTTGGTAAATATCATAAATAAAATGTGCTCTGTCATTTTGTTTTTCCGCGTGCTTTGTAATTTTGTTTTCCCGGGTGTTTTGTCATTTTCATGGCCTGTTCGCCATTTTTATTTCCCGCTTATGAAAAAAAAGACTAAAAATTATCTCAGCAAAATGTTCCCCAAGGTAAATTTATGGCGGTGTGAAAAAGAACAAAAGAATCGCCCATGAAAGTTACCGAGGCAAATAGGTAGGTTTTCCAAGTACCCCAAGATAAAATGACCAATCGCGAGGCAAACCTCAAAGATAAGCAAATAAAATAAACAGAGAAATTTGAAATTAAATATGATGGCGTGAGGTTTTGATTTCCTGAGGTCAACTTTGCGTGTTCAAGGCAGCAAAAACGTGGTCTTTCTTAGAATCATGACTTGATGGCTTGCTGATTTGTAAGTAAATGCTATTTTTTTTTTGGAAATTTGGCGTTTAAATACAACACTAGTCAAGGAAGATCTATAGTGCGTTTTCTTATATGTATTTCGATTTCATCTCAAGGTTTAGAAAAATCCAACAAAGAGATTTATATAAACGGAGTCTTCGCCTTCTATTTCTTCGCTGTCTGAAATACTGACATAACAAAGCAGTAGAGGACTGTCGAAAGAGTATAAATAATAAAAGCGAGATGATGCTAAGCAAGCACCCTCGAATTACCCATTTTCGCATTTCGCGCCAAAAACAGTATGAAAAATTGACCTTGGTAAAGTGTTAAGTGTTGACCGCAAACACCTCGGTAACGTATTCCTGCGGTGAGTTAACCTTGGTGTTATTTACTTGGGAATGCTATTTGCCTGGGTATGTAAAACGTTCGTTACAAACATATCGGCATTTCTATTTTCAGCGTTTTCGTCACAAAAAACATGTATGAAATACTCTATTTTCTGATATTGTTCTTTGATCGTTAAAAACGGGCAATAAATAACAAAAGAAATGGAAAACAGCGCAAAACGTCGGCGCAAGGAGGTGAAGTGGGGGACGAGTGCTTCGAGTAACGCTCAATTCCTCTTGCGTTCAGTTTGCGTCGGAAATAGAGAGGACGGACGATTTTTTGGAAAAAATCATAAATAATATGTGTTCTGTCATTTTGTTTTCCCGCCTGTTCGCCATTTTTATTTCCCGCGTATGGAAAAAGAAGACTAAATATTATCCCAGCAAAATGTTCCCCCGTCACTGCTTTCCCTATCCCCGGATATGGTAAATTTTCTAAGAACACCTATTTCTTTTAGTGGCGCGAAAGTCTTCAATGAACTCCCTGTAAATATTGCAAGCGTAAATAACATACAAGCTTTTTGCGGCCTAGCAAAACATTTACTTTTATAATAACTATTTAGTAAAGTATATTTTAATCTCTTTTTGACCGACACGAGACAGCCCAAAGGGCCTCTGATACATTCTGCTCCTTAATGGCAAAAATTTGAAGGGTGAAAAAAGATGCAAAGGAAAGTTTACAGACTGTTGCCTTCAGACTAAGTAAAATAATCAACAACCAAACTTGTGCAGAACTGAGTAGCTCATTTATGAGGCCATTGCTTGATCTTTGGTTTGCAAATAGTGTTTTCATGTAGCTGGGATGCATTAACGTGTGGGTGGAGAGCATAATGTTTAAAAACAGAACTCATGACTGTGGTCAAGTTAAACCCAGACCTCTTGATTGAGAGTCCAATGCACAATATAAACAGGGTTGCCACTGGTCAGGAAATATTCAGTCAGAATAAAGATCCTTGAAGGGCAGGAAAAATATCGACATTTTGAAGAAAATTCAGGAAAATGGAAATTGTGCAGTTCCAGAAAATATCCACACCCACCCCATGGAAGGTCAATGGTAATTCCAAGGGGGTGGGGGGTCTCAAAAGCCACAATTTTAAAAGGTAAGTATGGGGCTTAACAGGAATTTCCAGAGGGGTGGGGTATTCAAACGAAAAAACCTTCCGTGGGAGGGGTATGGATAGTTTCTGGAACAGCACATTATTGTATCGTCATTGATTATAATTTCTTAATTACGCGCGCATAACACGTGACAAATGATAATTGCCTAATTACTGTATTACTGATTGACACAGAAACAACTGCGATAAGACAACATCTAAAGGCCATCGGGTAAATATTCTTTCGTATTTCGTTCTATTATCTGAAGACCATAAATAGACAGTTTGTATTACTTTGCAGATTTCGAACTACATACTATATACTACATTGTGATTTATCATTACTACGCTTCTATGGCTTCTGCCGCTAAACAGAATAAAGTTTGAAACCGATAGCCTGCTGAATATTGGTATACACCGATACAATTATAAAACCAATAATATAGAACGATTGATGATGGAAGAAACATTTCAGGTCCATGTGATCTCTGCGATGTTTTTTGTTTTTGGTAGCAGAGGCTGGAGGCCACCACTATTGCAATTTTGTATTTATTTGGTCAGGGAAAGTGTATTTTTTGGCATTTCGAAACTGGTCTCAGCAATAACCATGATAAGGGACAGTAAACCAAAAATTTCATTTCCTTGTAATAAATACAATTATTATTAATAAAAGTATAATTGTTTTATTTTTCTTATCATCCCTCATTCATACAGATTCATTATCAAATGATCCTGGTTGTTGGCAAACCCGCAGGAAATGTGATATGCAGTGAGGCCGAAAATGAAAAGGTAGACATGATCGTAACTGGTGCTCGTGGCATTGGCATAGCTAGACGTACAATCCTTGGAAGTGTTAGTGATTATGTAGTGCACCACACTCACTGTCCAGTTTGTGTTGTACCTCCTGTTCTAAAGAAGCATGACTCTTAAAATTCACCGTAGTGATACTATACATGTAGACCATAATATATAGGACATAGTGGACCACAATTCAAGGAGATTGTCATACATTGTATTCACAGCAGTTCCAGAAAATATCCCTACCACCCCAAGGAAGGTCATTGAAAAATACTGAGGGAGAGGGGGGGGGGGGGGGGGTTCAAAAGCCAAATGTAAGTGTGAACCTTAACTGGAATCCCCGGGGGGGGGGGGGGTTCAGCTCATACTAAAAATACCTTCCATGGGAGGGGTATGGATATATTCCAGAACAACACATTTAGTCCTTTGGTGTCTCAAATTATCAAATACTCTATGGATGTATTGTTTATTTAAATTATAAACGAATACACAAGATTACTTGGAGGTATTGAATTTCTCTCCCTATGTTTGTTTAACTTGATGTCACACTTGTTAATTATTGAAACACTCAAAGAGACATTTTATATATCTCCAAATATCAATTTCTTTACCACTATTTAAGTCCAGCTGAAATCAGCATCTGATTCCTTCACCGAACTCTCAAAACAAAATCAAGAAAACAGGTCATTAAAATTAAACAAGTGATAGAAATTTATGATTGCTATGATTTTTGTTAATTAGGTGTGTAGTTACAAAATTGGCAAAGGACTGATTTTAACTTGCTACAAGCATTGTACAGAAAAAGTCCTTTTATCCACATATCACAATCAGTATTATTACAAAATACAAGACAAAAATGTTATCCAGTGCAAAATGCATATATTTTTTAGATGAAGGAACAATTCCCCAGGGAAGATAACATGATCTAATGCCCCACTAACGCCAAAGCCTGTGCACCTTTTAAAGCTGTTTCGTTAAACAAGGTTTAAATTTGTTTTCTTTAAATAAGTTTCACACCGAGGTTTGTCAATTTTATATTTAGCACAAGTAAAGCACAAGTTAGAGCCCTATGTACATTGTAGTCTTTCAGTTTTCTGTAGCTGATTTTCGTTTTGTTTAACCTGATTTAACTAAACATGTTTTCTTGGTGTGAATGGGGTATAAATTAAATAGGAAAAAGGAAATGGCAGAGGTAGTCTAAAATATTCACTGGCACACACACTTAAAGAAATGGTATGACCATTTTCTTTTGCATTGTCAATGTTTGTAAAACTACTTTGAAATTTTCTGTAAAAAAAATACCAATGAAGATGATTCAGTAACACAACTGAAATAAAAATATCAAAATCTTGTGTTTGAGTAATGTTAATCGTTGTTATGCTGGGTTTTTTATGTCTTTTTCACTTTGTTTCGTATTGTAAAGAATAAAATGCCCCTTTGCAACTTGTGCCCTATATTAAGCCGATGGACTCACCAGTTAAATTAACAGAGTATTTTATCAGAATTTAATGAAGGAATAAAACCAAAACCTTTTCCACTCTTGCCAATCGCTTGCCATCAGTTGCAATATTTCAGTGTGAGCTTTGGTCACACCGTTGCAGTATTTGACCAAATCTGACTGCGTATATTAAATTAACACAACTTTGGTTTCACGAAAGTCATTCACAAAAGTCATTCCAATTGGTTAGCTCAGCAGATGCAAAACTGCTGAACGGAACAAAAAAAATGTTTTATAGTCAATTAAATACTGCCCTGCAGTGATACACGTCGATGTCTGCTAGATAGGTGAGCTAGGCGAACATTATCAGCGCAAGGCACGAGCTGCCTCCTTATGACCTCCGTCCTCTCCGTCTGCCTCGTCCCACTCCTCTTTGTGAAGCGCCGCGGCCCCTTCCTCTTCTGCCAGATGACCTGTCTGCTTGACTTGGTGATTCTAAAACAAACAAGAAGAGCTGTATCATGCACAATACTGTCACAATCCAACTGTCAAACAGCGGAAAGGAATACTCGCAGCCATGCATGTATTTTATTTCCGATCAAGTGAACACTTAATATGATAGAACGAAAGAAAATCGAATCGGCAAGGCAAAGCCACGATCACTCTTTTTGTATACCACATTAACTATATTGAATGTAAAATGCCTATTTTCCAAGGTATTCTTGAAAAGCTCACCAGAGATTATCATAGAAAATATATTACATGGTTTACTCTTTTGACTGGGCCGACGCACTCTTTCGTTTCATTCTCCCGATATATTAGAAAAAAAAGCTAGAACTGGCTTCTTCAAGAGTTTTCGTTACATGTACTATATTAAGGAGCCCTTAAAATGACACTGTCATTTTATCCAGTTTAGTAACAGGATTAGGATCGTACAAACAGATAATATAAAAATAATGAAATCGATGATATATAAACAGCAGAGGGCCAATTTTGAGGGTCTGGATAGGAATGCTGGAATCTCAGATATGCGTTCGATTTTCGATGATGTCTCTGCTATCAGTTAAAATTTTGGCCGCTTTCTCAGCTATTAGTAAATGTTGCACATCGAAGATCTCAGCTATCAGTTCAAAATCGCATCATTTCTTAGCTGCCAGTCTTTTTAAAGCTTTCATGCAGTTAAATCCCATCCAGACACTATCAGGGTAACACGAGTTTTGAAAAAAATAAAGGAAATCAATTGCCAAGAATAATGATTATGAAAGATCTAAAAAAAAAGTGACCGGTTTTTTCAAAATTCTACCTGTAACGTCATCTAAGGTGCAGTCACGGGCCAGTTTATTCTCCTCCACCCATTCGATCCACTTTTTCCACAAATCACACTTTTGTAGCGTTGTCTTGTTCCCAATCACGATCATTCCTCTGCGAGCGCGGGTTAAAAGAACGTTCATTCGTTTCTCGTCGTCAAGGAAACCCACAAACCCGTGCTCGTTACAACGCACGGCCGAGAAAACGATCACGTCACGTTCCTGTCCCTGGAATCCGTCCACTGTTCTGACTGAGACGTTTTCAAATTCTTTTATTTTATCTGCGATCAACTTCAGTTGCGCTTTGTAAGGTGTTATTACACCTAATCCCTCATTACTAACATCTCCTGGCTTCAGCAGATCACGAACCACTTCACACACTTGTCTGGCCTCGAAGTCGTTTAGCTTAGACGAGGCTTTGCTGTTTTCTTGCGCAAAATCGGGCATTTTAAGGAAAGCCACTGGTTTGTTTCTGTTTGGCCAATTGAACCCTGTGGGAGCTGTTCTCTCGTCGTCTGACACACCGTTGTTAAGCTTTCCGTCATAAAATTGACCAGATGGAAACGAGGCAATGGATGGGTGCATTCGATACTGTACATTGAGCATGCGTACTGGGAGTCCTACTTTTCGTAGCCGCGAAAACATAGAGACTGTAAGTAGATCAGGTCCCCTAGCAAGTTCGCATAGCACCATGGGAGGCAGCTGTTGGTCATCCCCTTTAGAAAGAGTATAGTGTATTAGGTTACCTTACTTCAGCCCCCCCAAAAAATAATAACTATTTAAATTTCCACACGCTGAAAATACAGCCATTTATTTTAAGCTCTCTCTCCAAACGTTATTATAAGCTAGTGATTACTTAAGACTTTCTTTTTAGAAATTATCGGCTGATTTCCTTAAAGATTATCTTCTAGAAGTAGACGTTTCCACGGAGACTTTGGGTTAATCCGTTGGTTATGACATCATTAGCCAATTTAGGTGTAAAGTGTTGCCTTGTTACTAAGCAACGTGCTCAGTCATTTCTTAGTCCATTCGTCAGTCGGTCGGCCGGTTTGTTGATTGGTGGGGTGAACTGGGGTGGATGGGTTGGGTTGGTGGGGTTGGTTGGCTGGTTTCTTTGTGTTTTAACAACTTACCCACTAAAACGAGCTTCTCGCATCCATGTGAAAGAGAAACAAGAATTGCAGGTTCGGTTGCTTGTGAGGCTTCGTCAATCAAGACTTGCTTGAACACGAGCCCTTCAAGCAACGAAGAGCCCGCGCTGATGCAAGTTGTGCAAAGGATTTTGCAGCTTTCCAGTATCCTTTTTGCCATCTTTTTGTCGATTCTGTTGCGGTCTCTTTTGTCTGAAACTCGCTGCCGGTACTTTGATTCGAAAGTCAAATGTTCCAGATCTTTGGCTACTTTCCATCCTGAGCTTCCAAACCGAACAATCTTTTCTTCTTGTATACCATGTTCCAAGAGCTTTTTTAAGAGGTTATCTACGCCTTCGTTTGTCTCTGCAACCAGGAGAACAGGATCCTCGCTGCTCAGAAGCCAGCGGCGCACGATCTCCGCACACGTGATGGTCTTTCCAGAGCCCGGAGGTCCCTGTATAAGGGTTATGGCCGAGACACTGCATGTAGCATCCTGAACAGCAGCATTTTGGCTATCATTGCCTGAAGACCACTTTGGGAGAGAAGCGTCTGATAACAAAACTACATTCTGTTCTTCTTCACTGGCTGCACTTGAATCTGAGAAAGGAATATCAAAAGGAATTTGACGCTTTTAAAACGCACAAAATGATATCGTGAACGTGCTTCGGTGGCTGTCTGAGCTGTGACATATGTTCATAGTGTAAAGCGCTGAAAGTAATCATAGTGTACAGTCTTCGTAAGGCACTAGCATGCAGAACTAAATTGAATCTTTTCTCGTGTTCTGTTAAGCTTGAAACAGATGCACGTGGTCACGTGGCCGGTTGAAAAGCACTTATTCCCCTTTTGACAGCGGTCTCATTACCCCCAATTAGATCGGAGCTGTTGCATTTGAGGCCAGTCAGCCATATATTTGAGCGAATGACGTTACTTTTCGTAGGCTTACCACATGTTATATTAATACTTTTGCAATGACACTCCACTTACCATTTTCAAGGCCGCTGTCATTATCCCTGTCCTCAGGTTGATTTGGAATGGATGGGTTGTTGACGCAAAAACTGCCAACAATTCCTTCAAAGAGGCTTTTCCCACAAGAAGGCACGTTTTGGAGAGTTTTCAACGCTTCTGTAATGCGTCGGTATCCAACAAGATTAGGGAACTTGTGAAGATACCATTTCCCTTTCAGAATATTCTTCCTTGAAGTGTCATCTGAATTTGTGGGCCAAACTATCATAACTGTAAGGATGATTCCATCTATCGCTGTCACCTCACCAATGTATTCACGCTTGGAAATATCTGATCGACTAAGAGCCACACCATCTGCTGGGCGAAATGAGTGGCTCCCAGCTATAATCACTAGCGTGAAGGTTAATTCGTGCTCACTACATGGAGTGGCTTGAGCTGTGACACGATCACGTGGGATTGCTCCGTGAGACGCTACAACAGCTTGTTTCACCTCTGCTAGTGATTCGAGGGCTGTTAGAGAAATCCAGTGTAGAAAGTAAGGCAAGGCATTTGGGTGGAATGTGAAACCTTCAAGTGGTAACTGACCTAAATATAGAAAAAAGAGTGCTTTTATATGATTTGGATAGCAACCAAAGAGTAGTTACCCAAATAAACATAAGGCCTTATTTTACTTTAAATATTAGTACTTTATATTTTAATCTTTTTATACATAATTAAAATTATGTAATTTGATATTTCTGTTTTGTTTTTTCTGTTTTTTAATCAATACCTCTATTGATAGCAGTTTTAATTGTAAAGCTGACGGAGATACCCTGTTAAAATAAAGGCTTCACTACTGCTACTTTAACTCTGATTTTCATAGCATTAAACACGTGGTTTTTATGACTGAGATCCATATCATAGAGGGCCACCGTCATATCGTAAGGTAAGTGGATGCATGATGTAAAGCCATCAACCTCTTGTTCTCATTGTATCCCTCACCTTCCGTATTCCCTTAAGATACCCAGGTACTGAGTTTTATGGTACCTTGAGAAATGATTTGAATAATGCGGCATCCCGTGTGATAGTCATTTCCAAGAAGCACAGCATTGATTATCTCATACAGTTGATCGAGACTGAACCGGACCTCTCTCTTCCACAGGGACTCGAGGCATCGTCTCACTCGTGCAACAAGCGTGATACGTACATTCTCGCCAAGAACAACGTCGAAATTGAATTCTTGGAGCCCGCTTAACAGGCAGATAAGCAGATTCTTATAGCGATCAGGTGTCTCTAAAACCATGCTTGAGGAACACCTCCAGAGAACTGACTCCAAATGGCACGCTATCTGATGTTTCTCCTACAAAAAAAACATAATGCTCAAGGAAAAACTATCGAAAAGTATGTCCTCGGATACCTGCGTCATAAAGTTGTGGTTGGCTAGAAGGCTTTGAACCTTTTTTAATTATTAGCACTGCTCAAAGTTTCAAAGAAAATTTATGTCAAACCTTGTCGTCAGCTAATGACGTCATTCTGTCACACATTTCATCCAAGTGACTGCTTTGTAAGCGCCCTTTTTCCAGAAGTTCCTGCACACCGAGAATGTTCCTTTCCAAATCACTGAGCAACTCCTCAGGGTTGTACGGAAGACTTGGGAAATCCCCTTTGCTTGGAACAAACTCATTCTGCACTTGGCGGTCTGGCTTATCTGCATCCGTGTCATCGGAATTCCAACCGGAATGCTCTGACGAAATTTTATGAATGTTTTGTCCAGGATCCGAATGATTATACACACAAAAAACTTCCATCTCTAGGAACTGCTCTCTTCGTAGTCGAGTTTGAAAATCTCTCGGCAGACTTGATTTGAAACGATCAAGAGCTACACTCATGATAGGCACACGCTCGTTTTCATCTTCCCTCAGGCAGATAAATGTATTTTGCTTCTTTCCTGTGTAGATATCGAGACGTTTGCCTTCTAAAGCAAAACTGTAGCCTCCCTTCAATTGCAAGACGTGTCTTTCTGCTGACTGAACGTGCACTGAAGCGAAGGCCTGAGCAGCGTGATCTTCATCGCCCAGAGTCAGCACTTCCGACGGGTTTAATGAAAGTGACATTGCCAAGGAAATGACCCATTGTATATCTCCAAGCAGAAACTTGAAGACAAGCAATTTTTCAAGGGGAGAATTCAAAACATTGTGAAGTACTCGCCAGGACATTTCCCCACCCTCAGTTCTGTACAGCAGACGCCATCGCCTTTCCTGGCCACGTTCAGGTTTGAAGGTTTCAATGTCAAGCCTTGAAAGAATTCTTGATTGGTGAAGAGGATTAAGGAGGATTTCAAGGTCAGCGTGTGGGATGTCTGCTGGGAGACGTCTGCACTGCTCCTGGCTAAACTTAGAGAAGTCGATTAAATGAATGTAGCGATGGATGTCCCTTTCTTTGCTGGGTTGCTGGCACCATTTATACAGATACCGGAACAATCTGTATTCACTGAGCCGTGATTCCGGGTTGGAGACAACAGCAAGCATGTCTTCCTCCTCAAAATCATCCACTTTTCCATTTACTGCATCCTCTGTGATTTGATCGCTTTCAAATAACTTTGCCCTTTGGAACAGTTTTTGCCAAACGAAATTGTCACTGCTGTCATTCTTAACTGGTGCTTGCAAAATATGAACAGGGATTTTGACTCTCTCGCCTGTTTTAGCTGCGTCAATAGCACGAGAAAACAAAGCTGCCACAATCTTGCACTCTGAGGAGTTGATCCCTTCTGTGTCAGCCCATCTGTCAAACAAGGTATTGAGCTTGCTCACCACCACGTTGCTGTACTTTGCAAAGTAATTCACAAAGTCATCCCTGGTGGGATTGCTTCGTTTGAAAGGTTTAGCTGCCGGATACTGACAAGGTTCTTGTTCTTTTTTAGGGACAAATTCCTCGTCCCAACAAACGAAGTACTTGTCACCGTCAAGATCGCTTCCAGCAATCTCATCAGAGTGAGGTCTCCTACCTTCTGTTGGGAAAACAATGCAGTCTACGAGATGACGACATTCGAGAACATCAGTGCATCGCAAAACCCTGATGTCCCCTGGGTGATAGCAGGGATTTTTGGCAACCACTACACGTGTGTCATTCAAGATCTTTGGGACTCCACGCACTGTGGGCTGAAAGAAGACCGTTTTGGGTTTCAACTGCCCTGATGGATCGCACACTCCATAAACATTCCTTGACTTCTCAATCGGAATTCTTAACTTCAAGGCAGCAGATTTTTTTGTTTTATGCAAAGGATTCGGCTTGGACTGCTGGGGTTCTCGAACTCGGCTTCGTAGCTGTTCAAGTCGTACCTTGGTTCTTGCATCCAGGTCTCCTGTCTTTAACAACTTCTCAGCTAATTCAAACTCCTCGTTGGCACACAAAAACCTCACAGCTACTTCATGGCTTGTAGTAATCTCTTGAAGTTCCCTAAAGTACTGTTCTTGTTTTCGTAGGAAAACCTTATCAGAAATACCAAGCGCCGATAAAAGCATGATGTACTGTTTGTTTAAGGAACCAAATTCATTTGGCCTCGAGAAGCCTTTGTCGACGACGCCAAGGAAATGAGGTCCGTCCAGGTTCCAGGTAAACTTCTCCATTGAAGGTCGGATTTGTATTCCCTGTTCCAAGTTAGGATTGTGGCACAACACTCCTTTGCATCCCTTCAAGCGGATCTGAAATACTGACGGAATCTCGGGTGACTTCACATCTTTGTATAAAGTTTGAAGGTTCAATTTCTCAGTGACTCGTAGCGCGCACTCCGTCGATATAAAACCACACCCATCTGTAAAATTGTATTTGTCTCGCTCTACGTCAGGTAAAACACTTATTTGGTCGTCGGGAATACTGCAAGCAGGCGTCGCAGTTGAGAACAACAGTCCAATTCTAGCAGCTCTTTTAGCAACGTCTTGAATTCTCTCAAAGTTACCGAAATGGCTTAAAATGTCTGCCACACTCCCTTGTTTCTCGTTGTAAACAACACAAGTCCTTTCTCGGAGCTGACTGGCACTGTGACCGAAGAACACAAATTTCTCTTCAGGAGAGTTGTCCTTGTATCTTAACCTAATGCCATTCTTAAGGAATTTCAACACTGCGTCAAAAGGAGCGGTGGGACTGAAGTGAACAACAAGAAAGTTAGCTGGATTGTATTCACGATACAAAGGACAGACACTGTTCTTTGAGTCATTTCGTACTTGAAATTTGAAGTCCTTCCATTCGTAGGCTTTGTCATCTCGTCGCGTGACATCCACTGCTATGGTTTTCACAACAATACTTGTGCCTTCCGAAACCCCTCTCTTTCCCCTTGGAAAGTCAATTAAGGGGCAGCCATCTTCTCCTTCGACAGCCTTCCACTCCATGGCAATAAAAAGCCAGTCTCTGATATAAAAAAGAAACAAAACAAAACAAATAAAGTGAATCTCTTAACTTGGACTGTCTACACTTCCTCCTTTCGAATTCTCCCAGGCAAGCACGAGCGAGGTGCACGACCTGGCTTCTCTATATCGTTCAGTCTTTGCACACTCTTCTGAGAGCTTGAACTAAAGCGTTTATAACAGCAGAATTCTACACCGAAAATCCGCGATGGATAACGCCATCGATCGGATAAATCGCTGTCCAGTGGATAAGTGTTGCCTAAACAAACAACGCTATGCATCCTTTGAACAACCAGGCTCAGCTTCATTTGAACGAGTACACAACGCTTCCAAAAACAATCGTGTAAACATTGTCCAAGATGTTTTGCGTTGCGTGATTCTTTTAATACAAGTGCAAATCGCAAGTTTTTGAGTAACAGTAAAGATAGCACTTTCTGTAATGAACTGTCGGATGCGTGCTGAAAGAAAATTATTTAAAATATTGCCCACTAAAACTCACTTACCCTTGGATAGCTATGGGAACTCGATCAAATCAGCCAGCGTATAAACATCGAAAATGCTTTGCTGGCAGTTCTCATGCCGGAAGCAAATTGCTCCCTAAATCGACCGAGGTATTTGAAATCACACAACGAACTAGTCCAGGGTTCTAAAGAGATAAACTTGGCACAACATATCTGCTGTTTCTTCCCATCAAAAGAGTTCTCGGACAATCTTTCCGGGAATGACATTATTTGCCCTGTTTCCTAGAAATCACGTGACACTGTGCAAAATTTACCTTGACATTGATATAGGGGTCGAGTGGGTAAGGGTGAAATTCAACTGGATGTAAATGTCTGCTCTGCTCCCGTTGATGTCCCACCTCTACAAGATAACTGGTAAATAAACTTGGTGAGTATCGACACAAACGATTTCTTTAAAATTAAAGGACTTGCACTATTCCCTAGAAATTGCTTGATATGGTTTCTCTTGCCCCTTGGCAATAACCCTGTCTGAGTGGGTGTCAGTGAAAAGAAGAAACAATATTTGCATATTTTAGTTCCATTTAAACCTGTCATCCAAGCGGAAAGAAACCGAAAGTCAAAACAACGCCAACGCTTGGGTGGCTTGAAATTGGAAAAATAGTTTTCCTGTCCACTATTTTTTTTTTATTATTTTTAATCGTCAAGATCAGGTTTGTAATTTATTACTCCCTTTGTTAGGAATAGCGTGGTGGCAGAACGACAAACAAACTTCACAGACGATAAGGAATATTCCTTGAAATTCCGGCTTTGTTGTCATTACTCACCGTGGTAATACTGACGATCGACAAGGCGAAAGAATTCTACAATGCTTCGAGTCTTTGTCTGCGGAGCTCACAGCGTCGGTAAGACAACCTTAGTTAACGCTGTTGGAAAAGAGTTGAACCTACATGTTGAAGCCGAAGTAGCAAGAAAAGTAATCAAGGATTTAAATCTTCAAAGAGAAGACTTTGATCCGAAATTCAATCCATCGAAGTTCGAGGAGCTTCAAGAAAAAATTCTGGAGGCGCAGTGTAAAGTCGAAGAGCGTAACTCAAGGAACGGAACACCGTACATCGCCGATCGAGGTATCGACCCTGTGGTATATTCACAGCTTTACCTCGGAGAAGGCAGCATGAAGAGGCTTTTAAATTTGCCATCGACCAAGGAGTGTATTAACAGGTGAGTTGGGTGAAGGGTAAGCCATATATTGTACGTTAGAAGAGTGTTTAATCTTTTTAATAAATGCTTGAAAACGGATACAAATCAGATGAAAGTACGATCGGCATTTCATTTTCAAACTTTAAAGCGTTTGTTTATTTCTTGTGACGGCTTGTAGATGATGGAGCTCCGTTAAATTCATATGACGCCATCGCCAGCGAAGCGGAACGCCAAAATCAAATATATAAAAAAAGTGTGACGTGAGAATGGTCACATCAAATTTTGTTGGCTTTGTTTGCTTGCCTCCTGTTAAATCACTGACTCACAACTCTGATTTTTGATGTTGTATGGATGCTCTGCTTGTAAACTGTGACCTTTATTGCTTTAGCCTTCAATTTTAAAACTTCACGGATTCCATTTGGTTCCTTTTACGAAGCTACGAAACGCACTGATCTTGTGTGTAAATCCCTTTCCAGTTGATAAATCAGATCAATGCTTCAACCGATTTATCCATTCTTAGCGTGGAAAACTGTTTTATTTTCTTCGACAATTTGCACATTGATTTAAGATGGGTCTTGATTAGTATAGTTAGAATCAGGTAGCGAGACGATGATCGCAAAGGTTATTGTTTTAGTAGGCATTTTAAAGGATAACAGTCAGAAACTATAATTTCATGTATTTTAAGCCGAAAATCACGAATAATTTTTCCTTTCAAGCGCAACGCGCACGCGATCGTCTTCTATCAGCGAATACCCTACAATGTTAGAACCTATCAGATTCGCGGATTTGCAATAAACTCTCCATGCGTCAACTAAATATGTTTAGTAAACTGGAATTCAGGAGATACTTGTCGCTTAGATTCGAATAGTAGAAAATCTTAGGATCTTCACTGGTTTGCGGGAAGATGTACGCCTTATACGAAGCCTGCTTCTTTTCATCAGTTTTAAAAGAGTGATCTACTTCTCCTTGGAATTACAAACAATTCAGCTTCTGCTGATGGCCTGCGACAACTGGTAATTTTATTGGTTTAGCTGTTCTCCTCGTAGATCTGGACTAGGAAACATTTGCAACAAATAACACGTTGCAGTTTTACGGACTAATGACAATAATGGGAAGAACTTTTTGTGAGAAAATATTTGACCTACAGTTGACCTATTTTAATAAGTCTCTCATGACGATCGTAGCCTTTCGTAGCCAAGCTGGTTTAACAGTACCAGCACCAGGCTTCTTTGAAATCGCGCCACGGCCGATTGTTTGTCTGTGTTTAAGAGATGCAATCGAGACACTTAAGTCTATCGTCATCATAGAATAACCAATGACCTAAATGCCTGGTTTACATGTCAATTGCAAAGAGACTACGCTTGCAGACTGAAACTCAAGCACTCCAGTGTGCTTGCGGTTAGTTTCACTCTGGTTTTTTTGCATTTAGCTTTTATTTCTTTATGGTATTCAGAAATGGGTTCCAGTCTCCCAGTGGATTTCTGATTTTGGAGTATATCCATTCTAGTCACGACCAAGAGCTACTGACCAATCAAATAAGTGAATTCTGCACTAGCACTTGCTTCTTATGTTGTTCAGAAAGCTAAATTCGTTTTTTTTTTTCTCCTTCAGATACAGGGACTCGTTAGTGTTCGTGGTACGACCCTTCCAAGAATGCATACAGACAGATACTATTCGCCTGGTCCCCAAGATGGAAGAGCTCTTGAAATACACGAATATGATGGAGAAAGTTCTCAAGGATAATGAGATCCCTTATACAGTCATTGACGTCTTGGACTTGAAAAAGAGAGTTGAAATCGTTAAAGATAAAATACTCCAAAACACTGGTCTCAAAGTTACAGCCCGGACAGAGCGAGAGATTTTTAGTCGAGATGATTAACCACTGTTTTGTACTTTTGTATTAGGAAGCACGCTTTCAAATACGTCAACGTCGTGATTTCGTTGATGTTTTTGGAACATGGGACAGCAGTGTATGCGTTTTCCATAGTGTAGATCTATCACAACAGCTCGGATTTAAATACTGTTGTTTTTCCTAGATTACGCAGACTTAACCGACAGATGCAAAATTACACATTGTTGATTGATTTTTTTTGTTAAGTTTGCCATATAACCTCATCTCACATAATGTCAGACTGTCTGGCATTTTTATCTCCCCTATCATGCCATAAAACAAGAATAGGTTCAAGAACGTGCGCTATGTGCAGTTCACTGTGATAATATATCGACGTACGAGGAACTCTTGCACCATAATGTACAAAGTTACATGCGTGTAAACCATGAAAAGCATTATCTTTGAACATCTAATAAACAATTAGATTATGAGCTCGAGATTTCTATCGCGTGATAGTTGACGAGGGCGCAGCCCGAGTCAACTATCACGCATAGAAATCGAGAGCGAATAATCTAATTGTTTTAGTATAAATCTTTTCTGGAACAGCCTCGACCAGTAAACTGTCTAAATCTTCTTCACGGACACTTCGAAAACGTAAAGAAGCGGCCGCCATTTTGTTAGCAAGGGCACACTGCTACGCTACTCACTATCTATCACAGAATAGATAGTAGGTAGCGTAGCCAATCAGAGCGCGGCATTTGTGATAGAACGCTAGTAGATTTGTTACACTGTGGTGTGTAAACGATCGAATGATTTATTATTCAAGAAACTACATTATACATACTAATTAACAATTAGATTATGAGCTCGAGATTTCTATGAGGTGATAGTTGATGAGGCCGCAGGCCGAATCAACTATCACCTCATAGAAATTGAGAGCGAATAATCTAATTGTTTTAGTAGAATTCTAACTGAAATAAACACAAATAATGGTTTCTAATTATTTTTCTACGCATTATCGAACTATTAAACGCTTTAACAAAATCGCACGCATTGAATTGTCCTTGGTAAATTTGCAGTTGTTTACGCGCGTGCACCCGTTTTTTCAATAATTTCAAGCTTTTAAACTCAAGAAACCGCTAATGTCCTTCTTTTAGTCTTCTCGGGAATTTTTTTATCGATTTACATCTAAACTCCCTTCCAAAACTTCGGAAAAACGATAAAAACGTCGCATTTTGTGGACGACCTTCGGCAACTGCACACTAATGGCTGATAGTGTTCAATAGCTCAGCCAATCACATTGCAGCATTTGCATTAGTGTACTAGTAGAATTCTACTAATTATACATAGTGCGTGCCATTGTGATGGAATGTGCTGATACATATAATTGCATGTGCATATTACTACATGTGCAACACCCTTGCCCTTTTGAAAGAAAACAAAACAAAACAAAAATAAGAAAAATAAAATAACGGTGATCATGAGACCGATCTACACCATCCCAACAATCGAAGAGAAGCTACCACTACTGACAAAGGCAAAAGTATTCACTATTGTGGACGTATCGGAAGCCTTCCACACCATCGTACTGGATGACGATTCGTCACTGCTCACCACATTCCTGGGGCCAAACGGACGTTATTGTTACACACGCATGCCATTTGGTATCTCTTCAGGACCTGAAGAATACCAACGTCGACAGCACGAGTTCCTGGATGGCCTTCAGGGTATCATTAACATTGCTGATGATATCTGCATATTTGGATGTGGTGACACTAAAGAAGAAACGGATATTGACCACGACCAAAATTTGATCGCCCTATTAGACAAGTGCAGAGACTATGACCTACGACTTTCCGCGAAGAAGCTCCAATTCAAGGCCAGCTCGGTTACCTTCATGTGACACAAACTTACTGACAAGGGCGTGGAGCCTGATCCGTCTAAGGTGACAGCCATAAGAGAAATGCCAAGGCCAACAGACAAAGCCGCTGTTCAACGCGGAGAAATGGACTAAACCGGACAAAGCGATGGCTTGTCTACGGGCATCCCTTTCTCCAGCAGCGAGGTCGATATACAAATACAGCTTGGGGCTGTCCGAGGAGAATCAGAAGAAACCTCACTTGGTTGTTGCTGCGTTAAAAGAATTCTATGGCGCTAGTATCGGGGTTTCTGGCGAACGACAGAAATTCCTCGGCCTCATTCAGAACGAGAGCGAGTCGATCGCTTCGTGGGAAACAAGAGTCCGTAACCAGGGCGCACAATGCGAGTATGAGAACTTTGCGGACGAACTCATGAGAGACCAGTTCATCGCTGGTTTAGCGTCCGAAACGCTTCGCGTCAAACTGATCGGTAAAGGGCACAGGCATCGTGGCGTGTCACAAACAAAGGTTACCTTGAAAGAAGTGGTCGAAACTGCGAAATGCTTTGAAGCCACTACCTACGCCAACCAATTGATGAAGACCGCTAGAGGCAATCAAGAACAGGTGAAATACACAAGCAAGCCGAAAGCTGGAAAGGAAGTGCACCGGCAATCGACACCTTGTTATTGGTGCAATGGCAGCCATCAACAGCCTCGCCAGCAGCACTGTCCTGCGTATGGCAAGAGATGTAATAAATGTGCAATCATGGGCCATTTCTCTCGTGCTTGCAAAAGCAGAGCAAGTCATCAAGAAACTACATTATACATACTAATTATACATAGTGCGTGCCATTGTGATGGAATGTGCTGATACATAAAAAAATAAAATTATAATTGCATATGCATATTACTACATGTGCAACAGATTTATACTAAAGGAAGATATAACCTTAATCTGCGGAGGGAAACTAAACCACGGCTATATAAATATCATTTTCTGGAACGTGTTCAAAAATCTGTTTAAATCCGAGACAGATTCACCGGAGGATTTCAGTATTTGTCTTACAGAGATTTAGAACTGTTGCGTCCTTCAAAGACAGCATTAAGGTCGGGCTGGACCCTTGATATAATTATGTATGCATTTATTTTAAGAGTATGCACGAACTGCGACGACTGAAGCCGACAACAATCGAAATATTCATGAGAATATATTTCTCAAAGTTCTTTGTATAAGTAATTACATGTTATTGTTCTCCGCTTTGTGTCCTGTGCGCTGGAACGTAGGGAATTATCATAATTCAGCATAATTAGATTCGAAGCTTCGAATAAAGCGCACGTTGTTGTAAACACTGACTCGGTAGGTCTTCGGAAGCGGCAAAACCCGCAATTTTGTGTCCAAGTTTTCTCCACCGATACAGACTTTCATGACTTGATTTGCAGGGAACATAAACTTGGTGTACTCTATTGTGTTCTGGTCAAAACGGATTTTTAAAATCCCTTTTCAAAAAGAAGATAGCACGTTTCAAAGTTTAGATTTCACATTTTTACCCTCTTAGGAGCCAATAACTCCTAGTAATTATTGAATTCGAGAATTTCGTTCTGACCAGAACACAAAAGAGGTTGTGATTTACCACTAGATTATATAGTCGTTTAATTTGGTGCGCTATTCTAGCTGGAAACTTGGACACAAAATCGCATTATCTGCAGATTAACACTTAAGAGCTTGTAACATCAAAGTAAACGGTCATCTCTCAGTAAAACGACAATCATGATAAAATTCCATCAACCCCTATTATCCTTGATAAGTTTTGAAGGAATCGGTGTTCAAAATTCCAAGAATTAAACATTTACAACATGACACCCCGTCAAAATAAAGTGCTAATGAATTTATTAATTAGCTAGGGTCCAGCGCGGCCTTAAGCTATTTAGGTTCTGTTATTTTGTTTCCCTGCTAGCAGAGTCTCTTTTCCTGGTGTTCGCTGATGGGAGAAAAGACATTCTCGTCCCCAGAGGCCGCGATCCTTCTGATCTGCGCCAGGAATCGAGACCTCTGGCCGCTTCCAATTTCTGAGCATGCTCAGAGTACTCGTTCTGTGTTTTTCAGCCAATCAGATTTGTCATATTTGACAGTGAGTCCGTGAATCGCGGACTTCCGGTTTTGGAGGCGGCCAGAGGTCTCGATTCCTGGCGCAGACCAGAAAGATCGCGGCCTCTGGGGACGAGAATGGGAGAAAAGAGACCTCTGCCATGGGTCGAAAATGGCTATATTGAGCATGCGCCGCGGCTCAGCGACCGAGCCGGCCGACCAAGCCATCACGTGATATTCGTAGCACATCAAACATCGACAAACCGAGATTGGGCTTACCAGCTCACTACACAATGTGATTCGTCCACAACAATTCCAATCAACCGATCGTCCATCCTTAAAAGGAACTGCTTGGATCGGATGTTTTCCAAGGTTTCCGGACTGCAGTAAACCACTTCGGCTTCTTCGAGCTCCTTCAGTTTATTGTCGTTGTCCAACAGCTCCTGCTCCATTTTAACAGCTTTCAGTTTGAGCCTTTGGCAGGACTCTAGCTGGTCAGATATGAGCGCGTTTAGCGGTGAAACAACCACAACAAGTGGGTTCGATGGCAGAATTTTCACCTTCCCCGTTCGTGCAACAAGTACAGCAACCTGGTAGATGAGAGTTTTCCCATGCCCGGTCGGCAAGCACGAAAACGTGTCTCGCCCGTTTAAAAAATGAAACAAAGCCTTGAACTGCTCATCACTCAATTTTTTTACCTTTCCATCGTCGAGGTTATCAAAACGAAAGAAAGCAAACTTTCTAACTCTTTCCGATTGAACTCTTTCGAGCACGCCGACGAGCACGCCATGTTTGCAATGTGGGCTCAATAAATGACAGCGGAATTAATGAAAAGAAATGCGCGAGACGCAACGGGCTCAAGTTGCGGTCAGCGAACAACGCAAGGAGCATGCGTTTTCAATAGAGCCGTCCAAGACTGTGGACGGCGGTTGAATCAAAGCCATTTTCGACCCATGGCAGAGGTCTCTTTTCTCCCGTCAGCGAACACCAGGAAAAGAGCCTCTGCTAGCAGGGAATTATTTTGTCGAAACTCAGTTATTAAATTAGATTAGTTAAATAATACTTGCAGAGACTGTTTTCTGTGTAACGACTTATTATCGATTTTATTGTGCAACTGATTGTGTTGTTTTATTTTTCTTTATAATTTCATATTTTATCACTCGTTTATATTATATAATTTTAGCTGGGTGAGCGACTTTGGCACAATAATAAAGTTCTCATTTCATCTTATTTACTGGAGATAACGACATCGAAATGACTCAATTCCCTTTCTTAAATGTTTAGGACGTATCCGCCGCAAACGTCTCTATTGCTCTTAAAAAGTTTCCTGTTATCAATAATTTCAGGGGCGGATCTAGGGGGATGGTGCAGGGGATGTGCCCCCCCGCCCCATGAGATGCCTGGTCGGCTTTCTAATACAACTGGTATTCTGCAAAAAAAGAAAAACTTTGTGGACCCCCTTCTAAGAAAAATCCCTGATCCGCCCCTGAATTTGCTGTTCAAAATATCAGCTGGCTTGAGATCAGATTCCCGGGGAGCCGGGACGCTAATTGACAGGAGCGATTTGGAAAATAATTTTATCAAAAAGTTGAACGCTAAAATGTTTTTAAATATCATTGCAAAAAAACTCCAAAAACAGGTAGACGACGTTTCGGCGCTACTCTACGCCATTATGAAATCAAAAGTTTAAAAGTTAAAACAAGAATAAATAAAATGTGAAACAATAAAAATATTTGTTTGTCCTAGGGTTTAATTTTAAAGTAAAAAAAAAAACAGAAAAAAGGAAAGAAAGAACGAAATTGTAATTAAAACTACCAACGGAACATAAACAAAGCAATGGCTTCATTGTTATGTCTTCTAGGGGTAAAATTGATAATTCTTTGAAAAGAGGACTAGTGTGATTGTATATTTTGAAAACGTGATTGTCCTTATAATTTTCTTATGTAATAGTTTATATTGGTTTTGCGATATTACCTTAACTTAGATATGGATAAATCAATACATAATATAGGGAGCTAAGATCGGCGGTTCATGGTTGAAAACCACCAACGTATTCTTTCCCTGTTTGTTGTCTTTATGTCGTCTAAATAATCCTTGTTCCTCAGTTCACACCTGCTTCCTTTTACTTGGATACAGGTACGCGCGCTAGTCTCTTGTTACATGCGCGCGCTTTGCTTAATTTATTATTATGTTTTGTAGTAACTGTGTTCACATCGTGGCTGGTTCCTCCTAAAATGTTCTGCAATATCGTATAGGATTTAATGGCGCCGAAACCAATTGTAGAGATGCCGCATTTTAGATATCCTAGTGATGAACGGTTACAGCAATTACATATTTACAGGAGCTACTACTGTGTTCGTGGACTGTCCCCTTAAAATAGACTTCGCATTACAACACGAGGTAGGTAGATATGTCCAATAACTAGTTTCAGGCAAGTTTTCAGCTTTCTTCACACGACCGATTCGGTTATACCTAGGACTCTCTTTCGTCAGATACCAACATTGATCTCTTTTCTTTTGGTGTCTTGTTATGGGTAAAAATATTAGCGCGCGCCACATGAGAATTATTTCGATACAAATTTAACGTCTGTTACTTAAAGTATTTTCTTCAAACGTATTTTACCTTGATATTAACTGTTTTTATTACTTATACTAAGTGCTTCTAAGAGGTCAAATTTTGTCAACAAAATTCTAATGTCAGCAAAAGCTTCTAAACGTAACCAACTTTTTTCCTGCTTCGTCATCCTTGCTGCGAAGTCTTTGTCGTCTTTGAACTTCATTGTCATACTCCACATAACTCTTTAACGAGAGTTCTAAAATGCATGGATAGTTAATAGTAACTTTCTCTGGTTTCTGCACTTTTGTTGAAGCATATATGATAGACGTGGATTTGTAGGTTTTATTTCTAACTCGCCGGCATATATTTTGCAAACAAGCTCTACCATGGAACAGCAATTCTGGATCTTTGTAACCAGCCTTAAACACCACTTTGATGTCGCTTTCAGCTGTCATTTTCATGTCATTTAGTTAACTAATTAGTATTCCTGCGAGCAAAGAAAGCGACGATCAATTGGGCGCATTTTTACGCGTGTAAAACAAACATTGAGATGAAGAAATGAAATCTTAATGTCATTTTATTGCGAGGCATTTCCTGTTAGTTGACAGTCCGCGGTTTGTGGTTCTCTGACCAATCAGGAGACCGTACGTGTTCAGGGCGTGTATAAAAGATTAGTGATCTGTTACTTGCGGCCCTTCCTACTATCGCCATCATCCTGTATTCAACTATCTTGTCTCTAGATCGAAAATATTATTCCTCCACGCTAAGCCGTAGACCTCAGGCAAGTATTTTTCACTGTTAGTTACTTTTCTTTGTTTTCACTTGTTCCTGAGCTTGCTCGTACGACATTTATGGCTACACAACCTCCGCCACCGCCCCGGGTTTTAATTCTAGGTCATTCTTTCATTCGTCGCTTGAAGGCGTTTATTGAAATCCACCCTACGGAACTCGATTTAGCGTTCCAAATATCGGCGCAGGCTGCTATTAGTTGGCGCGGGGTTGGGGGGCGTACTGTAGCACAAGCGATTCAGTACGACATGAAACTCGTGCGATCTCAGTGCCCGGACATCGTCGTTGTGCAACTCGGCACGAATGATTTATCGTCTAATACGTCTCTTAGAGTTGGTTCCGCAATTGAAGACTTTGTTCACTTGTTGCACGACTCTTATGGGGTAAAATGCGTGTGTGTATGCCAAACTATCCGTCGCCGCTCAGCTAGAGAATTCAACGAGAAAGTAAACACTTTAACACGATACCTCCGGGTGGTTTTGGAACCCATCCCTTACGCCTTTTATTGGGGACATAGGGGTTTCTGGAAGGCGAAAACTAATTTCTTGGCTTCTGATGGCATTCATCTGAATAGTAGGGGGCAATTTAAGCTGTATCGAAGTCTTAGAGGGGCAGTTCTCAAATCTTTGCGGTTCTTGGCAAAGGTCGACGCCAAGTAAAGCTTCTTTATCGTTGGGTTAACTGTTTTGTTATTTCTAGCCAGTTCCTTTGATTTCATGTTAGCCAAGCCTTGATATAATTGTGTCAGCCTTTGATTATGAGTTATTATTTGTTTAGTCGTTGCCAATTTGTTTGCGCACGACACTGGCTGTACACTATGATTTGTCAGCCTTTGATTATGAGCTATCATTTCTTAAGTCGTTGCCAATTTGTTTGCGCACGACACTGGCTGTACACTCTGATTTGTTTGTTTAGGGTTGAAAACTATAAAATATAACTGAATTTGTTGGCTTTGGCGTTGTAGTACACATTTTTTGCATTCAGATGCCATTTGAGTGTACAAACCATATCCGGCCGCCCTATTTTGGGTGTGTCCAATGCACTCGGTATTCTGAACATGCATTTTATTTACTGGAACTTGGCTCATACTGTTAGTTTGAATTTTACTGACAATCACTTGTCCTTTATTTTGCACTTATTACTTGTCTGATTTTGACGGCGTGGTAATTATTTTCCGCCGCAACTTCTGATACTGCCCCTCTGAAAAGGGTACAATCGGTAATTGTTATCTGAATAGCACTAAGTTAGTTGACCTATAGAATTATTTCTATCGATAAGTTATGCCTCCCAAGAAACGTCCACAGCCAACCACTACCAGGCGACGTCAATCCAAAAGGCTCCGTCCTTCTGACCTGACGGAGACGACTGCAGAAGCAGCCTTGAAAAGTGCACCACAAGCTCCAACCGCGGGAACCAACACGATGACGGTAGACATCCAAGCTTTAACAGCGTCGATCTCCGTGGCCGTGTCCCAAGCCGTTAAGCAGGCGTTAGAGCAGGGTCAGACAACTACAATGCCATCAACATTGGAAAAGACCCGAGAGGTGGAGACGGTGGTCGAGAAGGAGGCGGCTTCAATTGCTGAAGGTACGCGAAAGAGGATTTCGTCAGCGCCGATGTCTATGCCAGCTGACAAACCATTTGCTAGCATAGCAGTGGCCTTAGGCAGTAGAGTGAGCTCAAAAATTAAGAACAAAATTTGGGCCAAAGAATATGTAGATTTTGGGGCACTGCTTTCCATCTCCCCAAACACTGATAAATATTCCTTATCTCTGAAGCCATCCACTAGCGCATCAAATCAAACCCAGTTGACCCTGGAGCCAGTTCAACCCTCCAAGAAAATCCACAGCTTTAATCAATGGCTATCAGCCTTTAATACCTTTGTGGCTATTTATTCGGAGAGGTTCCCGAACGAAGCGCCCAAACTTATGAAATATTGTGAAATTATTAGGGATATTTCGATAAAACCAGGTGACTGGTCCTTCTACGATGAGCAATTTCGTTACATAAGACAGTCAGCCCCTGAAAATTACCCATGGGATAATATTCATTGGGAATTATGGCTCAAGGCGGTCATCAATTTTCGTGCCAAACCACAAAACAACAGCGATAAGTTTGCTGCCGGTGCCTCGGCTCGCGCCCGGCCGCGCCAATCTTTTCCAAAAGGGTCATGTTGGACGTTTCACGCCGGCAGATACTGTTCCGGTTGTCGTTTCCAACATGTCTGCTACAAATGTGGTGCGAAGCACCCCGCAAGCCAGTGCTCAGCCGGTAACCAGCAACGTGCCGCTCTGCCCCGAAACGGACCAGTTGCTACAAATTCTACGCAGCAAACCGGTAACACCCGTAAAGGTGGACAGGCTTGATTTTCTTTTAAACGGCTATCCAAATTCTCTAAAACATTTCCTAGTTTCCGGTTTTTCTTGTGGTTTTCGTATCTGTTTTGAGGGCGAGCGGCATTCCTTTGAATCTCCTAATCTAATCAAAGGCCCTTTGGGCTGTCTCGTGTCTCTTTTCAATATTTTTGTGTAATTTGTGATTTCAGTGTTAAAACGTTAAACCACAAGGTATAGCCTCGTTTTGGTGCTAAGTTTGTTTTCGTTGTATAATTTTATAAAATGACTGTTCTTTTATAATTCTTTCTGATGTATTGATGTCTTGTTTCTTTTGTTTTTGTAAAGTTCTCAGGTTCATAGGCTAGTTTCTACCAGGTAGTTTTGTTTCGTCTAAACTCAACCTGACAGTTGCAATTCGCTAAGGGTGCAGAGGATTACAAAGAAGGGGCATTCCAAATTAGGAAAAAACAGCTGCCCCCTTTCTTTGTCCGTGGTATATGCTTAAGTGTAAGATCAATGTAAGATATTGACTTTGATTCGCCACTATTCAACTACTATTCGCTACTAGTTGTCATCATTCACGACTTACGACTCGTATCAGGTCGTGTATATTGGACATGGATGACTTATCACATACTATTCGCGACTATTCGTACTATTCGCGACTATGTGCTATTCGATTTTTCCAGACATCTATTTAGACCACGCCGTCATTCAACACAGGAGAGGGGACTGCTCAGAAGCTTTTTAGTCAGAGAAGCGTGTACTCGACATCAGACTGAGGCTGTTTGGTGAAGAACATCGAAAGACTGCTGACAGCTTCCATAAAGTAGGGGACACATAACATTCACTGGGCGACTACATCTCCGTTCTTGAGCCCAACAATCATGCACTTGATATCAGACGGAAACTGTTTGGTGAAAACCATTCAGAGACTGCGAACAGCTATCTTTCAGTGGGGGTTACACAACATTCAGTTGGAGACTACAACTCTGCTCTCGAGTCCAAAACGGGTGCACTTGAAATCAGACGGAAAACTGTTTGGTGAGCATGACTAACAACAACCATGAAGTGAGGGTTACACAACATTCACTAGGAGACTACAACTCTGCTCTTGCCTATGAGAAGTGTTCACGTGATATCATACTGAGACTGTTTGGTAAAAAAAACTTCCAACGACCACTTACAGCTACCATTCAGTAGGTGTAACACAAACAACATTAACTTGCCGACTACAAACACAGCATGAAAACATAACTTTACTGCGGTGTAAAGCTGAAGTAAAGCTGGCGTAAATTTGGAATTTAATCAGCTTTACGCGACCTTTACATTTTTTAAAGCTGACCTTTAAACCAGCTTTACACTCATGTCTAAAGCTGGCTTAAAGATATTGAAACATTTAAGCCACATTTACACCAGGTTTACGCACGGTAGCGTAAATGTCAGGTTTAAGGAGATGACCAGCTTTAAGGAGATTTAAGCCACCTTTAATTTTCCGTAAATCTCCATTTTCGTGCTGTGAAATTGTCCGCTCTTAAGTCCAAGAAGCGAGCGCTTTATATCAGATGGAAACTGTTTGGTGAAGGGTATTGATATACTGTCTCTGATATTCAGAGACAGCTGACAGCTACCATTCAGTAGGGGTGTTACACATCATTCACTGGGCGACTACATCTCTGCTCTGGATCTGAATCCAAGCTTGTACTTGATATCAGTCTGAAACTGTTTGGTGAAGAACATTCAGAGATGGCTGAGAGTTATCATTCAGTAAGGGCTACACAACATTCACTGGGCAACTACATCTCCACTCTGAAGTCCAAGAAGCGCGCGTATGATATTAGAATGAAAGTGTTTGGTGAAGAACACTTACAGACTGCTGACAGCTACCATTCAAAAGGGGTTACACAACATTCACTGGGAGACTACATCTCTTGTCTCTAGTCAGACAAGCGTGCATTCGACATCAGAATGAAACTGTTTGGTGACTGAGGACACCCAAAAACGGTCACAGCAATCGTTCAGTATTGTTTCTTATCAGTATTGTTTCTCACTTTTAGCTCATTACCGGGTGAGTATACTGAATCATTACGAAAGTAAGTATATGAAGCTTTATTTAAACAGGGTGCCTTGTGGTATCTATAGGTGCGCTACATCTAAAAATTACATCACATTAAAATTTAAGATTAAAAATAGTACTCCTTATTACAATGCTATTACAAAAAGAGGCTAAAATATACTTTACCAAAAAGCTATTATAACAGGAAATGTTTCTCTAGGCTGTAAAAAGCTTGTATGTTATCTACGCTTGCAACTTTCGCGCCTCTAAAAAGAAAGGTGTTTTTAGAAGATTTACCATTTCCGGGGATGGGGAAAGCAGAGACCGGGGAAAATTTTGCTGGGAAAATTTTAAGTCTTCTTTTTTTCATATGTGAGAAATAAAAATGGCGAACATGCAGAAAAACGAAATGATAAAACACTCGCGAAACAGAGTGACAAAACAAGCGGGAAGACAAAATTACAAAACAGGCGGGAAAACAAAATGACAGAACAAAATATTATTTATGATTTTTTACCAAAAAAGAACGTCCTCTCTATTTTTGCCCGGCATAGTCAATCGAACGTTCGAAAATCGAACTCAATCCGTGGATTGAGTTCGATTGAGTTCGGCAATCGAACGAAATCGAACACCAGACTTTCAGTGAGTTCGATTTCCGAACAAATCGAATTCAATCGAAAAAATCGAACTCAATCGAACTCAATCCAGCTGATTGTGTTCGATTGGGTTCGGAAACCGAACTCAATCGAACACAATTAAATGGATTGCGTTCGATTGGCTCTGGTAAACCTATACAAAGCAAGCCCAAAGCAAGCCCATCAAAACAGGTTTTTCTTGTGCGTTTTTACAATTTATTCTTATAACAGAAAGCCCTTTTATAAATTTTCCACGGCATTTAAGAGAACAGAACGAAACAGAACAGAACACGTTGAAGGTGACCTAATTGTCCGTGCTCTCTTGGTTTTCATGTTACGTCATAAAATTCTGAAATCAAAATTTAATAGGCCTGCTAAACTTTTGATATCACTAGGTGTAAGATAAACTAAAAATATATCTTTTCGCAAATTTCCAGCTTGGTTGTGCCCTTCGTTTTAAAAACAGAGCATTTTGAATATTCGAGTTTTCCGCCAGATGTGATATCAAGCTGAGTGCCGTGACAAAGTTGTTTTGATTCAAAAAAGGCCTTTCCTTTCCATTTTGCAGATCGAACATTCCCAATGTACTAAGTGCTGTTTATGTGAAAGTGTAATAGATCATGAGCCAAAAGTAGTCGCTATTAATAGGAAAATTAAGTTCCAGATGGTTTCTCTGACTCACGGCGGCCATGTTTGTGCCCCTCGGAAGGACACAAATATGGCGTCTCCATACTGAGCTTTATAAATTTGCGTGGAAAGTTTCGGCAAATAACTCGCAAACGGTGCACCGCACAGACCTGAGATTTGGACAAATCGTTTATCTGTTTATCTTCTATAATATCTGAAATTCATAGCTTCTGTCGTTGAATGGTTTCGATTTTATTTTTTTATTGCGTGACAGTGAAAACCACCGAATGCACGGCCTGTTAGGCCTGTCTCGCCTATTTTCTTTAAAACCTTGAAAGCTTTGCCATCCTTGACGTCAAAGCGGCATTTCTGGTAGCCTTTTACTACACATTTGAAGCTTACAATCCACAGCGCATCTGAAGCCATTTCTGCGGAATTTCTTCGTTTACGACAAACACTTGCGCTACACTCCGGGTTGAAGTAACTCGAGCTTCCAAGATCTGGTTATGGATTTTCAACGCCTGTTTTACACAAATCACAAGTTCGAAAATCGAACGTTCGATTGGATTCGATTGATTTTTTTCTTTTCGGTGAGTTCAATTGCCGAAGTCAATCGAACTCAATCCATGAATTGAGTTCGATTGAGTTCGATTGCGTTCGATTGAAATTTAGTTCGATTGGGTTCGATTGACTATGCCGGGATTTTTGACGCAAATGAACGCAAGAGGAATTGAGCGTTACTCGAAGCACTCGTCCCCCACCTTCTTGCGCCGACCGTTAAATTGCGCTGTTTTCCATTTCTTTTGTGATTTATTGCCCGCTTTCTACGATCCAAGAACAATGTCAGAAGATAGAGTACATGTTTCTTGCGACGAAAACGCTGAAAATGGAAATACCGGAATGTTTGTAACGAAATAGCATTCCCAAGGTAAACTCACCGCGGGAATACGTTACCGGGGTGTTTGCCGTCCAAGGTCATTAATCTTTCATGCCGTTTTCGGAGCGAAATGCGAAAATGGATAATTCGAGGGTGCTTGCTAGCATCATCTCGCTTTTATTATTTATACTGTTTCGACAGTCCTCTATTGCTTTGTTATGTCAGTGTTTCAGACACCGAAGAATTAGAACGCGAAGACTCCGTTTTTATAAATCCCTATAAATCTCCTTGTTGGGTGTTTCTAGGCCTAGAGATTAAATCGAAATACATATAACTTGTAATACATATGACTTGTGTTGTATTTAAACGACAAATTTCCAAAAAAAGTAGCTTATACTTACAAATCAGCAAGCCATCCAGCCATGATTCTAAGAAAGACCACGCTTTTGCTGCCTTGAACACGCAAAGTTGACCTCCGGAAATCTAAACCATATTTAATTTCAAATTTCTCTGTTTATTTTATTTGCTTATCTTTGAGGTTTGCCTCGCGGTCGGTCATTTTATCTTGGGGTACTTGAAAAACCTACCTATTTACCTCGGTAACTTGCATGGGCGATTCTTTTGTTCTTTTTGATGTATCCATGGAAATACACCCAAAAATACACCGCGATAAATTGACCTTGGGAAATGTTGGTCACACACGATTTGTGAGTAAGAGCCCATTTACCACGTGCGGTAAAAGGACGATGTGTAACCGCAACTGTATAAGTTTGACACACTACACTTGACACTAAGCTATTCCGTACTTGAAACCCTACACTGCTACACAGATCAAGTAATTTGTTCCAGTCAACTCTTGTCATGTTAATTACATTTTATGCAGTCACGAAAAACCTTTCGGTAACTATTCTCGCGTCGCGACCGCAATCCTCAACTCGAAAAAAATCTCTGAACTTTTCTAAGCGCAATAATCAGGAAAAGAAGAGCTACAATCGAAGCGATCACGCCTTCAGGATCCATGGCGGATTTCTTGTCACGCGAGGGGAAAAAGAAACATTTGAGAAACGTCCTGACTGTCACGCGAAAGGAAAAAGCGTTTCGTTTACTAACGCAGCTGACTGATTTTATCTCAGTGTGCTGATAAACATTTCTCGATTATCAAAATCTACTAGGAATTTCATAATGAAAGTGAGTGATTACACTTGGAGTTCTGGATTTGACTTTATGTTAGCATAAAATTTGTTATTTTTTTAAACTGTTGTTATTGTAAAATTTTTATTTATTGATGTTCCCAAAAGGGAATATTGTAGCTTCATCCGGGGGCATTGAGGGGGGTTCTGTTGATTATGCTATTTCTATTTTTGGTCGCAAAGTAACGAGGTTTTGTATATGTCTAATAATGAATTGAAATCATTGTTCAGTAGTTTGAGGGAACATTCTTACAAGGTAATCGTCCCTAAGAAATCGAAGAATGGTCAGGTATCCTTTAAATATATCCTTTTTGACGCAATGTTATGAATAATATTTTCCCGTTTTTCATCTCGCTTTGTCTTTCTCTGTCTTTAATTAGAGAAAAGTGCCGTTCAAGATATATTAACTTTAATGTAACATACCAATACATTTTGATAATAGTAGAAAAATGTACATGAAATCTAATATAATAGCTTATCTTTAACGTGAGAAAGGTCTTCAAGAAATATATAATTTAAATGTGATATATATTTTGCTTGGCATTGTTCTTTTACAAGTTATTATTTTGTGTCTATAATAGGAGAAAGTTTTTTTTCAAGAGACAACTTGAATGTTGCCACTACATTTCTTTTATGATGTATTAAGGCTAGAAATCTAAAATGATACATATTTTTAATACTTTCTCTTTGACAAGTTCTATATAATTCTCTCAGCCAATGTGAGAAAGTTCTCTTCAAAAAAGTAACCTAAATATAACACTATAAATGTTCTACATAGAGACTTAACTCTAATGTTGCCACTACATTTCTTTTATGATGTAAGACATGTAAAGGCTAGAAATCTAAAATGATATATATTTTTAATACTTTCTCTTTGACAAGTTCTATATAATTCTCTCAGCCAATGAGAGAAAGTTCTCTTCAAAAAAGTAACCTAAATATAACTTGAATGTTGCCACTACATATCTAAAATAAACGGCACGCGATGCATGCAGAAGCGATAACGTTTCACAAGGGGTCTTTGATAATTTTCAGGACATTTGTCAAAAAATTAGGGTACATAAAAGTAACTGACAACTTCTGTGCTGAATGATTGTTCAACAAAAATTGCGTTATCTTTGCGTGACATACGATTTCCGATATACGATGCAAGGTCAAACGCTGTCTAAAATTGTTTACACCTTTTGTTTTAAAGAATGGAGAGATTTCTGTTTACTAAATCTTATAGAACGCATCAAATATAATTTGTTTCTTTCGTTTATGCTTTAAATTAGTCCGTTCTAACGGCCCAGGAGTATTTTGCTTTGAGTTCTATGCGACGATTTCTTGTTGAGTTGACTTGATTTCTTTTCCCAGTATTCGGTTCGAGTGTGTACAATATGCGAGCCAGCGAGTCATGCGAGCCATGCGAGGCAGACCTGCGAGGCACTTAAAAATACCAATAAAAAGGCTACCTATACGATCTGTAGGCTAACCGAAGTGCTTTTTTGGCTAACCGGAGTGTTGCTAGGCTAACCAATGTGTTATTTAGGCTAACCGAAATGGCTCGCTTGCCTCGCATGACTCGCAAGCCATGTGAACCGGGCAAGCAAGAAATCCCTTATCCCAATATAAAAGCTAACCGCAAGCTACCTAAGAGCTAACTGTAGGCTAACCGAAGTGCTATTTAGGCTAACCGGAGTGCTATTTAGGCTAACCAATGTGTTTTCAAGTGCCTCGTAGGTCTGCCTCGCATGGCTCGCTGGCTCGCACATTGTGCATTCCCTTCGGTGAGTATACAGATCGGTTGATCACAACAGGCAACAGACAACAACAGATCCTGTCCACTCGCACGGCAAGATTAATCGATCACGTCATCGCTTAAAATAAACGGCATGCAATGCATGCAAAAGCGATGACGTTCAGGAACAGTACAGCAAGTGGAAAGTCAGTATGCTTATAAATCCTCATAACGGTTTATAAGTAATGTAGTGTTTGGTAGGTATGCGATGTTTTGACAGTATATTGTAAGGTCTAGTAGGTTATGGAGGTAATTAAATACAGTACAAAAAATGTTTTTAACCCTGCAAGGGAAGACTGAGAATAGATCTTTTAAGATTTGTTTTTTTCTTGTCCCCTTTCAGACCATGTGATGTTATCCTCAAGAATTATTTCTTTGAAATTCAGAAAAATCCACTCGAAATTGAGATTGATAACAGGAAATTCTTTAGGGAGCATCATGTGATCTGAAATGGGACTGACTCTTCTGCACTCAGTTGATGAAGTGAGACAATAGTGAGACACCTGATGACATATTACACCACCTAACACTCAGTGGCCAGGTGAATAATTTTTCAAATGAGCTGTTTTAGGATGGTGTTCATTGCAAGGTTAGAAGGTTACCTTCTAACCAATATTACTTAACAAAAGACAAATAGTGAGCAGCTGCTTTCACAATTCTAACTGGATGCATTTTTTTATTTTACATACTGAAAATGCAACATGATATGCAACTGTACTAGACAGCCAGGAAAGTTGCCACAACTGCTGTGCTGTCTTGAAATAACATATCCTGATTACCTCTTGTTAACATGTGACTGATACAGTGTAGGTGTCCACACCAGCTGTAAAAATTAATCTCTGATGCACGATATGCCCAATAAGTTCATAAGAACAAAGTCATGTTTACTTATCATTTGGATGTAATAAACACAGATGCAGGAAGTAAAGTTTATACAGGCAGTGATGACTGTGGGTTGAAGAGTTTCTTCATTTGGTAAATCCAGAGATGCTTAGCACAGGTTTTACTGTACTTGGATGTTTCTGCTACGTCGTATTTGCTGTGTGTGGTTTGAAATATAGCTGAAACTCATTGTGAAGATTAGCACATTGATTATGTACATGCTCAGTTGTATAGAGAGACCAACAAGTTGTAAGCAGTTCGAATGTGATGGGTACTATCACACATACATAGTATCTCTTCAGTTGACAAGGTAAATGTTCAAGCAAGTAGGAGATCACATGGTGCCAGAGTGGCTACTCTTTAGACTGTATCTTGTACATTTTCTTGTTGTTTTACATTTGTGTTCTGTAAACAATAAAAGAAGGAATCAATAGTTATAAAAATCATTGATAAAATAATAATAATTTATACCTGTGTACATGTAATTATATTATGAAGTGACATATTTCAATTGCTTAATCACACATTATAAGCCATCAATTAATTTTCGCATGCGCTCATTGGACGAAATGCACCACATGGTTTAAAATCGGATGACGGGTATCAGGCAGTATACCCCGATCTGTTGCCCAAATTTATAGATAAATGCAAAACAAACTAACGAAGTCACATTTGCAGGTCCAACTTTTTAATAAAATCACATTGTTAAAAAAATTGTGTAAACCAATCAACTTGAATGCATTTCAACCACAGTTATACTGTGATTATCACTGTAGGTTTTTCTACTATTTACCAGCGATAAAGCGTGCTGTAGAAATTAATTGGAGGGTTACAAAATAAATAAATCCCTTCTGGCTTGTTAGTGCATGTGTGTTAGAGGATAATGACAATTTGCTGAAAGACTGTCCTCAAAATTTCATAGTTGCCCTCAAAGCTTTGGTTCTCAGCCAACTGTTCATTTTTTCGGACAATCTATCAACCTTGGGCATTATCCTACAATATATCAGATGCCTGAAGGGGTTTATTTACTAACTACATGTAGATGTCGACATCAGGAATATCATCTCACATCATTATGTGTAACATGGACCAGAACAAAAATAACCATGTACAGTGTATACTTACCTGATATGTACAGTTGCAACACTGTGGGTTTGTGACCATGACAGTCACAAGGGGCTCCAAGGGAGCCCTAACATGTATTTGTTAGACAGCAATACCGAAGACTAGAACACTATGCAACGCAAATAGATACTGGATTCACTAATATTTTCTTTCTTTCTGGAACACATACTTTTTATTTATTATTATGCTTCTTTAATCATTTACTAGCCATTATAGCCTACAAAATGTCTTTACTCTTTTTTGGTTGCTATCCACACAGCTATATGGTCACTGAAGTATGTCTCGAGAACACCACTTTGGACTCTTGATTCATTAAGATTTGTGTAAATGTGATCAATCATAGTTCTGTTATCAGAAATAAGCTGTTTGTATCCACATGTTACCATCATGTGATTATGTATACTGCTGTTTTGTACATCGTTATTAAAATCAATGTTAAAATCACCAAGTATGATATGAAAATGTTCTGTTGACATAATGGAAAGAAGTTCTCTCAATGCTTGAAGCAAATGTCCCATTGGCACTTTTGGTGATCTATAAATTCCAGCAATAACAACATCTGGCAGATATTCAACTTTGATAATCGTTATTTCAACACCATACATATTTTGACATTTGGGATATCCATCATTACATTGAGCTCTGGTATAAACTGCAGTCCCATAGAATGGCCTTTGTGTATGCAACTGCCTATCAAAAAAGGCATCATTTCTAAACAAGGAGAAGTCATTGATTTCATATTCGTCATTTTGGTCAAACACCCACAATCTAGTTTCAACAAAGATATTTACATCTGCTGCCTTAACATTAATATCATTTTTCACATCTGATATATGCCTGTGCAGTGAACGTGCATTAAGAAAAACTACCTTGACAAAATTCTCACCAATGTCTGCCAGAGAAATTAAAGATGGCTGAAGATAAGCTGCCGCTCGCAATCTCTGCATTTCAGACTTAACTTTGTTACTCACAGTTATCTTTTTTTCATTAAGATTCTTTATATGCAATCCATCAATTGTGGTGACTCTGCTTAATGCAACATAGTGAATGTGGGGAATGGCTCGTCTTGAAGTAAGATCAACTACCACCTCGCTTTCTATTTTCACCCTGAGAACGATGAATCGTTTTTCCTGCAGATGGCCGTAAAGGAAATTGCTTTCGAACAATTTGAGCAGCTTTACCTCTCCCTACAAAAAATGTTACACAAACAGGTTTTATTGGTGTCCAATTCTGTTGGATATTATCACTGTAAAGGTTTCTATTTTCATTCCGAGTTTTCTCTCCAACTTTAGAATGATCAAATTCAACCCAAACAATTCCATCAGGACGTTCAGAACTTAGCAGACTAATAAAATTTAATCTCACCACACCTGCACTACCATTTGTAAGCCCATCATCTAACCTGATGTTTTGACAGACCTCAATCCTTTCATTTTCTGCTATTGCAAGACAACCTGCTAATTGCATAGTCTTTCGTGGATCATCTGGAACCTGTTTCAATAACCGCACCTTTAATTCTTCAGATTGAGCACCAATGACACCATCAACTGCCTTGACAATAAATTTTCTGCCCATTGCAGAATTATAAGCTGTTGTGTTAAACTCATCAACCCTGTCATTTTGAATGAATAAGTGTGGAGCATGTCTGGGATAGTTGACGTCAGGATCTTCAATGATTCTTGCTCTCAGTATATTCAAGTCATTCTCAGTGTGAATACCCTCACGTAGCCGATTAAGAATTTCTGCAAACTGGCGACTTTCTCTTTGACGCATAATTTCATGCAATTCAAACATCTGAAAATGTTTCTGCCACAGATTAGCTGCTAAAGGAGCATAATCATTCTCCAAATCTTCAAAAACATACCCATCAAATACTGGTTGAAGTTGAAACAAATCTCCAATTGCTATAATACTTACTCCTCCAAAATCATTAGTTGTACCTATGATATCTTGGAGTCTTTTGTTAATCTGAACATTGAACATGGAATTTCCTACCATTGATACCTCATCGATGAAAATTATCTTCAAACCAGCAAATTTACATCTTAAGGAGTTCAAACGACTAGCATCAAGCTTCTTATAAACCTTCAAGGACTGGTTTGCAGGCACTGATAATGCAGTATGGATTGTACTTCCTTGAATATTGTAAGCCACTTTACCAGTTGGAGTAACAAGAATAGCTTTGATCTGATGAAAATCATCACCAGCTCTTGTATTTAAATATTTGTAAACTGCTTGAAACAGTACTTTAGTCAAGTGAGATTTTCCAACTCCAGCACCACCAGAAAGAAACAAATAGAAGGGTTCATTAGTTGTCTTTACAAGGTGCAAAACATGGTAAAAAAATTTTAACTGCTCAACATTAAGAGAACGAACAGTTTCCCTATACTCTTCATCTGGCAATTCATCAAATGAAATGTTATGCTCATAACTGCAAGTAGTACTGGAAGGAATTCCCAAATCTTCAGAGAGATCATAGTTCCTTACATGTACTTCTTCTTTGTTTCGCAAAAGTTCACATTCATTTTCAGCAAGGTGACGCAGTTCTACATGTTGTGTATTTGGGGCTAAACAATCCCACATATCATCACTGCACATAGTTTGAACATCATCTAATGCTTGGTCTAGTTGTTCACTACATGGTGCATACTGAGCCATTTGATCATTTATCTGTTCTTTTAATATCTGACACTGCTCCATGTAACTCTCACAGTCTCCTAGTAAATCAGTATTTTCATCTCTCCAAGCAGTAAATAACATTAGTAGCTCACGATAGTGCTTTTCAGGATGATTTTCTTTATTGAACCAAACACTCCTTATTACCCGAGCCTTTGACCGCTTCTTTGATGTTAGCTTATTGCTACATGTACCAGTAAATATATCTGTACCAACATCATCTCCATTGTTGTCATCATCAAATATTTCTAATGGCAAGCCATCAACATCAGAATTTTTGGACTTTTGTAAATTTTTAAGGTTTGATTTCTTATTGTCATACCAAGCAGCCCAGTCAGCTTATGTCACATTCTCTAGACAAGATGGCCTTTTAGTATACCTTTTTATCAAGCCACTTGATTCAATATCTTCAGACTCATCTTCTAGCTGCTGAATGTCATCAATTGATTTCAGAAGACGAACTCTTTCATCAGATAAAGCTGTATTAATAAACACCACTTCACGGGAGGAACGTCGCATTGGCAACTGAAGTACAATATACACTGCCTCCTGTGCACTAATTTCAACATTGTTCAAGAATTTGTTACCAATGTCACGCACTTGCTGTTTAATACCCAAATTTCCTTCTCTGGCTTCCTCACATGCTTTTCTCAAAAGTTCACTCATACCTCTTTGTGCCTTTGATATGTAAGAAAGAACGTATGACGCACAAGAGTAGATATCTAGAATAAATTGAACATCCATGTTTGCTCTCCATGCAAGCAAGCAGTGCTTGTTATAATTATTGATTCTGAGTTCATTTGGCTTTCATTTCAAAAAAATTGTTGCCCTACTTAAGGAAGATCGAATAGCAAGAATATATTCGTCTTCAGCAACACCAAGCTTATTAAAAAGTTCTTCAAATGAAATATTGTCTCCTTCCTTCATATCATTAAGTTGCTCATTGATTTCTTTCCAAGTTGCTCTGTGCTGGTTTAAAACACTAATCTCCTCAATATCACTTAAAGGATACAATATTTGAGTGCTTTTCATTGGAGGCTGTGGGAAATGAAATCTGCACTGTTTTTGAAACTTCTTTTTACAGGTAAATGAGTGTTTATGTTCCTGACGAGAAACTAATTTACTTAGTTCACAGTCACTTGCAGGTTTTGAACAAGAGATAATTTTATCAACAAATTTACAAACGTTTTCATCTGAATCATCACCAAACTTTGGTGCACCTTCAATCCATAAAAGCATATGAATGTGTGGCGAGCCACGCTGCTGAAACTCAACTCGATAAAACCAGTCTGCTATCTTTCCAAGAGGTGCACAGTCACTTTGCAAAAATTTTACAATCAATTGCTGAACTTGGAAATCAAAATGTCTTGCACATGTGACAGGATCACTTTGAATTAACCTTGATTTTTCCTCCCATGACAAGGCATTTAATTCATCATCACTGAATATTCTATGATCAGTTAATTCACCAAGCATCCTTAACAGATGATTCCACTTTGTCTCAGCTGCAGAAAAGCTACAAAACAGTGTTGCAGATCCAAGTTGCCTTATCATGGCGAATAGATCTTTCTTAGACTTCTCAAAGTATGGTGGAGAACCACGAAGAGCTCTTAGAAATCGGTACCCTTCATCCAAATGAACTAATTTGTCTAAAGCACCTTCTTTTTTTAACTCGCCTGCTGTTATTTTTTTTCCTTTTGTTTTATGCTTTCGCAATGCAATCTGGCACTTGCCTAAAATTATTTTCATTTGCAGCTTTTTCATTTTAAAGAATATATTTTCAATACACTGAGCAACTCTACGATCAGAATGCCTTAACTCTGATTTGCAAATATCACTATAATACACAGGTGCATTTCTTTCCTTATTATCTGCTCTTGCTTGACCACAGAATATACCAGGATATGCTAGCTCTTCACAATATTGGTCTTTGAAAACACTTATTGGATGACTGCTTTCACCTGGTGCAAAATTCAAAACCTTGTCACGTTCACAATCTTCTACAAAATCTGGGGATGTTAACATTGTGTCCAAAGCACCAGCATACATTTCTGATTCATCCACTTCATTCCAAGCATCTTCTATCTCCCTTTCAGTTGGACAAGAATCCTTAGAAAGATCTCTACTACAAAAATGCACATCTGTTCCACTAGATGAGCAGCTTGTTACATTCAAAGTTACTGGTATACCTACTAATGCTTTGAGACAAATAGTGTTTGCTAACCCATACCCTTTTGAACATATATCCACAAGAACAACTTTTTGGGGGTCAAGAATTTTATATCTGCAGAGTTTGACCACAGAGGAAGTACTCACATTAGCTGTTGCTTCACTGAATTCAGAAGATGAGTCATCTTTCAGTGGTGGTAAATCATGTACAATGGCCATGTGTGCACTAAAAAGTGATTGCTCTTTTTCCCAGGCACTACACAAAGAACAAAAATATACCACTTCATTACTGTTACAGTCATTTTCATGAAAAGTTGGAATGTACATGTAGTCACTCTCCTCGCAACACTCACTATCAGTTTCTATTCCATGAACACGCAAAAGATGATTTTCTAAATTCATCATGTCTATTAAAACTTGTTCACAGTCAAGGCAAATAAAAACTTTACCAAATTGAAATGAAAACAAACCACCAACATGATGTTCTGACAAAGATTGTGTAGTGGTATTCAGTGACTTAACTGAAGCTACAGGTGTATTGATTTCTGTAAGGTTCATTGAACTGCTGCAAGCACTATCATTAGACATGTCATTTTCATTACACTCTGTAAAGAAGCCATTCCAATAGATGGGTTCAGTTTGATACTTTCCTTTTTGTATAGCGCACCATTTTCAGTCAGCCACTTAGCTGCTTCAAGAACTTTGGACGGTCTTATATTTTGAGAAAGGACATAGTTCTTGTATTTTAATTTTCTCTTAAGCTGCACTTTGATTGTATCTGTTTCAGTTGATAGTCTTGGTAAAATATTCACGGTATTAATGACATCAGCAGGAACATTCACTATGTTGCCATGAATTTTAAATTGCTTTCCTCTAGCTGCTTCGTGTACCTTTTGAAAGATCAATCGTGGTGATACAAGTCTCCACTCAAGTTCTGTCAAATCTAAGTTCTCAGGTTTATGTGGAAAACTCATTTTATTTTGGACTGCACATGGAGGGACTTTATTCTGCTTTAAATAACTATAACATGTACGACAAACCCATTGAGCTGTGTGACACTGTTCATTTGTTCTTATGCATTTTTGCACAGCTTCATTATTAAGTTTGAGTACAGTTTCAGTTCTGACAAGACTATGTTTGTACCATAATTGATCACAACTGGTGCAAACAAATGTTGGCCCTGTAGCAACCAGTTTACGAAAATTAACAACCAATTCTTCGCATGTTTGTTTTTGCATTTTGACACTATCACAACCTTTGTTAACTGTATAGGCTTCTCTCCTTTTATTCAACTGCCCCTCTTTCTGTTGTTTAGTTTCAGTTTCCTGTTTTTGCTGTTTGGATTCACTTTTTTCTCGTTGGTCTTTGCTTTCAGTTTTCTTGTTTTTCCTGTACCGTTCTCTTCTCTCCTTCAACCTATTTTTTCTTGTTGTTTGGTTTCAATTTCTCGTTTTTTTGTCATTAGTTCCCGATACTGCCTTATCCTATTCTCTCTCTGCTCTTTGCTTTCAATTCCCTTTTTAATTATCCTTTGTTCCCTACGCTTTCTTAACCTATTTTCTCTCTGCTGTTTGGTTTCAGTTTCTCGTTTTCTTCTCATTAGTTCCCGATACTTCTTCAATCTATCTCCTCTCCGTTCTTTGCTCTCAATTTCCTTTTTGTTAATTCTTTGTTCCTTGCATTTTCTTAACCTATTTTCTCTCTGCTCCTTTGTTTCAATTGCTTTCCTTTTTTCATACTTTTCTCTGTACTTTTGTGACAAACTGTCCCTTTTACCTTCTGGTTCAGCTACTTTCCTTACAATTTTCTTGTCTCGAAACATTAGCAAGTTTCCTTTGTGTTCTTCTGATTGTGCTTGCTTTCTCTTCCTGCTATAATATTTGTTAACTACATTTTCTTGCGAGCTTTTTTCTTTATCTGATTCGAAATTGTGACTTTGACTTTGGTTGCATGACCCCTTGCATCCTACAGTATTGTCAGTTGTAGAAACTGGTACATGTAGAGTACTAGAACTTGTGTACCTACAGTTCTGATTAACTGATAATTTTTTAACATCAATACCCAACACTTCAAATGGGACTACATTCTTTTCTCTGTAAAAGTTTTGAAGATACTGCACCATTTCTTCTATACTAGTGAATTCCAACAGTACTGCTGTTCCATTTGCAGCAATATTACCATGGATATCTCGTGAATGAGAATCAAAAATTCGATAATGACCTTTGTTGTCAATAATAATAGCAACCGTGTTGATTTCAACAGTCAACAGAAAGGCATCATAGTCTTTTATTAACATATTTAGTACATGTTGCAATGGTACAAAACAGTCTCTTACATCAGACATGTGTAAATCACCAGCAAAACTGCTACTAAAATTAATGGCAAAATTTTCATCATTGATGGACAATGTAGAAGGAATCTCAGATAGTAACAGAGTGTCTTTTCCTGCTGAATTTCTAATATGAGAGTAAAGTACATTGCCTTGAATCAATACTTCATTCAGCTGATCTCCTGACCACGATGCATTACTTTTACAATTTTAAACAACTGCAGTTAAACACATCGCTACGCATTGATTACCAGCATTTTTTCCGAACAGTGCAACGTCACCTTGATGACAGTCAGCCGTGACAGTTTTAGACGAATTCACAATATTGAAAGGGCCAGGATTCATCTCCACATCATTCGCAAGTCGTATCAACAGGGGAATATAGAAACGATACAAACACATTTGCGTAATCCAAAGCCTCGCGTAATAAGTCATTTGCCATGAGCGGATTCTTTTCTTTAATGTTAGCAGATATATCGCTTCCATATAAAACATGAACAACAGCATAGACCAGAATTTCCCTCTCATACGATCAGAGTATTCTTTAGCCTTCAAATAAACGTTATGCAACCCCACTGCCGCTCTATATTGCATTAAAGACACCATAATCTACGATATCAATACGTTCAAACAAATAAAATACTTTAGATAGCTCACCTTTCAATCTTTCGCAATCTCAGCAGTTCTAACAGTAAAAGTCTTCTGCACTTCTCGTCTTCAATTAAAGCTCAAGTCACTAATGTCACCAGTATTTCAGATCACAGATACTTCAATTCTGACAGTTCTGACAGTGCTTACAATGCTTTATATTCAGTTAAACTTCAGTCGTGACAGGCAAGGGTCCGACCAAAATAGCACTCACCAACGCGTAAAGAACCACAATTTAAATGTAGACCCTCGACCTATCGCGTATGCGAGTATGTCGATTCAATATGCGTGCACGATGATTTCTTTCTGTGTTTGTAAGTGAGCGCGTAAATAACTGCTCCAAGTCTTCAAGTCAACGCCTCTGGCTGCAAAAACCAAGATGGCGGACGGCAAAACGAAACAGAAGTGTCCTTTACCGTGAGTTTAGTTACCAATCCTCTTCGGTTGGATTCATGGAGTAATCGTAACACCGTAAAGGCCGGGCCAAACGAGGATGAGAGTTGATGAGAGTTCAAACTCTTGCTCTCGTTTGGCATGGAACTCTCATGCACTCTCATTGACTCTCATACACTCTCATCGACTTTGAACGTGCTCAAATTTGTCGTGAGAGTCGATGAGAGTTTTCTCTCGTTTGGCCCACACTCGCGAGTTGCATGAGAGTTTTTCGGTCAGCGGGTGGCCGTAAACGTCCAGCGGGCTCAAAAATACGACCTGTCACCGTTAAAATGTCCTGAAATGTCTCATAATCATTTCCTCGTCATTTCCCGGTAACTCGCGGTGTCCTCGACACGCAACTCTTCGACAATTCTTCGCTTGCAACCACGTGACCAAAAATTGCTACGTCATTAGCAGCCGCCATGTTGGGGGATAACCAAGCTTTCAAAATGGCTGCGTGCCAAAGGTTCCTGCCCGATAACATTCAGTTTTCGGATTATTTTGCTGGTTTGGATGGCCCAGCTAAGTCAAGATATAAGGAGAAAGTTATCGAGTGTGGTTTCGACCCGTATGCGCTGAAGAGAAGTGATTTCAGCGAAAATATCGCGCTTTTGCCAAATGTCCAATATCCGGATATCGTAAACTACCTGGTGTTGCAAACTTCATGGGCCACAAAAACGCAAATGAAGGCGTACAAGTCAATGGAAGCGTACAATTTCTTTGTGTCTGGCTGGGTGAACACTCTTTTGATGCGATCCGTTGAGACCGAGAAAGTTGCTGTTTATGCAAGGGTAAATATTCTATATTTTAAAATTGTTTAAATATATGAACTGTCACGAGTGCATGTCACAACAGTGGAAATTTAGAAACAAACGATAAATACATTTTCCAGTGATGTATTGCAGTTAAATTCCTTGGATATTTGATCTGCTTAGAAGCATGCACATTTAAAACTTTATTTTAATTTTCATCTTTGCCTCCTCACTTAAAGTGCAGTTTATGTCAATCAAATAAAAATACTAGTTATATTTTTCTAGGTAAATCACTCACAGAGGGCCAGGGACACACCCCTAAAAGTTTGGTTTTTAGCAGAAAATTCTGGAACAGTGATAGCAGCCCATTGTGATTGCATGGCAGGTTTGTGTGAGGCTTGTTCCCATGTGGGTGCAATTCTTTTTGCTGTGGAGGCCGGTGTCAGAATGAGAGATTCTAGTACATGCACCCAGAAAAAGGGTAAATGGATTATGCCAGGATATGTCAAAGAAATTCCATACTTGCCTGTCAGTGAGATGGATTTTACTTCTGCGAAAAAGAAGCATAGTTTATTATTAGAGGAGCAAGTCACGCCTATGACTGCCAGAACTGCTAGTGATGCTACACATACCACCCATGTACCTGTACCAACCACTGAGGAGCAGATAAAGTTTTTCTCAAGTATATCTGGATCAACACTTAAACCAGCAATCCTGTCAGTTGTGCAGCCATTTAATGAACAGTTCACTATGAAAGAAAATGATACACTACCCAAGCCACTGCCAGAGAGCCTTTATAAAGAAGAGTGTATTCAATTGGAATATAAAGATTTACTTCAGTGCTGTCAAGTAATATCTCTAAATGTTTCCCCAGATGGGTGTCAGGCAGTTGAAGCTGCAACTAGAACACAGTCAAATACTAAGGTCTGGTTTCAGCAACGAGCAGGTAGAATTACTGCTTCCAACCTAAAGTCTGCTTGTAGAACAAATGCAAGTAAGCCATCAAAAAGTCTCATTAAAACAATTTGCTACCCTGAAGCTCATAAATTTTCAAGTGCTGCTACAAGATGGGGCTCTGGTAATGAATCAAGGGCACGTGATGCCTATCAGAGAAATATCAGCCAATTTCATGAATCATTGACTATTTCTGATAGTGGTTTACATGTCAATCCTAAGTGGCCACACTTAGGAGCCTCCCCTGATGGGATGGTTGATTGCAATTGTTGTGGGTCGGGTGTTTGTGAGATTAAATGCCCGTTTACATTCAAGGACGCCAAAATATGTGATGCAGCTGGTCAAAAGAACTTTTGTTTAAAGAAAGATGAGGATGGCAACATTTGTCTGGATACACACCATGCCTATTACTTTCAAGTCCAGGCCCAAATTTTCATTTGTGGTGTTGAATATTGTGACTTTGTGGTGTGGACAAGAAAAGACTTGTTTGTCCAGCGAATACTTCCAGACCTAGAATTTTGGGAAAATGCAGTTTGCACTACCTTAGAGCTGTTCAACAAATGCGTTTGCCTGAACTAGTAGGAAAGTGGTTCACTCGTCCAGGGTGTGAGGCACAAGCCCATCCTTCATGTACTTCAACTGATGCCGAAGATGACGAAGAGGGTCCTTGGTGCTATTGTCAAAGACACTTGGAGGGAAGCACACTGATTGGATGCGATAATGAAGCTTGTAAGGTCAAGTGGTACCACATGTCATGCTTGCGGATGAAAGAAGAGCCTGAAGGAGAATGGGTCTGCCCAACGTGCCATAGATTACAGTAACCAGGCAGAAATTTGAAGTTTATTAAACTTTATTGAACCTATAACTCAACTTTATGATCACCATTGCTAATGTTAAAATGATGACTTATCAATTACTTTATCCCTATTTTTTGTCAAAAAAATTCAATTTCATTGATTCTATGTTGTTGCATGTAAAAGGTTTGAGTTATAATTTTTCAACACAACATATGTAGAGTAATTAAAACAGCTCCTTTTGGGCATAAAGTTGTACCCTAGTTACAACAGTTCAACGAATGGTTAAACATTCACATCATCAATCAAAAGGTATAATTGACTCTGACAAATTGGTAAGTGCACTGCAAACTAGAGCAATCTTGTCAATAGGAGCCATAGCCTCTCCTGATTTTGCCTTTAAAAACTCTATGGGTAATATGCTTTGTAGGATTACATATTTTCTGCGCACTAGACCAATAACACGTTCTACGTGAATCCTTACATTAGCTATTTTTCTTGTTTCATCCACTTCATGGGCAGATAGTTGACTTTTGCCCTTTGTGAAAGCTGGTATATATAGTTTTGCCTGGTAAAACCCAACACTATCTGCAATATCGAACCCCCTGTCAGCTAAAACAATATCCCCTGGTAGAAGCTTTCTCAACAGTCCACTGTTTTCAGTAACATGTTTATCACTAACCCTTCCTCCCCATGCCTTTGATATAAATGATATGACTCCCTGTGGGGTGATTCCTATTAAAAATTTGACTGTGTTGTGGTGCTTATAATTTGACCAAGTCATTGCTCTTGCAATTAAGCTAGAAGGTCTATCTATAAAGACCTCAAAGCAATCTATTATCACTGCCACTTTGTTGCCAAAATTCTGTTGAAAAACTAATGGCATTGTTTTTCTCAGTTCTTCCCTCTCTGGCCACATAACTAGAAATTGCAAACGTGTACTCATGGCATCAATCCACTTATAAAATATTCTACTCACAGTTGACAAGGATATACCAAACCTGTATGCCAAGTCTTGAAATGGAATGTTCAACTTTATTTTAATTAATGCAATAAGGAATTCTTGAAACTGCGACAGGGCATTTGTTGATGTATGTTTTACATAAGGGGCAACTATGTTCAAAACATTAATAAGAAAAACAAAACTGGGTATACCAGTATAAAACTTGGTTTTCTCATCGTTGTCACGAAATGACTGTTCAGATATGTTAACATTCAGTAGCTGTATCTTAAGCTCGTTGAGTTCCGCGACACAGGTGCGAATAAAACATGCCTCCTTCTCCATGTCCTCCATTGTGAGGGTTGTTTGACAGCCTTTGTCATTATCAGTGTCAGGAAATGGATCAGAATCAGGAAATGGGTCTGTTCAATTGGAAACAAAGTCAATAAATGTTTAATTAACTGGATAGCAGTGTACCTTCTTGCCTTAGAAGGGTCACGAAGGGGAGTTACAAATCCCATTTCCCAGCCCAACTTTTGTCAAAGCCCCATCTTCCCAGTCTACTTTTTTCAAAATCCCAGTCCATCCCTACTTTTCATTGTTTTGCTTTTTTGTGATTCCCACTCCCAGTGATCGAAATCCCATTTTTAGAAAAATTTAGATCTGTTAAGTTGGCTTTCTGAACTTTTTTATTTGTTACGGAAGTTAAGTTGCTTACCACGTGGCATGATTGGTGGCTCGATGATTTCGTGTTCAATCAGTTCGGGTTCATCATGGAGCTGATCATCGAATGGTTTTTCCAATGCCTTTGCTTCTTCTGCGAGCTTCCTTTTAATGCCACGCTCTTTGGCTCTTGAATGTCGATCAGAAGCAATTTTAACATTCAATAGTTTCTCGTGGCCCATGTTTTTGGTTGGCGCCCAGTCAGGATTTGTTTTATCATAGAGGGCTGATGGCGAACCTATGAACAACCACACAGGCAAATAAATTCATTGAACATTTGGTAATTCGTATAAACCGAGAACTAATGTTACCTGAGATAAAGTGATAGCTGCAAACGCGTGAATGTTCCGCCTTTTTGTCATCAAAATCGGCCCTGTTGATGTTCGCCAGCCATTGCCTTCTGCGTTCCTCTGTCAACTTTCTCGTTTCATCTCCCTGATGATTAATAACTGATGGAAATCGAAAGAATTTGAATTTGTCCTTATCCCGTTTTGAGTTATGCCCACATCCATACACTGCACAAAGATGTGGCATGATTTAAGCCGGTAAAGCGTAAATCCATACGTAGTCACGCTTTGGCGCTTATCCCCCAACATGGCCGACTTCCGGTTTTTTAATTTATTCCTACGTCACGTGCAAGCGAAGAATTAATGTTATTGAAATAGCCTTTCTCTTCTCGACGCTTTATCCATTTTCTCGTTTTCCCACGCAGGACACGAACACTCTCTTCCTCCTCGCTAAACGTTAACATTAACAACACACTCGCGGCAGCTCTTCTCTTGCGTACCAAACTCATTGTTTCAATTATTTTTAAAATTATCAGCCTGCCGTCGCCATGTTTGTTTACACCCAAGTTGCATTGCGTGGCTTGTCACGCAATGAAATTACGCGTCACTCTGGCCATACTCTCGTTCTCGTTTGGCCCGAGTTGATGAGAGCGCATGAGAGTTGACGAAAACTCTCATGAGAGTAAACTCTCATCAACTCTCATCCTCGTTTGGCCCGGCCTTAACACCAAAAATTCCATAAATTCCATCGCTTTTCCGCTCTACAGCATTAACCGATGACGTCATAAAATGACGTCATCGCTTAAAAAGGTTTAAGATGGCTCACCTTTTCAACAGATGTTTCAAAACTGCTAATAATCGGTTGCTTCGTCTGCATTCACGACAGACATCACTTCTTAACTTTATGCCAAATTTATTCGATAACTGATAAAGTGCAACACTCACTCCAGACTCGAAATATCTCAATTAACAGCTACAAATGAAATAAGGTTTGCCGATCGGTGATGATACAAGCTGCAAAAAAATATCTTCCTTTGCCAAAAAAACAAGATGGCGGATCTCAAAAAGAATACAAACAATGCACCTAGTTCCCATTGCTCTTCGGTTCAATTCAGGGAGTAATCGTAACACCGTAACACCAAAAATTCCATAAATTCCATCGCTTTTTCGCTCTACAGCATTAACCGATGACGTCATAAAATGACGTCATCGCTTAATGATATATATTTTTAGTACTTCTTTTTCTTTGACAAGTTCTATATAATTCTCTTAGTCAATAAGAGAAAGTTCTCTTCAAAAAAGTAACCTAAATGTAACACTATAAATGTTCTATATAATATTGTGAAACTTGAAAAAGATATTAAAATGCAAAACTGAATAAGATATATATGTTTGGTAGGTCTTGTTTAGTGACAAATTAATTATACTGTTCTAAATCTTGAAGGTAACACAACTTTAATTTTGTTTTGCAAATTTCTTTTTTTAATTTACTCCTTTACGTTAATTTGCAGGAGTTTTCCATCTGCAATGTTGTATGTTATGTTCAGATCGTGTACATCAAGGACTATTGCTTTGATGTCATCTTCAGTTAGGCCATTGTGCAGGTTCTTTTGTATTACTTGAAACAATTTTACCAGCTCTTGATGAAATATTATCAAGTAGAAATTATCATTAGTGGCTACATTTTCCACAAACAACTTGGCATACCAGTTTTTGTTTTTTGGTTTTTGTGTAAGTTTGCATGCCTGACATATAAGTAATTTTCCACTTTTATCACCTTTTTTACCACAGGCCGTGCAGGAGAAGTAGCTGGAAATTGTTTTTATTCCAATGACATTTATTTTGGCTTCTTTGGTAGTCATATCTAATACTGTTGGTTCAGCATCTGCTAATTTCTCTTCAAAATCAGGGCTCTGCTCTAGTTTAAATCCTTCCTTTGCCGTACGTGTTGACGTAAATTTCATTAGTATAATTGTTTCTCTTTACCCTGAAATTGGTGAAGGTGTAGGTTTTGTTCAGCTCCACACAGTTAACCCATTCTTCCCAGAAAACTGCTGTTATCGATCCAGTTGGATCCACTAGAGTTGCAGAAGATGTGTTGAGAGTGCCAGATTCCATTTTGACATGTTTTGTGCCAGAAATATTTTTGACAGTGGCTTTTATATTAACTAATTGTTGCGGTGTTGTTGTTTGTAGAGATTCGATTGTTGAAATGGTAGTTTGAGAAATGTCTGCAAGCTGGAAAGGCAGAGGTTCCTGGAGTTTTATGATGGCTGTATTGTTCTTTATTACAATGTTCTTGAAATGTTCATTGAATTCGAATTTCTTTAGTTATTGATTGGACTTTTATTTTCCATAGCAGCTCTGAGTGATGTTGATTTGTCCGGGGAGAATGATATTGCCTTTATCAATTCTGTGTCTGATGTTTGTAATTGGCATGTTACGTATTTGACTTTGCCAGCCTTTTTCACTGCAGGTGTTACAGCATGTACAAAACACGATAGTTCTCCACCTGAAATTAAGGAAGACGCAAAATTAGATAAGGTATATATAATGCAAGTTTCTTTTATTGAAAAGGTATTTCGTTATCTACTTTGATAAGTATACAGTACATTTGTGGATGTTATATCTTTTTTGAAAGTTCGTGCATCACTTGATGATTTGTTTTGTATCATGCATTAATTGAGGGATTTGAGGATTGTAGTAGTTTAGGAAATGTCTGTTTGTATTTGAAAATTCCACAAGTGGTAGGGAATTTTTTTCATTAGGTCAGTTATCAATAAAAAACATAAATAAGATGATTTTTTTATGTATGTTTTAAATAGAGTAGTTATAAATTGAAACTTACCTTGTAGAATGTCTGCTTCTTTTTCGAAATCTGGAAAAAAAATAATCAAAGTTAAAGAGACTTGATTTTAAATATTTACATATTTTGTTAACGCGAAGTACTGTGGAATATTACAAATAGTGTATTATATTTTCAAGGTAAATATTTTAATTTTCTTTAATAATATTCCATGCAAAGAACTGATATTTTCGTTTTGAAACGCGCTACTTTATGAGATTGGGGTGATCGCACAGGTATTTTAAATCTAAAATTTAGAAAAGTATAGAAAATATATGAAATTAAAATGGAAAAGTATTTTTATATAAACAAAATTGATTAAAAGGAAATAGAAATATATTAACATGGAGAAAATATATAAAGTATCGAAGGAAGTTACACATTGAGATAGTTTATTAATAAATTCTCCTCACCTGTGTCCATCTCTTTGAGTAAGTTAGTAGATCTTAATGCCGGGGATCGTAGACAACAGATTTACTGATACATTAAGCTATAACAAGAAAGTTATCATATTATTAGTATTATGAAGGTAAAATGTAAAAGTGCTTAATAATTTTCTGAGTTAGATAGTGTTTGTTGTGCAAGGGAATCCAATCTTGCTTCCTCTTGAAGTCTATATTGTAAATTTTGTGACGACTTTAAAGGAGTTAATCTTTCGAATGTCATTGGTTCAATTACACATGATGACAGTGACTTCACTCTGCTAATTGCAACATACGAAATACCAGGAATTTTTTCGGACTTTCCAATGTTTATAAAAGCTTTTGAAAGCGTAAGGCCTTGGCTTTTATGTATTGTTAGAGACCATGCAAGTTTAAGGGGTAATTGCTGTCTTTCATGGAAACCATCAGATAATTGCAAGGTTGCAGTAATAGGACAAATTGGAACACAATTAGGTTTACTATCAATTAGTGATGGGCCTTTATAGTCATCAAATTGTACTATTACAGCAATAGGTAAGCTTGGTGATTGAAGATCACGATGATAAATAATATCTACAACTGTATCTGATGCACCATTACAAAGGCCAACGGATGCCCATAAATTCATAGTCAAGATAACTTTTGCATTTTTAGCGAGAAGTAGTGATGGTTGTAAACCATTCATATCTTCAGGAGGTATTTTTTTGGCCAAATCAGATGAATGGTGTGCTTCAATATAAGCTACTGGTTGTCCCAGTTTTTTCAGATTCTCATAATTATAGGTTGCAACTTCCTCATTTGTGAAGAATAATCTAGTGGCATTCTTAAATTCAGCCAAATTTGTAACTTTTTCTGGTGAACGTTCCAGCAACATATTCCAGTCTTCTAAGTTGGATTCACCTTTTCGAAGTCTCGAGAGTAAATTTCTGAATTCTTTTTGTTCACGTGATTCACCCTGTACTCGTTGATTGACAGTAAGTTTAACAACTTTATTAAACATTCTATATGTTTGGTAACCTTGTTCTCAGTTTCACCTGATGGACTACTGTGGTATAATGGCTTATCACCAACTGGTGGTAATTGGCCTGGGTCACCAATCAATATCATTGATTTTCCGCCAAGAACTTTATCATGGAAACCCGTAGCTTGTTTACATCGTCTGTCTATCCATCCAAATGTCGTTTGACCAAGCATAGAGAATTCATCGATGAGGATATAATCAATATTTCTAAGGTTATTTTGTAATCTACTTAAACTTTCTCCTGTAAGATCATTTTGACGCTTTGGGCCTATTGGAAGTTTTAACAGTGAATGTATCGTTATTGCTCTAATATTAAAAGAGGCCTTTCCTGTTGTAGCTGTTACAGCACATTTTTTTTGTAAAAGACTGCGAATTCCATTAATTAGATAGCTTTTACCAGTTCCAGCCACGCCAATTATAATTAAAAGTGATGGTTCTTTTTCTGAAGAATTTTTAAAGTGTCTGCAAACTATATCATATGCAAGTCTCTGCATTTCAGAGAAGCTGTTTACATCAACAACAGCATAGTCTTCATGTTCACTACTTTCAAATTGGTTTCGTTTAATATTAATCCATGCTGGCATTTCACCCATTTGTTGCTCCGAATACTGCAATTTGTCTAAATGCCAATCGTATTCTGTTTAAAAGGTTTGCTCATTGTCAAATGGTTTAAAAAGATTTGATAATATCATCCATTCGTCAAGTTGATTTTCTTCTTTTAAAAGTGGTTCATTGTGTATTTCTTGATTACTCTGAATAACATTTTGAAGTTGATCAATCCAGTTTGGTACGTGAGTTTTTGCATATTCTGTTTCCAGGAATTCTTGCCAAGAGTTTATGTACATTTGTTCAGTTTCCTGTTGGTTACTCCAGGCATCGCTTTGAGTGGTTTTCCAAGGCTTATATCTTAGAAGCTGATATTTACAATAAAGGGGGTAATTAGCTCCTTTAGGATTCGGTGAATATGTTGGAAAGATTCTAGGAATAATATTATCTGCTTGTCTCTGCAGTTTCTTATTTACAACTTTATATCTTGTTGCGAACTCGACAAAATTCAGACTTAAAATGTCAGGTTGATCATTATAATGTTCCCTGTTAGCGTACACATCAAGTAGTGACTTGTCAGTGCATATTCCATCCTGATCTTGAAATTTGGAATTTATACGTATTCTGCGTGAGCCATTGAGACTTACTGGAATCACATTAAAGGATGAGCTGTGAAGTTTTAGTGACTTCAAGTGATGCATTGTTTCTTGAGCCGCATAATCTCTTTCACCAAGAGTTTTCATGATTATTTTTCGCATTGCTTTCTGGGGATCAGTATCTGTTGCTAAATTTTGAATCACTGATTGAAATGTTTGTTTTAATAATGGTGATCTTGGCTCTCCTTTTGCTGCATATTTTGTCAGATATTCAACGCAAGCATAGTGATCAATAACTATTTGTATGTCGCCGTTTGCTCTCCAGCCTTGTAGTTGCAGACGTTGGTGGTTGTTTAACCTTGAATCATTTCTTTTTGTAACTATTTTTGCTCTGTATTTGGTGACGTTATCTTTACCATGTATTTCTTCAGATACAAGATTTGTTTGTGGACAATGATCAAATGGAAAATGAAATCTACATTTTAATTCAGTTTCACTGCTTTTCTTCCGTAGACAATAATTTGTACTACATCTTGTATGACGTTGGACCATATTTAAAAGATCTGTATAGTCTTAATCACGTTCTAGTTGTTCAGAAATAGTTTTATGACGGTTTTGGCATGGGTGTCTTGAAGGTCTTACCCAGATATTTTGCTCTGGTGGTATTGGATTTACTGTCGATAATAGCCAATCTGCATATTGACAAGCTTTGTTTGCAGCTGCCTTTCCATTTTCAATATCTTCATCTAATTGTATTGTATCAGTGCAGTTATTTTCATTCTTATGCTTTTGAGCCAAGAAGCCTTTGAGAGCTAGTTCAGTTAACTCACACAATCCTGGGTCATTGCTAAGTTTTGCAGTACCATGACAATGGATGCTTCCTCTGTGTTGGTATTCATATCTATACCAGTGCCATTGAGCGTCTAGTGTTTTATAGAGCCAATGTTTTATGAAACTTTCTAGTCTTTTGGTGAAAAACCAGTCTACAATGTGTGGGTTGTTTATTACATTTTGCCTTCTTTCTTCAATAGAAGTATTCTCAGCTATTTTACCAAACAAGTCATGTAATTCAGGCCAGTGCATATCAGCTGATGAAAATGTAAAAAAGAATGTGGGAGGTCCTTTGTTTGTAACAATAGCTTTAAGTTCTTCTTATGCATTCGTACCAGGTATATTCGCAACATATCGCGACAATTTAGACATAAATGCAGCTGAATTATTACTCGTAGCCATTTGTTGTAATTCATCAATTGTCAGATGAGCTTCACCTGGATTTTGTTTCAGAAATATTCCCCCTTGTTGCAAAACGCGTTTTCTCTGAATCATGTTAAGCGCCCAGTAAGCAAATCTTGGATGACTTGCGAATCTATAAACCCACTGCCCGTTTCTATTTTCTGCAAATTGAATAAGGTGCTTAACTTTTTCTTGAAAAGGGACATCTCTCAACAACGAAGGATTTGTTGGATCACCTTTTCCATCTGGAAATAACGTTGGAAAAGCCATGCTAGCTAAATGCGATGTTTGATATTCGTTTAATGGTTGGTTACTGATATTAGGCCAATTTATGGAATTTTCTTCTCCCAGAATTTCTTTTCTTATCGCATCCATCTGTTGTTCCTGTTGTTGCCCAAGAGGCAGAAAACTACTTTTTTCAGTCGTTTGGTTAAAAGCCACATCCTCATCTGAATTATAACAAAAAGGTAACGTTTGTAAAGAATTTTGTTCTTCGTGATCTGAAAAATTGTCGTTTTCCGTTTCAACTGTGGGAAGATCTGAAGGCATACCATTTTCCGGGAGAGACTGTAAAGCTTCCAAATTTATTTTCATATCTGAATAATGTGGGTTATTACTTATAAGCCATAACAGAGCTGCATGTACCTTTCCCTTTCTTACAGTAACACTTTTAATACTGTTCTCTTTCTCTTTCATTTTTACAACGATAAGAGGTAAATCTTTTGGATACCTCGGCAATGAAGAAGCTAATTCTTTAACATCTTGTGGCAAATTAATGCAATGTCCTGAATAACCTTTTTGACCTCCTGGTTTTATATAAACTCTCATGATAGGCAATGCTCGAGAAATTAACATTTCCTCTATCTGAGTCAATTCCTGTAATTGAGATGGCACCTTTGCAGGAATCATATTATTTTCTTTAGAAGATTTTCTGGGAAAATGTTTATCTCTGGAACATCTTAAACACAAATATTTGCTTGCATTTTTTGGTTGCGTATTTAAATACGACGTTTCTTCGCAAACAGTACATTGCCATATAGTGAATTCCATTGATTTATGGAATTTTTTGATATTAGATTTTGCCCAAGTTTGTTCATGTAAATAGCCATTTATATTGAAGTCAAAGATATTGAGATTGTGTTACATTAGTATGAGTTGTAGAATCATCTGCTTCAGTTTGATAATGCATTTGTTGTGTAGGTCTTCGTTGGCCTGATTCATATCTGGTCTTCTTTGCTTCTGCCTGAAATAACTTTGTTTTTGCTCGATAAAGTACATTTTCATTTGTTTTGTCGAGTAGGCAATAATTACTTTCATACTCTCTTGCCTTTTTTACGGTGGCCCAAAAGGGCAAAACACAACTCGATTCCCCTTTCAGAACACAAGAATGTTTTCCAGAACACAACAATCTTTTTCAGAACACAACAATCTTTTTCAGAACACAACAATCTTTTTCAGAACACAACGATCTTTTTCAAAACACAACACGATTTTCTGAAACACAACAGCAAACTGAAACACAACAAAAATTGGTGAAACACAACAAAATTTCAAAGTACTGGTAACTAGCCCTGGCGCGTAAAGCGATTGGAACCTGGGACTAGTACAGGCCACACGGTAACCGTTCCTTCCCGCTTGTACGTTTGTCCGCCATGTTTTGCCACAGTTGTGGTGGTTGGAGAAGGCAGGATCACAAGTTTTGCCCGAAGTGCGGTGTTAGTGTATCTTCGTCTTCAACTAGTAAAGTGGGTACTTTCAAAAGCTTTCTAACGCAAAAGTCGAAGGAGAGGCAAATGGCCTTCAAGTCTAAGTCCAAGAAACCGAAGACGGAGGAACTTGTAACCATGACCACAGGCTTACCAGACTGTGTTTGTGAGGTCACAGCACGCCCCATATAAATATTCAAATTTTCTCGCTAATCGCTATTGTAAATATTAAAGCTTCCTAAAATCGGCTTTTACTGCTGTCTATTTGCAATAAAATGAATTAGAAACATTTTCGCAATGTTTAAGTTTGTTTTTACGCAGTTTTTTTGATGATTTGAAGCGTGCGAGAGCAGTTCTATGAGTTTAAGTTTTGACTCGTGTATAGAATACTAATATTTACACAAGGCGTGCAACTTCCACATCCAAGAATCGGGTACCGCCTCTAGAATGTAGCCCAAAAAATATCTTTCCCCTACTCGCTTTAGTAAGAGCTCCAGGTCCTCGATAGAACAGTCTTTGAACTATAATCTGGCCAAATTTGAGTCCAATCAGTTCGTGAATAGTTCTTTTAAACCTTGCTGGAATATCAAATTAGGTCGTAAATTTGCCGATTTACCATGATATGTACCAGTTGTCGGGACAATTTATGCAATTTTCGTTAAAATTGGTCAAAATTACTGCCTATGCCCGCCCTAGAAAGAAGAACGTGTCCCACTACAAAACCTCCTCTGGGACACCCCAAAGAAACACTTCGGAAATGTCGACAGCAAAGCCGAAGACAACCGGGCCTGGGAAATTAATTTATTTAAATATTCAGTGAATTTCCTGAATATGGAAATAAGCGCTCAGCGCTAAGCGCTTTATACACGAGTCAAAACTTAAACTCATAGAACTGCTCTCGCACGCTTCAAATCGTCAAAAAAAAGCTGCGTAAAAACAAACTTAAACATTGCGAAAATGTTTCTAATTCATTTTATTGCAAATAGACAGCAGTAAAAGCCGATTTTAGGAAGCTTAAATATTTACAATAGCGATTAGCGAGAAAATTTGAATATTTATATGGGGCGTGCTGTGACCTCACAAACACAGTCTGGTAAGCCTGTGGTTATGGTTACAAGTTCCTCCGTCTTCGGTTTCTTGGACTTAGACTTGAAGGCCATTTGCCTCTCCTTCGACTTTTGCATTAGAAAGCTTTTGAAAGTACCCACTTTACTAGTTGAAGACGAAGATACACTAACACCGCACTTCGGGCAAAACTTGTGATCCTGCCTTCTCCAACCACCACAACTGTGGCAAAACATGGCGGACAAACGTACAAGCGGGAAGGAACGGTTACCGTGTGGCCTGTACTAGTCCCAGGTTCCAATCGCTTTACGCGCCAGGGCTAGTTACCAGTACTTTGAAATTTTGTTGTGTTTCACCAATTTTTGTTGTGTTTCAGTTTGCTGTTGTGTTTCAGAAAATCGTGTTGTGTTTTGAAAAAGATCGTTGTGTTCTGAAAAAGATTGTTGTGTTCTGAAAAAGATTATTGTGTCCTGAAAAAGACTGTTGTGTTCTGAAAAAGATTGTTGTGTTCTGAAAAAGATTGTTGTGTTCTGGAAAACATTCTTGTGTTCTGAAAGGGGAATCGAGTTGTGTTTTGCCCTTGTGGGCCACCGTACTTTTTACTTCCAGGCTGTTCATCAAGATCTGTATTAGAAAAGGATATCTTTTTGGCTGTGTAAAGCCTGTTTTTGTGTCGTTTGTTTTGAAGGTTACTAGTGCTTTCATTTAAGTGTATTGTTGATACGTAATGCAGTCCTGTTAGGTATCCAATAGTTATATATCGAATATATTGTCTTTCTTCACATTGTGGCGTAATAGTTATAGGCTGAGCTGATTGAATGTATGATTGTACAATGTATATAACAAAGTTAAGTGCATTAGCTACAGCTTGTATAATCAGATTATCGCACCATGTACCTGCAGTGGACATTCGAAGAATATAGTTCTCCCATGTTTCATTAGTGAGACTCTGGATATAATGTTGTGAATTTTCTGTTAGATGGCGAATGCCTGCCATACGAATTTGGTAGTGTAGATTTGCATTTCCATGAATTTGGTGAGAAACAGATTTAAAGAAACAATCTCCTTGAACCACCTACATCAAGGGGTTTCAAACCAATAAGTGCTAATCTTTCTGTTAATCGCACTATTGATGAATTTAATAGCGTATCTGTGGTTGAAAAGTTAACGGTTAGTAAATCCATGCCACCCTTTAATAATTGGCTTGGCTGAAAACTTTCTTTTTGTATGTCTTGAGAACTGTCTTTTGTAGATTTGACTTGCAGTCTGTTGTCACATATTTCATACATCCAAGGTTCTTTGTTCTGACAATGTTTGGGTTTTGCAAGAGAAGAAGAAAATATATAGTTGCAATCAAAAGTAACTTTGTCGATCTTCAACCACCAGCGTCGGAAGTTTTTACACAAGTAATACAAGCGGGATGAATTTGGGACATTTCTCACAATGAAAACTCTAATTTTCTTTCTGAAACGTTTCTTTAGGAGAGCATAAAGCACTTTTCTTATTAGGATTCTCGAGGGTTCTCTTTCCCTTACTTTCCTTCGTTTCGTTGTCAACTCCAATGATCGTTTTCTCTGTACATTAACTCTATCTTTAGGAAATGATTTGTTTCTTTCATCTGAGTGATAATTAACGATCGACTGTTTTGTCTCAACGGGCAAATATATTTTCAACTCAACGGTTGAATCTTTGGCCTCAACGGGCGAATCAATTTTCGACTCAACGGTCAAATCTTCTACCTCAACGGGTAAATAAGTTTTCAACTCAATGGTTGAATCTTTTGCCTCCATGGGCGAACAACAAATTTTCGACTCAATAGGATTCTTTTCATTTCCGAAGCAGCAAGTCCGCTGTTCAGATTGCCCAATAGCTAGCGTATGTTCGCATGGAAAAGATGACATTTTAATTCATAAAAGCGTCTAGTATTTAAATTCTCTAAATTTAACTCTAAATTTTTCTGCACTTTGGTGAATATCTCCACAACGAAATCTAAAAGATATGTTGAACATGAATTACTTACCAAAAATGCAACAGCGTTCGCAAACTGTGTTGATCTCTATAAAACGAAAATGCAATACAAATTAGTTCATTGTTAAGTTTATTTGAATTTCAGAACAGAAAAAAGAAATCATATCAAAGCAGTAAACTTACTTTTCTCTACAGCGACTCCGTTTTACAGCGAAGCGTTCAACATCGTTTAACAGCGTATACAACGTTTAATAGTATTTAAAGAGTAGTATAATCGTAAAATCTCGTCAAAATAAACAAAAGGGATGTCAGATTCAATGTACCTGACATGACATAATGTTGTTCTCTTTCCTTGGGCTGGTTGGAAAAAATGCAAAAAAATATGGCTGAAAATGTTACTAACAACATAACGGCTTTGAAACAAGTATTCGACATTGAATAGCATGAACAGCTAGAAATGTAACATGTAGCAGAAGACCTTCTTATCTTAAAATGAAAAATTAAACAATGGCTAGCATTAGATTAAAGTGTCACGGCTCATGTTTGCTACTCCTGAAATATATTTTCCCCATACTGCTAAAAATATTTACGGACATTTTTGTTTACCATACGTCCATTAACAACGCAGCGTTCAACAGCATATTCCACGTTCAAGACCAGTTTAAGTAACAATCGTAGAAAAAAGCAGATGAATCCATATCTCACTTAATAATCAAACAATGGTCTATAGTACGAGTAAATAAAATACAATTTACACAATCATAGGCAGCAAGCTGTGACTCAGAGCAGCTTGCAAAAGTGGCAAAATCGCATTAACGTTCGCTTTAAAACACGCCCAACAATATAGTGGTGTTCAATAGGGTATAGAAAACTGAATAGTGTTAAAAGGTTTCTTTGTAAAACTGAGCAGATGCTGTCCCCTATCTACCAAAAACACCGGAAGCATTTTTGTAAGTTAGTATTAAAACATTTCATTGTAGAATACCAGATGCTGTTCCCTTTCGTAGGACTGCTTGAAATTCGGCGCAAATTTTGGTTAACAATGGTTCTAACAACAAAGAAGCATTAAACAGCATATTCCGTTTTTAACACTATTCATAGCTAGAATAGCACAATGTAGCAGATGAGGTTAGATGATATCTCCCAAAAAAATCTAACAATTACTTACTATATACTTTTAATAAACGCTACTTCACGCAATCCTATAATAACAAAATGCTGTTCCCTTTCGTAGGCCTGTTTGAAATTCGGCGCAAATTTTGATTAACAATGGTTCTAACAACAAAGAAGAATTAAACAGCACATTCCGTTTTCAAAGCTCTTCATAGGTAGAATAGTACAATGCAGATGACGTTTACATATCTCCCAAAAAAATCACACAATTATTTAGTGTATTCTTTTAATAACCGCAACTTCACGCAATCCTATGACAAACGGCAATTCACGCGCACGCAATGCGATGACATAATACTATCGAAGGGCTGCTTGAAATTCGGCGCAAATTCCAGTTAACAGTGCATTTAACAGCATATTCCGTTTTCAACACTATTCATAGTTAGAATAGTACAATGTAGCACATGAAGTTTATATGATATCTCCCAAAGAAAGCAATTACTTACTGTATACTTTTAATAAACGCTACTTCACGCAATCCTATGATAAACGGTAATTCACGCAATGGAATGACATCTGGAGAAGCTGGAATTCAGAAAATTATAGAAGGCTTCCCCTATTTCGACATCTTTGTTGAGGTGCCGGTGGTGGGACATCGATCCATCTAAAACGGCAATCAAATGAGTCACTACCTTAACCTCAGAGCCGAGTGTTAACGAGGCTTCCCAAATCGAAAGTGTAAATGTTTCTCTCCATGAATCAGAACCGCCTGAGAAAAGAAAGGCGAGAAAGTACGACTCCAGACTGGCAGAGTTCTTTTATTGAAATGTTTGAAAAGAGTGTGGAACAGGACAACGCAAGATTTGAACGAAAATGTTCCGTGACGCCCAGAGCAGGCAAATGGAACAAACAAACGCCATACTTGCTGGCTTAAAAGACATTTTTAAAGATTTAGCATCAAAATAATTGTCTTTATCTAATCGTTTATTTTCTGTTATTGGATCGTTGTTATCCGTGCCATAGGTCGCACTTTTCAAAACAAATGTTGTGCAATACTCACGTAGCAATCACAGTCTTCTTTAGGGTCTCGTTTTTCTGTTCAACCCTTTTCAACACACTGTTGGACAGCTAAGAATTTGCTCGTTCGCTGGAAGTTCATAAAAAACGCCATCTCTTTTGCGTGCATTGCGTGTCGTTTATTTACAGATAACGTCAACGCTTTATATCATCGTGCGAGTGCACCGAATTAGCTCGAATTTGTACTTTTGCGCTTGATAGACCGATCAGAAGAACCGCACAAGACTGTGAACTAACTACAGCAATAAACGTAAAAGAAAAGAAATCAATTTTAAGAACAGTAAAGCGTGCCTGTATTTCACATAATAAGCCCTTTACAATAAATACTCCTAACCTGCAGTTTGATAAACCAGCGGGCTGCGACCTCTTTGTTAAGAAACATTATCTGTTCTTTGATATGAAATTCTGGCGGCCTCACAAAGCAAATGTTGACATGGCGGGAAAAATATTGACATGGCGGGAAAATTCCGCGGCCTCACAAAGCAAACGCGCATGGAATGCACCTTGGAATGCACCTTCTCCCTCTCGCATATTCTCGTGTCGTCATGACAACGTCATGACGACACGAGACAAAAAGCGCACTTGAGCAGCCGCAAATTGTTATCTCTAAAATAAACAAAGAGCGCGAGGCTGGGCGAATTGCGGGACCCTTCGCACTTCCACCATTTCCGAAATTGCGTTGTTCGCCTTTGGGCATAGTTCCCAAGAAGGATCCCTCAGAGTTTCGTCTTATTCATCATTTATCATACCCAAACGGTTCATCGGTTAATGATTCTATTCCTGAAGAGTGTTCCTCGGTCCGTTACGCCTCTATAGACGACGCCATATTTGTAATTAAACAAACAGGGGCTGGTTGTTTTATGGCCAAAACAGATATCAAATCGGCATTCCGAATAATTCCAATTCACCCAAGTGACTATTCTTTGTTGGGCATGAAATGGCAGGGCAGATACTATTTTGATCGGTGTCTCCCCATGGGCTGCTCTTCGTCATGCGCTATTTTTGAAGCTTTCAGCACGGCACTCGAATGGCTCGCCTTGAACCGTTTTGGAGCTTCGGGCGTCCTTCATATTTTAGATGATTTTTTGTTCATTGCTGACAGCAGAGAAAAATGTCAGGCGGATTTATCTAATTTTCTTAACATGTGTGAGTATCTCGGGGTACCCATAGCACAGGAAAAAACTGTCGGCCCTGATACTACTTTACAATTCGCGGGTATTACACTCGACTCTGTAAAGCAGGAAGCCAGGTTGCCAGAAGATAAGCTTCAAAAATGTCGCTTGTTATTACACTCATTTTATAGACGGCGCAAAGTGTCACTTAAGGAATTGCAGTCCTTACTGGGCCTTCTAAATTTCACTTGTTCAGTTATTGTGCCGGGTCGCGCATTTCTCCGACGTATGATCGATCTTACCAAAGGCGCGAAGCGCCCCCATCACCGCATTCGCCTGACTAAAGAGGTCAAGATTGATATTGTGGTTTGGCTAACCTTTTTGGAAGAATTTAATGGAAAAGCATTTTTCTTACATGAAAAATGGGAGACATCATCTCCTCTCAAATTGTTTACGGATGCAGCCGGCTCCAAGGGCTATGGCGCCATTTTTGGTAAGAATTGGTTTTACGGTGCGTGGCCTGATTCGTGGAAATCCTTAAATATTGCGTTTTTAGAGCTGTTTCCGATAGTCATCGCGCTGCATGTGTGGGGGCCCATTATGGCTAACAGATGTGTTGCTTTCTACACCGATAACGCAGCTATTGTTGATATTATAAACCAGCAGACGTCTAAACATCAATTAGTCATGATTTTGGTTCGCGATATGGTTTTAACTTCGTTAAGACACAATATTTTATTTCACGCTCGGCATATTCCGGGCGTCCATAATACTGGTGCCGATTACATTTCACGTTTTCAGGTAGATCAGTTCAAGCAAATCTCGCCCGGAGCGGACGAACTGCCCACTTCAGTTCCCGTGAACCTCTTGCCTCAGAATTGGTCCCTACGCTAAGGGTTTTGCTCAATTCTGCATTGTCATCGGGCACTCGTAAACATTATCAGAGAGCATGGGCTACTTTCAATGAGTTTTATAAGAACTTCTACCATTCAACTGATCCTGAATTACCTCTCACTACTCCTACGTTAGCTCTTTTTATCGCATATCTTCACGCTCGCAAATTAGCTCCGTCATCCATCAAATCTTATCTGTCGGCGATCGGTTATGTACACAAAATGAAAGGCTTACCTGATCCCACAAGAGCGTTTCTAATAGAAAAGTTGTTAACAGCACTAGGTCGGCAGGTTTCATGTGACATCCGATTACCAATTTCAAGGCCAGTGCTGCACGAAATTGTGGGTTCTCTACATCATACCAGCTCTTCCGCTTTTCAACGCACCCTTTTCTCCGCTATGTTCTTAATGGCATTTTATGGCTTCTTTCGGATCGGTGAGCTAGCGGCCAAGAGTGCGAATGCTGGGGACTCAGTAGTTCAATACAATAACATGCGTTTTCTCACGCACCGAGGGATCATTCGCATGGTTAAAATAACAATAACAAATTTCAAACACAACACGAACAGTCGTCCATTCGATATCTTAATCGAGAGAGAGGATTCCTTGCCGATGTGCCCAGTTCAGGCTATGGTAGACTATTGTAAACTCAGAGGCAGCAAGGCAGGTCCACTCTTTTGCCAAGCAGATTCAAGCCCGATAACGGCAGGGCAGTTTAATGCCGAGCTCCGTCGCTGCCTGCTTTTCTGCGGGCTCGATACGAGCAGATATAAGGGTCATAGTTTTCGCATTGGGGCTGCTTGTCACGCGGCCGAAAAGGGGTTCTCTGATGCTCAAATTCGGGCGCTTGGCCGCTGGAAATCCGATGCCTTTAAACTTTATATTAGGTCCGACACTTTGCACGCTAACTGAAGATCGTTGACGGCGCATATTTTTGAAGTTAGGGAATCTAGAGTACTCCTCGTTTTTTACCTCGCGTAGTAGTTGTAGTTGTTGTCTACCTTGTTAGTCAGGTCAATGTAGAAGGTCAGATATTGGACTGCTTCTACATAGCCTGGTATTTCATTTTTCATAATGTTTTACTTTTTAGCACTGCTAGACAGTAAATAACGGGCTTGTCACGGCATCTTAAGCCTGGCAGTTGTTTACCTTTAATACAAAAGGCAGTCAGGTCATTGTGGAAGGTCAGGTATTGGACTGCTTGTCAATGGCCTGGCTCTCTTTCTAACTATTACTACTACGAATATTATTTCAAACTACTAAGAATATTATTAATTTTCGGGTAATTATTGTTTAATGTTATTATACGGGTATCTCACTATATATTAACTGTTGTATCGAGTTTTGCTAAGTGTTTGCTTTGTAGTAACTACATTTAGTCAGGCTATGGTGAAGGTCAGCTATTGGACTGCTTCACCATTGACCGTGTTTTGTTGTGCTTTGCTGGAACTACGACAGTATTTTATTGCATTTAGGGCAATGGAGTAGGTCAGTTACATTGGTCTGCTACTCCACCGCCTGTTTTTAGAGCTTGCTTGAAAGCTATCAACTCTAAGTTAATCTTGTGTTTTAAAACTAGCGTGGAGTCCGGCTTGTCAGACAGGGGCTGTTTCCGGACTTTCGGCATTTTTAAAACGCATTCAGTTTTCTTTTATAATATCATTCACTATTGCTGGAATCTAACTTGTGCATTAGGTATCGTAAAGCCTACGAACTCAGTTGTCCCAGAACATCCTGGGCATCATAACCTCTTAATTTTTCACTCGTGAGCTCTGCTGGCGTCTGGGTGGGGCTGCCACATTTTTGTGGCTTTTGGCGGAATTTTTGTCCCCCACCTTTCCTGAAGAGATGTTAATTATTGGCTTTTATCATTGCTTTAAAATAAAACGTCACTTTCGTGGCCATTTATCCCAAACAGTTGGTCTTCAATCTGTGTTCTACCTTTCTCTTCAGCAAACGAGTGCGACCCATGCAGAGCTCTCGTTTTCGTAACCTCTAAATAAATGCCTCGCAATAAAAACAAACATTGAGATGAAGAAATGAAATCTTAATGTCATTTTATTGCGAGGCATTTCCTGTTAGTTGACAGTCCGCGGTTTGTGGTTCTCTGACCAATCAGGAGACCGTACGTGTTCAGGGCGTGTATAAAAGATTAGTGATCTGTTACTTGCGGCCCTTCCTACTATCGCCATCATCCTGTATTCAACTATCTTGTCTCTAGATCGAAAATATTCCCACCGCCTCCCCTGTCACCGACCCGTGGACTGTCATTGTGTCTTTCTTTTCGTCTTAAGTCCTTTTAACTAACGTGGCGGAATTTTTGTCCCCCACCTTTCCTGAAGAGATGTTAATTATTGGCTTTTATCATTGCTTTAAAATAAAACGTCACTTTCGTGGCCATTTATCCCAAACAGTTGGTCTTCAATCTGTGTTCTACCTTTCTCTTCAGCAAACGAGTGCGACCCATGCAGAGCTCTCGTTTTCGTAACCTCTAAATAAATGCCTCGCAATAAAATGGCAATATTTCAATTTGCTTCACAGACAATATGCTGTCATTTGAAATAATAACTTGATCAAAACTTTTCACAAAATTAATGATTATTTTACTGAAATGCAATATCGCTACTGACGGAAATTTCGGTATGACTTCCAATACCTACAGTTTTTGACCAGTTTCCTGAAAACAACCAAGCTGATTCGGTTAAAGTTAGGACTCTCTCTCGTCAGATAACCAACATTGATCTCTTTTCTTTTCGTGTCTTGTTATGGATAAAAATATTAGCGCGCGCCACATGAGAATCATTTCGATACAAATTAACGTCTGTTACTTAGAGAATTTTCTTCAAACGTACTTTACCTTGACATTAACTGTTTTTATTACTTGTACTAAGAGCTTTTTAATGATCACATTATGTATTTTAGAAATTCTTATGTCAACAAAAGCTTCTAAACTTAACCAATTATTTTCCCAGGTAACAACTGACAATCCTGCTTCGTCAACCCTGCTTCGTATTCTTCGTGAAATGAAAAATGATTGTTGATATTTACTCTCTCTGATTGTTGCACTTTTGCTGAAGCATATATGATAGATATATATTGCTATGTTTTATTCCAAACTCGGCATATATGTTACAAGCAAGCTCCACTACGCTCCAGCAATTCTGGATATTTGTAACGAGCCTTATAAAGCCCCGGCCAAACGGTCGGACACAACATTTCAATGAAAGCCCATAACCCTACTGACGGAAATTTCAGTATGACTTTCAATAACTAATTTCAGGCCAGTTTCCTTAAAGTGCTTTCTTCACACAACCAAGTGATTCGGTTATAGGTAGGACCCTCTTTCGTCAGATAACATCTCCTTTCTTTTCGTGTCTTGTAACGTGTTAGAAAATTAGCACGCGCCACATGAGAATCATTTGGATACAAATTTACGTCTGATAGCTAAAGGATTGCCTTCAACTGCACTTTACTTTGACTTTAACTGTTTTTATTATTCCTACAAAGTGCTTCTTAATGGCTACGTTTTGTACTCTTACAATTTAAACAATTATCTTCCTAGGTAACAATTGACAAACCTCCCTGGCTATTTTTACTTCTCAGACTTCTGTTGAAGTTTACATATAAAGAAGTTAGAATTTTTAGTTTTTTGAACTAGGCGAAAATTTACATTTAAGTAAATATTAAGACGCCACCCAAGATGAATGCAACTGGGTATGCTCTTTTTGAAGGCTCACCTGGCGCCAGCAAGTCTCGATTATAATTGTAAGGCAGCACTTAAAACAATTTTCTTACTTTACAGACGTCAATTTCATGTCTTATCAGTTACTAATTAGGGCCTCATGAAACGCAGAAAGCTACCGATCACATTCAGTTCTCCTCAAAGAGCTAACTAGAAACGAAAGCTTATTACAAAAGAACGAGAAAAAACTAAACGAGAAAGCCACATTGCGGTGAGTCATGTTTGAAGCTAGTGTGTAATATTAACGGCTGAGTAATATAGTTGCTCGCATTTTTGTGCATAATGCAAAACAAGTTCACGAGGAAAGTTTCTACTGAAAACTGTTGCTGCAAAAAATGTTTTACTGGTAGAAAGGCGAGTCGCAGAGAAACTAAATTATAGTAGAATCGTTTATCTTCAAACTCAATGAACAATATTTCATACTAGGATTTCTTCTTCGATTCTGTGAGGAAGGAAACCGACCAGGGATATACGTCCAGAGCAGAGCGACATATTGTTACCGTTGATATTTTTTTGTTATTTTCCATGTTCTTTATATCTGTGGCAATATAAAATGGTTTTGTTTTTGGATATCTCAAAATCTTCACTATTGTCAAGGATGCGAAATTAGGGTGTCTCACTACAGTTTTTTCTGGATCATACCTAGCATTTTCAATTGGCCGTTTAGCAGACTTTCAGGACTTGAATCGATGTGATATTTACACCACCTATTGGAATTGGATTCAAGTTTGATATGATATATTTTTTAGGAAAATCGATATTTCCATGGCAACGATAAAGAGAAAAACACGAAATCAGTTAAACTTGAATTCTACGCGAATCAGATTTGATGTAAAAAAAACTAACACGAGTATCTGAAACTATGGAGTACTGCACATGAAATAGACAAGAATAAAAAAATTCTGTATGTTTGATGTCGAATAAATCGCAAATATATTTCAAACCATGCTTTTTGCATGATAATGATACACGGACCGAGATGCAGACACTGCTTTGATGAAATTATTTGAAATAACGCCAAAATGTGTATTGAACCAACCTTTCGTTGCCATGAAAGTTTTATTGTTTTTATTTATGGTATTTATTTTTCATAAGGTCACTTCCATTGTAATTCTTGGTAAATGTTCCACTTTTAGTAATTTTTCAAAAAATCCTAAAAACGGCTCCAACGATTTTTTTGAAACGTCCGCAACACATCCTTGATAATACAAAAAATTAATTCCAAAGTTTAATTAACATTAATTTATTGGAACATGTCATGTCCAAATTTATCGATAAAGAAGGCGTTTGCACCGACGAAAAAGTTGCGTTACAAATTCATCAATTGCAAATGTATGCAAGAATATTCAAATCAGTATGTATTGCATTCCTTCATTTTTGTACATACTTTAATGCAAATTTCACCGTTATTTTCCTTTGCTTTAAAAATGCATTTCTCTCAGAGGAATGCAATACACATTGATTTGAATATTTTAGCATAATATTTTAAACATACAAATGGTGGATTGATGTTATAAACGACAGGCTTCAATTTTAAACTACGCCACTTAGCGAATTGGAGCACAGGCACTATTCAAAAAAATATAAATGTTCATTTCCTTTTCTTTCACTCATATTGCGGAGGGGCGCAAACGCACAAATCGCAGGCCACGCCTAGGTAAATCAAACAAAAATTCACATTGGTAGCATAATTCCTTTTCTCGTGTAAAAAAAGCGGGACCCCGTGTTTCCCACAGACCCCGTATTTTCCACACCCCGGGACTCCGTGTTTTCCACACCCCGGGACCCCGTGTTTTCCACAGACCCCGGGACCCCGGCCCCGCGTTATCCACTAATCCCAACTGCTCGCGGGAGTTTTGATTCGAGGCGTCGCGTCGGTGGTAAGGATAATTTAGAGTTTCATGCCAGCTTTTAACAACACTTCTTAGAGAAATTCCTTTGTCCTAGTTAGTTAGAGATTTTGGCGGGAATTTGCTCAGTATAATTAGTCATTTCTTGCTAATCCAGACCTCTCTTTGCGCCATGCCGTCAGGTGGAGAGGAATTTAAAGTTACTCTGCCATTCTCTATTTTCCAATTGCCCATATTACACCTTGTTTGCCCCCCAAATTTTGCATAAACTATTGTCTTCAAATTCTCTTGGGAGGACTGCATATTCCCAAAACAATAGTTTATGCAAAATTTGGGGGGCAAACAAAGTGTATTATGGGCAATTGGAAAATAGAGAATTTACTTTTCGAAAGAAGAAGGTCGCTAAGTTCCAAGGTCTCACACATTTTAAGTGGGATGACCTTGGCACACAAGATGTTATCGGGCAAGGGCTCGTTTGGTGCCGTATTTTAAGAACTAAACAAGATTCCCCTTTTTAAAGATTCCCGCTTTTAAAGATTCCCCATTTTAAAGATTCCCGCTTTAAAGATTCCCCTTTTTAAAGATTCCCCAGCTCATTCCCCATTCCCCGATTACCCATTCCCTGTTTCAAGATAGCCTTACCAGGTCTTAATAAATATGCTTTTTCAGAACACTGTGATTGCGAGTTTACCTTTCGTCAAGTCTTTTCAAGATCCCTATGGTATGAAAACCTCCTATGTGTAGCTCTCTACGTACTAAGAGCTAATAAAACTTTTTTCATTTGGTCACTTTGCTTAATTTACGTAATAATTATTTTTACTATTTCAGCCAGTGAAGATGAAGTTTTGGATTGCTATGCTGTTTCTCCACCTTTTCCTCGCAACTGCGTTTGCAGCAATCATATGTAAGATACATCTTTTTGTAGTAGTGTACCACCATGCATATCATACATACGCTTTGTTTGTCATTGGTCGTATCCCCTTTCGATAATTCAATTATAGATAATATTTTTTCCTTACCGAAAAGTAAACCAAAGTATAAGCAACAGAGATAATAATCGAGGGGATATGCTGACCGGTGATCGCGTTATTAGGGAGGTTCATTTTATTTTGTTTTGTTTAAAAAATAAAAAAAGCGCGGACAGAATGCGGATGTAGCCGACTAACAATGGTAGTTTTAATTGTCTTTTCACAGTTCGTTTATAGAGTACCGATAGTACTGCTGATAGTCTTCTCCATCGCTTGTCGTTCATTCAATAAGCCACCAAAACAACTGTAGGTGGTCAAAACTAAAACAACAAAAAAATACCTGAAATGTCAAAGCAATTATACCGGCGTGAAAAAATTCCTCTCAAGAGACATTAGGATGCATTCATTATGTATCCTACGGGGGGGAGGGGGGGGGGGACAGAGGATTTTAGGGGGGTTCTCAAATTTTTAGAGCAAAAAAAGGGGGGTATGAAAATTGTTTAAATATCTCCTGGGGGATGCTTATTTTTTGTACGATTCTGTCTAGCTTTTGTAATAGTTTTAAAAAGTGAAAAAAGAAAATGATAAGTACACCAGCTTCTTTCAAGGATTGTAAGCCACAAGGATACCTCTATTATTCTGAGAGACTACAGTACCTATTTTGAAGTTTTTCAAGTAGTGTGCCTGGCCTGTAGATATGATGTTTCGATACAGTATAGAAAGTAAAACATCTAAAATGGAAACATTTAATGCAACCTCAGTCTAAGCAGTGCAACTTTATTGAATCAATGAATGCAAAAGAAAACAATGTAATTCAGTGCACAGTTTTATGAAATTAAACAACAAATGTGCACTTAAATGTTCAATGAATTTTCTGTACCCCTGCTATATCTGCCACTTGTCAAGACAACAAATAATTAAGCCATTAAGCTTAAAAAAGAAAACGATATGACCATAATAGTGAGAGTGATGATGATGATGATGAGGTTGTTGCTTTTGTCGATGAGAGTGACAGTGAAACGGAGGGTCCTGTCAATACTCCTGGTAGTACTTGTACACGAGTTGGCAGGCTATCTATACCTAATTCGCGCTACTTAGACTGCCTGGCATAGGTATGACATAAACAGTCAAAGCTCTCTCGATGTTCTTATTAACATGTCTCTTGAAATTTCAAACACATATAGTGTACTATTATACAGATATTTATTTTGATATTTCTTGTGAGGGAGGAGGGGGGGGGGTATTCATTTTTCGGCTGATTGCTTGGGGGATTATGAAAATTTGTATGGACCTTGGGAGGGATATAAAAAAACGAGCCGCTGAAAAAAAAATCCTCTGCCCCCTCCTGTAGCATACACAATGAGTGCAGCCTTACGAAGATAGCTTAATGATTTATCCTGAAAAAATGTTTTTGCTTTCGATGCACAAAAAGTAACAATATCTGCCAATAATGACGGATGTTTGACCAGGGCTTGCAAAAGCAGTCGTGCACAACGGAAACGGATGTTGGCGATGATCGTAATTAGATTCACGGCTTTGAATAGCGTACATTCACGGTTGTAAACAGCGACTCGGAAGGTCTTCGGAAGTCTTAAAACCTGCAATTTTGTGTTCAACTTTTCTACGCCGATATAGAGCTTCAGGACTTGATTCGCAAGGAACATAAACTTGGTGTACTATATTGTGTTCTGGCAAAAGCGTATTTTAAAATTTGCTTCTCAAAAAGAAAATAGCACGTTTCAAGGTTTAGATTTCGCATTTTTACACTCTTAAAAACCAATAACTTCTAGCAATTTTTGAATTCGAGAATTTCATTCTTGCCAGAACACAAAAGAGGTTATGATTTATCACTACGTTATATAATCATTTAATTAGGTGAGCTATTCTAGCTGAAAACTTGGACACAAAATCGCATTATCTGCAGTTTTACTTGAAGAGCTTGTAACATCACACTTACCGGTGATCTGCCAGTAAAACGACAATCATCATGTAATTCCATCATTACCTGAAATCTTTGATAAATTTTAGGGGAAACGATGTTCAAAATTCAGAGAATTACAGCTATACAAGATAACACCCCTTCAAGAAATTTTGCTAATGAATTTATTAATGAGCAAGGGTCCTGCGCGACCTTGGAAGCAGCATACAAAATGGAAATATTACAAAACACTGCAAGTGAAAATTATGCGCATGAGAGTTGATTTCAGCTTCTAAAACAGGTCACTGTGATCTCGTTGATAGAGGGGTAGTAATACTACTGAAGACTAAGTGAAAATGTGACCAAACCTCTTTTGCTGATCCCGTCAATAATAACTCAGTTTTATCCATTTCACTTTTCTGCGTACTGAATTTTTCTCGTTTCTTATTTAGATGATCCATTGAAAGAAGAAGGAATATATGATAACGCCATGCACGCTGCAAAACGAAGTAAGTAAATATTCACAACGATATATTATTATCTTGTTTCTTCCTAAATGCAATTTAAACTCGATATGAAAGACTGGCTGATCAGTGACCTGACGACCTGACCTGACCTGTACTCATGGTCGTTGAGTGCTTGTCATGAGACATTGCGTAAAGATATAGCTTCATCGTCGTCATCATCATCATCATCATCACTATTTATTTGCCACAAAACAAGAATAATTATTAACAATTTATACAGAAGTAAGGCGAGGAGACCTCCAAGAAACCACCGGGCTTATAAGGGAGGCCACCTCAGTTATTAATATATTTATAATTTGCTGTGAGTGAGCGGCTTGGCCAATTCACTATCATTTAATTAAAAATTTAATCATCGTCTTCTGTTGGAATAGTAGCGGAGCCTATAAATAATAGTAATAGGACTGAGTGGAGTCCAATTTGGTCTGTAATCATACGAGTCATTAACACGAGTATGATTACAGACAGAATTGGACGACACGAAGTCCTATTATCAAGGAAACATTTAGACAAAGGGAAGCCTGTCGAGGATTCATCATCACCATGACAAAAAAGCCATTTTTACAACTGAAGGTTTTAGGAATATCGAGTGTTTAGTCACAATAAGGAACCGAATAAAGAGCGCGCGCATGCTCAGCACGCGAACTTTGTTATTGGACACCTTGCTATCGGACACTTTGTTATTGGACACTTTAGCTGCGCGCGCTGCAATTTGGTAAAAAATAGGGCTTGTAAAGATCCAATCAGATTTGAGAATCTTGTTATGGTTATGATTAGTAATGGTAATAGGACTGAGTGGAGTCCAATTCGGTCTGTAATCATACGTGTGATTAACAAAATCGGACGACCGCGTAGCGGGAGTCCGATTTGTTTAATCACGAGTATGATTACAGACAGATTATCAATTAATCATAAGTATAACAAAATTCGAGAAAAGATTTAGATAAAGCGAAGCCTACTAAGGACTTATCATCACTAAGGCAAAAAAGCCATTCCTGAAGCTGAAGGTTTTAGGAATATCAAGGAGTATTTAGTCACAACAAGGAACCAAATAAAAAACGCGCGCATGCGCAGCACGCGAACTTTGTTATTGGACACCTTGTTATTGGACACTTTGTTATTGGATACTTTAGCCGCGCACGCTCCAATTTGGTAAAAAATAGGGCGTGCTAAGAACCAATCAGATTCGAGAATTTTGTTATAGTTGTGATTAAGATTGTAAATTCATGGACCCTAGAAAATTTGGATGTCACGTCCGTCCGCTCGTACATACGTTCCACACGTACGTACGAACGCACGGATTAGGCCTAAGTTTGCCTTTGTACTTCATTTCGGTTCCTTGAGAATTACGCTATTTGTCGTAGAAATTTTTAAGAACAGTGAATTACGTCAGAGTTTTTTTCTCACGTTAAAAAAATGATTTGGACATTTCATTTCAACTTAAACGAGGCGATTGTGCGAAAACGCGGCAAAATAAGTCAAAAACAGCGAGAGTTGAAACATTGTGCACGGTTCCTGCGGCTGTGACCAAGGCTGCGAAATTAATGGAGCTGAAATAAAAGTGTGCTCAAAGCCGGTCAATTTCACTGAAGTGTTGGATAAAAGACTGTTAAAAGGTACACCGAAAGGAAGGAAGAGATTCATCTTCGCTGATAACTCGTGCATATAATGTATATGTCGATGGTAAGCTTACAACGAAACTGGCGTGTTCGTCTCCGATATTATTTGGCTGGTTTGAAAGCTTTGCCCTGCCGAATTTGCAAGCCTTCTCCAAATATGAGGTAACAAACGTAAATGTATACACTAAACTGAAGTTTAATTTTATTGTGATGAAGGAATTAAAAATCACTGTGATTCTATTCCTGCTTCCAAACCTCTTAGCCTTAATCACTTTTGTAGATGTTTTACGTTTTTACTTAGTGGAGTTAACTGTGACGTTCATTGTTGGATTTTGAAAAGAATATTAAATTATTCAGCTCGGCACGATCAAAAACACTATTTCGCCTTTGCAAATTGCATACTACATTTACAGAAAAATCCCGCAAGCAAGTCAAAACAAAAACGAGTAAAACTACTCAACGATACTGTACACCAAAACCCTTAAAAATCCTAACCCTTAACAATTAGATTATGAGCCCGAGATTTCTATGACGTGATAGTTGACGAGGCCAAAAGCTGAATCAACTATCACCTAATAGAAATTGAGAGCGAATAATCTAATTGTTTTAGTAGTATTCTAACTCATTTTCCTTCAAATAATGATTTCTAATTATATGAATACAATATGAATGTTGTAATTGCTCTAAGACTTGATTAAACTCAACTCAACGATAAACACTGCGAACACGATGTCCACCAAAAGTCAACTCACATGTTCATGAGAAGTGGGGCGGCCCAACAAAAAAGTCAGGGACTCCACAGAGGGGTCCCCATAAGTTAAAATTAAACACGTACAAGGGTCCTCACAAGTTCATATTACAACATCTCCCCTCTAACAGGATTCAATGAGTCTCTGGGGCTTTTTAACTTGCCGCCCGGATCTGGTTGTAGCAGATGAGCGTTCTGCACTTCCTGTTGGTCTTTCTGCTGGTTCCATTGGCTCTGGTGCTGGTTTCTCTATTGTAGGTGACGATGGACTTATTGGAGAGTCACCACACTGGGCACTTGAAGGAGGATCATGCAGCCGTGGACTCATTGGATGATCATTCGGGACTGAGATTATCTGCCTTCGATTTCTTCTATAGACACACCCTCGTTCATCCTGTACTAAGTACGACCGTGGCAACACGTCTGCTTTACGCCATTCTCTATCTCTATTTGGCCGAATCCGCACCTTGTCCCCAGCGTTAAGTGGAGGCAAATCTCTACTTTGTTTGTCGTAATTCTTCTTAGAAACAGACTGACCCTGCTGCAGTGCTTTCACAACTCTATCAGGATCCACTGCTTGTGGTAATAAGAGACGTCGATGGGTTGGTATCATTGTGCGCGTGCGCCGACTCATCAGCAACTGTGTAAGTGACACGCCGATATCTTCAAATGGAGTGTTGCGGTACTTCAACAGCCCTTCAAAAGGGTCCTTGTGATCGGCTGCAGCCTTCTTCAAAATGCGCTTTTCTGTCTGGACTGCTCTCTCTGTTGCACCATTTGATTGGGGGTATTCTGGAGAGCTTGTTGTGTGACGAAATCCCCAATCTTCGCCAAACTGCTTGAACTCGTGAGTGCTGTCGAAAAGATTCCTGGTATTGCTGTACTGCGAACCATTATCACTCACAATCTCATCCGGGATTCCAAACCTTGCAAATATTTTCTTCAGATTGTTAATGATACAGGTGGCAGTGTTCTGGCGCAATAATTCAATTTCAAAGTACTTTGAATAGAAGTCGGTGACCAACAAGTATTTTTGGCCTGCATATTCAAACAAGTCAGTTCCGACTACCTGCCAAGGTAATCCCGGGATGTCATGTGGATGCAATGACTCTCTTTGTTGTCGGTTGCGGAAGGCATTACAAATTGAACAGGAGCTGACTTTGTCTTTGATCTGGGCTGTCATTGAGGGCCAGAAGACATAATCTCTGGCAAAGCTAAGGCTCTTGCTTTCTCCCATATGAGCCCCATGGATTTCATCTAGCACCTCAGCCCTCATGATCAGTGGTCTTGGGACAACTATTCGGTCTGATTTAAACAGCAATCCATCCTCCACACTCAGCTCTTCCTTAACACTCCAGTACTCTCTAGCAAGCTCATCAACCTGTTCTTTCTCAGACGGCCACCCTTTCACAACATACTCCATCACTACTCTTGAGGTCTCGTCAGTGCTTGAAGTCTCCTTGAATCTCTTCAGTGTGCTGCTTTCAAATCCGAGCTCCTCAACAAGATTGACTCCAATTACATCTTCAGGTTCACTGACTGGCTCAGTATCACTGAGAGGTGCTCTGCTAAGACAGTCTGAAATGACTTGTTGTTTTCCAGGAACATACCGCACATCAAGATCGTACTTGGTAAGTTTCAATAGCATCCTTTGTAGTCTGGGAGGGGCGTCATTCAGAGACTTTCGGAAGATGGACTCCAAGGGTTTGTGATCAGTCTCTACAATTACTCTGCGCCCATATACGTATGTGTGAAATTTCTGTGCCCCCCAGACGATTGCAAGCAGCTCCCTTTCAATGTTTGCATATCTTCTCTCGCAGGTGGTTAGTGTTTTGGATCCGAATGCAATCGGCTTGCCGTCCTGCAGGATGACTGCACCAAGACCTTTGCTACTGGCATCTACATTGAGCACTGTTTCCTTGTTGTTGTCAAAGTAAGCTAGTGCAGGTGCACTCGTGATGACAGTTTTCAGATTGTCAAAGGCCTCTTGTTGTGGTTTCTCCCACACAAATGCTGCATCTTTTTGGGTAAGTTGTGATATGGGTTCTTGTATGTCAGCCTTGTGCTCAATGAACTTGTCCAGGTAATTCACAGTTCCTAGTATGCGAAGTACACCTTCTTTGTCTTCTGGAGGTGGCATGTCATTGATGGCTCTGATCTTCTCCGGGTCTGGTTTTAAACCTTCAGATGAGAACAGGTGTCCAACATAACTTACTTCTGGGACTCTGAGCTTAACTTTTTTAGGGTTGAACTGCAATCCTACCTCTCTGCTCTTGTAAAGTACTCTTCTCAATTTGTCATCAACTTCAAGCTGATCTTTACCATGTATCAGAAAATCATCCACTATAATTTCAACAGGAACCCCTTCAAACAGTTTGTCCATCTCCCTTTGGTAGATTTCAGGGGCTGGTGAGATACCAAAAGGGAGTCTTGTAAATCGATATCGCCCCCACGGGGTGTTAAAAGTCAAGAGCTTGGAACTCTCATCATCCACGGGAAGTTGCCAGTATCCACTGCATGCATCAAGTGATGTGAAACTCTTTGCACCTGAAAGTCGGTTTGCAACCTCTTCTACTGTAACCATTGGATAGTGGGGTCGTTTCAGGGCCTTGTTAAGATCCCTTGGGTCAATACAAATTCGAACATCATCCTTTGACAGTGGAGTGTCCTTTCCTTTATCCTTCACTTTTCTTTTGTCAATAACTAGCATTGATGAGACCCAAGACGTAGGCTCATCCTCTTTCACAATAATACCATCTTCTTCCATCTCCTTGAGTTTCTCTTGTGCTGGCTCCAGCATAGCAACTGGTATTTTCCTGGGAGGGTGAACAACTGGGGGTACTGAAGCATCAACTTCCAGATGTATTTTGTTTGGAAGTGAACCAGGTTTGTCACTGAAACAATCTGGGTACTCCCTCAAAATTGGGTCCTTCTGGAAAATGGTCTGGTCTCCACATGTTGGTGTATCTGACATGGCTGGACTAGGAGCTGGCGTGTCTATCAAATGGAGATTCATAAACTGAAGGACTTCTAAATCCAAGCAGGCATCACATCCCAGTAGAGGTGTAAAGTTTTCGTCAACAACAAGATACAAAAGGTTCATTTCTCGATTCTCATATTGATTTCGAAGGCGTACACACCCTTTTGGATGAATGGGCTTCGTTGCAAGCCAGCCTTTCAATGGCTGTTGGATCTTCTGGAGAGGTTTTTTGGTGATTTTCTTATACAGATGATAGGGAATGACAGTAGCCTCTGCACCTGTGTCTGCTTTGACTTCAACATTCTGCCCTTCAATCTTAAGAGTGATGAGGCTCTTTTTTGACTTCTTCACTTATGTCCAGGATTGAACGTAGGTATTGTTTAGTAAGTACTTCATATATGACTAGGTTGTTGCCCATTTTCATACAACTTCATATTTGACAGAATTATGTGTGATTAGGTGAACTTTTATCAGTGAGGACACTTTGTGATGCTTAGTATGAAGAGCGTGCATCTCATTAGCGTTCAATCCTGGACATATCTGGACTTCTTGGCGTTGGAAACACTTCCCAGTTCAATAGATCCAAAATAGGTATGCACCTCCTTGTTTACGCACTGTTCTAGGTCAGGTGGACTTTCTTCTTGCATTAAATCAACTTTTGAACCTTCCTTGACATTCGCTGGGCAAACTTGGGCAAAATGGCCTTCTTTCTTACATTTTAAGCACTGTTTTCCAAATGCGGGGCAACGAGATGGTCGAGTAAATGGGTGCTTGTAACCACAAAACTTACAGGAACGAGCAGTTGTCTTTTCAGGTTCCTTTGACTTTCTGACAGGGTGAATTCCCACTGAACGCTCTGTTCCAGCACTCGCTGGAATTCTAAACTTGAACTTTTGTAATTCTGAGGCCTCAAAGGTACGACAATAATCATGAGCCTTCTGTAATGTCAAGTCAGGTTTCTTTAGCAGTTCCCCTCTCAGCTCATCAGATAATACACCTCCCACAATTCGATCCCTTATTAGCGAATCTCGCAGTTCGCCGAATTCACATGTTAGCGACAACCGTTTCAGTTCACTGACAAAGTTATCAACACGCTCTCCCTCTTTCTGGTTACGCTGGTTAAACACTAACCTCTCATAAATGACATTCCTTGCTCCCTCGCAGAGTGCCTTAAATTTGCTGCAAACATCTGCATAACATTCTTTGTCTTCTCCCGTATTGTAAACAAAATGACTATATTCTTCAATCGCTTCGGGTCCAGCACAGTGGAGTAACATGTTTACCTTCAATTTGTCTGGTTTGTCATCTTTGCTTTTCGCCACAAGATAAATTTCAAACTGCATTAAAAACTTTCTCCAGTTGTCCGCAGCATTTGCATCGAGCACCAAAGGACCTGGAGTTCTCGTATCTCGCTCAGCCATCGCTTTTTTTTTCGCTCAGCCAAGGATTAGTACACTCCTTGCAATCTCTGAAAGGTTTTCACTTCTGACACCATGTTGTAATTGCTCTAAGACTTGATTAAACTCAACTCAACGATAAACACTGCGAACGCGATGCCCGCCATAAGTCAACTCACATGTTCATGAGAAGTGGGGCGGCCCAACAAAAAAGTCAGGGACTCCACAGAGGGGTCCCCATAAGTTAAAGTTAAACACGTAGAAGGGTCCTCACAAGTTCATATTGCAACAATGAACTAGTATTAAACATCACGCTTTAGCAAAATCACGCTCATCAGTTAATTTAATTTAATTTAAACTCGTGCAACTGGAATTGAATTATACAATAATGTTTCTAAACTTCCTCCGAAACTTCGGAGAAACGAGAAAATGTCGCCATTCTGAAGACGACCTTCAGCCACTGCACACTAATGACTAATAGTGTTCAATAGCTTAGTCAATCAGATTGCAGCAATTGCATTAGTATACTAGTAGAATTCTACTAATTATTATTAGAATTATTATCCAACTTCTCTAGTTTACTCGCTCGTCCTTTTTTGTCTCGTGTTATCATGATAACACGAGAATCTGGTGTGGGTAGCTTTGGCGCAGGTAGTACTTCGTGTAAGATCTCACGTGTGGTTACGAAGCGGCAAGTGAACAAGGTTAAAACAATGGATATATATTGATGGTAAATTTGTGGTACATTACAGGTGTTCTTGCTCGAAGAAAAGGTTTCAGGTATTTATTTCATACGCGGGTGACAATGTATTGAGTTAACTCTAATGCTGGGACATTATGTGTGCTCTTACACGGATGTGGCTGCTTCGTTTTACTTTGTAATACCGCCAAAAAATGTCAAGAATGTGATTAACAGATTTTATCGAAGTGAACTAAAGATGTAGTTTTGTCTTGTACTGTTTGACTGCGGCGGAGAAGTTCGATCAGGGTAATACTTCGTGAAATACATTACATAAGGTTTGTGATTGAGACTAAAGGAGTGAGAAACAATTTACTAGAAATTTAGGTAATTCAAAATGATATTAGTATATACTTTGGTGATGTGACAGAGGTACCCAACGAAGGTCATTATCAAAATCCATTCATTAGTGGCCTAGATGATAAATGGGCATGCGCAAAGGCATTTTCAGTTAATTTTTAACTACCGTGGGAAAAAAATATCCGCTCTTCAGAGCCAGCTAGCAATTATTTAATAGCCGTTTTCGCCAGCCAGCATCCATAATGTTCTGGCTTTTTCCCAGCCAGGAACATTTGTTTACCCTTTTTTGCCAGTAATGTTTGTTTTTGTCCTGGTTTCCCAGCCAGGAACATTTATTCACCTTTTTCTGCAAGGTATGTTAATTTTCTGTCCTCTTTTGCCAGCCAGTAGTTTTACTCGAAAAAAGTGGTTTGTGCCCGTAAACAGACAATTCCGGAAAATTTCTTTATGAAAATAGTGTTTTTTTTAATTGCTTTTGTCTGAGACAAAATACTTTGTTTACTTTATAACTAAAAATGACTTGTCACTTACCTCAGGATTAAAACTGACGAACACATCAATAAATCTGAACGCGAATGCAGCTTGAACTATTTCAGCACAAATCCTTTCGTCGATTTTTTTATAGAACAAAATGTCAGCTAAACAGGTTGAATTCTAAACAAAACATTTCTAGGACTCATTGTCTTTTCAGATGTAAATGCCATTTATATCATCAATATAAAAGACATAATTTAACCATTAATTCTATTTGATGGACAGGATGTGAAAGGCCAACATCGCGGTGTAAGATGATTTTTCTTCTAGAATCTATTGCATGGATAGTACGTTTAGATGTTTCAAGTACATGTTGGCAAAGTACAGTCTTTTTGACGAACGACACAGTTAGAAGCTTAAAAATGCCAGCGAGGCACAGTCATTGGACGGACGGCACAATTAGATGTTCAAATGCCAGCAAGACACAGTCTATAGGATGAACAGAGGCGATGGCGACAAGGACACAATATTAAATTGATTACTTTGTTTTACTTCACTTTTGAAAGTATCATACTTCTATTATGGCGAACAAAATCCGAGAATGATTGTCATTTTTGTTGTTGATGTTTTAGAAAAATCTTAAAACTAACGGCCATAATTATTTTGTTTCTCATCGGAGTATGAGTCACAAAAACCAATGCAAGCACTGCTCACATGAGCGGTATTCTGCAACCATGGCGACAAGCACAAAATAATTATCGCGTCGAAACGACTTCGAAAAATCTTCTCATCTTTGTTGTTGATGTTTTAGAAAAATCATTAATTCTGCAACCATGGCGACAAGCACAAAATAATTATCGCGCCGAAACGACTTCGAAAGTTCTTCGCATCTTTGTTGTTGATGTTTTAGAAAAATCTTAAAACTAACGGCCATAATTATTTTGTTTCTCATCGGAGTATGAGTCACAAAAACCAATGCAAGCACTGCTCACATGAGCGGTATTCTGCAACCATGGCGACAAGCACAAAATAATTATCGCGTCGAAACGACTTCGAAAAATCTTCTCATCTTTGTTGTTGATGTTTTAGAAAAATCTTTAAACTAACGGCCATAATTATTTTGTTTCTCATCGGAGTATGAGTCACAAAAACCAATGCAAGCACTGCTCACATGAGCGGTATTCTGCAACCATGGCGACAAGCACAAAATAATTATCGCGCCGAAACGACTTCGAAAGTTCTTCGCATTTCTGCTGTTGATATTCTAGAAAACTCTTAAAACTAACGGCCATAATTATTTTGTTTCTCATCGGAGTATGAGTCACAAAAACCAATGCAAGCACTGCTCACATGAGCGGTATTCTGCAACCATGGCGACAAGCACAAAATAATTATCGCGTCGAAATGACTCCGGATGTTCTTCTCATCTTTGTTGTTGATGTTTTAGAAAAAATCTTAAAACTAACGGCCATAATTATTTTGTTTCTCATCGGAGTATGAGTCACAAAAACCAATGCAAGCACTGCTCACATGAGCGGTATTCTGCAACCATGGCGACAAGCACAAAATAATTATCGCGTCGAAACGACTTCGAAAATACTTCGCATCTTTGTTGCTGATGTTTTAGAAAAATCTTAAAACTAACGGCCATAATTATTTTGTTTCTCATCGGAGTATGAGTCACAAAAACCAATGCAAGCACTGCTCACATGAGCGGTATTCTGCAACCATGGCGACAAGCACAAAATAATTATCGCGTCGAAACGACTTCGAAAAATCTTCTCATCTTTGTTGTTGATGTTTTAAAAAAATCTTAAAACTAACGGCCATAATTATTTTGTTTCTCATCGGAGTATGAGTCACAAAATCCAATGCAAGCACTGCTCACATGAGCGGTATTCTGCAACCATGGCGACAAGCACAAAATAATTATCGCGCCGAAACGACTTCGAAAGTTCTTCGCATTTCTGCTGTTGATGTTCTAGAAAACTCTTAAAACTAACGGCCATAATTATTTTGTTTCTCATCGGAGTATGAGTCACAAAAACCAATGCAAGCACTGCTCACATGAGCGGTATTCTGCAACCATGGCGACAAGCACAAAATAATTATCGCGTCGAAACGACTTCGAAAGTACTTCGCATCTTTGTTGTTGATGTTTTAGAAAAATCTTAAAACTAACGGCCATAATTATTTTGTTTCTCATCGGAGTATGAGTCACAAAAACCAATGCAAGCACTGCTCACATGAGCGGTATTCTGCAACCATGGCGACAAGCACAAAATAATTATCGCGTCGAAATGACTCCGGATGTTCTTCTCATCTTTGTTGTTGATGTTTTAGAAAAAATCTTAAAACTAACGGCCATAATTATTTTGTTTCTCATCGGAGTATGAGTCACAAAAACCAATGCAAGCACTGCTCACATGAGCGGTATTCTGCAACCATGGCGACAAGCACAAAATAATTATCGCGTCGAAACGAGTACGAAAGTTCTTCTCATCTTTGTTGTTGATGTTTTAGAAAACTCTTAAATTTAACGGCCGTAATTGTTTTGTTTTTCATCGGAGTATGAGTCATAAATAGGTGCGGTATTCTGCAACCATGGCGACAAGCACAAAATACTTAGGCAATTCGATTATACCAGTCCCGTCACGGGGATGTTCAGAAAACGGAAATGAACGAATCAATTGGCTGAAAATGCTTCAAAGGGAAATCAATTGAACAAACTGCAATTATTGTGTTTCTCATCGGAGTATGAATCACAAAAAATGTTTCTGGCAGAAGCAACATGAAAATCATGTTGTAAAAAATGATTTACGAAACCGGAAATAAATAATTAATTGCCAGATATCCGATCATGTTTAGACAATTGTTCGTGGGATCGTTTTCTCGACTCCTTATCATGCTTATAGTTTTAACGTCTCTCGGGCCCTTCCGACCTGAACACAAGATTATACTTTGCCAGAAAGTAACTGACACAAAGACCATTATGAAAGGTTACGTGCATCAAGAAACAGATCCAGAAGTGATCCAGAGGTTATCTAGCACACGCGCGCCTAAATTTAAATCTTAATGTGCCGTCCGTTTACCGTTACAGTTGCAAAATAAAATGCGGGCTTTTATTCGTTGATCTATTTTTGTAATTATATAAGGTCAATGCCTTATGGATCAAAATGATCTGCTAATATCTTTTCGAGGTCGAATGAATGGTCTCTTTTCATTTCCGATTTTGTTTCGTTCGGATTTAGCGCCGGAACAATGAAAATACGTGTTCATGAATGGTATCCTCCAGCTAACAAAAACCTCGTCTAATGGTATTATTTTCATGCAGGTGAGAGCTACACAAAAGACTATTTACACTGTACTTACAATTTGAGGCACCTGCTTTAAAATATACCGTAATACACCACCTGAATGACCTTGAATAACGCGTGTTTTTTACATCCCATCGTCCCGGCCAGCTGAAAAGTTGAACACGATATTTACATCAAACGCCGCTCAAACTGCTCAAGGCTTCTTAATCGACAGAGAAAAGGGACCACTCGATACTCACCAAGAACTTTTTCGATCAAGCTGGTTATCATCTGCGTAGTTATTCCATAAAACGCTGGCTAGAAAGCCACACATTCGCTTTGGGCCGAGCGCGCTTTTCAACTGACTCTAAATCGTTCATATGCTCGTATTACATACAGAAAAGGAAACAGATCTGTTTTGCCTCTTCAGTGACAGCAGAAAAACAATAGAAATAATGTCAACAATTACTTTTTTATTGTTTATAAATGAAAGTTAGTCAGTTATTAAATTCTCGTTTGTCCACGCGTCGTTTTCTTCTTAGCCAGCAAAAGGATTTTGGTTCATTTTTCCCAGGTACAATCGATATTTTATAAAATCCCAGCAAATTTTCTCCAAGGAAAACCTTCCCAGCAAGCGCTGGATCTCATTCCTAAATTTGCCAGCCAGTTCAAGTTCAACTTGCAGAGCGGATATTTTGTGGAGCGGTTCCGTTGGGTACCTCTGATGTGATTGTTGTAATACAGTGGTTCTATTTTTTTTCTCGTGTTACGTGAGGTAGCTTTGGCGTAGAGGTCACGAAGTAACAAATAAATACTATTTATTGTAAATTGGCGGGACAATATATGTGTTCTTTCTCCAAGAAATGTTGACAATCATTGATTCTAAACGCTAGTGATGTTTGTGGTTATTTTTTAAACGCTGGGGACATCATTTGTTCTCTTTACACGATCAAGACGATCAAGGCTCCTTGGTTTTCCTTGAAGACCGGCAAAAAATGTCAAAAATGCAATCAACAGATTTTATCGATGTGAATAAAAAACAGATGTCAATCTAGTTGTCTCCTGTTACGTTTGTGATTGGCGCTATAGGTGTAAAGGGTCTTACATGCTGAACGAGAAGAACTAATTAAAATGAAATATTAAACTGATTAAACAGTAAATGACAACGGTATGGAGATAATAGTCCTTCTTCTGGACACATAGAATCGAGAACAAGATTGTCCGAAGATTGACCGGAGATCTGAGTTATGAAAGTCACACAACAATTATAATGCAACTATTATCAAACGTCAATTTTTTTACAAAAATAAATCGAGTTCTAAAGAGGAATAAAGTATTTGGGGTGAAGAATCTAAATTTTTCTTAAGTTGGTATGGAGTAACAATCTTTCTTCAGGACACATAGAATGTTTTTTTTTTTCTATTATCTATCGCAGCGTTTCAGGCTAATTAAAATCTTTGAAAGAGCGGCAAGTATATCGTGTTGTGAATCACACTACAATATAACGCAACTTTTATGGAGCGACGAGAACAGTTTAATTTTACTTTTTAGTGAATGAATGGAATTCTATAAAGGGGCATAATGTATTTGAGGTGAAGAGTCTAAATGTTTCTTTAAATTAGATGTACGCTTTTCAATTTTCGATAACCTGACACCGAGTATAATGCAGCCAGCAAGATCACAGAAAGCTTTAAAGTTTTAAGTAACACGAGACATGGAGCACGACGTGCTTTTGATCTATTTTTACATTTACATGTAGTGTGCAGACCATTGTTGATTTTTTGGAAGATATGGAAAGTTCATCTGCTACATTGTACGATTGTGCCGTTCAATAATGTCGAATTAGCCCTTGTGGCGAGTTGTACCCGCCTAGACAGTCACTTTCTTCCAAACCAAAACAAAACCTTTAACAAAAATAAAGCAAACGCTTTTGACTGCTTACCAACAACTATGTACTGCACGGCAGCAAGTAAACACTTTCTATATGACCGGAAATTAAAACACTCGACATACTTTCTCTTATCAACAAAATGAACTTTCTACGCTATGTATTTCATAAACAAACAGCAAATCAGAAATTTACAACATAGCCTAAAATATCACAGCGGCGGACAAAAGAGATGCGTCCCCAACACAACTGGGTGAAAATGATCAAAAACGTCATTTGCCGCAGAAGATCAAAAGCCAAAATCCATCAGTAACGCTATTCTCTGTGAAAGAACGTAAACACTTATCCACTTACCTTCACGTTTGTTGTCCGGAACAGTCCTTGAATTAGTAAATATACCGCTGTAGATTATTAGACTCTTTTCAGCTCAATGCAACTCAAACGGGCAAAAAGCACAGCGAACGAAAACATCAGACTGGCATCAACCACGAAACTGCTGCATCGATCGTTAACATCTGTCATAAAGTAATGGTCTTCAAGACAGGTCGCTGTTTCGCACTCGATCGCACGGAGCTATAAATCATTTTATGAATACGTAAATTTTGCGATTTGAACTCATTCCGACTCCACCGCTTAAACCCAGGGTGGGCGCTTAAATAACACAAAAATAAAGATTTTGCACTAAACAAAAAACGGAGTATTCGTACGTTATAGCTCCTCACGTTAAATAACACCAAAATAAAGATTTCACACTAAACAAACAATGGAACATTCGTAAAATTCTAAATAGGTAAATTATTCATAACTCCTCGCGAGTAACGTGTTTTGAACTCCGGCCAAATGCGTATTTTTAGATCTGCGACGACGAAAACACGCAGCGTGCATTTTAAGAACCGGGCGGGCCCCAGGCCCCACCCGGTTAAAAAAAAAAAGGTTTCGCATCACCGTCAAGGAATACGGATAGTCGGAGACAAACAGTAAAAACATTTTCCCCAGAGTAAAATGAGCACCTTGAGCATAAAAGACTTTTCATATAGAGCTCAGGCCGCCACGTCATTTCTGATCATTTCTTGTATGAAATCTTTGTGATCTCAACAGAATGAAACACAACTTTTGTCCTGTTTTGTATGTCAATGGCCACGACTGAGTACGTATCTCTGTAAATCAGGAATCTGATAAGTTTATTTTGCCGCTCTTTAAATTCCGACACGTCGATAGGCAAGGCAATGTCTCAATGATTGATTGTATTCGATTATCATTCTAAAACATTTAGGGTGATTAATATTCCTGTGTAGTTTTGCCAGCAAATTGGAATATTTCTAGCAAAATTACGCGACAGTGAATCCACCTCTAGGGTCCGAATAGGGATTGAGTTTGGGCAAGTCAGTGTGTATATATGGAAGCAAGCGACCTAAACGAGCCAAAAGTGGACAATAGCGTGCCAAAGTAAACTCGTGCATACTGTCACGGGGCTCAAAATTCTATTAATATGCATGCAGTCTATCTTTTCTGAAAATCGAAAGCAAAGCGAATTCCAGGAGTATTCTTGAAATTTAATTGACACTACAACATAAAAGAATCATGGGGACTGAAGTATAAAACACAAATAGGAAACGGGTAATGCAAAACTAATATCAACTTGTCGATCTAAAAGGTCAACATCGACGAGGCACGTATTAGCATAATCCCCCCCCCCCCCCCCCCCCCCAAAAAAAAAAAATAGTTAGAATATGCATTTTAATGAGAACATTCTCCTTCGGGCTACTTATTTTCATATGTATAATGCATGAACAGCCAAGCGTCACAAGGGTCATTAGAGTCATTAACTGCAGTTTCACAACACGGGCGTGAATTGAACGACAATAACGGCAAGGGTTTTGTAAGAGAACTGATTTCGTCAAGCACGTAGCATCTTTGCCAAGGTCAGTACAGTACTTTCTTTTACACTTAACCGTCTTAACCGAAAATATAGCTAGGCGACTGGAAGATCGGGGTTAAACAATAGTGCTTTGTTCGATTCGTCACTGACCGGAGAGTCTGATCGCCGATAGACGAAGTTCGTTTTCCATCGTTGTTCTTTCCAGTTCATGCAAGTCGGGACCTGCTTATAACGGTTTTTTCGAAGCATGAAAGTTTTTTTCTGTACATTTAAAGAAATTGTCTCGAATTAGAAGCCTTGGCTCTACCCGCGAAATAAGCAATTCTTACTTAAGGCCATTTGCAAACAACATACATGTTATCAGTTAGCGCACTTCAAGGTCGAAAGTAAAACAAATACATTATTATGTTTACTACCCAATTGCAAAGTCTCATCCTAATATCTTAACTCTTTATTCCACTGCTTCCACCTCGAATTCTCGACCTCGACCTCGGCAAACGTAAACAAAACGTCGAAATATGGAAATTTGCATGCAATACAATTATTGAACAGGCTCTGACAACAATTCGGCGCAAGAAGCACGCAACTGCTTGTTAACTGTTTACCATCATATTTGAAATATTTTTGGTCCAAAAGCCTTGGAAGTCAATTTTCAAAATTACCAATGTTTTGAATATCTCGAAATCACTTGGAAACTCATAAAGCAACACCCTGAAACTTTCTTATCCAGAAGCCGACATTTATTTTCTGGAATAAATATACTTGCTTGTCAAATCACATTCACATTCCTGAGCGTTTCATCCGCCACGTAAATCCCGACACAAATTTGGTCAAATTTAAGTTTTTTTATACAGCAAAGGCATTTTAAGAATTTTTGTGAGACTTATGTACTTCAACTTGAAAGCCGTCTGTGTTTGTTAACCACATGAAATTGAACGGTTTTACGAAAATTAATTTCATACGAAACAGACAAAGCTAGACTACAAGCATGTTTCCGGCTCGCTTAGCATAAGCATTTTCTCTTTATCCATTTTCTCTTTATTTTTAATTGGCAGAGAGCCTACCATGTGACCTGTAAATAACTGCCTGGAAACAATGATCTGCTCGTGCACATTATTGTCTGACAGTGATTTTGCTGCAAATCATATTCTGCTCATCATCTAAGAAATAAACGGCACGCAATGCATGCAGAAGCGATGACGTTTCACAAGGGGTCTTTAAGAATTTTCAGGAAATTTGACAGAAAATTTCAAGAAAGTTAATAAAAATAGCTGACAACTTCTGTGTTGAATGATTGTTCGACAAAAGTTGCGTTATGTTGCAGGGAGATATCTGATACTGACGACATATGATACAAGGTCAAACGCTGTCTTGAAATTGTTGAGCCCTTTTGTTTTAAAAAAAAATTAAAGATTTCTGTTTACTAAATCTTATAAAACACATCAAATATAATTAGTCTCTTTCACTTATACTTAGAATTAGTCCTTTCTAACTGCCCGGGAGTATTTTGCTTTAAGTTCTATGCAGTGCTTTCTTGTTGAGTTAAACATGATTTCTTTTCTACTGACGTTTATTCCTGAACAACTTCTGTGTTGAATGACTGTTTGACAAAAGCTGTGTTATCTTGTAGCGCGACATCTGATACTGACGACATACGATACAAGGTCAAACGCTGTCTTGAAAATGTTTAGCCCTTTTCTTTTAAAAAATGTAAAGATTTCTGTTTACTAAACCTAATAAAACACATCAAATATAATTTATGTCTTTCGTTTATACATAGAATCAGTCCTTTCTAACTGCCCGGGAGTATTTTGCTTTGAGTTCTACGCCGTGATTTCTTGTTGAGTTTTACTTGAATTCTTTTCTACTGACGTTTATCCCTGAAGTTAGTTCCAAATTCTATTCGGTTCTAGAAAGATCGGTCGATTGCAACAGGCAACAGATCCCGTCCGTCCACTCGCACGACGACAAGAACAAGAACACAAACCATGCACCTAGTTCCCAATGCTCTTCGGTTCAATTCAGGGAGTAATCGCGCTCACACCGTAACACCAAAAATTCCATAAATTCCATCGCTTTTTCTCTTTACAGCATTAACCGATGACGTCATTATATGACGTCATCGCTTAAAAATGGCAGCTTGTTTTCCAGAGTTGTGGAAGAGCTGTTTGACTTACCAACAAGACCCGCAAAAACAGCAGGAATAAAGATAGCTAGGGCACTGTGACAGACTAGGTCCCTGTGACAAACATCCTGCATTGGGCTGGGATTTGAAAGTCAACGTAATCGCCGGGCCGGAGAAAGCAATTAGTACTTCCGATTAGTATTTCGGATGCTCTATTACTTGATATTCGTGGTAACTAGGCCATTAAACTCGATTAATGTGAGAAAAATCCTGGATACTGATAGCTAGGATGTGAATGTGATGCTTTCGCGCGATGCTGGACATGAGTAAAGATGTAAAAGAACTATCTTTTTGTTTTCAGAAATGGCTCTTACTGTTGACCAAGTGTTTGACAAAATCGGAAGTTTTGGACGATACCAAAAACTGTTGTTACTCGGCTGCAATGGGCTCGTCTTCGTATGGTTTGGCTTCCCAGTGCTGATCATGACCTTCATAACTCCTGATCCAGGATGGAAATGCGTGGCAAACAGCAGCCAATGTACCTTCAACGAGACGTCTTTGCCTCCGTCCGACAAAAGGCGGTGCGACCTCCCTAGAAGTGAGTGGAAGTTTACTGATGATTTCACATCTGCGGCGACTGAGGTAATTAGGTAACAATTAATTCCTGTGTCTGATACTAGTCGCCCATCAGACAGATCAGGCAGGTTTTAGTGGAATGAAGCGACAAGGAATGTTCTCCTCTTCCGTCCCATCCACTCCAGGATGTGATGAGCCAAGGCCTTTTTTTAATACAATTTTCAGTGTTTATTATTTCCTCCTCTCTATTTTAATGTTTTATCATGTCATGGAATAATTCGATATCAAATAATTACCGAAAATATTGAAAATCTCTTAACGAATGATATGTGTCAAAATATTTTACTGATCAAATCTGTGAATGTGGTAGATGTGCGGTGGATACCAAACACAATTTATGGGTTTTGCCTTCTTTTGACAATAACTCAAAGTCGTTTGATTTTATGAAGTACTTATTTTAATCCAGCATCTTTATGGTTTTCTTCGTTTAGTTTGATCTCGTTTGCGACAAAGCAATCTATGTGTCAATAGCGTCGTCCATGATTTTTGTGGGTTTCCTCCTTGGTGGAATAAGTGTTGGTCCCTTCGCAGACAAGCTGGGCAGACGAATGACAATTTATGTGTATGGTTTCATCATTGGCATATTTAGCCTTCTTACCGCTTTCCCTCATACTTACTGGTTGTTCGCTGTCTTTCGTTTCCTCATTGGATTTGGTGTTGGTAAGTTTATGATTCATACGAAATATCATCAGAGGTTGGAGAATGTAGCTTCAATTTCCTTTCTTCTCCTTCTCCTCCTCATAATTTCCTTGTCGTCATCGTTGTTGTGTTGTTGTTGTTGTTGTTGTTGTTGTTGTTGTTGTTGTTGTTGTTGTTGTTCTTCTTCTTCTTCTTCTTCTTCTTCTTCTTCTTCTTCTTCTTCTTCTTCTTCTTCTTCTTCTTCCTTACCTCTTTATTTTCAGCTGATGACCTTTCAATGAGTTCTCGATATGTTTGCAGGCGGTGCTAGTATTGGGATCTATGTGTTAGTGACAGAAATGGTTGGCATTCGTCATCGCAGTCTTATTGGCGTCTCACTGTGGTACTGCTGGACCTTATCTCTACTCTTCTTAGATCTTCTTGCATACCTCATACGTGACTGGCGAAAACTTGCCATCGTTTGTGGTGTCCCTGCCATCCCAGTGGTTCTTGGATGGTTGTAAGTTTAACTGTCATTCCTTCATTTACTTACTAAAGATGTAACTCAACCAACTGTTGTAGCTTTTGGAGGTTTTCTGCTCAGAATAACATTAGCATGTTATGATGTGTTACAGCATCATGTTGCCCCGAAGGTTCACTTTAAAATACATCTGTGTGCAACCAAGAAACCAAAATTTATACGGCTGTTGTCTGATGTATGCTAATAAGTTAAGCGAAAGCGACCGGACGCTCGGTGGTTGGTACAATACGTATTATTTGTCATTTATCTGTCATGACTAACATACACTCTCTGTATATTGGAGGACTGAAGAACTGATAGAATTGAAGATATTATAAGATACCTACTATAACACATTTCCATGTATCAATTTGAACTTAAGGAGCCCCATTACTGATATTTAAACTTCAGAAATCCAATCAAATCTTAGACCTTTTTTAATCTTCTCTAGCATCACCAGAGAATCTCCGCGCTGGCTTGTACTAAAGGGAAAGTTAGAAGATGCCGAAGTCATTTTCAAGCGAATTGCTGAAGTAAACAAGAAGGAAATGCCGGAGGAGAAACTTCATTACGAACCTGAGAAACAGATTAGAATGGGAAATTTGTGTGACTTATTCTCGTCCAAAAAGATGGCCCACAAGGCACTGCTGTCGTGGTATCTTTGGTAATTACTCCAGTTGCTGTTTTTCACTGTTTTGTTCTTCCTGTTGCTGTTGCTTTTCGTAGTTGTTGTTGTTCTTCCGTCAACCTTGTCTTGGAAACTAGAAGAAATATATGCATAGGTGACTTGTAAGGTCGTATTTGGTTAAAAGGACCCTCCACTCTTGCGACAAGTTGACGCTAAATTGTTTGAAATAATGCCTAATTTTCAAATTTTACAAGGAAAGGGAGAAATAACATTTAATATAGTAGCAGTAAATGGAAATGATTATGTGTTTTAAGCTTCCCGCGTGCCGCCATTTCCATTTACTGTTACTATTAAATTTTATTTCTCCCTTGACCTGTAAAATTTGGAATTTTGGCATTATTTCAAACATTTCAGCGTCAACTTGTTGTAAGAGTGGATGTTCCCTTTAAGTTGCCAATATCGTACCTCGAGTCATTGTCCTTTAAGCGCGTGCCGTTTCCCGACCGCTTGACGTTGACAACTGCTGGCGCTATATGCGCATCTGATCGGTTCTCTCAGTGTTTTCTTTTCGCTGATAGAACATGGTTGCGCGCTCGTTGGCGTTGCTCTAAAACGTGAAAATTATTTTCTAATTTTGGCTTAAAAATACAAAAACGTAGACGTTTTGGACTGCAATTCCATGGAATGTTTACTAAAACAGTTAGACTAGCTACCCACCCTCGTTTTTTATGAGCGATAGTAAACTAACCTAGATTGCGCCTCGCTGACTGTTCTCTCTGATAAAACAAGGGCGAGTGGTGTAATTGTTTAAATAGAATTTACTGGTATCACTGCGTTGAGTTTCTAATCTAAGACAAAGTGAGATTAGAGTCCCTGTACACTTCATGGGCTTTTGTTTTTGAAATCACTTGTTCTAGTTTGCTACCATTGTTTAAGTTGATCTTTACAATGACCTGACCGTAAGGGAGAGGTTGTTTTCTGTCATTTCAGGTTCGTGTCTGGCATGGTGTATTACGGTGTCTACCTTAGCACCCCAAATGTAGGAGGAAACCTCTACTTGAACTTTTTCCTCACAAGTTTCATTGAGGTTTTCTGCCTACCAGTCATCGTGTGGTCATCAAACAGGTACTTACCATTTTGAAACAGACCAGAAAAAGGTAGCAGTAACTTTTTCGTCTTCGAAAGTTACTGTATCTTAATTGAGCCCTGCCGGCGTTTGAGTTTTCGGAGTACTTTCCAGCACCTAGTTGTTGTAGGTTTTTGAATGGATCAAAAGAGAAAAAAAGGAAGAACTCGTATCCTCCCCTCCCCCGTTAACGAACAAACAAACCGCTTGGAAAATAACTCTTTTAAATAAATCTGTAAAGAATATAAGTTGGTTGCATAAGGCCAACCATTCTTACTTACACAGGCGGAAGTGTTTCCCTTATCTTCAGCAACACCATCTCAATCACCATAACCATCACTATCACCGCCACTATCACCACCACTATCATCATCATCGTAAAGACATAACGTGCGCTGTGATTGGCTTATAGCTGGGGCTGAGTTATATAATCTCCCACTAGCTCTGGAACGGACTGGGAGATTATCACCCTAACTCGGTGCACTTTACTGTAAGTAACACACACACTTTGGGTGATATTCTCACGATATCGGGCTGCAAAAGTGTGTTCAATTTTGAATTACAGGTTTGGCCGGAAAAAAGTAATTGTAGGAAGTTTGATCCTCGCTGCACTTTCTTCTGTTGGAGCAGTACTATTCACAACAGAAGACGATTCCAACAAAGGTTTGTTTTAAATTGAAACGATTTTAAATGTTTGTTTTTTTGTTATATATGAGTAACGAGATGCAAGATATCAACTGCAATTCCTTGAAGTTTGTAAACAATTATTGTATGAGGTTTTGTAATATCCGGAATTATCAAGACCTTGATTATTCCATATATCATAGAAGTCGAATCTAATAATTGTTTTATCGTAAACTGTTTAAAGAAAAATAACGGCAAACGCACTGTTGAAGAAGCGAATCGACGAGCCATGTTTTTACTTCGCTATGTGCAAGATGCGACTTACCACCCTTAAACTTGACAGTGCTCTTGCAGTTTGACACTACGTAGAAATGAAAAACCTTAACGATCACGCGGCTGTTTTCAATGGGCGGGCTTTCGAATTTGAGCCCATTCGGATCGTCATTACCAGCGTGCACTTTATAGACAACTGTCTTCGCGCTAGTTGTTCTATTCTGTGCGGCATACACTCTGCTGACGAGACCCAAGGTCGAAACAGCTGTCCAGAGTTTGCATTTTTGACTTTCATTTTGGACTCTATCATGTTGTCCCGTTAAGGTTTTTCATTGCTACGTAGTGTCAGCCTTGCAGTTTATTGTCTTTGTATTTTATTTTTGGCTGATCAGAGGTGTCAGTAGCTCCTACGTACACCAGCAGCATTTTCGTCCGCGGCCCCTTGCTTTCAGTTGTCATCTTGTAGTTTATACGCTGTTCTATAATTTTTGTTACTAAAGATTTCCGTAATTGGATTTGTCTCTTTTGCTGCCTTTAAGGAATGTTGGCTGGTAAAATTATCTTCTCGATGATCTTTGCCAAGGTCTTCATCACCATTGCGTTTGATTTGGCATACGTGTACTCTGCGGAATTATTTCCTACAGTTATCAGGTGACATAAGGATTTTTATTTAAAGAAACTCTCTTTTTGGAATTATCAAAACGTAATGTAAGTATGGGTAATCAAATGGTGACGAGTGAAATTAGGAAATAATTTCACTTGCGTTTTGTCAAAATTCTAATAATTTCCCGAGCCTTCAGGCGAGGAAAATTATTAGAATTTTGACAAAACGAAAGTGAAATGTTTTCCTAATTTCACGAGTTTACCATTTGGTTACCTTTTAATATCATGGGTGACAAATTACGCTTACAATCGTAGTTTTTTTTAACTTGTTTAGCGTATCGTCATGAACGAACCGGTTGGAAACGACGCCCATGTTAAACGCTCAAAATTTTGCTCAATGCCATTCATGTTATCACTAAAAGATTATTAGACGACCAAACAAACTGGCCAAGGTGAAATTCAAGTGAAAATGTGTAAAGTTTATGCTCAATTTAAGATCATGTTTTAAAATCCAGTACTATACGCCATCTTGGCACTGAAACATGGGAAACGTTGCCATGGCAATTTTGTAATTTCACATGTGAAATTATAAATTAGCCCTAAAATTTCGCGCCAAAATTAAGGAGTAATTTGTCGCCCATGATATTAACTTAGTAACATGCGTAAACAGTTTAGAAACTTATCTCTAATGTCATTTTAGCCATTTCTGATCTGATACTGAAGTTGAATTAAGAAATCACCGCGCGGGGTATAAATTTATATTTTTCAATGTTAAGTACTCGTCGTATAGATGGACGAGGTTGAGCAAAATGTTGTGATTTATCAGTGGCAAGCAGATCAGTTAGTTGCTGAAGCCAAAGGCTGAGGAAAATAATTGATCTGCGAGACACTGACAAATCACGATATTTTGCGAATAATATTTATTAATAATTGATCTGCTCGCCACTGACAAATCATGTTATTTTGCTCAACCTCGTCCAATAACTGTTAATTATTGCGATTGTTATTATTGTTTCAATTACTACGCCAAAACGTTTTGGTTTTCGTATTTTAAACTAATTGTTGTTTGTTTGTTGAAAAATGTTTGTTTTACAAGGAACATTGGGATGGGAACATCAACTGCGGCAGCCAGAGTTGGAGCATTTTGTTCGCCGTACATAGTTTTCTTGGTAAGTTGCTGTCATTTTGTGGTAACTGTATTTAGTTTGCAGCGAACATGGGACAGTCTCGGACGGAAGCGAAACCCATGACCTTCCACACAGTGGTTGGACGCGTTAACCACTGAGCTACAAGAGACTGGTGGAGAGATAGGTGGCTTACTAGGTTTATATGTGACATGCGTCCGGTAGACCGTCCGGTATACTGCTAGGATCAAGGTGATATCCAAAACGTCAAGTAAGGTGAAAGAAACAAAGATGGTAGTCAGATATCAACCCCGGTCATACTATCGTACTGTAATAAGTAACTGTATTCAGTTTGTCACGAGCCTGGACAGAAACGTATAAATCTATTGTTATGCTATTACACTGATTTAATTATCTTTTTTATTTGCTTTAGATCAGAGCAAATGTATAATAATTGAACACATAATCATCATCGCACCGGTATTCGCGGAGGTCACGGGTTCGAATCCCGTTGAAGCCCTGATTTTTTTCAGGCTTCTTCATTCCACTTGCTTAAATTGGAAATTCACTGCGAAGATCACATATCATCTTCATATATATCCGCAGTTCATATATGAATCATTTCATATACTTCACGTCATTTCACTCCTTTCACGGGAAAATAAGAACTCACAATTGACCTCGCTCCCAATGTGTGGCTTCATAGCTCAGTTGGTAGAGCATCGCACCGGTATTCGCGGAGGTCACGGGTGCGAATCCCGTTGAAGCCCTGATTTTTTTCAGGCTTCTTCATTCCAATTGCTTAAATTGGAAAATCACTGCGAAGATCACATATCATCTTCATATATATCCGCAGTTCATATATGAATCATTTCATATACTTCACGTCGATAAACTCCTGTGTTGTTAGTTGAATCTGAAAAAGTTTCCATCCTGCGTGTTGTAGGACAACTATCACCGTCTGTTGCCTTATGCCGTCATGGGAACCAACGCCCTCCTTTGTGGTTTGATGTGTTTAACGCTGCCCGAGACCGCAAACCAACCAACTCTTGAAACGATTGACAGCAACACTCCAACTTCTACCACCAGCGACATCGAGGCCAAGGAAGACAGCAACAGAAACATCGACGAAGAGGAAAAGGCTGCCTTGGTACCTGACGAAGTTCACTATTTTAGCACCATTTGATCTCCTTCATAGTAATGAGCTCAATACCGGCACCTTACAAACGACCTATTCACGACATAAACAAAACCGATGAACAGACCACAAACAGAACATCTTAAGGTGGGGGTACACCCGATTTTGAGTGAAATTTTAAGAGTTTTAAGGAAGGGATAGAAGAAAGAAAATTATTTTTGAAACACTAACAGACAGTTGACCCCCACGCAAGAGCACCCCAGGTTGTCAGGGAACTGTTTGGGTGTCCATATACTAATTTTTAACTTCAAATTCTAATTTTAAAATCACATTAAATCTTTAATATTTCTTATTTCTCCAAATTTTACTAATCCTTTGAGAAAAACTATCTCTTTCCAAACATCCCCAAAAATCACCAAAAAATTTACAAAACACCGCTTATCATAGCTTTGTGAAATGAGCATAGAGTTTCTGAATTGCTTGAAACGCAGACGAGATATTCGCATTAAACCAAGTTTAGCGGTGGAAAAACGGGCTTCAGGTGTACCCCCGCCTTAATTTGACTAACAATAGACGGATCGAAAATCACCAATTACTGTTGACGAAATAAACACGAGTCTTACAGTCAATTACATCACAGCTAAAATGACCAATCAGCTACAACGGACCAGAGTTATAAAATCATCGACTGACAACAACGTTTCACTTGACTCTGAAGATGACTTATGCACAGGTTGTCGAAACGTCAGTCACCAACAATCACACTATACTTACTAATGAGTCTTTTCTAACAAGGTCGTTTGAGTACAAAGTCACTTAGTTAAGAGCTATTTTATTGCCATACGCCTTAAATTTTCCGTTTTTCATTCAAGTGGAAATGGCAGGATTGGGTGCACGACTTGGCTATTTCATATAATGTCAATATCATTAGAGAAAGCTGGTATCTGAAACTAGTAATATTTTGAACGTTTTCTGGCTTGTTTTTTTTTGGTTTGACACTAATTTCTTTCCTTTCTCTTTTTATTAAAGCAAATGCCGTTTTACACTCTTATAGTGTATTTCTAACAAAATTTTGACACCCTTTGCTAGTTATAATAAGAAAACTGCTTGGCACGAGAGTGTTTTCGCCATTTTGTCTTGAACCATTGAACTTTCACTCATCTGATGTCGTCTTCAATTTTAAAAGTTGCGTATAATCTAAGGTGAAATATACATTTAGATAAACGCATAAAACTTAAAAGCCTACCTGAAATATTTTTTTACTTCATATCCAGTGAAACTTCAAACACCTGTTGCTTACAATTCTCTCTAGTACAATACAAACTAGGAAAATAATCTATCAAGATTCAAGGGCGTAGCAAGGGGGGTCCTAGGGTGCCCGAGACTCCAAGCCTTATACTTCAGGTGGCGAGAAAGCGCGAATCCGAAAAATCAACATGCCATAAATCTTTTCTAGTGGTAGGTAGTTACATATTCAATTTTCAGGACCGAACATCTGCAGTGGACTACGTAAATACCCTGGGTGTGACACAGTGTTACCCCCCTCCCCTCCCCTCTCGGAAAATCCTAGCTTCACCCCTGAGATTGGGTTAGTTTATACGAGGCAGTAGACTATGGATTCCCTTACCAAACCAACTCTGTTTTTAAAATGATTTAAAACTGTTTTAACAGTATTTTGACGATTTAAACACTATTTTGAAGCCACCATAGGGTATTTTTGTGCTATTTTGTAAAAAAGTTTAAATTTTACTCACTGTTTGAACTGTATTTTAGACATAGTTAAAACGTATTCTGTGACACCGGAAAGATTTCCATCTGTTTTTAATGTATTTTTTTCTTAAAATAGTGTTAAAATAGTGGATTTAAAATCTGTTTTGAGACTGTGACCACAAACAGCTAGTATAAATACTTTAAAAATGCTACTTAAACACTGTTTTGAAAACAATATCGGCAATGGTTGTATATTTAAAATGTAGTTTACCAACTACCAGTATAAAAACAGGTTTCAAATAGATATTTGAAATGTAGTTGACAAGTCAACAGTATAAAATAGGTTTTAAATATAATACTTGAAACCTATTTTGAACATCAACTCACGATTGGCATTTCACAATACAGATAAAAGAGTCTGTTTTTAACATATTTAAATTTTTGTTCAGGTGAGTAGACTATTTAAAATGTGGTTTTAAAATACTAACAGCAGGGTTTATGTACAAACAGATTTTAAATACACTATTTTTGCGCTATTTTGAGAGGTTGACCGTCAACTTTGCTCCCTCTCCCCAGTCCCTTTTCTGTTTTATCCTTGATTTGCAATATGTCACTTCCTTTCATGCGCGCCAAGAATCTGAGAAAAAAAAAAGACCGACTTATAGAGGTTAAGAGCTGCTTAAGCATCAAGATATTTTATAGGGAAGTCGGGAAATAACTAGCTTAATTGCCGCCCTGAAATATGTATGATAAACATGGCCGAGGCTTTCATATTCGATTGGCGCCAAGGCCAGGAAGGCCTTATGAATAAACTTCAAAGCTTCTGCTCATTTAGTTGTATCGGTGAAACGCGAATGTCGTAGATATATAATTCCTCGCAATCGTAGAGTCCTGGACAAGTCTTACATGTACGTAGATGCATGAGACCGAATGACCGATCAATAGCACTCGAGTCACGCGCTCTGGCGCGCCGGCCGCTTATAACGGAATCTGTGCATTAATAAATGTTCATTAAACTCATACCTTAATACACCGAGTCTTTTGCTTGGTATCCCAATTTTTTTTACAAAAGGAATCTTCTGCTTGCATCTTCCAAGATTGAATTCTTTGTTCATGTGCTTACACGATCGAAACATCACAAACGACGCACAAAGCTTTTCCTATCACCTCGGCGTTTAATCATTAATTTCAGATACCACGTGCCTCGCTCCAGGCCTTCTCGGACAAAGGATTTGAATTCTGCCCGCCATGTTTGGAACGTTTTACATGTAGCATTCGTTTGAAGGGTTGTGCAATCCTGGTTGGTTGATATCTCAAGTGAGATGGTTTTAATCGACGATTCACCTTCTAAACGATGCATTTTCCAGTCATATGGATTGATAACTTCGTAAAAGGTGAGCTTGAATTGATTTTAGCACTAAAAAGACCTGTGGCTCAGTTGTGTGCCACGATCAGCACGATGCACTGAGAATTCCGATTTCATGAACCTCCACCAGGGGAAACGTAAATCGCTTTCACGAAAAAAATTACGGAGTAAAATTACGTGGTAAAATTATGGAGAAAGACTGTCGAAGGGAAACGAAAATTGGTTCGAGAAATCGGGATTCTACGTGTGCTGGTACAGCTACTGTTAGTTGTGCAGTAGCCTACGAAATAAAACAGATTGAAATCCAGTTACTTTGGTATGCGAAAACGGAGTGATGAAGTCAGGCTCACTAAATCATTTCATAGGTTGGATTTTATAATTAACAATACATGCACAGTTGCTTTTGAGTTCATTGTTATCTGCACAGTACCCACGCGTAGTCAATCGTATTAAAATCCGTAACAAAGCCAATCGGTATCAACCTTCGTACTGTATCAATTGCCGATAGAAATCGATGAAGAAACACTGGCGAGTATCGATTGCCAATGGAAACTGATAACGATTGATTTATTAATGTTGGGGCCAAACTGCAGAATACCCTCACAGCAACTGAAATACAGGTTATTGCATCCTATCCATAACAATAGTTCTATTGTTTCATAGCTTGTTCTTGAAAGAGTTCTGACTCAATTTATCTTGTGCGGTGTATTCTGCAGTTGCTACAATATTGGTATCGATTACTATTTAACAATAATCCTGTGAAATAGCGCAGAATATTGCCTGATACTTAGTCAACGAGGCAATATAATGCCAACTTGGCTAAAATCAGACGATATTCCACAAGATTGAGCAGGATAATTGTTTTTATTTTTGTTCAACTACATGTACATGTACATGTAATTGCCAACGAAACACTATCTGCAGCGAGAAAAATTGTGGCTTTGCAGCACTTTGCAGGGTTTTGGACGAATCTTTGCAACCTACATATATCGCATATGATATCTGTTATGTACAGATGATGGATATTATTGTTGAACACATAATCGGCATCGCACGAATTTGTTGAATTATTATGATTGTTCTCAGAAACATGTTTTCATCTTTTTTATCATTTTCACGGACATTTATCATTGAAACTATTTGTCTGTATGATTTTATTGAATCACTTTGTTTTCATAGCATAAAGGTAGGTAAAGTCTGTATATGAGCCTAGGGGCCCATCAGGGCGGAGCTTATCCTGGTCTCCGTAGCATGAAGCGACTAGGAGTATTGCTACACTGTACTCCCCCCTGGACAGGATGCTAGTCCATCACAGGGCTAACCCCAGCAGTAAATTCGCTGGTACCCATTTACATGTATACACCTGGGTGGAGAGAGGCACTATGAGAATAAAGTATCTCGCCCAAGAACACAACGCAGTGCCCCGGCCAGGGCACAAACCCGATCCAGAGTCCAGCGCACTAACCATTAGGCCACCGCGCCTCCCAACTGTCAACAAACACAACAAACAGAGGCATTTTGGTAATTTTGAATTTACATTTTTTTAATACAGAAAGGTCACAATTAGTCGAGTACTCTTCGAAGAAATCGCTGGATGGAAAACATATGTTAGCATAAGAATTGAATACATCATATTCTTAGAAAATTATGTGGCCATCTCATATGGCTTAAAATTAAAATTGTTGGCAATTTTAATTTTTGCATTGATACATGTACATACATGTATTTCTCTGATTTCCAACACAGCAAAATTTGAATTGTTTCTCTTCCATGAGAGTTTCATGTGCATGTACATGTGGTAGATACATGTACACGATGTACATGCAATTTTGCATCACGGCCAGGTGTCAAAGCCACACAATTGCAACTGAGGTTACATGTTCGTTTACACTGAACCACACCGCATACATGTAGACCTTTTTTACATGGGACTGTTATGGAACAAGTCTGGAACAGATCCAACACTGCTATTTTGCAGGTCCAGTTTTGGATCTGCACTTGACCATTCCAAAAGGGTGGTAGATACATTATTCTTTTTTCCTATATGTTAATTGGCCCTTGTTGCCTCGTTTTAGGCCAAAGATTCATTTTAATTCTGAACAATGATCAAGGCAATAGGGCCAATTAAGGTGAAGACAAAAGAATAATGTATTTTCCGCCATTTTGGAATATTGTGTATGGAATTTTATACTAACGGTTTCAAAATGTCAGATATTGCTTGCTGAAGTACATTTTGTGACAGCATAATATTGCAACAGGAGGCGGGAGGCGCAGTAGCCTAATGATTAGTGCCCTGGCAGACTCCGTATCAAACGGCCTGGGTTCGAGCCCTCCCTGGGGCACTGCATTGTGCTCTCGGGCAAGACACTTTACTCAGTCATAGTACCTCTCTCCACCCAGGTGTATAAATAAATGGGTACTGGCAAATTTACTGCTGTGGGTAACCCTGCGATGGACTAGCATCCCATCCAAGGGGGAGTAGAAATACTGTGGTTGCTTCATGCTACGGAAACCGGGATAAGCTCCAGCCTGATGGGCCACTTGGCTTGTATGCAGACTTTACCTTTTACCTAGTATTGCAACATTCTACGATAACTACATGTATGTGAGAGTCTAAAAGTTCCTTTTTTATCTTTTCAGAAGGAAACCAACAGAACAAGCTGACCAAAAAGGGAAAGGCTGCAGACAAAGTTGACAAGTTGGGAGTAATAATTAAATAATGTAATGCCAATTTATAGATGTGCTGTATGATGTGCAATGTTCACTGCCTGAAAATTTCTTTTGTCCCTGAAAAGTGAATAAATAATCTTTGCAAAAACTTTAAATTCATGAGCTTTATTTACTACATGTAATCAACTTTTGCAAATTCAGGAAAGCGAAGAGAGGCACATTTACAAGACATGTAATTTTATGGTTTAATTGCCACTGCTTTAGTTTAAGCATCCAGTGCCTTGCATTTCACAAAAAAGGAATTTTCACGTAAAAATAACCATCCATATCCAATACACCCACATTGACTCAATTTGTCAATTAATTAGCACTGACAACTTGACTTGGTGAGAGTCTAGTTGCAAAAATAACCGCCTGAGGACTTGAATTTTCTTGATTTTTCTGGCTGTGATCAACAAAATGTTGCCTGTTTGAACTCTCGGGTACTGTACATGTCTGTATCTGTACAGCCCTTCTGGTTAATGATTACCAAAGCCCAACCAGTGGATGCTATTTTTTTGTTTGCCTGCTCTGCTGATACTCAAATTGTGGATATGTCTGGTATTCATCTCCCAGCATTTTTGTCAATTAATTTTTCTTTATTTCTCAGAAAAGTGGAAACTATTTTGTTGCTGGCTATTTTTATACTGGTTTCACACTATCTGTTTATGCTTTTTTATTATATTGACGTGATCTTTTATATTTTAACATTGTCTTAAGCACATTACATGTAAAACACTACATTCAACAGAGCAAAATATACATGTACATATAATTTAAGCACAATTTCAAGACTGTTGGTTCGAAAAACAGAATTAAAATACATGTAGCATAAAAAAATAGTTTACAAATAGTGTGAGAATTTAAAATATATTTTTAATGCTGTTTCCAACCTGCTTCAGTCTGGAATTTTAAAGAAGTTTCAAAATATGTTTTAATACTGTTTTAAACAGCTTTAAAACACCATTTCAAAATATGTTTTAATACTGTTTTAAACAGCTTAAAACACCATTAAAAACAGTCAAAAACTATATTAAAAATATAATTTAAACACCTATTTTTAGGTGTGAGGATTTAAAATATATTTTTAACCTGTTTGTATACTGTTTGTAATAACTATATTTTAAATTCCAATCTGTTTCTGTGGAACTTTAAAAAAAGTTTCAAAATATGTTTTAATGCTGTTTTAAACAGTTTTAAAACACCATTTCAAAATAGGTTTTAATAATGTTTTAAATAGCTTAAAACACCATTCAAAACAGTCAAAAACTATATTAAAAATATAATTTAAACACCTATTTTTAATCTGTTTCAAAAAAATAGTTCAAAAATAGTTTTCAAAAATAGTGAAAAAACAGATTTAAAATAGTGTTGTGTTTGGTAAGGGTTGTTTATACATGCCATACGTTCGCTTTGTAAGCTATTGTTCATTTCATTTTCAGTTTAGCTAAAAAACACGCTCCAGTTAAAGAAGTGGATGGAGATTCGCCCTGTTAATGCAAATTAAACCAGATGTTTACAGCTAAATAGCTGTTTTTTAGTTGCCATCCACAAGATCTCGTGAAACCTTTTTTACAAAGGTATCAATATGCTTTCTTTTTTCAAATGATCAGGTTGCATTTAAATTTGCCGCTTTCCGCCAATTCTGTGAGATGGCTTTTGTGGTCGAACGACTACAGATCTTATGGTTACAATAGAAAGGCTAGCTTGCTTTATATTAGTCGCTTCTTGTTTAAGGTAAGGCCCCCAAATAGTATAATATTGATCTACCTCACTAAAATATCCTATTATACTGCGAGGTAACTTTTGCTAGAGCTATTTATGCGTCTAGGTAGGTGAAATCATAAAACGATATTATATCGCGGGGAGGGCAAATGCGATGCTTAAACTTTCGAACGTCAGCAAAATTTTGGTTGAAGCCGCTGACATGCCGCAGGTGCTACTACAGACAAATGCAGTGTCACCCGCATCATTACGTCACTAAAAGCTAGATGAGAAATGCGAGTGTTAATTCGGTATTTTTCATATAAATAATAACAATTATAATAATGAAAACAATATTAATGTGTTTATTGAGCTCATATAAATGTATACAACAATTTTAATATTCCAGTTAAGGCAGTTAGATATTGTATATTTTGTAGTTTAGTAATTAAGGATGCGACCTGGGAAGCTAAATGAACCGATAGGTTTTCTAGTTAGCTCCCCGGTACAATTTAAGTTATGAATAGGAAGCAGATAATTCTAAAGAAACAATAGAAAACACAACAATGACTAAAGGACTCGCGAATTTACCAACTCAGCTATTGGATAATTAGTTCAGGTTTTGGTAAAACAGATTGCTTGCTGCTGCAAACAAATTCTTAAAATTGCATTTGCTGTTGTCTTCGAATTTTGTACTTTCTAGTGTTACAATCAAAAGTGCTGCTCTGTGAATGCTTGAAGGTGGCGTTAAACGAGAAGATTTCAACGTGACAGTGTTAACATTTCGTGGAACATGGCGACTTGTTGTTGTCACTCGTATCATCTGGGTTTAAACGAATGTAAAAATCGTTAAAAATCGACTTGTGTAACATACCGAACTTGTCGCAATGGTGTTACGTACGTTTATGGCTCAGTACGACGCCGTTAAAAATTGTCATTAAAACTCGTCGTTAAAAATTGTCATTAAAACTCGTCGTTAAAATTTCTCTCGTGTGCCATCACCTTCATGATTCGATTTAGCGTCCTCCTTCCAAAAAGTGCCCATTTCTAACAGTCAAGCACCAACTTGAATGCGTTTATGTTAACTAAGCGCCCCAATTCTTCCAAAGGCAATAAGCGCTGCTACAGGAGGGTTCATTATGCATGTACCGGACACAGATGAATCAGTTGCGTGGAGAAAGACCCCTTAAGCGCCCCTTATCAGTTTCAGTTGCAGCGCCATCAATGTGCATTGAGATCATCCTTGGTTCATCTTTCGTCTGAACTGCTTAACTTATTCCCGCATTGCAGTCTCGATCAGATATTTCATGATTCTAGATAACATCGCATGCTCCGCGACCACCGTGAAAGAATCGTAACCAAAATCGCCACGAATTTGTCGGTAGCTAAAACGTGCAATTTAGAGTTAATCCTTGCTAAATTCGCAGTAAATATCACTCACGCATTCATTGAAGATTTGACAAAATGTTTCAAGTAAGAAATTAATATATTTTACTATGGTTATAAAGTTAATTTAATACATCAAAATATACATTATTTTCAGCAAGCGTAAGCTAATAGTCTAATAACAAGCAGCTATCTGGCAAAGCAATTAGCTACAGGTTTTAACGGTGACGTCGAACTGACCATTGCTGCGCAGGACAGCTTGTGACGTATATAACTAAAGATGTACAAAACTCGTGTTTGTTTTGCTTATTTATTTGCTTTTGATTTTTGTGTGGGATACCTGTGGTATTGCACACTAATGCGATCGGGTTGCAAGTCCGTTAATGCAAATGAGTTATGCAAATGAGTTACAACATTGTATCCCAGACACGTACCCTTTGGGTACCCTATTTTATATAAACGTTTCTCCTTCGGAGAACGAAAATGTGCTAGGTATATCAGTAAGTAACATTTTTGGATAACAACTCTCTTACGAGAACACGAAATGTCTTAATCGCCATTAATACATATTTTTACAAGACCGTCCGACCCTCCGATAATAATGAAGCATCTGACAGTCTAGAAGCAAAGTTCATTTTTGAAATAGTGGCTTTTGGGAATATAAGGAGCTACCTCTCAGTTGGCGAGTAGGTCGTTCATAGTCTCTCTCAATACTGAGCCTGTTCCAGGCGTTTGGTTCCAGTCAACCGTTTAATAGAGAGCGTTGACTGTAGCAGGAGAAGAACAAGATCAGTATTGAAAGTCTGTACTCGCGTATGTGAATAATTTGCAGTCAACTATTCGTTCGCGGGACCGGCCAGTACGCCAACTTGCCGGTGATTTTTTTTTTTTTTTTTAATTTTTATTGCTGCAAATACACATATTACAAATACAAAAACTAATTAACATTATACTGACATTACATTTACATTACAATTACAATTGTCAGAAGGGGTATTCTCTACAGGTACGCAAAAAAAAAGAAAAAAAAAGAAAAAAATAATAACTACGGTATGAATTATAGAAATACTTAACATTCTTCCTCCACTAGAGAAATTATAATATTTGAAAATCAGCCCACTTTTCTCTTAAAAATTCCAATTTTTTGCCATTTCGTGCAATGTAGAGTTCAGTTTCATATTTTATTTGAACTTTAAAATTAAAGGCTTTAATATTTGGAATAGTTTGGCTCCTTCTACAATCCCATAGGCAGAGTTTTGCGATGATGCCTACAATTATATCTTTTTTACTAAGAGAAATTCTCTCCTTTGAAATTGAAAACCAGTACAGTTCAAATTCATCCCAGAAAGTTTTCGAGTATGGACAACTATATAAAAGATGATGTAATGTTTCTAAATCTGTTTTACAAAAGGAACATTTATTACAAGTCCTGAAGCCAATTTTGTAAAGTTTTGTATTGGTAAATAAAAGATTATTTAGTACCTTGTACTGAAATGCTTTAACGTAAGGCTCAAGTGCAACGTTATGTGGAAGCATAAACACGTTCTGCAAAGAATCAATGGAGAGATGAAACTCATCTTGCAACTTGTTAACGGCACTAGGGAGTTGGGCCTTTTCACTTATTAACAATGAATAATAATGTTTTGATCTTTTCTTGGAGATATCAAAAACATTGTTATTGATGGCAAAAGATAATGAGATCGTACGTGGAGTCGTATTATTTTTTAATTCACGGGGTACAGCATGACGAAGGCCGGCCCAGATGAGGAAATTTGTTTTGTCAATCCTGTTCCTAATAATTTTAAACGATTCAGTATTAGTTAAATTGAACAACAAATCACTTACCAAAACTATACCGGAATCAAAAAAGTTTTTATAGAAGATTGGTGAACTGTTAATTCGGATTTCTTTGTTGTTCCATATGATATTGCGCCAGTCCTTAGTTGATGCAAAGTTTTCACGAAACTCTGACCACCACTTTAGGAGTTCAATCCTGTTCCTAATAATTTTAAACGATTCAGTATTAGTTAAATTGAACAACAAATCACTTACCAAAACTATACCGGAATCAAAAAAGTTTTTATAGAAGATTGGTGAACTGTTAATTCGGATTTCTTTGTTGTTCCATATGATATTGCGCCAGTCCTTAGTTGATGCAAAGTTTTCACGAAACTCTGACCACCACTTTAGGAGTTCAGAGTAAAAGGTAAAAGTAAAAGTAATCTTTCATGTCAAAGTTGCATCGGAGAAAAAAAAGGCCTCCAAATTTAGCCAGAAGATGCCGTAAATAATTTTTCCATGTACCTTTACTTTGCCGGTGATTTGCTATTCATCGCCTTCATGCGATCAATAATCTTCTTAAATTTTCTGTTCGAAGTTAGGATTCGACTGAAAACATCTTACCCTTAAACCAATTAAACCAATAAGGTTAACACTTGTTTAAACTAACGTAAAGCCCGAAGACGCCGCATCTTTGCGGTAAGAATGAGTGAAGAATCTGAAATGAGTCGATTGTTTACTGATTTTGCATCGTGTGACATTCAGAGGAGCAAATAAGTCTGAATCAAATTAGAAGTGTTCACTAAAATCGCTTAACAGCTTAATACTTCAAGTAAACAGTGGTAATAATTTGCATCGGCAAAACTCTGGAGTCCATACGAAGCAAATTGAAGCCCGTGTGCGAAGATCGAAAGTCTAATTTTAATCTTCGCTGCTAGCACTTGCCAATCGAACCAAAAAGGTGACCAAGAAATCTTAAACTCTGATGTGCTTCGACAAACATTGCCGAGAACTTGACGGTCTCCCGGTTTTATACACATTTTGGAGCTCCAACTGAAGTCACGACCTACAACTCAGATCATCTCGCGAGCCATTCTCGTCCCCATAGCCTTTTTCGCTTCTCTTAGCCGACAGGGCCTTGGCACGAGAAACGAAGGGCTCTGGGGACACAGAATTTCCAGTCCTACATTCTAGGACAGTCGTGATGTTTCCAAAGACTGTGTGGGACAGTCATGGCGTTTTTTATTTCCGCTCAAGATTTCTTTGTCTCAAACAACCAATCAAAAAAATTCGAATTAATTCAAAAATCCTGTGTCCCCAGAGCCCTTCGTTTCTCGTGCCAAGGCCCCAGCCTGCTAAGAGAAGCGAAAAGGGCTATGGGGACGAGAATGCTTGCGAGCGATATCGCGGTCGACTGATGTCCTGGTTTGACGTCATGAATTGTATTAATTAGATCGAGACCGTTTTGACCGGATCTTCGACTCGGTCCGGCATGTTTCCAATTATTGCGATTTTTCCCGACTTTGGCGATTCACAGAAAATCGAGGATTGAACCAAAATCAGATTTTTTTTCGGCATTCTGCTCACAAAACTGTAAATATTCTTTTGAACAAAAAAATATTTTTTGGGTTTATGGGCACTTTAAGAGGGAGTTGACTGTAATCGAACGAAGGGAACAATTTTGACGTTTCCTTAGATTTGAAGGTACTATTTTACAGGTTGCTTACTGAAACAAAGCAATATGTTATCACATTGCTCCTGAAATATCTCAGGAGGTGAAATCTCGAGTGTGCGTTCAGCGTAAAATGATAAAAGCACGAATAATACAATGCTGCACGGCATACTTTGTTTTTTGTATGTTTGTGTTTTTACAAGTGGCTGTCCTCCTCTGACATTCCTTTTCCATCATCTTTAACCAGCAGCTCCATCTTCTGTCCTTGCTTTTTGGTTTCCATGGTTTCCAAGGTTGGTTGATTACACGTTTCCGGTAACGTCATACACAGCATCGCGGCTATCAGTGCGTTCAATCCAAAGATGCCGAACGGGAGAAGAGGATGGACGCGTCGCTATAGCCATGGGAGAAGAATCATATTCTAAGTTATGTTATAAGATGGAATTTTGTGTTTAATTGGGTGTAGCTAGTTTGAAAAAATTAAAGTCCCTATTATTCTTTTTCAAAGCTCATTAGCGCACAAGTTCTCTGACACAGTTTCTCAGACTGTCCAGTTATTGTAAAGTCATAAAAATCAACTCTCGGAGCTCAGCAAAGTAACCTATTCGTAAGTACAGAGGCTTACTTTGTTTACTTGTGCAAAATTTTGTATTTTTGAAAAGTAATCTGATAACGAAACTGTAAAATAAAGTAACTCAAACATGCAGGTCCTAGAGTGTCAACCTCAACTAAGTTTGGGAAACATCCCAATTTTAGCTTTATGTTCATGAATACGGAGCAGAAAAACTTCTTTTGCGCAAAGAAATATATGGTAGAATGCGACTTTTCTTCGAGATATTTAGGCCTCGAGTCTCCAAGGGAAATAGAAACGGTTTTGAGTAATCGGGAAAAAACTATATGCTAGACTGAGTAAAGCAAATCCAAGCTGGAAAAGACTTTTGATTAGAGAGTTATCGGGATGCTCAACAAATCGAGAATCCACTGTAAAACTTTGTCTATTTGCAGTTGATAAGAAACAAGCACCTGCCTAGCAATTAATAACGGTTTGTCAAAAAGAGCGAAACTAACCGAGAAAACAATGTAGGGAGAAAGAAAGGAGCCCACTCGTGCAGCAGATGTCGAAGTCCCCATTCCGATATTTCTGTGGATAAAAAGATAAAACAGTCAAACTAAAATTTCAACAGGCTCTCGTAGTTACTAATACCAGCAATTTAATAATTAACGGGCATAGTATCTCACGAAATAAGGAAAACGTCAATTATTGCAAAGAAAAAATTTGAGTCCCCAACCTTAGCTTGTGACGAACCCAGGACGGTCGCTTTCTCCAACCGCAGAGCAACAGTTAGAATCGTGATGAGTGAGGTTATTTAAAAGACTTTTTGAAAATCCCACGATAAGGAAAAAAGAAATTGAGACATACCTTATGACTGTAGGAAAAAGCTCAGCAGAATAGACGTAGAAACCGTCAAAAGCAAACACGATGAAGAACTTGGCGATGCACAGAGAAAATATGATTTTTCCAGCCAATATGCCTGTAAAGAGAATGGTGTTGCTACTTAAATCACTTTAACAGTAATGAATACTTAAAATGCTGAGGTAACTTGTTCTCTGGAATCCCACTTAGTCACGCGAAGGTGATCCGGACTGGACTAAAAATCTTTAAAAGTGGCATTGAGTGAATCGGTTTTCAATTTTATTAAATCTATCCAAACTTTAACCATCTTTGTTTCTTTATAGACTATCGCGACCGCGTTGGTGCGATTTTGATGAATCGTGTCTTTGAACTGATGAAATTACTCGTAGTCAATATTTACACTTAACAGGTCCTCCAGCTCAGTAAGATAGTTTATATGTGGATTTACCTATATTGTTGCCATCGTCAAATAAAGTCAGCATAACAGAGCCAAACGAACCAACAGCAGAGAAGAAAAGACCACAGCAAATAGTCTTCTTACGGCCAAATCTGAAAAAAAGAAGAGACAGATTTATTTCATTAACCTATACAGTGAACAATAGCAGGACAAGGGAACGGGCCTTAAATAAAAGAAAAAGTTGCAAAATAGTTGAAATACTCTCCCCAGAGTTCCTTTGAACATGAAACCCTCGCTTCAGCAACTTTTTATTCATACTTGTGAAGGCCCGCACGCACGCTTTGAACACGAAACCTTGCTTAACTTTACTGTAAAGACGCGAACCAGCGCTTTGAACATGAGGCCTCACTTAACTTTTTATTTATACTTGCAAAGACGTGAACCATCGCTTTGAACGTGAAACCTTGTATAAATTTCGAGCTCGTGTGGCAATCGGAAAATTTCAAGCACTCCCTAGGGTAACTCGGAGCTCTTGCCGCCATTGTCAAAAACTGACCAAATAAGGTCAAATTTATCACTAAAGTAATCACCAGCTGAGCCGCTTTTCGATACGTAAAACCAAAGGTGTGAATGAAATCAAGAAATCCAAACTACACGGAGAGGAGGGACACGCGTTATCATTGTTAAAATGTCTAAAACGACTCCCTTCATCAAGAGTATCTCACTTCTCTTTAGCTAAATTTCGAGATTGTCGTCTTTAGCGGAATACCTGTTACAACCCCAGGCAAGTGCTGGATAAGCCACAAGTGCAATGGTGCTGGTTATAAAGAAGTTGAGGTACATGTTGCCACCCACAAACGGAGAACTGAAGGACACTCCGTAATACACCATTCCATTCACGAACCTGCGGAAGCAAAACGAAATCAAAGGTCTCCTTGAGACGACTATTTTACATAATGAAGTACATAAATGAGCCTCAGTACTAGGCTCTTGCCGATTGTGCTAGCATAATTTTTGGCATAATCTGAGGAATTGAGCATAATTTTTGCCCTTTTTCCAAAAGTAGCACTGCTAGCATAATCCGTATATTTTCTTGTCTTAATAGCACAATTTTAGAATAATTCAAGAAAACGAAGATCTCAGCTACTAAAAACGATAGATTACTATTAACAGTTGGTTCCACTCCTATTTTGCGATTGCTTTTTAGTTGTGTTGAGATACCGCGGGAATTCGATGAAACGGAACCGGAAGTCTGTTTCTCGGTCCCAGACTCCTTAGTCTTTCTCCCAGTGCTCGTTTCAAAATGGCGGCCGCCACGCCAAACGAGTCAATTGCAGTGAACTTACATCCAGAGAGTTTACAAGGAAGCGAGAACAGAGAGGATAGACCAAAGCCTGCACAACTTGCCCGGGATAGACGCCTCGAATCCACCACTGGAAAATACAAGAGGAGGGGGACGAGTAATTAGGCTCTTGCAAACAAACTTGTCTTGTGAGTTGTGAAGTTTGTGCACAGAATAATTTTTTAAAAAAGTAGCATAATTTTGAAAAGCGAGCATAATTTGAGCATAATTTGGGCAAAAAACGAGCACTGCCACTAGCATAATATGCCACTTTTACTAGCACAATCGGCAAATGCCTACTCAGTACAAGCAGATAAGATGAAAATATTTTGGTGGTGTTCCAAATATAATATTCTTTCTTCCATCTCTTCTTTAAACCTCCTAAAATTACACTCAAATCGCTGCCCCGACTCCGCAATACTTAAAGCATAACGCTCTAGACACATGTACGCGTTGCGGACCTATGAGTTAAGTTAGCTCAATGTGTTGGTATACTGTATTAGAAAGCTGAGAGGGCCACAGTTTTGTCGCGCCTCTGGGGATTTCAATCCGAAATCTGGAATGGAAAGGAATCCGATTCAATTAACTTTTCCGTGGTCAACCGCACGTGTTTCCGATAAGCAAAAATGGCGCACATAATTATCACATTATGATTTATGGCAGGCTCAGGAAATCTATTTGTTATTGGTACCACCCTATTCCCGAGAAAACAAAAACGTCATTGATTCTAGCAAAAACGTGGACTACAGTTTGTCAAAGACGACGGCGGTGACAGGAATGAAGTCTGTAACTAACGTTAAGCAGCAAAATCGCTTGGGTAAATTCCCAACGTTCTTAGCACGCGCTCGGCAGAAACACGTGTGCTTGCGAACGTCAGATTTATAGCCGGTCGAAGTTATCTTGCTCGTTTGTACCGAAATAGAGCATTTTTCCTTGGATCCTTTAAGATTTAAGACCAGTCCATTACCCTCGTCGCTTATCGGGTTTGCTCTGATTCATTGTTATTTTATTGTATTGTCGTAAGATTTTCTTTTCAAGTCGACTCGCGAGCGGTTCAGTTTCTCATCGAATTTTGTCATGTATTTGCTATCTTGTTTTACGTTTTTTTCTGTATCCTGCTGAGGAGATTAAAGAATCTGTAATTCTGCCGGCTATTTACTTGTGGTTTCTCCTTTGGATCATTTTGGGTGAATTTTGATTCTATTTATCAAGCGAAAGGTCGCCGGTAACAAAGTCCTAGACGTTTAATTTCTGGGGGTCGCCTGGCCTGAATCACGATTCTGGACTGTTAATTGATTTTTTTTTTTCGGCTGGCATTTGTGTAGACAACCGAGGGAATAAACGAACTGGTCACTTATTAGTCACTTTTCCCGTAAGAATGTAATAGATTGTCGGACTGTACGGCAACCGGTTGGAACTGCAGACCCCTACAAATCAAGATACCCGGCATACGATGAATCCCGAAATTAAACATTTACGAATCCGGAAATATATCCTCTGAGGTAAACGTGTTCTAATTCATTTACACGAATTATTCAGCTGTTGAATTCATGGATTTTTATCTATTGTTGTTACCAAATCAATCGCTATCTATTGACTATCCCTGGGATACTTACCAGCAATACCAAGATACAAGAGTCTTGTGCGTCATACTGCGTGACTTGAACAAGTCACGCACGTCCCCAAGTCGCTGTTTTTCATAGTTCTTTAGCGGTTCTTCAGGTATTGGCTTCTTGTTAAATTTAGCGACTTTCTGAAGGACTTCCTCTGCTTTTTCTGTTCTCCCCTTCACTAGATACCAACGCACAGATTCTGGCGAATAGCTGAGAAAATGCACATCGAGAAATGTTGGGAAGCACACCCAGAATAATCATGTGACATCAAACGCAAAAATATGTCCTTGAAGGCCCAGTTCAGACGCCGTGCTTCCTGCCGTGCCGAACTAGACTCAGGAATTAAGTTCGACAATTGCACGGCAGAAGTATGGCGTCTGAATCAAACTAAAAATTAAGTTCGGCAAAGCAATTAAGTTCTACCCGACTCTGGCACGGCAGAGATTACTGAAAACGTCACGCTTCTGCCGCGCCAAACAAAATTCATAAATTATATTGATGCATTTTGACGGGACTGCGTAGCGGCGTGTAGTTATGAGGGGAATGCTGACTAATTGTTACGTGGCTTCAGAAAATCCTGAATTTGGTACGACTCTTGCACGACGTCTGAATCAGAGTCGTGTTTGTGCCATGCTGCAGTGGCCGACCTAATTGCAATTAATTTCGGCACGGCAGAGGCACGACGTTTGAAATGGGCCTTAGGCTTTCACTTTGGGATATTTGGCTTCATTCAAAAATTCTACTATTTAATCGTTTAAAGTGGTAGATTATTCCCCAATTTAAGACGTAAGCCTTGAATAAAACGAAGGTATATGTTAAACCAGAATCGTTTCTATGATGAAACGCATAGTAGCTACCACCGGCAAAAAAAAAGAAATTCCTGAACTGGGCCTTACTACGATCCCCGTCACTTGCGGACGTCGCAACTATCGGGGGAAGGGGGAAGGAGTTGGTAGATCGTTATTCCCAGGTAGCTACTAAAAATTTGCACCATACATGTATGTTAGCTAATCCATCTTATAAAGAAAAGGATAGATCTGGTCGAAACACTGGACAGTTTAACCCTTTCAGTTCCAAAGTCGACTTTTGTCGACATTTGGAGGAGTGGTCATTGAACCACTTGTGAGGTCATCAGTTTACACGTCAGTCAAATTTTCAGATAAGCAACTGACACAGCGTGGATTGATCTTTCCATAGGACTATGCATTTTGTATATCGACTGTCTTCTGACGGAGCTAATCGAAAAAGCACGCTCCGTTTTTGGTGCAAAATTGGTGCATAAACAGGCCAACACACCTGTAATTGATCAACGTCCCTTTTTCAGGGTTTACCTATGATTTTGTCCAAACTTTTCCTGCCAGAAAGAAGGATTTGAAGAGTAAAAAGGAACGAGGACAAGAAAGCAGGAAGAAAAAGAAGGAAAAGGAGCAAGAGAAAACTTGGAACGGTTTCAGCAAAAAAAATCCAAATTATGGTTTATGCGCATGCACCAAAGTGAAAAATTGTACATTGTTACACGAAATCTCTATCAAAATGTTGTTGCAATGTACATAAAAAAGTACTTTTATTGCAAATTTTGGGCAAAATTAGCATCGTAACAACAAAAATTTGGTTAAACGGTCAAAAAAACGTGCGTTTGGGGGGAAATTCAGCAAGGAAAGGGTTAATATATTGCCTTTGTAAAGGGAGTCACCAAATATCTGTACATGTCAAATAAGTTTGAGGTTGCTACTTTTCGGGATACTACCGAGCCTCGTAAAGTTGTGATAGCATTTTACGGTTTTAAACCATCTCGAAATTAGCTACTCTCCGAGAGTAACGACCCTCCGAGAAAAACGAACTTCCGAGGGACCCTATTTTCGGGAGGTCGTTACTTTCGGAACTTTGCGATGTGCGACTTTTGCAAAAATTGCTTAGTCACTTTTTCAGTTTTCATGTTTCGCCATATATTAACTACCCTTCTGCACGGTTAATAAGACCTAGTTAAAACTGTCTAAATAACGCAACTAGTCTTTTTTTTAATTATGTTGGTCAAGTAATGTGCACGGGGAAAACAATTATTCAAGTCCAAAATGCAACTTACAACCATCCAAGCACAAAAGGAATCGCCGGGGCTCCCATTATTATCGACAGCTTTCTCCAGTCCCTGACAAGATATGCTAGCCCGGCCAGCGCCATATTGGATAAGTTGAAAGAATACCAGATGGAACATCCAGCAGTGCTGCGGTGACGAATTCCAACAAGTTCTGTTAAGAGGACATACGCTGCAATGCTGTATCCACCTGGTAAGAATAATAAGGAAATAAAAAGGAGTAAATAACATACAAATTAAGAAATAAAGTTGTGATATGTTAAGTTAGCACTCCTTTTGCTCCTCTTGCCTTTTGTTTCAACTTAACAAATATGAACGCTAGCTAACTTTTTTAAATGAGTTTAAGACAGAATCCATCAGGAAGTCGTGTAACATTTATTAAAATTTGACAAAAATCGCGAGTACCAGAATAATTTAAATCCTATTGCGTTATTTTCTACCCTTGAAGTAAAGATGTAGGTAATTACCTTTGTAACACCTGGAACAATGTCCTATCAGAACCCGAGAAAACCTTTATTGAAATAGCTGTACACAAATATTTGATTTAATTTGAAATTCACTTGCAACATCAATATGGAAACAGTAAATTACTACGAAGGAGTTCGAACCAGCTGACTCCTTTGATGCCAAACATTTAACTCTATAAACTCCCGTGAAAACATTTTCTTTTTGTTAGCTACAAGCTCCTGTCAAAGTTTTGTTTGGTACATATTCGAATTTATTGACCATAATTTGCTCCCAGTCTAGTTTTCAAGCCCCCTCCGCCGTGCTCGTTTTGGAAGGAGATGAACCCGTCATAAAGCGGTAGGACACTGAATGACATTCCTTAGCTTATTCCCAGAAATTTCGCGCGCACCCAACAGAGAGCGCGTAGAGAACAAGCCGTGCTTGCTCATACCGACCTATCCCAAATCCAATCACACATCTGCACAGCGCAAACAGCCAGAAAGCCTGTGGGAAAGCCGCCAACAGGCTTACAACGGAGACGATGATTCCTGATATGTACATGGTGATTTTCCTGCCAAACTTATCACTGAAGGGACCAACAGCAACTCCGCCGAAAAAGAACCCAACAAAAATCATGGAGGATCCAATGGTACCATACAGCTCACGCTCACATACCAGATCGAACTGTCGAGGGAACAAAAAATCAATACATGTGTTCTTAATCGTTAAGATACATAATTTTAACATATTTGTAGTTTTTAGCTAAGTTAATAGTTGTAATTAGTTTTAATATATAGAGCGTTTTCATATGACGTCACGGCAGCCATATTGGTGTTCCAAAACAAAGAAACGGTGGCCATATTGGTGTACCAAGCCATTCCTCCGGGAATTAAACTCTATTTTTATGCAAAAATCGTCTATTGTTTTAGCAAACCAATATGGCCACTCCATATGTGTCCACAAATTGTTTTTGTAATATTCATAGCCTGCCTGCCAGGCTATAATATTCACAGTAAGCAAATAATTTTAATAAGGTTTTGGTTAGGTGTCCACGATTAGTAGAGGGGCTTTTCCCCTCAGCTCAGTACTGCCTTTTTGACACATTAATAAAGTTATTATTATAACTATTATTATTATTATTATTATTATCATTATCATTATTACTCTGTATATACTGATTATTTTTCAACAAATTCGCACGATGCAAATATATAGTAGGAAGGCCTCGTTATCCGTCAAGCGTACATAAACAGATGCAGATCCTGCGATATATGTAATTGGTCAAATATCCGTCCGTGTTTTGCCAATTTTTCTAGCTGTAAAATTAGTTTCGTTGAATAATAAACAATTGCCCTGCTCAATCTGGTGATATTCCGAACAATTTCGCAGGATAATCGTCTTTGTTTCTCTGTGCCTCTAAAGAAAGGACGCAATTTAGATATATTATCAATCTGTATCAACATTGGAGAACAGCGGACGTATCAGAAGAGTGTCCGTTCGACTGTTATTACTTGCATTTCAGGTAATGTCAACCGTGTATTTTTAAATCTCATTTGAAAGAAAAGCACGGACTATATGTCCACCGGGAGATCGAGAGAGAGGTAAAAGACGCTTTAATTTAACATAATTGTTGTTGATGTTGTTGTTGTTGGTCATTCGGTAATCATCGCTAGTTAATATATAAATCTAGCTAGGCAAAACAAACAACTACATGCATGTCTGGGACTTTTCTTTTCTTGATGTTACCTCAGTCACAACTGATGTAAAATCATCGACGAATTCCCACTGATCCCGCGGGATGTTACATCGAAAGCTGTAGTTATCATGCCTTGGCTTCATGGTTCCGTTCAGTTGACAAACACTGCTGTTGGCGACACATCGCCAGGCAGGCTCGGCGGTTATGAAGGTTACAATCATCACTGGCCAGCCGAACCAGAAGAAGATCAAGCCATTGAGAAAAATTAGAAGAGAGATTTGATAGCGACCAAAGCTTCCGATCTTTTCCAAGTACTCATCCGTTGTTAACGCCATTATCTATGAGCAAAGACGAAATGTAACACGATTTAAACGTTTTACTATACTGATAGCCCGTGCCCCCCCCCCCCCCCCAACCGCAAGCGTGGAGGGGCGTCTAGTCGAAAATTTTGAGGGGGGTAAGGGCAAACCAATATATGTGATTTTTGGTATTTGCCCTTAATTATTTTATAACTATGCCAAATGTTGATACCCCAATCCAGTTCAGACCCGCTTCTCAGGAGATCAAAATTAGTATAAAAATAGCTCCTCTATAAACCACAGCAAATTAGACCAGAATGCACGAATCTTCCCTTAAATCTCTACCCAGTTTCAGACTAAAACGGATCAAAACCCTGCCCTTTGGCGTACATGCACATACTTATAAAGCTGATATAGAAGAGTAACCCATCTCCCTCTTATCTGATGGTTGTTGGCTCAAGCAGTTTAAGCACTCGCGCTATGTCTTCTTAGTTTAGTCTACAAGATGGAAATTTTTTTAAAACAATTTTCATCAAGCGGTTGCCAAATAATTATCACATTTATTGGCGGCGTAGACCAAATTATATACAAGAATGGCAACAATCGGCCAAAGCAATCCCCGCCATTGTTTATACAGAGTTTGAAATGGCATCAAACTACTATGAGATGAAACTGCATCCCCAAAGCCTTTAGATATTACGCAATTATCTCGATAGCAGGTTTTTATTACTGCATTTATTACCCCCCAAACTTCATCCCAAAAAATTTCGGTAACGCTCTCATAGAATTTGTTCAAACTTGGCCAACATTGAGGCAGCTATAATAAGTACAAGCTCCCTTGAGCGATTCCCGAAAAGGAATCTCCCGGTGCCGAATACGAACGAAAGTGAAAAACGTAATGACGTCATTACATCGCTATGACAACTCCGATGTCAATATAACACTGGTCATAACAAATTTCCATCTTAATCTAATTCAGTTGAGGTGATCATTTTTCGAAAGCTTTGTTAATGGCGATGTTGTTACATGTAATTCTCAAACTTGGACAATGTTGCCAAAATACTCCTTAAATTTCATTAGAAGCATTTCTGTTTATTTATTATAAATTCAACTTATACTTAAAAGAAAATTCAAATTTATAACTTATGGTTGAACAACTGAAGAAGACAGAAGATCTGTCGAAAGATATCTTTAAAAATCAGACATTTTTTCGTTTTTCTTAAAATTATAGATCACTCATAACAGTTATTTTGTAACCTTAAGTTAGACACGTTAAAATTGTGGACAATTTGATGTTGTTTTCAAGCTTTCAGCTCAAGGAGCGCAGTAAATGAAATACCGGTGGTAACTCGTAACCTGTTTTGCTCGGCTGGTTTTTGTGTCATGATAGAAGCCGACGGATTTTGCAATTCTAAGACCCTTTGGACGCTATTGGTTTGGAAGCTGTGGGACTCTGGAGGGTCTCAATAGAGTGGCGATTGATGGTTACATTTTAGGGCTTTTGACGGTTGACAGGTATCGAAACGAAATTTCTTCCATGAGTATATTAACTTTTGTGTTTGTTTGTTTGTTATTCGAACAACATTCCTTTCCTCCGTTTCAACCAATCACCATTCGGGTCACATATTTCGAGAACTGTGCGCGCCAAAGAAATCTAACCAATCATTTTGCTTGTTTCATCTTGGAGTTCACAGCTTTCAAAATAGCGACCCTTGAAGAAGTGTTTGATGTTGTCAGAAAGACATTTCAAATTTCTAGCTTATTGTGGTTTTCAATAACATACGAACTCTGAAATTCAACCTCAACCAACGTTTTTATATTGGTTTAGGGTTTTTTTGCAACCGTCAAACTTCTAAGCGGACCTCTCAGGAAACAGAAGTTTCAGCCGGGTCAAAAGGTCAGGTCTGTCAGCTGTGATTGGTAGATTTCGATCCATTTTGTTTGTTTCTGTTGCCTGACGACGGCTGCGAAAAATGCAGTCGTTTAGATTTCGCATATTATTAAAAGGCGCAATAAACGCACAGCAAAAAATCTGGAATTGGGAAAATCGTTGAAGAAAGAAAGGATGTTTTTGTCAACCTAACGACGGGTCTCGGAAAATCTCCGGCGCAGCATCAGAAGAAGCATACGTGATATGATATCGATCGGGAATTGTAAAAACATTTCGAGGCTTTCTCACGGCATGCATCTGCAGCGGTTTCTCCATTGTCACGGTAGTTCTCAATGCTTACTAAGCGTTTTGTTCTCGTAAGTTCACGATCCTTGTACAGGCGGTGTTGGACACGACTCGCAAAGCATGCCGGAATAAATTTTCGATTGCACTCATTATTGTCTGATCGTCGGACTGTAAACATATCCTCGAGGTGAGAAGATATTCCTATGCTGAAAGAAATTTCGGAGGAAATCCATACCAAATCTTTGTGGACCAAGTAACAACTATAGATGTGTATTGCCGGATTCGTAAAGGAGCCATTTTATGTGCGGAACAACTCGTATTTGGAGTCGAAACATCGCGGCACATCGACTATTGGAAATTACATTCGATTCTCGCATGTTTGTGATCGATCTTAACGGGCTGAAATCGAACTTAACTACGGCGCTTTCTTTTTGAGATGTGTCGAGTTGTGTATGAAGTACGACGATGTACTGCTGGCCAACGCAGTTCGCCCTATCGTGGTTTTGATGGATTTTCGCTGGGTTGTTTATTAGGAGTTTTCCCACTCGGAGGGCCCAAAGGCCGTTTTGATGACATGTCAAATATCGGCCAAACAGAGGGATGATATAAACACTACAAAAACAAAAATAGCAAGAAAACATTAAAATATAAAATTATACAACAAACAGAAGTACAAATTTAGGCTCTGTTCGTGATAAAACATCGACAGAAATCACACCATCAATTCCCGCGAACGCGAGAACTGAATGAGAAATCAAGGAAGAAACCCCAACTTCAACTCCGAATTTGACCGTTAAAACGGCGAGGCCAGCCCTGGCCCACTGTACTTTTCTTTAAGTTCAACTATCGAACTTAAGTTCTATGCAAAAATAATCTACAGTACTGATCCTTGTTTGTAAAGGAATGAGCAAATGTTCATGCATGTCTAACTAGTGCGCCAACCAAACATTTACCGTATAGCAAGATTTCAGTCGACTAGTTTTGGTAGCAAAATCGCTTCCCTTAATTTAGAACTTGACAAATGACTGGCATAGATATTATTCTTCAAGCTCCAAGAAAACAGTCCGTTAAAACCTTAAAATTTCGCCGAAATCGCACGAAGAAGATGAGACCTTCTTATAATCCGACGACAAAATTGTCCGCCATTGCTTCTACCGAGGTGACATATGATTGGTCGAAAAATGTCACGTGAACCGTGTCCAACACCGCCTGATCCTTGTAGAGTCCCTTCAATTCATGTGTGAGCCCTCCAAGATGAATACCGTTTTGAGCATGACGAGTCGTCTATCCGGACATGAACAAATAACCGCCGGTAAATCGAAATATATAATCTATTCTGAACTACAGTAGAGCAAATAAACCAACGATCACTTTGTAGAGCTTTCTTTGGCGTCTCACACATCGGAGAAACTCCGATCCTTTGCAACACCGCGGGAAAACCATGTTGATTACAATCTCTTCTACTCTGATTGGTCACATAAGAAACAAAGGGAAAGGAATGTTGTTGGAATGTGAGCAGCCGTTTGTGGGGAGGAGCGTTGCGTGACGACACTAAAAACGGCTGCGAAGGAGACTAGGAGCAGCGCGAAGGACGGCATTACAAGTTGACGCCTTGTGCGTGACATTTTCCGAATTGTTTGCTATTTTGGACAAAGAAGGGCGTAATACTATAAAATGAAATTAAATGATAATTGACAAAAGATGTCATAAAATAAAATAGCTATTGCGAGTTGGCTTTCCCTTTACGTATAAGAAATTTGGCGTTAAGCAGCGATTGCTATTTGTGATTATGAAACCACTTACAATTGTGGGTTGAAGAAACATCGTCATTCTGCCCCAACAATTGTGTTTAGTAATTTGCCCTGAAGTCAATTATCCCTGATAGCCTTTTCACTGTCCGCGACACACGCTATCTTATGACTACGAGCTACTACGTTTGAAAACCGAATGGGCTACGCTGAAACTCCAAAAAAAACAATCCTATTAATGCAATAGGAAAGCAATTACTGCTTTAGAAAAGAATGCATAACAAGTTATTTGTGTTTGATGGACACAAACGTTTCTATTTTGAGAACATCAACAGAGCTAAAGCTCAACATACCAGGACCGGATTAACCATGCATAACGAAACGTTTGACGAAAGCGGCCAAAAAAAAATCAAAAGAGATTAGGTAACAGATCTTTGAGGGGTCATCTTTAGGCTTGGATTGTTAACTTTTGGAGGACAACACTAGATCACCCCTCGCCCTGTCTAGAAATCCATTAGTTTAGTCAGCTACAATCCGACAGAAAGAACCCCGCCATTAATTAACAGAAAAATGCAAATTTTCGGCGTAACTACTTGCAATTGCCACTGCCTGACTACTGTGTCATTCAAAGTTACTTCATCAAACAAAATAAATGATTTCAGATCTCTGATTTAAGCTCATTACAAACCTCACTCCGCTTGATTTCCGTGAAAGTTCGCGTGAAAGGTTGCTTCGCCAACAAAACCCGTTTATCTTTTCAGTCTAGTCTTCAGTGAACACGGTTGTGTTGCGTGACAGACCGTGACCGCGCCATCCACGCACAACATAGACACGCAACAAGTGCAGAACCCTTGCCACTCTAGTCTATCAACTTTATTGGTCTCAAAATTTAAATTTACAATAATAATTAAGAAAAAGAAAAAAGAAAAAGACCAAAAAGGAATTGCGCGAATGGGAATGTTACCCATGCGAGGCGCAGCCCTAAAAACTAGTAAGAATGGTGATAAAAATACAATAAATCTAATTAATTACTTATAGTTAAAAATTGCTGGTCAGTTTCCGAGTAGGTAAAACACAGCTACCCGTTTACTGTAACGACCCTAACTACCAACGTTTCTAAAATTTCTTCTCCAAGTAGCCAAAGCACTATACTTTGACATAGGAAAAAAAAATGAAAAAGGAAAAGAGTTCGAGGAAAATTAGCCTTGCATCACCTGAACAGTTGTTGCTATTGCAGCAGTTTTGCTAGGATACGAAACCGGAAAAAAACTATGCATGGTCATGTGTGATCATTATCGTGTAGTTAGGCAAAAATCAAAGGTCGTCCTCCGACCGAATGTTTACCTTCAAAACCCGCAACCTGAAGCTAAAAGAAAATTACTTGATCGGGCTTTCTCTGAACACGAAGGTATATAGTAGAGGGCATATGTTTCTTCTGCCTTGGAAGCTATAATTTTATTTTAGTTTTGCAAGTGGACTAGAGATTTAAGTTAAGCGGTACAATAATGTACTTAAATTAAATAAGAACTCGAGTGAGTTAAAATGTCACGACAAATTTAAGTGCAAGTTAGTCAACATTAGTGGACATTATTAATTTTACAATGGACGGCAAAAGTATTGAGACACCCTGTTGTGTTTTCAGATCAGGATGGTAGAGATTCAAGGCGATTCAAAGTAATCAAGACAACTTTTATTCGAGCGAGCGAGCGAGCTACATGCATGACACTGGTGCGCATGCGGGCATGTAGAAAAACCGCATGCAAACTACGACACACCCTGCTCTTTTGGAGTACCTTAGATACATTTCACCCCACGCCTTTTACGATATTACGCCCCCCCCCCCCCCCCCCCCCTCCCAGCAAACAGTGTTGGATTTGCTATCTGTAAGACTGTAAGACTTTTAGTTGCATGCAGTCAACTATCTTTATATTACGTACAACATAAGTCCGGCTCCAATTGTCCATCTTAGAGAGGAATCCAGCTTATAGTTAACCTGACACCAATAATTCTCAGAGCTGAACCTATGCACAATGCAAGAAAATGACAATATGTCTGTTGTGAGTCTGTTTAAAGTCGTTTTACAAGTTTTTATGCAAACCTAAACATCGAAACAAATAGGGTTTTCCGATTTAGCGGAAGATCGGCGGAAAAGGAATATGCCGGTTTCAACTGACATCAATTTTTGGAAGTGAGAATCACTTAACCTACTAGTTATGAGTAAGTAAGTTGTTTATGCCTTTTTTATGGCGCTTTCTTTAGGACTAGCTTTTGAGCCATGGCGAACTGCACTTTACGAACGCTTCTCAAACTCATTAATAATTCATGAGCTGATGACCCAATCAGCTTCAATCAATTCGGTCAGGTTCATCGTATGTTGATACCCAATGAACATACCGATCAACACATTCGATTAGTTCAAAAACGGATCAAGACACTGATCAAGAAACTTGAATTTCAATCAGTCTTCACTGAATTTTAATCAATGAATATTTATTATTCCGTAGTAACCTTGAAATTTTTTAACAATTGCTGGCTTGCAACTGACGTCACGGCAGCCATGCTGGGGGACAACAACAAAGCGTTTTCCTCCGCTGGGAACTAAACTTTTTTATCATGCAAATTCTGCGAAAAAGTTTTTTATTGTTTTGACCACCAACATGGCCGCCTTGTCACGTGGTTGCAAGCGATCAATACAACTCATGAAATCGGAAATACTGCAAACAACAATTTCATAAATACAGATAGCGTCGGATACTAAATACTATTACATAAATTGTTTTTGGTGGATATCACTCTTCGTTCTTTTTGCTCTACTTCAATGACAAATTTGCTTTGCCAACAATTCAGAGAGTCGAACGCTTCGAAACCTAATGCAAATTGTAATCTCTAAACGAGCCTCCTGAAAGAATGGAAATTTTTCTCCACCCAAGTTCTTCGCCATTGTTTAAAAACGTTAACGCGTATCTGGTTTTATACCTTGTTGACGGGGAATACGGCTTTCTTGACTTAATTCTCTTCCTCGTAAATCATTTTCGGCTCCTAAATCACGCCGCTCCTTCCTCGCTCATGACTGGGACGCTCATTAATCATGCATGCAATCGCGTTCTTACGGAAAAGGGCAAAAATTTGACACGGCACAATTTCTTATTGTTTCATTTGACAAAACATGTCACTGCATAATTTCCTATTGTTGCATTTGAGAAGCCAGCTCAAAAACTCGTGCTTCGTGCATTTCACCAGGGGTTCCAAACACCTCGAAACAATAAAAGCACTCCGCCTTCGGCGTCGTGCTTTCATCTTTTTATCGGTGTTTGGAACCCCTGATGAAAAACTCGCACTCGTTTTTGATCTATTACTTCTGCAGCACTCATTTTTTTTTCCATTCTCGAAAAAAAATATTAAAGTTTTTTATTTGGCCTGTGCGAATTAGAACTGGTAGCAATGGACCCGAGTATAGTTCTGGTGCAGTTACTTGTACTGGTACTGTTCGACGTTGTTGGCTGCTGTATTGTCCCCCAAATGCTGCATTCAAAAAGATGTTTCTTTCTCCGAAGTTTTCTATGGTTGAATCGAGTGTGTAAGAAACTTAAATAAAGTTCCAGTTTATATAGCGCAAAACAAACAACATTCTTTGCTATTTTTTCCTCATGGCACGTGGACTTTGCAGGTAAAAATCACAACATACCATCGAAAAGCAAGATGACGATAAATATCTGTAATGTTTTAGCCCAGAGTTGTTCTAATTCTCTTTAATCTATGGATGATGATCGTTCATGATCGTTGGGCATAACATTGAAATGATCCATTCATAGCGTTGTTGTTTATAACATTTTTTTTTTTTAAAGCAGCGCTTCTTTTCATCCTGACGGGTTGCCAAACACCAGAAAAGTGAGAAATACATGAGCCTTGGCGTTTTCCAACCCAGATGATGCACAAGGTTTTAACATGGTTACGGCAGTCGGGCATAATCACGTTAATCGATCGGTTTTTGCAATACAACATGTTTTCGTGTTTCACAAACGTTGTTGATCAAGCAAGCCTCGACTTTTGATTGGCGTCCTTTTCCAGTTCACGTCTGTTCGGTGCACATTCAAGCAATTTTCCTCGATGAACGGATGTTTTACGGATGATCAAGTTGCTTTTAATGTGTATCTTGCTTGAATTTGTGTGCCCAACTCGAGCACATAGAAATGTTACTAGTCACGACCAGTGCTTTAGGTATTCGATCCACATCACCAGAGATCTTCCTCTGGGTTTTCATTGTGTATCAAAAAAGCACAGTTCACGTAGTACATGTAACCAAACACTTTTCCCCAATGGTTAATAGTCGCATGTATAAGTGATTTAAGAATAAAGTCTGGCCAACTAATTACAGCTACATCTCGTTACAGAACAAAAGCGCGAGTGGCTTTGAATTAAAAACAAAGTTATCATAATTGAGTCCAATTCACAGAGATTCAATTAGCGCGGAAAATAGGTGCGAAATTCCGCGAAATTCCGCTAAATCGGAAAACCCTAATACAATAGAAGGAAATTGAGTAGATAATTAACTGCTTCTGAAAAGTGAGCAGTTGAGTCTGTACTAGTTTATGCAAATCTATACGTTGAAATAAGGTGAGGCGGGTTTCGATACTTAGGTAAATAAATCTTAACCGAACGTAAATCAGAGACATATTGCTCTTCATCTTGTTCAGTTCTATGACAATCTTTATTGTTTGTGGTATTGTTGATGAAACATTTAAAATCAACGTAAGAACTGAAAAGTTAAATACGACACGACAAAAAATACCACTACGAACGATTCGAAAACTATACATTACATGTGCCATTATGCAGTAACTAGTGTACATATAAGCAGGGGTGTACTCGGGATTTTAAGTGACGGCGATGATTGAAGGATTCTCGGGGATTTGAAATTTTCGATTTCGGGATTTTCTTGAGTAGGAAAATTTGAAAAGTACTTTTTGGGTGGCTTGATTTAAGTAGGGATTTTTGAGGGTATTAAAAAACAATCTAAAGATTCGTGGCACTTATTGCCTTGGCTGCGTACGTAGGTCTGCGAATACAGTTAATGTTAGAGTTAGAGTTGTGTGTTCTTGAACGTCTCTTGTGTTGTCAAAATCACGACTAGATGAGAGATGAGATGAGAGATAAATTCAGATTGTATGATGAATAAACAAACACGAACTTTCAATTTCTTATGTCTCCCCCCCCCCCCCCCCCCCCCCGAGGGAAACAATCATAGAATCATAGTTAATCGATACATATTGAAATTGAGTAGTTTGTTCATTACTAACGATAGTTTACTGCTTCTGAAAAGTGAGCAGATTGTGTGTCAAGCTGAAACATTTCTTTGTAAACTGTAACAAGACTAAAATAATAACAATAATAATAACGTATAAGCTTCTACAAAATGTAATGCTGTAAGTAGAAAACTACCACATCTTTGATGCCATTGACGTGATAAGCGTCTTATGTACAATATCCTAATGTGTTATTATTAATAAAATAGTCCGGAGAAATGCTTTCAATATATTTACCAGAATGTTCATAAACCAAGCAAAGAGACCTAACACCAAGAAAATTAAAATTAGCATGTTTCCGTTGTATAAAGACTACAATAAAGTCTTCTTGAGATATTCTAAAAGTTGTGAATTTATCTCAGATTGCAGTGGTCAGCTTCTCGTCTCGATGGTCATTAAGTTTCACGTCTTTTTCACCCTGTCTAGATGTTTCTACTTGTAATAAATTTTCCATCGTTGGTTGTTTGTGTGTCTCCGGTAAAGTGATACTGACAATGGCAGCAGCCAGCGCCAGAGCGCCCATTATTGCAAATGGAAGAAAACGATGAACGGTAATCTGTTAAGTAAAGAGGAAAATATGCATTTGATGCACCGTACGTACAACTTTGATGATAAAGCTAAAACCTAAAAGAAAAAAAAACACTTTCCATGTTCGGTACAGTGTTACGAGCACAAAACGTGAATCAATTGTTGGCAGGGTTATACACTTACCAAAAGCGGGGCATAGGCAGAAGCAAAAGCGCTCACCCGGGCAGAGGCTGTGGATGTACCCATGGCAACATTCCTGAGTGAATATGGGAAAATATCAGAAAATTGATATATAACAGTTTCCTTTGGACAGGCTGACTGACTGACTGACTGACTGACTGACTGACTGACTGACTGACTGACTGACTGACTGACTGACTGACTGACTGATCGATCGATCGAGCGATCGATCGATTAATTGATTGATTGATTAGCTGGCTGGCTAGCTGGCTAGGTTGGTTGGTCGGTTGATGTGATTCATCAGTCTGTTTATGAGCTAGGTAATTTAACTGCATAATTATAGTGTCTTCCTTTGAACATATAAAGCAATTCTAAAATTAATTCCGCAGCCAATTAATTAATTAATTATTTACTGACTAAATAATATGTTCCCCATGAACAACAATCCAACTTGCAGATCCTCTAACTCTTAGCTAGGACTCTAAGGATTTGACAAAGAAAATCTACTTTATATCTTTCATCGAATCATAGCTATAATCGAGATATATTAAACTAACATTACAGTTAATAACCTTAGAGTTGTTGGAAACATCTCGGCAGAAAAAACGTACACCAAAGTAAATGCTATACCAGCGGCAAACTTAGCGACGAACATGGACATGAAGATTTTCCCAGCAAAGTAACCTGCCAGAATGTTACAATAAACCATATTAACAGTGAACAGCGTTGTTAGCGCGCGCTGATTGGCTACTCAAACATGGTATATCCTTTGCTATTCACCTCTGAGCAACTCGCGCGCGAAAACTGTAATCGTTGACAAGAATAAATGCGTTAAAATAATCCTTTTTTGGTTATATTATCTGACTGTTTTAGTATATACTTTAACAACTATTCACCTCAGTGTCGTTCGCGGCTCGGTAAATTTCCGCCATTAGTATATACCACACAAGTGAATAGTGCTTTTCGCGCGCGCTGATTGGTTAACTCGGAGGTGGTTAGCAAAGTACTATTCACCTCCGAGCAGCCGAAGAGAAACAAAATGGCTTCGCGCGTCGCTTTGGGTACCGAAAGTAATGTTTTGGTCCGCTAGTTATTCAACTTGTGTGGTATATACTAAAACAATTATTCACCTCAGTGTCGGTGAAAGTGGTGGATATTTACATCGCCGCTTCGCGGCTCGGTAAATATCCACCACTATTCACCTCCACTTCGGTGAATGATTGTTAACTAGCCACCTCCACTTAGTCGTTAAATAGAATGTTTGACGCTACGTTTGCGAAAGATTGAACAAAGTTAAATATCATGCCAAACTGGCCGTATGTTTGTTCTTCCTGTAGAAATGTTAATAGCCATGTTTAAGAAATAAAAATAGACTTTACCTTTGTCGTCATCTTTGTTTGATAATAGAAGTGCACCAATCGCTCCAACAGCGGAAAAAATAAATGACAATACGAGGATTTTCCTTCGTCCAAACCTGGGAAAAATTAAAAAAGAGCCATTCAATTTCAATCGGCACGAACTCATATGGTTTGAAGCACGACAGACAGAGGGAGCGTGAAGGGATAGAGGTCGCGAAAATTCGGAGAACGTAATCCCCGTTTGAAAGTGTATTTAGTTATGATGTCTAGTTTTTCAGCAATTTCTTGAGCACTACGTGAGATTACCAACATTAATTAAACACAACTGCTTCTCCTCCCCTCATCCTTTCCCTCATCGTTTTTATTTAGATGAATAATTTATAAGGTGTCGATCGTTCAATTAACGTCAGTCTGCACTCATTTTCAGCCAGGACAAGACAACAACTGATAAAATTGTGAAGGTGGCTTCCCCGAGTTCTTGCCCGGTGACTACAGTAGCCTCTGACAAAGATCTGATCACTTAGCACTAGGGAGTGGACTTGAAATGTTTGTTTAAGGCAAATTACCTTCTAAAAAGGAATTTCCATAGACCATTGTGAAATATAGCATGATGCTGGACACGAAATAGTTTTGGCATGTTGAAGGCCCTTATTCAAACAGTATCCAAATACATCTGAAGCCTGAAAAATCCTCGCTTTTCTTATTTCTTACCTAAATGCCAAAGCAGCACTCGTAAAATACGCTGGCAGACTTGCTACAGCAGTAATCAGTACATTGATGTAGATATTGCCGCCAAGAAACGGTGCAGTGAACGATGTACCCCAATAAATAAAGGAAACAGCAAACCTGTTTCGAGACAAACAGTGAAAGAGAGCTAATTTAAAATGTTTACCTATAGTATCTGAATATTGTGATTGGATATATAGTATCATGTTCATCAAAAATAGGAAGCTGTAGTATAGACTGCAATATGAAAGTTGTTTTGGAGACGACGGAGACGTGAGTTTACCAACTGGCCACTCGATGCCGTACGAACGTTATGTAAGACTTCGAGAGAATTCCAAAGAATTCGAATTACCTAAGTAAGTTGCCTTTATTAAAAACACGATGTAGATAAAAGCTGACAAGCTTGTGGGGTCGTGTAAATTAAAGTATTAAAAGTTATTAATATTTACAAACATTTTACCTATTTACAGTTGAGTTTGATTTTATAATTAGTAAAAGTTCAAAATATTTAAACTTATAAAACTATTTACATTTCAATTTAATTTAAAAAACTAACGCTAAAGATAGGTAAAATCTTTCTGTTTAAAATTAATGGTTGACACAGATGAGACTTTAAAATTGAAATCAATAAAAACATCCGAAGTTTTAAGCATGTGGACGAGGTCCTTTCGACGTGTCACATTTGCCAAGTCCTTATGTTTAGTTGCGAGCGTATTCCAGAGTACGGAGCCTCTGTAGGCTAAGGAGTCTTTCATATAACGCGTGTTAAAACGCGGCACTATCAAAGATTCTCGTGCCCTAGTTGAGATCTTATGGTCTCGCTTCACAATAATGCATCTACTTAAGATGGTGGGTAATGTGTCGTTATATGCGTTTTGCACGAGCTTCAACACGGCGAATTTGTAATGGGAATTGATATTTGTCCACGCAGACCGTTCTAGTACTTCGGTGAGAAGCCATATCTTTGGGCAGATTATAGATAATTCTAGCGGCTCTACAGTGCAGTTTTTCAATGGAATGAATGAATTCTGTATTGCAGCACGATCCCCACAGAACTAAGCCGTAGTTCACGGAGGGCAATATGATCTTAAAGTAAAAATCTTCAAGGACTTCTTTTGGTAGAAACCTTGATCTCTTAGGCAAGCTTAATTTGTTCGCAAAACTCTTTTTGAGCACCTGTGTGTGTGGGATCCAGCCGAGATTCTCGTCCACTGTCATTCCTAGCAAGCGTGTTTTGTTGACCCACCTAATGGCAGACTCCCCAATGATAATTGGCGCAAGAGACTTCGTAATATTTCCTCTATAAATGAGCATCGCCTCGCTTTTGCCTGGGTGGGGTGTAAGCCTGTTAGTAAGACACCACGAGTGTAACTCTCTCAATGCAGTGTTGAGATTTGTAATGGCCCCGTCTGCCGTATCACTTATGCAGTAAATTGTTGTGTCGTCAGTGAACATATAGACTTCTCCGGTTTCTACAGATGATGGTAGGTCGTTTGTAATAAAGATAACCAAATATATCGGATGTTTATGAACGTTCAGTGATCGAAAGGGTTTTCTCTCGCTCCATGACGATGCGAGTGAGACTTGTGATGGGCAATCGTCAATAAACGCAGAACTGATGCTAAATGTGTACAAAAACCTTCATTGGTAAAGGTTATTTATTAAGGACTGCATGAAACACACTTACCACATCAGCCAGCAAGCAAGCGTCTTGTGCGCCATTTTAGCTGAGACAAATAAGTCACGGAAGTCACCAAGCCTTTCCACCTTTTCGTCATTGGGCAATTGCAGTGCTTCGTCGGGCATTTCTTTACCATTCAGCCTGGCCACCTTACTAAGAATTTCCCTTGCTTCGGATACTCGACCTTTCTTTAGCAACCAACGGACAGATTCTGGCGAAACACTAAGGGGAAGTATTGTCAAATCGTGTACATAAAAAATAAAAAAAATAAATCACTTCATTTAAGTGCAATGTATTTAGCACGGCTGTACTAATTCAGGACACCGTAAATAGTGAAACAAATATTATAAATCAAACAGAAACTTGTTAAAAATCCCAATTGGCAGGAGGCTGACCAGTTGGCTATATACAAAGCGTGGAGAGTTGAATTCGGGACCACGGAAGACAAATCCATCTAGTGGCAGGGAGGAGGATTTGAATCCGGGACCTTCGGATTACAAGTCAAGCGACCTAACCACTAGGCCACGCTGCCTCCGTAATTTATCCGCTCAGTAGTGCCGGGGAGGGCACCTATTACCAGCTGCTGTGTTGTTTGATAGCATGCTCTCTTATTTTTTAAATGATTTGGAATATCGTGCTTATATACATTCTGAGTAGTCCAGTACCTCTTGTGAACCTCTAATTTCAGAGGCATTCTAAAACAATATTGCTCATTGTCTTCAGGGATAGGGGCATTGTTTGTGCCCTTTGTCCTATTGTTCTTATGGCCAATCATGTGAGATGTTCAATGAGGTGCTGGTCGACTCTACATTCTGGGGACATGAGGAAGGTAAAGAGTCAAATTTAGTTTCTACTCACAACCAGCCACCCACAAGCAAAATCCCAGGAGCTCCAGTGACAGTGGTGAGGAGTCTCCAATCTCTGATGGCATACGCACATCCTGATAACACCATGATTCCCAAAGCAAATCCAATCCAAACTAGACCTCCTGCGGCACCACGGTGGCTTATTCCAGAAAACTCTGTTGTCAACACGAATATTGCGATGCTGTAAGCTCCTGTACGCAAAAGTAAAGCGAGTAATGAATTCAATTAGCTAGGGTTTAGTCTTTTAAGCAATCAACTAAAAAGCTGCAGTTAGAGTGACTGTAAGCAGGGTAGATCAGACCTCCTTCCCTTGCTAGCTCTAAAGTTGAAAATTTATAATCTTATAAAAGTAATAGTGTTCAGATATTTCATCGTTTTGCAATGCCCTGTTAAACACGTTAACTTCGCTTTGAAGGTTTCTAAAGAACAGGAATGAGTGGGAAAAGGCCAAATCCAAGAATAAATTATCATTAAACAACAAAAATAGATTTCATATATCAAGACTCGTTATTCCAAAGAGACAAACTGCTCTTGGGGAATGTTACAACAAAACCAGCTATCGTGAATATATTATCGAGCACAAGGGTCTTCATTGCAGATTAACAGTAAATGCTTAAAAGTACTCAACTTGGTGGCTTTATTTACTCTCAGAAAAGGGACTTACGGTTATGAGGGGTAAGGGTTTACCCATGAAAAAAAAAAATAATGATATGCGATACGTGGGATAAACACAAAATATTAAATTTCACCTTGCATGCATCGCAAAATTGTGCTTCTTTTTGCGCTTACCAGTTTGTGTTTGTGTAGGTGTCTAATCACTCACTTTCCTTTTGATAATGCAAAAACAACCTTTTTCTACAAATTCGGACGTTTTTCAATTAGGATGCCAATATTAAAAAGAATCGGTGAACGTTTTCCTGCCAGAAAGCGCGACTAAAAGATAGGTAACCATTGCGTAAATAAATGGGTTCGGGCTCCTTAATTGCTGGGCTCCTATTAGATAAGTTATATAACAGTTTAGGAAATAGGAACAAACGGAACAAAAACACACAATTCTCTCTTGGCGGTAGTAGAAACTGTATGCGACTTACCAACCATAAAGCCAACGAAAGCACGACAAAGAGCAAAAAACCAAAATGATGGCGCAAAAGCTGAAACAAAATGGAATAGCCAGCAGAAGAATCCGCAAATGAAGAGAGGGCGTCTCCTGCCAAACTTGTCAGAGAAGGGACTGACAACAATACTGCCAATGAAAAATCCCACGAAGAGAACAGAGGTTGACACAAATCCCAGTGAACCTCGCTCGCAGACAAGGTCAAACTGTGAAAATAGTTGCCCAAAAAAGAATCATGAACTATATACACTACATGTAAATCACAACTGTTTTCTCTATTCTTATAGAGCGTTTTCATATGACGTCACGGCAGCCATATTAGTGTTCCAAAAACAAAAACAAAAAACGGCCATAATTGTGAACCAAGTTATACCTCCGGGAATTAAACTATTTTTGTGCAAAAATCGTCTTTTGTTTTAGTAAACCGATATGGCTGCTGAACAGGAAGGGACGTTAAAGTTTTTCTTCTTTTCTGGCTTAAAATAAAACCAGTAATCAGCTAAAGCTAAAGTAAAGATGAAATAATGTCATGATTTTATACAACGTGTAACAATTTTAAAATTGTTTTACGTTGAAGTGTTTTTGCCCAAGTACACAATTAACAGTCATTAAAGACTGAGAAAACAACAAAAACAAAAAAAGGGCCTTAAAAAGCACAAACTGTGGATAACATTTACACATACCTCAGTAACAACTGAAGTGAAGTCATCTACGAATTCCCAATCTTCCCTGGAAATATTACATCTGAATTTGTACTCGTCGTCTCTGATACTAATGCTTTTTGCAAAGGGACACGTGTAGTTGTTTTTGCACCTCCAATTGGGTTCCGACGCAATAAACACCATGCTCATAAATGGAACAGACCACCACAACGCGTAACATAAATTGAATAATATGTTAAGAATGATCTGGAAGCGTCCAAAGCTGCCAATCTGCTCCAAAAACTCATCAGTGGTTAGTGCCATTACAGATGAATCAAGCTGGGACACTGAAGGGCCTCGTTTTTTAATCTTAGGGAAACAAAAGGAAACTTTTGGTTATTAGTTCGGAACGCAGACATTGTTTGTTGTTTTCGTCAACACCCAGAATTGAGTTTTATTGCAAACCTTAGCTTCTTAATCGAGTATTGGGTCGGTCAATGGATTTTTCTGTGTGCTTCACACAGACCTCTCTGTAACAGACTTGGTAACTCCGTTGTACGTTCGGGATTCGATAAAAACTAAGCAGACGCAATATAAGCCGCCAGGGTGCTTCCCGAGCCGATGAAAATGTACCAAAAAAAAAACTGAAAAAGCTTCCCCACGAAATCGCCCATGGAACCTAATACGGTAGATGAGAGGAGTGCTCATTTTGCGCGTTGTTAAATAACATGATGACAAACGTATAAGGGGGCAGCGCAGTAGCCAGTCGTTGCTCAACTTATATATTGAAGACAATTTCAAGATAAAAAACTAATAGAAAATACGTGGAAAACCTTTTTGGTCGTTTAAATAGGTAGTGCCGTGGCAAATGTATTTGTTTGATACTTGTATTACTGGGACAGTACTGGTGTGGTATTTTAATCATAATCGAAAATGGGGACACATCGACCAGACACTGAAATCCGAAAAAATCACTTTATTTGAGTGCCGATGTATCTAGCACTACTGTGCTAACTGGGGACACTGTAAATCCTGTAAATCTGAGGAAACAAATATGGCTAAATATTAAAAACCAAACTGTGCAAAAAAAGTTGTTAAATTGAATGAGTTGAATTCGGGACCACCGAAGACAAATCCGTCTAGTGGCAGGGAGAAGGATTTGAACTCAGGACCTCCGGATATTCGAGTCCAGCGCCCTAACCACTAGGCCACGCCGCAGCTATCTTTAAAGCAGGGAACGGGGAATAGGGAATGGAGAATGGCCTGGGGAATCTTTAAAATGGGGAACCCTTAAAAGCGGGAATCTTTAAAATGAGAATTCTTAAAAACGGGTTTAAAATGGGGAATCAGCTCAATAGCTTGATTATGTCTTCATTCGTTAAGATGGCGCAAAGAGAGGTCTGGATTAGCAAGAAATCCAACTTTCACAATTTATACTGAGCAAATTCCCGCCAAAATCTCCAACTAGGACAAGAAATTTCTCTAGGAAGTATTGTAATTTAAACTGGAATGCCACTCTTAATTCTCCTCACCACCGACGCTACACCTAGAATCAAAACTCCCACGAGCAGTTGGCGATTCGCTTCCGTCAATCATGCATTCATATGGTTTCCCAGTTCGGCCGACATTAAATTTTTTTCAACTCGAAAATTAATGGTATGAAGTTTGAAATTTCCTCCTGCTTCCCCATTTTAAATATTCCCCAAGCCATTCCCCATTCCCCGATTTCCCGTTCACTGTTCAAAGGATACTCGCCACGCCGCGTCCTCGAAACATGAAATAAGCATCAGAATTGTTTCGGCCACGAAATAAGCATCTTAAAAAATATATAAAGTAAAACGATATAGGTTTTTTGGAAAATTCCACTCAATGTCAATTGCTGTATTGAGAGTAATAATACATATGCAAAAATTTCAGCAAGCTCATTGGCTGAGAGCACGTCAATTAATCCCAAACAGTGCAGAAATAGTTGAAATTGAGTGCAAAAAGATGAAATTGAGTGTAGAAAATTGAAATTAAGTTGATTGACAGGAAAGCCGCGAAAGCGCGCCAAACAAAATGGCGGCCGCTGTCGGAGGGTTTGGAGAGAACAAAAAAATCAATTAATGCAACGTTAGACCGATTTAACGAAAATTATCATGTATAAACTAATATACTAGCAACTGGACGTTTGAGCAGCACAAAAGAGGCTCTACGAAACTACTGAAGGCTACCAATCGAGGATTTTCTTTCGCGACAGCTCGTAAAGAATGAAGATTACAAGCCTGAATTGAAGTCGCACATTTCAGCTCATTCCCATGTAACTGAATGAGCATAAAAGCACCTGATAATGCATGAAAGAGAGCTTTAAAATTCCGCAGCAGTATTTGGATTTACAAAGTTTGGCAACCGTCGTAATGTTTTAACAACGATTCGGAAAGGTAAGCGACTGACCACACCATGTTTGCTGTTGTTTGTCGTCTACTTGCAGAGAAATTTTTGTATGTGTATTATTAACAAGTAATCACATGATTTTTCTCGTGCAATTTGGGATAAATCAGTACTCGTAAATTTTTCAAAGACTACAAATTGCACTCGCCCTACGGGCTCGTGCAATTTGGTTAGCCTTTGAAAAATTTACTCGTGCTGATTTATCCCAAATTGCACTCGAAATCATGTGATTACCTATACAAATGGATTTGTTTCCGTGGTATACGGGTTTATACAACAACCGAGTTACTGCGCGCATTGTGATTGGCTGATGCCTGTCATCTATTAGAGTACAGATGTACAGATGACGTCACTGCGTGGTGTGACTCGCGCGCGTGATCAAAGTTCAAAACTTGCAGCGAAAACAACAAGAGAGAATTCAGCTTAATTATAAATCTACATCGAGGAACAATCCGCCAAATACTCTACACCTTTCGAGACATTTAACTGGGCTAAACAAGCTTAAAGTAGACAGTGACTGACTTGAAAAATATTTATCGAATGCTGCGTTTGTCCGATGTTCGAGCAGTTTGAAGACGCTACGGGAAATCCATGAATGGCAGTTTAATGCCGTTGAACGCTTACCTTTAGTTAAAGCTTGCAGAGTACAAATGGAATAAAGGTCAGTTTCTTTTGTTGACATTTCATTTTTCCTTCGTATTGCGTATTTTAAAATCGGTTTAACAGTGCTTCGTGATTAAGGAAAACTATCTCGAAACAATCGCAACCGAGGCTCACCGGTGACGGCGCTTTAGCGAGACTGAAGTGTGCAGAAGTCTTGTTATTGTATAAAACAAATAGATTCCATTTTGCCTAGTGCGTCTGTTCAGTTATAGATCACAGAAGACGTCAAAATGTGATAAGAACATCAGTGACCCACTCGCCTAGCGGCTCGTGGGCCACTTTTTTGTGGGCAGATATAGGAGAATCTTGCCCGCGCTAAGAACCAATCAGATTGCAGGATTCGTTACCGTGCCCTCTTGGAAAAAAATAAATATATGTTATTTGCCGGCTGGGAGGTCCGTATCGTGAAAAACTGTGACCGAGGTCTTGAAAACGCTGCCCGAGGCCGCAGGCCAAGGGCAGCATTTTCAAGACCGAGGTTACAGTTTTTCACGATAGGACCGACCCAAAGCCGGTAAATAACTTATTTATTTTTTTCTTACTTGGTTAAAAAAATCTAAAAAGATTGTCTTGCAAAATGTAATTGTATTATACGCGCGCATCCAATGTGCATGTTGAATCGATCGCTAAAAGCTGCGGCTAAAGTGAAGAATGATTTGTTTTCAGCCAAACAAATAAATTCGCTAAACTGAACAGTACTCACGGAAAAGGTCATCAGAAAAAAAGAGAAAAGTAACTTTAATAATAAAAAAAGAAACTCAATGTAGCAGCAAAAGAGAGCAAAAAAAAAAAAAACTCGAGTCACGAAAGTGAAATTGAATGAAGTTTGTTTGTGTAGTTTGGTCGTCTGCACACGGCACAATTTTGCGAGAATTAATTTAACTGTTTTTAATCAAAACATCTCATTTTCTTGAATGGTGATAAGCAGTATTCGGTTTTGGGGAAAAGTAGCAGAAAGGCAAAGCGTTTAAAAGGATAAATCGAGTCTGTAAACCAGCGACTTGCAGTAAACCGCATTACGGCAGTGCGGATGCATAAACAACGATCGACAAACTATAACTTGATTTTTTTCAATAAATACAAAAAATACCCGCCTATTGGAGAACTTCAAGGCCTTTAATCCCGTTACTAAGGTAGCTTTTGAAAGAATCAATCGGGTATGTAACTAAGCTGACGACTTGCAGGTAAGCGCAATGGCGTGAAAATCAGTGTAAATAATGCACAAACAACGATCGACAAACTACGGCCATAAAACTTGTACAACTTGATTTTGTCAATAAAGAGAATCAATACTCGCCTTTTGGAGAACTTCAAGGCCTTTAATTCCACTGCTTACTTTTCCATTCACATTTACAACGGTTGGTGAGCAATTACATTAACTTTGGAGAGCAAAACTTTCGAGGGCTCGTTCGCCTCGCCGCCAAATCAAACTGACGAAAGCGTTACCGTTGCCCGTGGGCAGATATAGGAGAATCTTGCCCGCGCTAAGAACCAATCAGATTGCAGGATTCGTTACCGTGCCCTCTTGGAAAAAAATAAGTGACAATATCTGATATTTCCGTATGAACTCAAGGTCACAGCGCCACTAAATCATGGCAAAGGGATTATGAATGTTTCTTTTTAACAAGTTAGTGAATTCCAAAATGGAAAATAACAAAAAAATCACGTTACGAAAGTTCTTAGCTTGATAATTTTCTCAACATTTTACTTTTCGTATAACCCATTAACGACCAAAGGTGAAACTAGTACTCAGCTATCAGCAGACAAAGAAACTATTGTTAGATCCGATAACACACGACATTTGAATTGATGTAGTATTATGTAGTCGAAATCGTCGAAATCACCAATTGCTACTGAACACAAGAGTTAACAACAACGTTAGGGCCGAGAAACATTTATCTGTCTGATTATAAACCGAAGAAACTATCTTTACCGGGCAAAGAGCGGGAAGATGTACTCGTGATCAGAAATTAAATTATTCGCTACTCACCAAGTCCTAAATTATCCGCTGGAGATCCACCTGATGAGTTATGGAAATCCTGTTTGTTGATAAGCTATAGAGTCCCGGGAAGGGTATAGTATAAGGGTAGGGTATAGTGGCGCCAGGCAGGCAGTGTGCACCGGTAGCGAGATAAGTTATTGTTCCTAGGCTCTTAGCATGAGACACGATCTCCTCCAGCCTCCCTGCAGTTTTGCATCAGCTACGTCAAACTTCCGTTGCCAAGCTGATGTCACGATTAGGGGATGCACCTTGATGAATCAAAGGCCCTTTGGTGCTTTGGCCTGGGCTGCCTCGTGTCATTTTTTGGAGCTTTATTTGAAACTGATCGCTTTTCGCGTATTTTTAATGCTTGCTTTCAGTTGCCAGCGCAAAGCCTATGTTTATCAATGTGTAAGCACGTAAGATGAGTATCGCTAGTAAAAATGCATTCTCTTGAATGCTTCTCCTTTATACACTTACTTTTAATACAACAACACTGATTTATTCGAATGCAAAACTCAATTTATTTCTCCGTCTTTATAAAATAACCGCACTGACCAGCCAAGAACACATTGGCAACTTACCATGGCCGCAGCATCACCGACATCAAGCTTAAGCAGTGGCAGTGGCAGTGGCAGTGGCAGTGGCAGTGGCAGTGGCAGTGGCAGTGGCAGTGGCAGTGGCAGTGGCAGTGGCAGTGGCAGTGGCAGTGGCAGTGGCAGTGGCAGTGGCAGTGGCAGTGGCAGTGGCAGTGGCAGTGGCAGTGGCAGTGGCAGTGGCAGTGGCAGTGGCAGTGTTCATAGTTTTTTTTATAGTCCGAGTTACGGTATCTATCCACAATCATATCATGATCAGGAAAAGTCGTTCTCGCAAAAGGTTAACTGTGCAGGAAGAATTGTTCCGGCCTATGAATACTCCGACGGAAAACATTCCTTTATCGCGGATCCATCTTGCATTCTCAGTTGAACGGTTATCTAGCGCTAAAGGGCGATTTATACCCAATTCACACCAACAAAACATGTTTAGTTAAACCAGGTTAAACAAAATGAAAATCAGCAACAGAAGACTAATAGACTAAATTTTGTATAGGGTTCCACTAAGCGGAAACTTGCGATTTCATTGTACCAAATTTGAAGTCGACAAACATCAGTCAGCAACTTCTATGAAGAAAACAATTTTAAACCGTGCTCAACTAAACAACCTTTAAACGTGTTTAAGAGCAGTTTGCTCTTAACTAAGGACCGACTAAGGTATGCAAGATAGAAAAAAATCGATTTTCTCAAACTTTGCCAGAATAAAGGCCTCGGTGAACTAGTTGTAAAAATATAAGTTTCGGGTCGTTTAGAAATTTATTTATTTTTTAATGAAATTTTTCATATTTTGCCCTTGGCGGCATGCTAAATCAATGCCGAAATCGGGTCTTTTGCGGAAGCTCCTATTCGTGTATTAAAAGCGTCCAGGAAAAGATTCACCCAGGAACTCCAAAGCTCTTATTTCCTCTGCTTATTACTGGTGTCAAAGTTATAAGAACATCTAACTGGAATTTTTAACGGGATTTTTGAATTTATAGACTTCAACAGTCCCCCTTAGCGACAGCAGAATTTTGGCTAAATTCACGGCTCAAAAAGTCACTCTGGTACATGACTTTACCCCGTGAAACTATACTCCGAAAAAGAATAATTATTTCAGCTACACGTTGGTCGCTGGGGTAAATGAAAAGGTGAGTTTTGAGAGCGTTTTCAAAATAGGTCACTTGAGTCATATGAGCGACCTTTTGACCTTCGATGTCAATGAAAATCAACAAACGGAAGCTTTTCAAATGCTACTTTCCTTCATAAAAAGACGGGTTATTTTGGCTTTCTAGCATGCTTTTATTAGAGAAAACTAAGCTTTTGAATATAGAATCATGCATTCGCTATATAAAGCTTTGTTGGGGAAATTTTGACGAGGATTCGTGTCGATTTTGGAATATGAGCTTCTTTGCTTAGCGGCTCCGATACGTAGATTACCAAATTATACATTCATTTTCTGCTTTCAACGGAAATGCAACATCAAGGGCAAAGCAGATGCCAAACCGCTGAATAATAAGGAAATATTCCTTACCTTGGCCTTTTTTCCCTGCCCAGAAACCACATCATTCTAACAAGTAGAATGCACAATGAGAATACTGTCGCACGCGATCATGTCAACATCGATGTTAACGATTAACTCAGCGAAAACCGCAGGGCCCAGCACATTCAGACAGGAAGCAAATGTCACCAAGGCTTTCTTCTTAGTAGAGCAGCGCATTTTTACGGTGTGGCTTTGACATCTCATATTAATTTTTTCGAAGCTGTCTGTGGAACGCTGAGGTGTGATATGTATATGTATAAATCCGGAAGTGGCGCGGCAACCAAGCAAACGTTCTACTCAATGATACTTACTGTTACTCCAGTGGAGTTCAATTTGACACTGCAAGCACCTGACTATGGCGGCGTGTGAGTATGGACAGATTTCAGGGGGAGAATGCGGTCCTAGTGTAGATAATCCAGCAAATGTGAATAGTGTCGTGCTTGCTAAATGTACCAAAGATATACAAGGGCACCTTCGTGCGTATTCTTTAGACTCGGAGCCAAAGCTGTTACTAGCACGAGCAGGTATGTTGCAATTGTAGCTGTAGGGATGTGTTTGCATGTGATATCCGCTTGGTTCTATTTTCACGTACACGACACTTGCATGATTATTATGCTTCAGATTCAAATTTAAAACGACATTTAAAAACGAAACAGATGAAGATTTAGTTATTCATGCTTGCGTAGTCGTTTATTACCAATTAGCACATCGCTCCGACCTGCCACTGGGTATTAATTTATTTTCTTAAAAATCTTCGAGAACTTTCACGGGTTTCAACTCAGAGATAAGACTACACAGAAAAGTGGCGAAAGTATCATGACTCCAAAACACGCGGAGTTAAAGCGTGTTGAATACGTGTCGAAAGTGGCATAAGTTAGAACCAGGTTTCTTTCCACCTTCACATTCTCGTCCCCATAGCCCTTTTCGCTTCTCTTAGCTGGCGGGGCCTTGGCACGAGAAACGAAAGGCTCTGGAGACAAAGGATTTCCAGTCCTAGATTCTAGGACTTCCGGTCTTCAGTCGTGAGGTTTCTATATACTGTATGGGAGAGTCGTGGCGTTTTTTTCTTCCGCTCAAGATTTCTTTGTTTCAAACAGCCAATCAAAAATAAAATTCGAATTGATTCAAAAATCCCATGTCCCCAGAGCCCGAGAATGAGCCGAGAATGAGGGGCTCAAAGGTAATCTCGTACCCAGATCTCCTTTGGCTGTTTCCACACTGAGATCTGAGTACAAGTTGCACTTGTTTCAAAATGTAAATAAATGGTTCTCTCAATCAACCGTGATTTATACACCTTGAGCCCAATTTAAATAAAAAGATAAAAACTTGACATATAAATTCATCTTCTTAAAAGCTACCAAAGGTACAATTACCACTAAAAATCAGTAATAATAATTATATAAACGTCACTAAGTACAATGCCTTGAGTTAGTGGCCATTTTCTTTTTAAAGGCATTTTTAATATCAACGATGATCACCTCAAACTCACTATTTGCCCAAGACATCGCGACAAACTTGGTATCAGGTGGCGTTCAAACAAAAGAAACTGTACCGCTCCAAGTGGATGGTTTTCGCATGGAAAGTCAGTTCTAGGTGAAAGAGGAATATCTCTTCCTCACGCAAAACTACTCCACCAACTAACCCAAGTGCTGTTTCCTGTAGGCTCACGTCGTGTTTAGCCATACTTCTATTTTATAAGATTGATTCTTTTTGTTACTCTAGATTACAGAGAAACAAATCGTAGACAGTGACATCGGTTCGTAGCAAAATAGATACCTTTTATTACAACTTAATGATAATGGCGCGAAATGGGGCATAACAAAAAATAATACAGATTTAATAAAACAAATTTCCTAATGATCCATTATAGGCAGCACGTGATAACACCAGCTATTTCTTTATACTTTTTAGAAATATGCACACAATGTAGAAGAAAGCTGGAGGAGGCATCGCTTATAGAAAGCCCCACCCCAGAATCCACAAAAGCGCCTATCGCAGAACATAGAGACCAAGACATTGAGGAGGAGATATCAGAGGATATCACACAGGTAAACAATACCTTGTTCCTGTGGATGATCTCTGCAGCTACCGCAAATGAAATAATGCTATTCAAATCAATCAAATTTGGCTTTAAATTAATTCATGCACAAGGCACCAATGTATCGAAATGTACTCTTACCAAAGTCCTGTTCAAAATCAACGTGAGCCAAAACAAATGCACAATAATCTTCTTTTTTAAACATTTTTTTACTATAGCGCTTTGCCGACATTGCACACACTCGCTTGAACGTAGGCAACACTATTCTATTTCCTTGAAAACGTAAGTGCAGTCAATGATATAATTCAAGTTATTTTCGTTTACTTTTTACTTGCATACCCATGTATTACCTTTTTGTAAGTTTAATTTTTCTGTTTGAAACATAGAGAAACAGTGCAGAAGAGAATGCAGAAGACATGGAAAATCTTGTTGACTCAATCTACCAAATGGCGATAAAAAGCTACAGTCTGTGTCAGCCTGAATCTCAACTTGTTGACTCAATCCATCACCTGACGATAAAAGACGAAAGTCTGTCCCAGCCCGATTCTATACTGGGCGATTCAGTTCACCACCCGACAACAGGGGGGACTAGCCTATATCAACCCGATTCTCAAGCGAGCAGCAGTGAAACTTCTAGCGACAGCGATACACCCACAAGCAGTCAGGCCACGAAGCGTTTACTTCTGAATGATTTCTTACGTTCATGTGACGCTGATACAGTCGGGCCATATAAACGGAGTTGGGAGGTAGCTAGCGTGCGCACAAGAGCTAACCATGTATCCAAGGCGAAGTCTCTAATAGTGGCTGGCCTTAATGTTATCGCCCCAGGAGATGCAGGCTACCTGTGGGACGCCGTAAGAAATTCCGGTTCAGTCGAAAAGGAACTCGGTATTGGAGAACAACATGAAGAGCGAAAATACCTTGAAGCACTGGCAGAGTCCTACGGAAAGGCATCTTCCTGGGAAACAAGACGTCAAATATTGTCAATCATGGCAGACCTCACAACGTTTAAACGCATTCAGAGCTACATACCAGGCCTCACCGAGTACCGGTTCAAAGTGGCGAGACAGCATTCTCTTCAGTATGGCCGTGGAGTTGAAGTACCACGAGCAAAAAGTCAAAGAATGAGAGTGGAAAGGGTACAGCTTGATCACTTTTTAGCTTACATAACGAGTCCACATGTCATCCAGGATCTCCTGTTTGGGCATCGATACCTCCGCCTCTCCTCTGGGAAGATACTAGACACTCCGAATGTTATCAGGACAATGATCCCAAACAGGCTAGTAATTAGTAAAGCAATACCAGGCTTACTGTGAGGAGATAGATTTCGCACCATTCAGTCCGGCAACTATGCTTACAGTCTTGTCCGCCTGCGCAGCTACTACCAGGAAATCCTTACAGGGTCTAGATTACATTGCTGCAGATGGTGCGAAAGGTTTTGAAGATCTGTGTTCGGTGGTCGAACAGCTAAAGGAGAAAGGGGGACTGGACAGAGAGACTGCTAAAGGTTGGGAGGTATCTCTAACAGAAGGGAAGGAATATTTGAAGGCTGACTATAAGGTGACATGAATTCTTTTTATTATTATTTTTTTGTTTTGTTTTGTAATGCATTTCTCTCGCTTTGTTGTTGTTCTCGCTGAGCATGGCGCATTCCATCTACTTGATATCTGGTTGTTGTCATTTGTAGAAAGAACTACTTATGATGCTCCCCACGGCCGGATGCCATAAAATGCCGAAGTTACCCCCTCCACCCTAAGATAAGCTCTTTCCCCACCCCCCAAAAATAAATAAGCCCCCCATCCCGCAGAAAAAAAATTCAGACGCAGATAGACTTCCGATTATCAGTCTTACCAAAGATAAGCCCACGGAATTATGTTTGGTTTGTAGCTCTTAAAGACAACCATTTCAGAACCAGAGAGTAAATAATCTTCCCACGCACACCCATCGAACTCTTTTATGCCTCTTTAAAATTTCTAACGCAGTATCCTTCTAAACATGAAACCCACGCACGCACCCACATTTCATCCCGAAGATATACTCCCTCCCCACCTTCGTATATAAGGCCTACCCGAAAATAAGGCCACCAAAAAGAGAAATTTAACAAACATAAGCCCAGGGCTTATTTTCTGATTAATGGTTCATTCTTGTGGAGTTTTTTAAAAACTATATTAAAAGAGAACGTTCTAATCATACCAGTATTGTAAATTTGCGACTTTGTTTATTTTCACAGGTCCACGTATCTGATTGTTGCTCTGTTGCGGACCACTGTAGCAGCTATGGTCTTAGCGACAGCAAGGACAGTGAAGTGAGATCTCACTGTTCCCACGATCACAATCTCAAGTGTTCGAAGTGTGAAAGTATCAGTGATGTGCTTTGCTGTATCAAACGATTCTTGCCTAAGTCGAAGCTCGCGCCTGAGGAGGTGGAAGACTTGTCATACATACACAATCAGGCAGTCCAGGCAATCCAGGCCTGGAAAGCACACCAGCTGAGGAGTGTTAGACAACATACAGCAAGAACAATGATCCACGGTCCTGATAACGCAAGATTGGGCAATGAAGTTTCTACCACTCAAGTACTAGAGAGACACAGTCTGATTGGTATGCAAAGGGAGGTATATCATGGCATATAAGTTTCGTTGCGAGAAAAATGAATGGCCTGTTTGAAAGTCAGAGCTTTGTCCACAATACAACACAAGATAGCTCTGTTGTAGTGCGCATCATTGAAAATACCTTGAGGTCACTAAAAGAGGAGAATCACAAAGTCAACACCGCTTTCCTACGCTCGGATAACGCTGGATGCTATCACAGCTCTGCTGGGGAGGAAGGGGCCTGTGACAGAAAGGCGGCAACTATCAAAGCTCAAGTGCGCAGGTACGTGAATGAAGGCCACGATGTGAAAAACGCCCAAGAATTTAAAACAGCCATCTTATCACATGGAGGTGTTACCGGGGTCAGCGTTGCCGTTGTTGATGCTGCCGTAGCTGCTTTTGAAGTGCCCCAAGTGAAACTCGATGGTATCAACATGTTAAACAACTTCGAGTTTTCTGGCGACACAGTGACGGTATGGAGGGCGTTTGACGTGGGCAAAGGAAAGCAAATCAGCAAATCAAAAGTTGAAGGTAAGAAAAATGAAAACAAAATCGACTGTAATTTATTATTAACGCGTCATTTTATATCATATCATATTATAAACGCGGCAGTGCCTAATTTATTCAATACACGAGGAGGACTATTGTACTGCGACACATTCTGCATGATAGTAGGATGAGCTTGGCGCAGATTTTAATACATAGTCACGCATTTCTTTTTTCTTTTATAGTTCCTGACTTTTTGAAGAGTTGCCGATTTCACTGCCAGTTCTCTCCTGGTGACTTCGTTTGCGCTTCCCAAGCAAACTCAAAGAAGCCCGAGATTGATGGAACGCTGGAAATGCAGGAAAAGAACAGTGGTGCGACGAAAGACTCCAGCGTTCTGTTCTCTTCCCAAATGAGGGCTACGTCAAGGTATATGAGAAGCATATATCCTTTGGTAAATGCAGGATGTTGCCAGAAAAAGAGACATTACTGGACAAAGCTAAAACGACGTACCACTTACTCCTTCAGGAGGATGTCAGTACCGCAAAAACACTAAGAAGCACTTCTGAAGTTGAGACGACGGATGGTACAAGCTTACCTGAGGGTTGGGCGTTAAAAACGGCAAAAAAGTCGACACGATTTAATGAAGCTCAAAAGAAGTACCTGGTTCAACCTTGGACAACAAACAGGTCTCAAGCAAAACACCGAGCGAGTTGCCAGAGATATGCGCTTTGCAAAGAAAGCAGATGGGTCAAGGCTGTTCTCCAGCGACCAGTTCCTTACTGCGCAGCAGATACAGTCTTTCGTTTCAAGAATGGCGTCTAAGCTGCGCAACGCTGTGACCGGGATTACCGCTAGCGACGCAGATATCAGAGCTGCGGAAGAAGAACAAGAGTTCTGTGATACTCGCCAGTTTGTACTGGATGAAGTGCAGTTAGAACATCCCATCGCGTATGACAACCTAAACCTGTGTGATATGCATAAGAAGGGCAGCTTGAAAACACTGAGCATAGCTATGCTTAAGACTGTTTGCGAGTAGTTTGGCGTGTACACAGACGGATTCCACGCAAGACGCAAGGCGGAGTACCTTTCTTCCTTAGAGGAGATTGTAAAGGGGTGTGGCTGTTGACTGCCGTCTTTGTATTGAATAAGACAACTGTCATATGCCTATCTGTTTTCACTTGAATTGTATAACTTGTTGGCTAAGTGGTAGTAACCAAAAGTTAAAATATTTTACTAAGGATTAGAGTATGTTTGACATTGCGTTTTATACCGCAGTTTCTTAAAACTGGGAAATGTCTAATGGGCTGTGGAATAAACCCTTTAACCCAAAACATAATTTCAATAAAGAAGAAAGTGGAATATTAAAAACAATGCACATTATCCATTCCTTTCTAGTTATTTCTATTAATGAACGAATTAAGACGGTCAATTCAGGGACTTGTTTTGACTGTGGTCGAAAATGCACTTATAGTCTATGAAGCTATCGATTGCTATAGGGTCCTCATATTAAATAATACCGCATTTTCGCGATTAGACGCCCCCGGCGTTTATTTCCAACTTGGCCTGGTGGACCCGGCGTTTATTTGACTCCTGCAGTTTATTCGAGCCCGGGAGCCATCAAGCAACAGTTTTTATTCATTATTTTTGACAAAAATTTACCTGGCTAATATACCTACAGCTTATTACACCTTAAATAAATACCTGAGAGGCCTATTTTTAACTCCACCTTGGAGACCCGGCGTTTTTTCCGGTACCCGGCGTTTAATCGAGAAAATACGGTATTTTTTCTAATGATAAGCCTACTTCCGGCGGACAAGGTAAAAACTACCGCTGGACTTCCTGTGGTTTTACTTAGTTAATCGTTAACATGGACGTGTGACATGCAATGATCTCTGTATTTCGCTCAAAATGATGTGGTTTTCGGGCAGAGAAAACTTAATGAGGTAAGGAATATTTCCTAATTGTTCAGTAATTTGGCATTTACTGTGTCCTGGATGTCGAATTTCCATTGAAAGTAGGAAATGAATGTATTATTTTGAAATCAACGTACGTGTAAAGTCTGTAAAGCAGAGAAGCTCATATTTCAAAACCGACGAAACTCTCGTCAAAATTCCCTGGATATAGCTTAATATAGCAAATAAACAATTCTATATTCAAAAGCCTAGTTTTCCTCTTATAGAAACATGCTAGAACCCTAAAATAGCACGTCTTTCAACGAAGGAAAGTAGCGTTTGAAGAGTTTCGGTTTGTTGATTTTCATTGACATTCTGCTGTCGCTAAGACTGTTGATTCAAAAATTCAAAAATTCCGTTAAAAATTCCAGTTAGATGTTCTTATAAATTTGACACCGGTAAAAAGCAGAGGAAATAACAATAAGAGCTTTGGACTTCCTGGGTAAATCTTTTCTTGGACGCGTTTAATACACGAACAGGAGCTTCCGCAAAAGACTTGATTTTGGCGTTGATTTAGCATGCCGCCAAGGGCAAAATATGAAAAATTCCATTAAAAAATATATAAATTTCTAAACGACCCGAAACTTATATTTTTAGAACTAGTTCACCGAGGCCTTTATTCTGGCAAAGTTTGAGAAAATCGATTTTTTTTTTCTATCTTGCATACCTTAGTCGGTCCTTAGAGCAAACTGCTCTTAATCTTTGGTGACGGCCCGATTTTCCCTGCGATTGTTGCATGTGACACGCTTACGCCATGACTTACGACCATTTACACACGTACGACATTTTCACTTTAGGCACCGTAACAATCGCATACAATGTTACAAATGGCCGACACTCAAATCGTGTTGGCTATGGCTGTGGCCGTTAAAGGGAACGAGAAATATGCGTGTCTCTACAGTTTCAGTTACCGTTCTGGCTCAAGGCTGGAAAAATGCAGCTGAAAAAAGAAGCATTTTACCAGTGTTGCACTCCTCTTTTCTCTTATGTTATGAGGGGGACATTGGGGGTTGCTGAACACCGCATTACCGCAAAAAATTCGACAAATACCGTAATACCGAAAAAAAAAATCGGAAAATACCGCAATTTTATAGTAAGCCTGTATAGCTGGTGGATTCGTTGACGCGAGGGCAAAAATAGAGGCAAAAACGAGCCGTGGAAACAATGGCACGGCCTTAAACGGGTCGCTAAAACAGTCAAATTGTAGATTAAAATGTGTGGCAAAACAAGGCTGTTTCAGGTTGCTTCAGAAACGGCTAAAAATACTCGTTAAAAAGTGAAGGATACGTTTTTGTACCGAAAATCGTCGACCAAAACGTCAAGAAAACGTATCCCGCAGGTTTGGAGAATACCGCAATACCGCAATTCAAGATTAAAATTACCGAACTACCGCATGAAAAATTGGCCAATACCGCAAGCCCCAGTGTCCCCCTCTGTTATTCATCACCAGACAATGTTAATGGTTATGGGTCGGAGTGTGTACTAATATGGCCTTAGCTGAATTAGAAAGTGAATACGAGATTGTGTAATCTGCCATGTTTTTTTTTTATAATTACCAATACTTAACAATTAGACCCGTAGCCCGCAAGGGCTACGGGTCAATAGCCCATGAGGCGAAGCCGAATGGGCTATTGACCCGTGGCCCTTGAGGGCGAAGGGTCTAATTGTTTTAGTATCACCCAACTAGTCGGACAGAAAAAGCAATAATAAAGTTAGCAAATGCAAGTTGAAGAAAGATTTATTTGGGAATAAAACGAAAGAAAGCGTCACGAATTTCCCTACTTGATGACTATTACTAATAGTCCTCTAGTAGCGTAGCCAATCAAAATGCAGGATTTGCATTAGTCCGCTAGTTGGGTGATACTAAATAATAATAGTTCATAATTCTTGCTCGATCATTTTCCATAGCTATAGACGATTATTACAGGCGAAATGGGCTGGATTGCACAACCGTTTTTATTGCAAGTGGAGTACAAATCAAACCTCCTTTTATAAGCAGCTTGATAATTGTTTGCATTGTTCTTATTTAAATATAACCTTTTCATTAGACTCAAGTGAAGCATATCTAATATTGTCTGTTTTTGTAGCTAGTAGTAAGCTGCAGAACTTCGCAAGTCAACCATTCCATTTCAGCTTATGACAGTGCGCCAAGCTTAAAAATGACAGGTAAGCTCAGTATCTTCCTTTGCAGGACTTGTAAGAACGAATTGTAAACTCCATCATCACTCCAGCGCGAATTTGAAATTATAGTGTGAATTATGCATTTTAAGAAACCCTGTACAACCACCGCTCCGTGAATTTTCTTTCACTGAACAGGAATACCATGTCCTGCTTTTATTGGTATAACTGGTCAACATGGTCTGTATTAAAAGTATATTAAATGGCATATACCATACAACAGGCCGCGTTTTTTTTTTTCGGCGAACTACATCACCAACGCACAAAACTGACCAACCATCTACTGGGATAGCCGGGGGCGCTTGAAACGACCGAAATTTGCATTAGTTCAGTGATACAAGACGTACACAGTTAGGTTTTATTTCATTCAATTTTGCGTAGCTACATGAAAAACTAGTACTGGTGAATTCAAACATTAAAAATTAGCCATTACATGCTGCTTATATGATGAGTGAATACATTGCGTAGTTATTTCGTGACTTGTTTAGATCTAGAGTTGTCAATACCACCTCATGCGTTAACTAAATGCCAAATTAAATTTGTGTATCCCGTTCTGTTTGAAAATATACTTCACTACCTTGACCAAATTTGTTTTATATGGTACAGGAAAAATGCAACCTACCTGGGAAATCCGCAGTGCAGTTCGCGAAATACGAAAGAGATTCCATCGCATGAGTTTTCGACGTTTCGATATGGCCGTCATGAATCGAAAGACTGTCGCGGTTATTCAGCGGAAACTTTTAAAATAACGCTATTTGTATTATGAGGAGTCTTCATAATGAGAGATTAAAGAACATGCTTAGTAACTTGGCCAATGCTGTTAAACAATTTACTGACAACTTATCTTCGTGACGTGATTTATTTCGCAATGTTGCGAACAATGTGGTCTTGTTCTGATCAGCTACTGACGAATACATGAATAAATTCTTTATTATGCTACATAATTCTGTCCTAATAACAAGGCTTTTCAGTAAAGTTAAGTCTTAAAAGTGTCTTAGCAACAATTCAAGTGGAGTTAGACAAGTTAAATACTTTGTCATCATAATAAGTTTCTTGTTGTGAAAGTTATGCAGGCGTGTAACCGGTAGCCAGAATTATCTCAATTTTATTCGGTCATGAACCGTTTATACAAATCGAGAATGCTTCAAAGTGATTTCAGTGCAAACTAAGAAACCGGAAATCAAGGAGCATGATGAACTAATGGGAGATGTATTCTATGGCCATTTTTCATTTCGACAAGCATAATTAAATATAATGTTCCTACTGAACGAACCTGCAATGTAATATTTAACAATTATTCGCCGAAGGCGAAGTGATTATTGTTGAATAATCCCCGAGACGAAGTCGAGGGGATTATTCAACAATAATCACTGAGCCTGAGGCGAATAATTGTTTTAGTATAATTTCCACAGGTGAATATCAAAAACTGAAAAATAATAATAGAAAACACGAAAACAACAAACACAAGTGCTCGCTTGCATACGTGTAAACCAGTTTAATTCTTCGATTGAAATCGTAATTTTCACTCAGGTTTTAGCAATAAAACGGAACAAAACAAACACTACGAAAAAGATAGATACATCTGGTACCTTTGTTTAATCGTTGGTGACTTCTGAACAATTGTGTGAATCCTCTCGAAATTATTCTCCAGTGAGAAGAGAACTAAATAATGTTTTGCCAGTCGATCTGACTGAGTACACGGCCGCGTGCAATCTCCAAAACCACCATGTTTACGATCAATTCGAATGCCTTGAAAACTATCTCTTGAAAATATTTCCGGTCCAAAAGCCTTGGTAGTTAATTTGAAAAATTCCCAATATTTTAAATATCCAGGACTTGGAGTGATTTCTTTTAAATGAGAGAAATTTTCATTCAGCAAATGCCGCCATGTTCACTGGCCTGGATGGCAAACGTGGCATGGCTTAGTAGCCAAGCCTTGAGATGCTATATTCACCGCCTAGCGCGGTGAATATAGCGTCATAGTGCGAGCTTCTCGACCAATCAGAATTGAAGTCACCTGTGGAAATTATACTAAATAGATTTAGGCAGGCCTAAAAGCGGAGCTTCCATTTATTATTACCAAATTAATGAGTAGCCACACTATTTCTAAGCTTACACAGTGGTACAAAATAAATTAGTTTTTAATCGCTCATGGTTAATCCTTTAGGTATAAAGTAAAAAAGTATGAGTATAAAACCTCTCATGGTTTTGTTGACGAAAGCGATGTCAACATATTTCTAGGATAAACCGAAATTGACGAGTGCACTTTATTGGGTTCCTCACGTACGCACGTAGGAGCACACAACAGATGACCTCACAGATCTTTGTAAAACTTTTTACAACGTTTACTGTACACTAATTAATACATCTTTATGAGTTATTCAATGTAAAAAGGACCTTGATCTTGTTTCGATTTAATGCAAAACAGTAAAGGCAAAAAATCAACTCAAGGCAAAAATAAAGTACAGAAAAACAAGTAAATCGTTGCTAAGCACAGTAGACAAAATGAACTCACACCACGCAAACTGAGAAAATCACGGCGGCAAAACAAACTCTGCAAATTGATGGTGGTTTTGTGCCGGTTTTGTAAGTCAGATTTTGTGTAAGAATTTTGGCAGTTTGTGATTTGGGAAGTGGTGCACGCTAACTTAATAATTACAATGTTGTTTTGAACCGTCTTCTTTCTTTTCGCTGCGGTTTGCTTGCATGATAATCTAATTCTGTTTTCTCGTATGCGTTGCTAAATGCCTAAGAGAATTTTATGCAGAGAACTGATTCAATTTTCTTCATTTGTGGTAAGCAAATATGCGGTAGGTAAAGCCCGGGAGGTAAAGTCTGAACTCACTCAGCCAAACACAGGTAACTCGCAACGAAATCGGCGAAATATTGGTTTACCCGTACAAGATTTCAAGATCATTTCAACGCACTCGCTGATAAGAGAAACAAAACAAATACAATCGATTATCAAAAAGAGCGCTTGGATAATAGATCACTATTTTGGTGTGCAGTATCGCTGAGTAGTTTTATTCGTTTTTGTTTCCAGAATTTTTCCGTACGTGTAGTTTGTAATTTACAAATCGAAATCGTGATTTTGATCCGTGAAGCTTAATAATTTAATATTGTTTCCAAAATCCAATATTGAACATCACAGATAACTCGACTAACTAAAACACAAAACAATTAGTCAAAATGCAATATTTAATAGACAATGTCTGTATAAAATGTAAAACATGAACAACTTTGAAAGCAGCATCAATTGAATTGTAAATATTTACGAAAAGATGCGAAACCCCGACACAAGTTCAAATTCGCTCATAAATGAAGTATAAACAGATTCTCATGCACAACAAAAAGAGGCTTATGCTTAGTGCATACATTTACGTTTGTTACCTCATGTTTGGAGAAGGCTTGTAAATTCTGCAGGGCTAAAATTTCAAACGAACACAGTAATACACGCTAATCGTTGTAAGCTTACTCCAACGGCACCGACATATAAGTTCTTGCATGTTTTGAATTTATCGGCGAAGATCGATCTCTCCTTTCCATTCGGTGTAGCTGTTAGGTCTGTAAGGAGTCTTTTGTCCATCACCGGCTTAGTGAACTTCTGAGCTCACTTTTATTTCAGCTCAATGTCAGATCAATTAACTTTTCAGCCATGGTCAGCCGCAGTGCTTCAACTCTCGGTGTTTTCCGATGTATATCATATTCAAGTCGGCAATTGGCATGAGGTTTCCATAAAGTTGATGAGTAAATACTAAGAGTGAGAAATATTCACGAAGAACTATGTTTTCCAGCATGCCCTCTTCGCGTCTTTCATTCAGGTTAAAAGGTGAACAAAGTACCAACTATTTTAGCGCCTTTTCATACAGTACAATCGCTTCGTTTAAGTTGCAATGAAATGTCCAGATCATAAGAAAACACGAGAAAAACAACCAGAAGTGACACAGTGTTTTAACAAATTTCTACGACAAATAAGTTAGCTCTCGACAAACCAAAAAATGTTTTTGTGTTACTTTTTGCCAGAGAAGGACTCCAAATCAAGGACAAAGACAAACTCGTCCCCAGCCCTAATCCGTGCGTACGGACGGACGGACGTGACATCCAAATTTTCTTGGCTTGATGGGTTAACCAATTTCTATGGGTATGAAGCTCCGCCCGCGGGCGCCCTTGGCGCCCGCGGGAGCTCCGCTATCAAAGTCATAAACAAACACATGAAAACAAAACAGTAAATCGGAAACGTCAATAACTTTATTGGCTCGCACCATTTTCCGTCAGCCCGTCAGAGCTTTAGTTTGTTTCGCTTTATGGAGAGGGAGGGGGGCTAAGTGAGCTGGGGGGGGGGGGGGGGGGGGTGGAAGTGATCGACTTCACAACATTTTCCTTGGTGCCTAAAAAATAAGGTCTCACTGCTACTCAGCTTTTCATGACTGAAAATACAGCTGCACGTTTTAACGTCTAGAAAATACTGCAAATCATGGCCTTCGGAACACTTATATATCCTACAGCTTTATAAAATGCAACAACAGGTTGAACTTTAGCCCAACATTTCTTTAATCTTAAACATTCCAATAGCAAAACAATGTGTACAGTTTTTAATCCCGAATATAATACATATTAATTATTCTATTGTATATTGTATTGTATTTTATCGGATCTTCCTGATAAGAACCTTTCAAGGTGTCTCGCAATGGTTTAGACATTACCGTCTAACACATTCTATTGCAGCAGCTTCACCAATAATGCTGAAGAATCCTTTTAGTAGGTGTACAGGTTTCATCAATGAACAAATTGTGGCCCCTGTGACGACAAAATTAGTTGCAATGACAACGTCAAAAAGAGGTCAGAGATTCCCTATATTTGACCTTTTTATGCTAATAACTTAATACTCGGTAAACTGTAAATCGACAAAAGAAACATTTCTTAAGTTGTTAGCCTAAAAAGGTCAAATATAGGTTTTCTGACCTCTTTTTTTAAGATTGCCATGGCAACATATTTTGCCGTAATTTTCATCTGACTCTATTTACTGGTAAATGCTTTACAAGATGACGCTAATTTTTTTTCCATCCGCATCATCAGCCTTGCGGTAATAGTTTGCCAAAAACGGTAGGCCTTAACTATTTTGAGCTACATTAAGCGTTTGTGTTGCTTTATTGAATTTTACTGTTTTCTTTCAGCAATGGAGTTGACTACTGATGAGTTTTTGGAGAAGATTGGCAGTTTTGGTCGCTACCAAATTGTACTCAACATATTTTTCAATTTGGCGTATGCATTCTGGTGGGCCTTTCCGGTGATGATATCGGTATTCATTGCATCAGATCCCGGATGGAAGTGCAAAAATAACTCCACGTGTCCCTTTACAGAAACCATGACCCTAGGAAACAAAGAATACAGTCACAGATGCAGTATTCCAAGGGAAGATTGGGAATTCAGTGATGAATTTACTTCAATTGTCACTGAGGTAAACTCTTTATTTAACTTCTTGTACTATAACAAGGCTTTTGGAGGTAGAGATGGCGCATGCGCAGTTTTCTAAGTGCTAAGGCCTCCTCAATCTCGTACCTTGAGTCTTCGTTCCTTACTGCGCAAGCTTGACGAAACGAGCGACTCTCGAAAGATCGATTTTGATTGGTTTTTAAGACAACAGAAATGGCCGAAATTAAAACACCAAGAAGTTCATTGATCCATGCTTTTGGAAGCAAGGCATGTGCAATTCAATCGGAAGACCGTTTTTTTCTTGGACTGCATATCTGATCTTTCCAGGGTCGCTCGTTTCCCAAGCGTCCATTAAGGACAGCGTAGCCTCTGGGTACGAGGTGACGCCTACTATCATTGCGGCCTGGGTTTGATATTTGCTGATAACTCGCATGTGGATTGCTGCGCGTTCATTAAGTGGTTCCGGGTTACGCTGATTTTCTATCTACTGCAACATTTCCAAATTCCAACTCCAGGCCCGCATGTTAACCAGCTAATAATAATTCATTTAGTAAATATTTATTTATTATTTTATTATTGGATACTCGAAACAATTCGTAATGTCTGTGAGGCAAACACCTTAAAATTAGGTCATTGAAATTAAACCAGTTTGTTTGTATACTGATAATAAATTTACAGTATTGTAACATAACTTGCAAAATAATAGAGGGTAACAAGTACATTCAATTTAAGTTGCTTTGACCATTTGGTCATCAATCAGTCAATCAATCAATCAATCAATCAATCACCAAACTCACGATAACCCCTTGACGGTCAGTATCAAAATGCCTATCAACCGCGCGATCTGCCTCCATTATTATCTCCAAACTAACACCATTACAGTGAATAATACCTACTGGTATGATTAGAATTTAATTTCCACTTTCCGACTTTTTCCACAGTTTGAGCTTGTCTGTGACCGTGGATCTTTTGGGTTCGTCTCAACCTCTGTTATCTTCGCCGGTTTTTTTATTGGTGGTATTGTTGTGAGTTCCATCTCTGACAAGTTTGGCAGGAAGCGTCCTCTCTTCATATGTGGCTTTATTTGCTGTTTGTTTCACTTTATTTCGGCCTTTGCTCCTGCATTTTGGGTTTTTGCTCTTTTCCGTGCTATCGTTGGATTCACAATTGGTAAGTTGCGTACTGTTACCCTATTTTTCAGTTTCTGCCCGGGCTTTTTTGGAGTTTTTCAGTCTCGGGTAGGATAGCAAGAGCCTCACCTGTATCTCGATAATTAAAAAAAGTTGTTGTAATTGAAATTTCATTTTTTGTCAAAAAACGTATTAATCTTGATTAAAAACATGAAACAAACAGCGGTAATAAACATTGTGAAAAATCGCATTTTACTAACTTGACGTTTCGTATGCTATGCAACATACATTTTCAAAAGTATGACCCCAAGATGAAGTCATACATTTTAATACTCCGCCACCTTAGATGAGTAATCTTGGATTTCAAATCAAAAATGACACAAAATCTCAAAATGATTTGATTGTAGCCCGGAGACAGGTTCATACCTATGTGTACATTAAATATATTTATTCTCGGATTATCTCGCCTTGCGCCGGCAAGAAAGGGTGGGGTTCTTCTGATGCTTCCGTTTTCCTCCTTTCTCATAAAGCAATATTTACAAACAATAATTCCATTTGAACTACTAACATGAAGCCACAATGAATGACCAACATGAAACCACAGTTAGTTCCTTTTATGCTTAACAATTTGATATTCAAAGGTTTTACTGAGTTGCTTTACTTACTTTGTTGCATTACTTTCTTATGCTGCAGGTGCATATAGCATTCCGTTATTCGTGCTAGTAACAGAGTTTTCCGGTATCCGCTACCGAGGCTTTGCAGGAGGCTTAGTATGGACCGGCTTCTTTCTATTTACCATGGTTTTAGCGGGTTTTGCCTACGCCATAAGAGATTGGCGCCAACTCACTATTGTAACTGGAGTTCCTGGTTTTTTCTTTGTAGGCGGCATTTTGTAAGTAACTATTTATTAACCTTTAATTTTTGATGACGCATTTTTCCCCTCGCAGATTCGCACTTTTCCCTTAAAGGGGCTTTGTCACGGACTTCAACAGAGTTTTGAACAGCCAAAATATATATTTGTGCCGAAGGAAGTCTAAAAATAATGGCCCATTTTTATTAACAATTGCTATATTAGAGCACTGCAACAATTAACAAGCGTCGTTGGCATAGGATGGCTTGGATGGAAATGAATTTTATCCTTCACGGGCTATTAGACGTCCTTAAAGGACATCTTGTTGAAGGTTTTTAGCTCGATAGCACCCACCGTGTTTAAGATAGAGCATTTTGAATTTCGGAGTTCCACGCCACATGACATCAAGATGGCCGCCATCAGAAGGTTGTCACGTATGCTTAAAAAATATGCCTCATCCTGTGATTTTTAACAATCTGAGCAGTTGAGTTTTTGCGAGAACTTTTTACGTGAATGTTTACTTGTTCATGAGGGTGAACTGACCGCGTTTTATAGCAGAAGTTAATTTCAGATGTTTTCATTGATTTCCGGCCGCCATGTTGGTGCCACTCTGCATGTGTACCAAAATGGTGTTTCCATACTGTACTCTCTTAATTTGTGTGGAACATTTTGACGGATAACTCGAGTACGGAATACCGTAGAAACCCAGAACTTGGACAAGCAGAATATCTAGTTATTTTCTACATCCTGTAATATTCTTGTTTTTGTTGACTCGATAGTTTTAGATTTACTTATTCGTGGCGTAACAGTGAAAACCAGCAAGATATGCTGATATATACTCTGTTTGTTTCTTTGTTTATTCCTCCACAGTTTCATCCCAGAGTCTGTCCGTTGGTTGCTAAAGAAAGGTCGACTGACAGAGGCGAGGGAAATTCTAAGTAACGTCGCCAGATTAAACGGTAAAGAAATGCCTGAAGAAAAGTTCCATTTGACAAGTAACGAGCAAAATGAAAGACTTGGTGACTTTCGTGACTTGTTGTGTACGTCAGCAAGATTGGTCCACAAGACGCTTGGCTCCTGGCTAATGTGGTAAGTACGTACAAAAGGAAAATACTTAGCCGAAACTTTATTTTCGACTCTTTGTAAGGGTTTGGATCTAGTGCCCCTGCGGGTCAGGCTACATTTCCGTTAGGAGGAATGGCCCGTCATCTTTACTAGCTTTCATGTTGGTTTGGTTGGTGTTAGTTCTTTTTCCGCGAAATAGTCATCTCGGAACCTGTCCTAATTGTTACAGTATTAGCTTACTGCACTATATCAAACTCGAAAGGGTCTTTGATCATTTTGACAGATTTTGTTTGGGAGGTGAGGGCAATGTTCTGTGATAACAACACATTCCATTTCTCCAGCACATCCATTTGTTGGTTTGTCATATAATAGCTCCATGAATAAGAATCTATCATTAAATACTCTTTCGTAAATAGTAGGTTTTGATAAATGCTTTCAGGATTCAGTCGTATAAGAAGAAATGCTACAGTAACTCTCTCTCCGTCTCTCTCAAAAAAACAGGTTCGCTGCCTCTTTTATTAGCTGGGGTATCGCCTTCAGTGCACCCTTTGTTGGTGGTAATATCTATACCAATGTGCTGATTTCCACAGCAGCCGGTTTGCCTGCCTATCCGATTAGTGCTGTTTTGACAATGAGGTAGGAATTAACAATGATGTGGCTAAAAGTAAGGCTTGTTTTGCCAATAAACGGCTCTTTTTATGTCTCTTCTTGAACTTTAAGAGGCAACATTCAGTTTTATCTCAGAATGCCCACGACTTACCCTCTCTAGTATTGCAGTACTTTAAGGTATTAATGTTATCATACTTTTCATCAAGCGCACGAACGAAAAAGTTTACAATGGTCGTCAAAACTAGAAATGTTGAGGGATTATAAGCCACAAACAATTAATTGTTCGAAACTGATAAGGCCAGCAAAACACACTAACGATGCAATAACTCTCAAATCACGATGACTAAATAACTTACCTTAAACAAGAAAACAAGTTTCAATCGCATTGTTTATTTTCATGCAAATTAAAATTAAATTATTTTAATATAAAATGTTTTGAATCAGCACTGCTGTTGAAAAGAAAAAACCTCGGACAAGTGAAGATTCAGCCTCATTCACCAGCCATAAAAAGGTGGAATTACTTAACATTAGACACCTTGTAAGGGATAAAGGGATTACGTGACCAAAGCGTTTCCCCGGTCGTGCGTCAAGTGGAAGTATATAATAATCTATTCGCTTTATTTGATGCAGGTTTGGACGCAGGAAAATACTTGGAATATCGTTTCTGCTAGCTGCCGTGGGAGCAATTGGCACCCTTCTCATGTCAGATAAAGCTGAATATGATAAAGGTAAATGACATGGAAACGTTCAACACAAAGCAGGGATATTTTGTATATTCGATTGTATATCGAAATGGCGATATATATATATAAGGGGAGATCAAATGAATAGTAATAACTAACCCTCCTCTATTCAGAAATGGCGACACCGCCATCTCCGAGTTTTGGTAAGGGGAGGCCAGTTTAACTCCTTCCTTCCTCACTTCCTGTTAAACGTTTTAATTGATTAATATAAACTGGAATTAATCGATTAATCTTGTGAAGTGGGTAGTGAGTGGGAGCACTGGTTGTATGCACTGGATAAAACGTGAAATATATCTTCGTTGCTTCATTATGAAGAACACGAAGTCTTTACATTTGCATCTGAAAACCCTATGCTCTCCTTGTGGTACTATTCTTCCAAGAGCAGAGGACTTTACACTAAACGCATGCGCACTGAGAAGACTTGCAGAGGCAAAGATCTCAAAACAAGATTTGTTCTGGCAAATCTTAATTTATAAAAGTTTTCGGTTTAAGATTCTTGTTTCATAATATCAGGAGCACCCAACGAGCAATTTCTTAGAGTTCTTTGGAGAGTATTGGCTACAAAGTAAACAGCGTCCGCACTCCCAAGGGAAACATGCCCAAAGTTTCATTTCCCAGCAAGGTCGCCAAATATACAATGACAAAATGCGACAATGTGTATGGGGGGGGGGAGCTACTCCTAGATGTTGCTATACGTATCAGTCAATATAAACCCGCCTACGCCACATCCATACCGTGCCAGCCCTTTCCAAAAAAGAATACTTTCCCAGCAGTCCTGATGATTTTACCGTGTTGAAATAAAGTTACATCATCACACATCTCCCAGCAACACCAGCAACTCATCATTCCCAGCCAGCAAAAAAGCCCTTGCGGAACACCTATTTTGCGTAACACCTCCGCTGGGTGCCCCTGTAATATTATTCCTAGTTCAGTGGCTCATAGCCACTTTGATTTGGTTTTGTATTTGTATCTGACGGAGTGACAAGCTTTTGAAGTGGTTCCTGCGTGAATAGTCATGACGTAGTTATGACAATGCATTTAGTTAGCTCTTGTATCGAAGTTTCCATTTTTTCATTATTATAACCAATTAATTAATTAATTAATTTATCTTATCAATTAATTAATTAATCAATCTAATTTATTTGTCGCAAATAGATTACATTTGTCGAGGGTTATTTAATGCAGTTCGTCAAATGGGTTTTAAGCACTAGACGGACCAGTTGGTATTCATCATTGTTCAGTCGTGCCAAAGTTTGACTTAATTTATACACCTATATATTAAACGAATGACAAAATTTCCCAACCCTTCTTCTTTCTACGAGTACCAATTAGTCCGACTTGCACTGTTCTGGTTGTCATTACCGAGGCCTTCCAAGGGGTAAAAGCGACAAGCGACATGACCCTGAATACTGACGACACAGGGACATTTTAACAGCGACCGGCAAGCGACATCATTACAGCACTGAAACGCGATTACCGTACTAATTACATTTGTTTTTCTCCCATCAGGTTACATGGCTGGCAAAATATTCATGTCCTTGGTCGTCGCTAAGTTCAATAGCGAGATTGCATTTTCACTGGTGTATATTTACTCTGCAGAGCTGTTTCCAACAACTGTGAGGTAAAATAACTAAGATTGACTGGCAATAGCTTGTTTAATTAAATTTTGTGAGACGACTGAGAATTAAAAAAGCTTTACACGCCGTGCCATTGAAGCTAAGATGTGAACACAAATCTGATCGGCGACAGTAAGATAGGAAGTTTTCGCCACTCTGATTCGGAGTGTCGGCACACCATCCAGATGGACAAGGATGGAAACCAAACATTTCAAATCTCATTTATGTATGATGTAGAAAAATTGGAAATTCCAAGGACTAGACATCATCTCAGAGATAACTAAGAATAAAGACTTGAGGATAAAAGTACTAGTGCCGAATGGTTGCTGCAAGCGTAGAAGTAAAAACGGTAGAAAGTACTCAGAAACTGAGTAAAAGCGAAAATCTAAGTGGTTCCACAACTGGTAGTTTGGGAAAATTGACAATCATGCTAAGTATGCCTTGTTTTGTCTCCTTTTCTGTCAGGAATGTTGGGATGGGTACTTCGACAGCCTCTGCTAGAGTCAGTGCTTTCGCGTCTGCCTATGCTCCGCTATTGGTAAGATTATACCATTACCATCGTCCGTTTTAATTGTAGTCAATTCCGTTTCGTGTTATTTATTGACATTTTCCTCGTGTCTTGTTATATAAAGCACGTTATTCTAGATAGTTACTATGTTCCAAATTCCAGAGTATATCGCAAGCAAAATTACAAATTGATATATTTTAGGTTCAAATATGCTTTCTCATTTTCTCATCAGCTTGAGGTCCATCGTTTTCTGCCATTTGGTTTAATGGCGGGCCTCGCTTTGTCAGCCGCCGCTATGTGCATGACGTTGCCAGAGACTTACAACCAGCCAACAATTGAAAATTTGTCTCAAGATAAAAGGAAGCCAAAGGAAGAACAAGATGGAAATGAAAATGTGAATGATGACAAAGAAGAAGAAGCCAATTTAATGTGAATGACATCTGAAAAAGCACTGTCATCGCCAGCTGTTGTTGTTTGTTGTTTGTTTCTTTTTTACAAAAATGGCTTGATGGCTCCTTTTGAAAACTTATTGATAAACTGCAGTTGCTATTAAAATTTACTTACCTTTTGACTTTGTCTTCGGGCATTAAGAGCTTCCAGTGAGGGAGGTGCTAGGCCTCTCGAGAGAAAACAGCTCCCATTTACAAACATGAATACGTGTTTCATTTCATTTATTGTAGTAAGCGTAATATGTATCTTATGTTCCTCCTGAATATCACCGCATGTGTATAAAATATGTTTGAGTTGCTTTGGGGGAGCTCTTGCTGGGATAATGAAAAAAATTCTCTTTTGGGATATTTTGGGAAAGAATTATGTAACAAGCCACATAAATTCATTATTTTTCCTTAATAAATATCCTTTTCGCGGATAGATATGCTGTTTTTAAATTATATTTCTAATTTGACTATTGTTTATTTTAAGGTCAGTGAGGTCATTATTAGTTTAATTACTGTCAAATGACAACCTCGTTAAGTAATATAAACTCTTACTCGCCTGCTTGCTTGCTTGCTTACCACTGATCTACACAAAGATCCAACTTACCTACCTACCTACCTGTCTGCCTACCTACCTACCTACCTACCTACCTACCTACCTACCTACCTACCTACCTACCTACCTACCTACCTACCTACCTATTTACCTACCTACCTACCTAACTACCAAACTACCTACCTAACTACCTACCTACTTACTTTCTTACTTACTTACTTTCTTACTTACTTGCTTGCTTGCTTGCTTGCTTGCTGTCGATCGCAAGTATAACCTCTATAGGGAACAGGAGGAATGACGGGGAAAAAGCCGACAAACTGAAAGAAAAACTGTGGAAATAAATTCAGGCTTGAACGGGATTCGATATTTGAGGCTTTCTTTTCGCATTTTCGCAGACTACTTTTGAGTAGCTACTAAAAAGCAGCATACACAACTGGGATGATCTTTTCACATATAAAATTTTTCACGCGCAGTTATAATTATATGACATTGAATAAATCATCTGAATGTAATGGTCACGCTACACATCTCAGTGGTTAGGCCAATCGCGTCCCCAGAGCCTGTTTTTTTTGGTCAGCATAAAGAACGCGTACTCTGGCCAGACCCGAACTCAGAGCTTGCTACTCAATCCTGATTGGCCCAGAACAACACATAAGGCTATGCGCATGTTCCAAAACAAACAAATCGACTTTGTTTAAAGAGGGTTGCACGTGACAGTCTTGCCACTGACGACAAACAAGTGGTCCTCGAATTTCCGATCGAATTGAAATTTAGAAGTGTCTGCTCGCCAAAAGAAAAGTGGGCTCAGGGAACGAGATTGTGGACGGCTATGCCATGCTAATGAGGTGTAAAGAGGCCGTCTAGTCAGTCAGGGTCTCGCTCTCCCTGACTGACTAGAACGCCAAGCTACGCTGGCTAACAAAAATTTCATTTAAGCCATTGTCGGCCATGTTTACTTGCCCGGAATGCAAAGGTGGCGTGACCATTAACCGCCCAGCGAGGTGAGTCACTTCACCTTTGGAGGGGAGGGAGGGGGGCATAGGAGAAGCGACGCAGGCTACGACGTTCCCGACCAATGAATAAGCCGATTCTTCTATTTATCTCTGTAAATTATATACTAATACACATAAACCAGCCTCTAACAGTTCTGGTGTTGTATATTACCGAACTAAGTGGTTCTTTTGAATTAGGTCATGAACGAACGAAGCCAACTTTGTCTATGGGAACAAAAGAGACCATGCAAGACTGAAAAAAACATTTATTTATTATCAAGGAAATTTCAGCTGCATTTTTATCAAGCCAGAACAGCTATTGTAAATGTAAATGAAATAACCAAAGTGGTCATGCAATTACCGCTGTAGAAAATTTGATATGAAAATATTGTGATCTGTTTGAACCTCGCACATCCTATGTTCAGTTATTCCTGTCTTATATAGTCCCCCTATTACTCTTTATAACCAACGGATTAATTTTCGCGTACGCTCATTGGACGAAACGCATCACGTGGAACAAAATCGAACAACGGGTATCAGACTTTATTAAAAACTAGCCATGGTATATTGCAATTCCTGAGTTTTGATTGGTTCACGGGCCATTGTATATGAGCTCATATACCATGGACCACAAATATGGTAGGTGTACACGTAAGCGAGAACAGCCGTGGAGCTCAAATATTGCAAATCTTTGGGTACTTTTAATAAAATTAAACAATTATTCCACTCGCGATTGTTGGATATGAGATAACTGTTTCTTACGAGGCCAGGGCGCTGGAAATTATAAATTCCTTAATTGCGAAAGTTTGCCCAGGCTATACGATTCACTTCAATTCAAATTTCACCGAAGTGAGTAAAATTATTTCCCCTGTGCATGAGGATAACCTTAGAGAAATCCTATATGAAACAGTTTCGTCCGTTCATGTTTGCGTGGTATAATTTTACGAATTTCGTAAGAGTCATATAAATGGCTTTAATTTTTGTTAAACGTGCTTCTCAAACTCATTAATAAGTCATCTGGTTAACACAAAGCTAATCAGAACCGTGACGGTGGTTTGGAAATCTGATCTTAATTAGCATAGATTTTTAAGATTTTATTTCTCCGTTTTCTCCGTAGTTTTAGTTTCGATTGAGACGATATATCAAACACTCGTGAGAGTGTTTCATCACATGTCCAAACAAGTTCGTCAAAAATAATCCCCTACGCGTCGTATTTTCAACTCTCTTCTAGGTGTCTGGAAATGTGGTGAAACACTCTCCCTCGTGTTTGATAAATTACTGCTTTACATACAGAATCCACTTGATATGTTTAAGTGGTACATTTTTGAATACGTAACTAATGCTATTATTTCATAACTATATTGCGACAAAAAAATATAGCATCTTAATGTATTTTCTTCACATTAAAGTGGTTTCCTCGTCTCCACCATCCTTTGCATTCCTGTTTTCATCTTTTTCGTATCCATCTTGAGCCAAATTTTCTATTGTAGGTTGGTTGTGAGTCTCTGGTAGAGTCATGCACAAAATTGCAGCGCCCAATGCGAGACCCGCCATTATACCAAATGGTAGAAAACGATGGACCTCAAGCTGATAAGAAAATGGGAAAGTAGAAGTTGCACTGAATAGGAGACACTGATGAGGAAACATGCAAAGAATTGGCTAGGATATATGTCATTAACATGATACGCGATTGGCTGCTTTTGACTCAAGATTGAAGTAGTTGATTGTAGTTTTCAATCTCATAGAACTTTAAGTATGAAAGCCAGCTGAGACTATCACATTTCGACTCGACACAGTGCGCGTTATACGGTATTGTGCGTTATGGCGATTTATGATCCATCATATGTGATAAGTAAACGCAGACAATTTGAAAAGCCACCCACTGCACTTTTGAAAATTCATGGCAACCGCGCTGTGCACAGTCGTAGGAAATATAACATAACCTAAGTATATTCACTAAAATGTAAAGAATGGAAACATTTACCAAAAGTGGTGCATAGGCAGAAGCAAAAGCGCTCACTCGCGCCCATGCTGTCGATGTACCCATGGCAATATTCCTGAGTGAAGCAAACAAAATAGGAAACACATTTCCAACACATATCAACCATGCGCTGCAAGCTTGTATGTTTCGCGCAATGTGATTAAGATGGTGACGGGGAGCCTATAAATATGTTCAATGCTTATCTGAAATATATTTTCGTTGCATGGGAGAAGCAGCTGCATAAGGGTTGGGATTATCCTTCGATCAGGCGTTCTTTTTTCGCGGCGGGAGAAAGGAGAAAAAAAGGGTTCTCCTTCCTCCGGCTGCGAAAACAAGAACGCCTGATCGCAGGTTAGGTTAAAATGACCTGGGACTACTGAAATTAAAGCAGTTTGGTTACAGAAGGTTAAGGTTAAGTCTGCATACGAGCCAACTGGCCCATCAGGCCAGAGTTTATCCCGGTTTCCGTAGCATGAAGCGACTAGAAGTATTTCTACTACCCCTGGATGAGATGCTAGTCCATCGCAGGGTTACCCTCAGCACTAAATTGGCCGGTACCTATTTATACACCTGGGTGGAGAGAGGCAAGAACACAACGCAGTGCCCGGGCCAGGGCTCGAAGCCGGACCGTTCGATCCAGAGTCCAGCGCACTAACCATTAGGCCACCACGCCTTCCACTGGTTACAGAAGGGTGACCAAGCAATTACAACTTGCAAATCATTCCAGGTATTTTTTTTAATTAGTAATTCCCTCAGTGAGGCAAGCCTAGTTAGAATGACATCATTGCCAGTATTGGACTTGGATCTACTCGTTTACCTTAAAGTAGTTGGAAAAAGCTCTGCAGCGTAAATGTACACCAAAGTGAATGCAATCGTAGCGCTGAACTTAGCAAGGAACATGGACATGAAGATTTTTCCAGCCAAGTAACCTAAAATAAAAATTATCACCTTAACTATTATATTTCTTTATGATTCTATCTCTTTTTTTAAGAAAACACGGCACTTTTTGCAAACATGTTTCGCCAGATGCATCTGCCATCTTCAGTGTGATTTGAACAAGGTGAAGAATAAAGTAGAAATAGTAAAGAAAATTTATAATAGTGATAGTAATAATTAGAACAGAGTATCGATAATTCAAAAATGGCTGGTGAGTATACAGAGCGGCATGTTTCTGAGCTCTGAAGGTGTTTAAAAATGTGCAATGCCCTGTCTGTTGTTAGGTGTTCTCTTACACGTGTGTTAAAATGTCGGGAGGTTTCAACGACATAGCAAGCTGCACAGCCTGCACACGAGAACTTATAAACCACACATGATCGGAGTCCACTAGAGATGGGGCCTTCCACACTTAGGGGACTACCTTCTTTGAAAGAAGAGAATGCTAACACGTTGTTTACATTGTTGCAATAAAATTGTAAAAGTCGACGAATGCCCTTTTGGGTAAAGCTGAAAAAAAAACACCAATGCACGGTAATTTGAAATAAAAGGTATTGTTCACCGGTAGATCTTTTAGAGTTGCTAGTTACATGTTTGAGGGTCGTACAGGGGGGGTCTCTGGCACGACTCACGGACGAAAAAAATAACGAATCACGGATCACGGATATTGAAATTTCATTTTCCCGAATCACGAAAATAAGTACTCTTTTATCCTGTTCTTACGCTACAAATAGTGTTTGAAGAAATCAAAATTGATTAAGAAATTACGAAAATAAGAAAGAAACATACTCTTTTATCCTGTTCTTACTCTACAAAGAGTGTTTGACGTTACGATAATTATACGGAGATCACATTTGAGGTCTCGCGTCTCAAAATCACGCAAAATAAAGTCAATAAAGTGGTGAAATCACGAATATCGGTTATTAATTCAAGCTCTTCACGTGTCACGCAAAACCTTCTGGTCACGGGTCACGAAGAATAAATTTATTAAATTCACGTTTCACGGAAAATAAAATCAGCTAATCACGCGTCACAAGAATACCCCTGTACGACCCTCATGTTTGGTGACACTAAGATTAATTATTCTTTCTACAAGCCTAGATGGATACAAGTTTTTTCTGAACATGATTGTCAGTGGCTTGACGTCCTCATTGAAGGCTTGCCAGGTGATAAATCTATTATTATTGTAATTGTCTATACTATTTATACTTTTTTCTCACCGTGTTCAAAACACGCTGAAGATGGCAGATGCATCTGCCGAAACACGTTTGCAAAACTTAAAAGTGTCGTGTTCTTTTTAAAATTTTTTTCCGTATTGCCACCCTATCCTACCCAACTCCACCCCACCCCCACACCCACCCGCAATTTTTTGTCAGGTAACCCCAACACTAATCGGAAGGTATCCAGTTGGTGCTGCAACGAAAAAACCTGGCCAATCAGATATTTCACTTTCTTCATTTTTCTCATGACTACGATTCAAATGACTTTTGCCTAGCTATGTCAGTCTCTGACAACGGCCTTCTTCATCTACTTCCCGGGTCTACTTGTTTTTTAATTTTACTGGGTTAAACAATATTATTTACTTATTTACCTTTGTCATTTTCAGCTTTATCTGTCAAAAGAAGGGCGCCAATAGCTCCAATTGCAGCCAAAATAAACGAAGCCAACAGACATTTTCTGCGGCTAAACCTTGTTAAATGAAAATAGCAAATATCAAATACAAACAGCGGATCATAGAGTATAATTTATTTTAGACACGCAGTTCTCCAGGTTCTCCCACGTTGTAAATTGCAATTGGCTTTGCGTGTGGCCTCACTGGACGGACTGATGTACGGACGAACGGACGAACGGATGGATGGATTGACTGACTTCTTAACCGCCTCACAAACATGAAAAGGGGGGAAGCCAACTATCTTTTCCTCAAAAAATCATTTCTATGCTCAAAGATGTCTTTTGAAAAATATTATAGGAAACAACTGTCTGACCCCTTGAAATGCCTAGATCTAGCATTAAATAATATTTCTTCTCAAACTCATTAATAATTCGTCTGGTTAACACAAAGGAAATCAGAACCGTGACGGTGGTTTGAAATCTGCCTTAATTAGCATAGATTTTTGAGATTTTATTTCTCCGTTTTCTCCGTAGTTTTAGTTTCGATTGAGAAGATATATCAAACACTCGTGAGAGTGTTTTCATCACATGTCCAAACACCTCGAAGTTCGTCAAAAATACTCCGCTATACGCGTCGTATTTTCAACTCTCTTCTCGGTGTTTGGAAATGTGATGAAACACTCTCGCTCGTGTTTGATATATTACATACCACACTGTTAAAGCAGCACAAACAGGATATGCCGGTACAGCAGCGACTGCGGAAATCACTACATTGACGTAGATATTACCACCTAGAAACGGAGCGCTGAAAGATATGCCCCAGCTAATAAAGGAGACAGCAAACCTGTGGGGTAGAAATGAAATAAAATTTAGTGAATTTGTCACCAGTTAAGCCAATACACGGAATAAATATAACTTTGCTACTTTTGATTTTAAAATTAGTTCAAACGGTTCACTCTACTGATAAAATTACATAAATGAGTTCTTTCTTTTTACTCTATGTTATTATTGTCGTATGTTTTTGTGGGGGCAAAGCCCGCACATTGGCGTCGACTGAGGGATTTATTTATTTATTTGTGCGTGGGTTTGCTTGTGTCACGTGGTCTTCTGCGAAAGAGCCTGAGGCCGGAGACGGGAAAGAAAATGAGAGAGAGCCTGGGGATGAGGTCGGCGGGTCGGTCGGCGGTGCGTGTCGAGTAGAAATCGGCCATATTGGATTTTGGCGTGTCGTTTCGTGTGGTTTCTTTTTGTACTGTTTAAAAGCCGTAGCTGGAGATTCAAAAGACTATGGGGATGTCAGTTGAACAATATCGGTCCAGGATCGGCAGTCATGACAACTTTGTTAAAACAAAGCTGGTCTTGTCACGTATGAGAGAACAATTTTGGAACGTGATGTTAATGATGTTTTATTTGAATGTGTTTTACTTACCAACGTTGAAACAAGTTGTTGGACAATACAAAATGTGGAACGAAGTGAAGTTTTGGTTCACACAAATGACATTCTACAATATTTATAATCAATTGATTATAAGACAAGCAAATGATGTGGAGGAAAATCCAGGCCCTACAATATTTGATATCATTGACCCAACAACAACAGTATAGTATGTGCTGACTACAGCCAAGGAAATGAATTGCTCTTTGGAGAAAATGCTGGTAAGCAATGTGTAGCAATGTCACTTAGTGCTATTATTTACCATCATATAGAAGATGTTAATTTGTGGACTTCTTCAACTTTGAATAATATTTTGGGTATTGGAAATAACCTGTACACTTCTATAAGATATTCTGGCGAATAAATGATTATTTGCTCTTAACTGATGTGCCAGGCATTGTTTCACTTTTTGACAAATTGTATACATTACAATACAGTGAGTCGTTAACAGGAAGTGTGTGTATGACATCTAACGATGGCCCGTTTATGTCTCTTCAAAATTCACTTCAAGAGGTTTTTTCTCAGCAAAACTACAATTGTTGTTTGCTAACTATTGGTATTAATACAGTTGCAATTTTTGAAACTTCACAGCAGAGTTTTAAAATTTTTGACTCTCATTCAAGGGATTTACATGGGATGCCCCATTCATTTGGGACTTGTACTTTGCTCAGCATTGAAGGACTTGAAAACTTTGTATCATATTTGCAGTTGTCATGCTTACAAACAGGGGTTGTTCCTTTTGAAATCAAAGGTGTCTTAATCAGTGATAGTCAATCTGATGTGGTACATGTTCATGAGAATCACAAAAGAAAAAGTAACCCAAAAGAATCTGTTAACTTAAAGAGAAAGTGTTCAGATGAAAGATATGAAAAATGTCAAAAAGCGTCCTTTTTTGATCTTGCTTAAACTGCAAAACAGGGTAAATTTCGCAAGTAGAAATTACTGCGGCTACTAAATTTGGCGATTTGCAAAAAATTGCAAAGATTATTTCCCGCAATAAATAGCAACCTTAAGGTAATTGAATGTACTAAATGAATTCACAAAAAAGAATCAAATTTGAAATTATCAAGCCCCCACACGTACGCATTGCGGACCTATTTTATGTATTTGCCTCTGGCAGACCAGTATACTCTTAGAACAGAATTCCGTTGTTAGTCAGATTTGTCCTGTCAAATCAGTCCATGCATAAATATTGTACACTGTTGTGGTGGATTGGGAAAATGTCGTGAAAAAGATCCATTTCACATTCAAAACCGCCGAACCGGACGGCCAGTTCTCAGTTCTGACTAATGGTAAACGCCCTATGATGAGATATAATTCGATAGACCGTACATTAAAACGAACGTCGCGCGTATTATGTCTTTTCGAAGCACTACGAAGACAAAATGAGGACACCAGGTAATTAAGGTTTCAAACTTTTTTGCAGCATTTCAAAGTAAATGATTTCGTTTCTTATATATTACAACAACATTTTATTGACCATTTTAACTTAAGATTATCCTTTTTAGAATAGTTTTTAATTAGTTTTGTGATTAATAATTTCGTTTCTTATATATTATTGTACATGTATATCTTAGTTTTTTAACAATTGTAAATAGGAGGGCCACAGGTTTATTAGCTTTATAGCTATTAAGTGCTACCCTCTGTAAATAGAGACGTTACCTTACCTTGCCTTACCTAAAACGAGATGTTTTACAATTTCAACTCAATTTCAGATCCATACAAACGCTCGTACTACGCTCAATTTTAATCCCATACAAACTCTTGTAGTAGTATACGCTTTGGACACCTGTGCTCACACGTCACGAATTAAATATTTTAGTAGTATAGAAGGGATGTTTTTCTTTTGTTTTTGACGTATCCTTGCTCCTCCGCATTCTTATCACGTTACAATTTCATAAAAAGAGCAAAATCCCCGTTTCTGAGACATTTCAACCCAGGGTTACTACTTCGTGAATGGGGTAAGTTAGGATAAACTTCGTCTTATTTAGTGTAGGGTTGTACACTGCAGATCTCAGTCTCACTTAGGATTTTTAGAACAAAACACCAATGTTTTTAACCCATCAATGTATCTTTTAAATTAAACCAAAACACGATAGTAAAGCAAAAATATCAAGGACAGACATGTTTGATGCCTGTATGTACATTCACGAAAAGTTATGAATGGTGACAATTATGCACTTACCACATTAACCAGACACCAATTGTCTTGTGAGCCATTTTAAGAGAAGAAAATAAGTCACGAAAGTCGCCTAGCCTTTCTTCCTTAGGCAAACACAGCTTTTCACTAGGCATTTCTTTACCATTCAGCCTGGCAACTTTACCAAACACCTCCCTTGCCTCGGTATCTCGACCCTTCTTTAGAAGCCAACGGGCGGATTCTGGAATGAAGCTGGGAAGAAATAACAAACGGGAATTCTTACACCCTTTCAATTCTTATCCTATACAGATTTCATTACAGAAAGAAAAACTAAATTTGTGTCAGTTAATTTATTAATTTACGGCACTTTTTATATCAAACTATATTTGGTTAGGTTGGTTACGAACGTAGTGGCCCATCAGGCCGGTGCTTATCCCTGTTTCCGTACCATGAAGCGACTAGGAGTATTTCTACGCCACCCACCCCCCACCTTGGATGGGATGCTAGTCCATCGCGGGGAAGCCCCAAGCAGTAAATTCGCCGGTACCCATTAATACACCTGGGTGGAGTGAAGCACTATGAGAGTAAAGTGTCTTGCCCAAGAACACAACGCAGTGCCCCGGCCAGGGCTCGAACCCGGACAGCCCGATCCGGAGTCCAGCGCACTAGCCATTAGGCCACCGCGCGTCCCGAAAACTGTATTTATGACCACTTAATTATGTCACGGTTGTTGCGCGGTGCAGAATATCAAACCATGTTATTCCGTTTCGTCTATTAACACTCAAACAGTTCAATTTTCTACTACTTACAACCAGCCAGCCACATACACAATCCCAGGGACACCAGTTACAATTGTCAGTTCTTTCCAATCTCTGATAAAATACGCAATTCCTGCCAATATCATGACGAAAATGTCATAACCAATCCAAACGACAGATCCCGCCGTCCCTCGGTGGCGAATTCCAGAAAGCTCTGTCGTCAGCACGAACAGCGGGATGCTATAAGCACCTGCAAAACATCACAAATACATGTACTATGTTTCTGAAGTGTATTGTTCTGTCACATGAACGAACATATGAACAACAATTAGGACCTAGAAAACTATGTACATATTAACCCTATCATATCCAGAACGGGGGGGGGGGGGGGGGGGGGGGGGGGGAGCGGAAAGTGCCCGCGCTAACTTTGAACATTTATAACTTTTTCAAGATTCAACCAAACGCTGACAAACTTTGCGACTTTATCTAAAATTTAGCTGGAAATAGTTAGTAGGATAGGTTGTTGTGTTGGGAGCTTGACTTTACCATGGCAAACGTCATTTTAACCGACAAGTTTTCACAAATTTGTAATTTTTGTGTTTCCATTAATGAAAATTAACTGTAATTCAATTATTTTCACCTTATAGGCTTTTCTTTTACACCGATTTATATATTTGAGTACATTTCAGTAATTTTGGGCGGTTTTCTGACGTTTTGGAAAATTTTGAAATCCAAGATGGTGGATCCAAGATGGCGACTGTTTTGACATCATGATGTAATTGTCACGTGATGTGACGTCATCATGACACGTGACGTATATCAAAAGATAGATTACCACACGCCGGTCGAAAGATGGCGAGTGAGAGAGAAGTTAAGTTCACTGAAGCCGACATAAAATTGTTCACTAAGGAGCAGGAAAATACGAACATGAAGAAGGAAACTGCACATGACGTAAAACAATTCATGGACTGTTTCTTGCAATGTAAACCAAAGGAAATTCCAGCCGCCGATCTGCAAGTAGCCTGCGAATACAGCCGCCTCTCATCGCTCTCGGCGATGAGAGGCGGCTGTATTTGCAAGCTAATCTGCAAGAGTTTACGTAATAAAGGTCTGTGCTTTCGATTTACCTCGCAGTTTTTGTCTGTATAATAAAAAGAATATTGCACGTTGTCTCAAAGATATGAATGTTATGTTCTCATGGCAAAGCAATATGTCAATATTGTTTTTGCCATTCGAACATAAAATTCATAAAACTGAAAAACAGAAAGGTTGACCGTGCGGTTGGATTGAACTTTATATATATTTTTTCCAATATTTCGTCAGGCACGGCCTGACTTCTTCAAGGAATAAAGTTCAAATGGGTTCAAGGGTTTAAACAAACGCGAGGAAATATAATATACTACACTATCTATGTACTTTATCTATAGTTACATATTATTTTGTTAATTAGGACTTGTTTGTTTACCCGTTGGTTTTGTTTCAACGGTATTTTTTTTAAATTGTATTTTATTACCTATTGTCTTGGTTGTTCAAATTGTAACTTTTTTTCTTCAGTTGTTTATTCCCTGAAGAAGTCAGGCCGTGCCTGACGAAATATTTGAAAAAATATATATATAGTTCAATCCAACCGTACGGTCAGCCTTTCTGTTTTTCAGTTTTTTGTATCCCAAATTTTGCTGATCAGATCCACCAGGATCCGGGTCCTTTGCTTTGTCCGTTGGCCCTTTCTCAAGTTTATAAAATTCATATCTTCTCGCCACCGTGTAATATCCTCTATATGTAGGAACACGACGACACTTACCAATCATGAATCCAACGATAGCACGAAAGAGAGCAAATACCCAGAATGCAGGAGCAAAGGCCGAGAGAAAATTAAACAGGCAGCAAAAGAAGCCGCAGACGAACATGGGGAGTTTTCGACCAAACTTGTCAGAGATGCTGCTCACAGACACACTTCCAGCAAAAAACCCAGCGAAGATAACAGAGGTTGACACGAATCCCAATGAACCACGATCGCACACAAGATCAAACTGTAAAAATGATAAGAAACAAACCTCGGTCAAAGTGATTCATAAGTGTAATGGCTACGCCAAAAGTGTAATGGCCCTGTTTGCTCAATAATGTTGCAAATGCCCCAAGGTGAGGCGAGCTCATGCGTACAAATCCCCAACGTGAGGCCTCTGGAAGGATTCAAATGCCCGACCTCCGGAACAATTTATTAAAGTGCTACTATGATCAAATTTGCATATTTTCTTTTGTAGCCGTTTTAAAATATTAACAAGTACTCTTTATGAGAAGCAAAACACCGCTTACTGTTTTCTAATATCTCTTTTATTTCCAGAGATATTCAAGTTTTTAAAATATGCAAATTAGCAAAGTAATGACGTCACATACTCAACCGAATTCTGATTAAATACAAAGAAAGTGATATCTCAGCCAATTTGTATTGAAAGTCTCTGATTTTTTGCAGTAACACTCTGCTAGTTGTGTTACTGTTACTTTACAACTTGGTTACCATGGCAACATACTAGGTTCCAGATCCCCTCAATGCTAAAGGCTTTTCTGGCCAATTCTGGCATTCTTTTTTAATATTTGTAAAAAATGCTTTACATGCGAGATCTGGCAGGCATATCAGTGGATTTGGCAGACGTCTTGCCTGGGTTTAATTTTTCCGAACTGAAAAATTTTAAAATATTAAAAACAAATTGATGGGGACTGGAAAAGAGTGAGTTGCCATGGTAACATATTTTTATTACAATTGTAGGTGTGTCATTTGTGGAACTATTAGTCTGCCAAGTTTCATTGGTCTCTGCAGAAAAACGACAGAGATAACTTAATTTTTGTACTTGACAAAAAACTGGGTTGAGTAAATGACATCATCAGTCCTGTAAATTCCATATTTTACGATTTTTTAAGCTAAAATATCTCCGGAACTAAAACAGATATTCGAAAACGGAAAACGGCATTTTGAATGTTTCGTTGACTACTCTTTGAAACACCTAAAATTCCAAGGGGTGAAAATTTGATCATAGTAGCACTTTAAGAATTTTCCGTGCCATTTTATAACATAGTTCTGTGGTTCTTTAAATCCAGTGAGACAATAAAAGTCTATAAATACTCAACCTTAATTAATATTTTTAACATTATTATTTTATTATTAATTAATGTGTATTATTGCTTTACCTCGGTAACGACTGAAGTGAAATCATCCGCAAATTCCCAGTCCTCCCTCGGAATATCACACCTGTGTGTATAGTTGTCGTCACCAAGACTAATGGTCTTTGTAAAGGGGCACGTCGAGTTATTTTTACATCTCCAACCAGGCTCCGATGCAATGAATACCATCACCATGACAGGAAAGCCCCACCAGAGCCCATAAGCGATATTAAAAAATACATTAAGCACGATTTGGTAGCGGCCAAAGCTGCCAATTTTCTCCAAAACCTCGTCAGTTGTTAGTTTCATTGCTGAAAGATAGGTAAGAAAAAATATCATAAACATAATAAAGGTAGTTGTCTCCAAGTAAAGCCCTGTTGGTAGTAGCCTGTGTACAGCCGTCCCGCTCGGTGGGACGGCTGTACACAGGCTAGCTAGGTTGGTAGGTGCAATTGGTTCCGGTCTTAATCACGTTTAAGTTGATCCTTTAGCACCCAATCAAGTTTGGAACGCTTTATCTACACCCATACTACACAAATTTAAGTGACACTTAGCAAGACTTCCTAGAGATGTTGAAACTGTTTAGTAAAATGGTGAAATTCGCATCAGTGAATGTGGAATACATTGCATGCTACTAATCATGACAACTGTAGCAAGGAAGCTGACAGAAAATCATCACTTTCATCTGTATTTTCTGTAACATTAAAACCTAGCATAATAAAGTCTCACGAATCGCGGCTTCGCATGCGCACTTGGCCGCTATTTGATGACTCTTAGCTTATATAATTATGCCTTATCGTACTGTTTCGGCCCGCTTCGGCAGCATATCAGGCGAGTTGATGGTCGAGCCATGGATCGTATTTTGAGGAGACGCAGTCGACACAAAATACCCATGGCTCGACCAAACTCGCATGATATGCCGCCAAAGCGTACCAAAAATTTACGATTAGGTATTTACCGTCCCAAATTCAGCCAAAAATCCGGTGATATTTCTAGTGGTTACGGTTATGGAATCTGAGTAACGAAATCTGTCTGGCGCCCTACCATGTGGCCTGCGAGAAAAATATAGCGAGTCAACAAACTGAATGAAAAAATATTTTGATTTTAAAGAGTTTTACATTTTGGTTTTCAGTGAAGACGGTTCAAATTCTTCTCCCTTTGCTGTACGTATTTCCCAGTAAAAATGCTTTAGAAACTGGAGGTCTTGTTTAGACTTCAATGGGTTTCTTCTCGTCCTAGACAAAATCGCTGTGATGAAGCCATGCTTGCCAGGTGTTTTACCACAAATTTATCTGCAAGTTGGTACGACATGCCACTATCTACGGCTCTAGATATTACTATGGCAACATTAATTTCTCGGGCATGCTGTTTCTATTAAAAAGTTTCTAACTTTTTGATAGCAAATTTATTATATTGGGGGTACTTGCACGTACGACGGTACTAATTGGAAACACTGTAAATAAACAAACAAATATTGTAAATCGCGAATAGAAATTTGTTAAAAATCCAAAACTGGCAGGAGGCTGACCAGTTGGCTATTTACAAAGCGTGGAGGAGTTGAATTCAGGACTGCCGAAGGCAGATCCATCTAATGGCAGGGAGGAGGATTTGAACTCGGGATCTCCGGATTACAACCACTAGGCCACGCTGCCTCCTAAAAGTTGAAATCTGCTCTTGTTACGTCTTTCGTCCTACGGATAGAATTTCAGCGGTTTTTGCATATGAAACACAAGGGGTCTTCGTTTACGAGGGAGTCTTCAGTCTTCTTTTTTCAGTCTTCGTAAACTTTATTTGAAACACATGTTGCCCCGTCAAAAGAAAGAAGTTGATAGCGGGGTCTATGAAAGCTCAAACAGATAATGATGAACAAATGAATCGTTTTATGGGCCAAGAATTCAAACAACACGCTTGTCAAGCAAAAGCTAACAATCTTAACCTTTCGAATTGTTAGCGAACCAGGAGGGTACGCTCTTCTTAAACGTGGCATGTAATGAGATTATCGTGAAACGGGGACAATCCACAAATCCATCTTCAAAGGACAAAAATTACAAAAAACTACAAGTAACGTTTGCTCTTTTCACTTTATCTGTGGTAGAGCTCCTTTCCACTTACAGAACAGGACCACAAGCTTTACCCACTCTGGTATGCTGCTTAAAGAGGCTTTGACATGGATTTTAACAGAGTTTTGAATAACCAAAATATAGATTTGTGTAGTAGAAAAACCTATAATAATGGTCCAATTTTATTAACAATTGCTATATTAGAGCACTGAAACTGCTAACAAGCGTCTCTGACTGCGGATGGCTAGGATGGAAATAGGATGGAAATAGATTACAACTTGAAAAATTAAGACTTAACTTTTCAAGTTGTTTCCGCGCGTCTTCCAAAAATTGATATTTATAGCCGTAGTTTGATTTCTCTCCGCAAATTTAAGTTATATCTTCCTTTATATGTTCAAAGATGTTTTCCATCAGTTACGTTGCCTACCGCTAATTTCAGAATAGTTAAGAAAAAGTCCGCAAAATCCCGGTGACGACGTAGCTCTTTTACTTAGTAGATCTTCGTTAACAGCAAAAGATGGGACGTATCTATGTATGGCAAAAACCTTATTCTTCAACAATATGTTAGTGGATTATAACTCGAGAAAACGAATTTACTTATTAGAAAGCCCACAACATTTATTTGTTTACTTGCAACGCATTTGAATATATATTTGAATATATATTACTGGCGCTAAGCTCGTGTTGCTTGCAGGTAGGAAATTCCGTGATTTCGCAGAATGCTGCATGATAGCTACATGTATCTTTGATCTTTCACTAGTTCTGGCCTTGTTTTTGTTGTTTGCACCCTACAATAACAACAAAACGGAGTATGTTATACACCAGAATCTAGATAATGATTTAATTCTATTTTTAGTTCAGAAGACGAGATAAGTTTGGAACCAATTGATTTTCAGTTCTCAACCAATAAAATCATCTCATTAGAATTTGTGACTGACAGGCTAAACAGTTCAGCTTCGTTATGGATCGCTCCGTATTTAAGTCATGAGGTATATATGTTTTGGAGGGAGCCTTATTCTTCTTCCAAGCCCTGTTTACACTGCGCTGACGCGTAACTCAACTACAAGCACAACAAACCTCAGGAATCTATTAAAAGCTTGCGCTAATCATGTAAAACTCAAAACGGCAAGGGACCGGCAAAAATAATGCTGCTTAACGTAAGATCGTGACTTCTTGTTCCCCGAAACACGTGTTGTGGTAGCCCGTGATTCGGGAGACAAAAGAGTTCAAAGTACGGAACGCGATACAGTGTACGGGTCACTTTGCGATTCACTTGCGCTGGCACTTGCGCTGGCGTTATTTGACTCTGAGTTACACTGTGCGTAGGACGAGTCCCACTGAAAAAGGACGAAACAGCTGTTTCCGCTGTTGCAACCCTTAATCATCAGTACAGGTAGTGTTAGCTTCTCGCGAAGTCTACTTTTTCACATAGTATCAGCCTTGCTGTATTGTTTGCTAACATTGTGTCATGTGAAGCACAAGAACAAGCACAAGCTTCTTCGTGGTTCCAACTGGTTGGTCAAAATTTCAAGGAACTACGTGCGCACATCATCTTCAAGCGGCTTCTTTAATTTACCTTTCTATTACGCTGGTGATGAAGAATTGAGGTCTGCGGTTATGCGTGTTGTAGGGAAACAAACATATAAGTTGTAAAATAAATTAAAACAAATCACTCACCCGAAATATCTCAAAACGAGCTGGTGCTGCCAAATGAATTCGTGCTCAAAGCTAACGAGTCTAACTGGTGTGATGCAGGCTGTTAATAGCCTTGCCGCCCAGTCTTGTCGTTCCAGGTCATTTGATGCTTAGTGGAATATTTCTGTCTGTTTTCGTTATGTTAATTCGTGCAAAGATACGCTTGGTGAACAGGATGTTTTTATAACTCTTGATTGTAACTCATTAAAATATCTCACACATGAATGAACGTGTTGGTTCTTTTAAACACGTTTACATAAAAAAAATTGCCACTTTTATCACAATTTCTTATGTAAGAGATAAATACCGAGAACGGAGGTATTAATCCATATACATCCCGAGGGCCGTAGGCCCGAGGGATGTATATGGATTAATACCGACGTTCGAGGTATTTATCTGACTTATTTTATGATATTATTCATGAGGGATCATTATATAAAGCCCGTTTCCAAGAGGACAAAAGCCATCTAATTAGTAGGACATCGGCTCCGAGCGTAAACAATGTAGTCTTTGTTGTTTTTTATTGTTGCCATTGTGTGGTTTTCTCAGAATAGCCCGATCGTGCATTTCCACGGATTTCGCGATTTATTGTGATTGCAACCTTATTTGAATAACACAAGCTTGTTTTGATGGTTTGTTTTGCACTGTGTTGTTCGCAAGGTGCGGTTTAGCGTGTTTTGTACAGCGTCTAATGGTAGAAGTAAACGTACGAAGAAATTGAAACCTCGACAGGAACAGCTAAAAAAAATTATGAAGAGTTGAACCAAGGACAGGAACATGGGCTGCTCGGAACACCAGATACGTTGTAAGGAAACGTTTAGGATTCTCAATTTTTCAAGAATGAGATGCACGTTGTTGTTGAACTCAAGAGGAAGGAATTTTTAACTGAGGCAGTGTGCAGCGACAATTAAATTTGAGAACGGCATGACGGAAATTCAACCGCACTTAGCTAATCTTTTATGATTCCATTGACATGAATTTTATATTTCCAAAATGAATTTAGAAATGGAAGAAGGCTTTGTTATTTCAAAGACTTAAACTTTTTAGGGAAAGTAAACTAAAAAAATATTTGGGTTGCCACTGCTATATAGCTTAAAGTATTTCGTATCAGGTTGCAGTAAAATTTTTATGTTGGAATTGCGGTGTTTAATTTGTCCAGAGAGTTTTATTTTGTCAGGAATAGATCAGTCGGAACCTAGAATATTAGAATGCTAATGAGAGGTTTTTTTAAATTATGCAGATAAAGGCCCTCGCATTTATCTGTATAAATCCCTGAAACGAGGGATTTATACAGATAAATCCCTCATTAATATTCATAAATTCATTCATCAGCCCCGCTCTTCCCCGCTACATTATCAAGCCCTCCCCGGACTTTCAGTTAGTTAATATTCAACAGGGTTGAAAGTTAAATAAGGTTGTTGAATAACAAAAGAAAATGTGTCAATCATGAAATAATCATTTTTAAACGCTTTGATCCGTGTGTTGGTGAAACATTCGCTCTCAAAGGTATGCCGTGATTTATCAAGGCAAAAATATATAGGCTCCTAGATAGGTGTAATGTTCTGAACGAGGGTGTGTATCACGAAAGACAACACAAAGTCAACACACCGGCCATATTGAAAGCACATGTAAAACTACTTTAATCCCAGCATGCTTTGTTACATGAGGCTAGGCGTGTCACGCCACTGTGTAACGCTAAACATTACATTTCTCCTTTCCTTCAGTTGAGAATCATGCAATCAAAGTCAAATGATATGGAATAAGCAACAGCAACAATAGATACTACGCAACAGAACTACACTGGTGTAGAATATGCAAATAAACTTGAACAAGAGGTTACGTTGCCCTCTGTAAAGTTCTTAACTTAAATATTCAATCACTAAATGATCCAAATGATTGAAAGTTCATAGATCTCGAACAATGTCTGTAAATCAATTCTTAAGTCATTTGAAACAATCATATATGTATCAATAAAACAAATGTTCAAAGTCACTTGGAAATCAGTCAATCATCCTTAATCAAATTTCTTGGATGAGTCTCTTTGGGGGCAGGGATACACGTGTAGACCTCCGAGGCACAGGTTCAATGAGGATCTCAGCTCTTCCACCGGGGTCCACTGGTGAATCTATGGCCTCCTGAACCGAGACTGGAATAGTTGAGGGAGGGGAAGGAGGGCTGCTCTCAGCATCAAGGTCAGCTGTCTCTCTCTCAAATGCTAGATTGGTTCTGAATGTCGGGTGTTCAGCCAGAAGCTTCTTGAAGTGAGACGAGTTACGTGTAATCTTTCGGTCAGCATTTTCTGCAGTTAGCATACTGTGATGCTTCTTAGTGACAGTCAACGGGGTCGGGTGATATGGCGTTGACAGCTTCTGTCGCTTTGGTTGTTTCACTAGCACTGTGTCTCCGACCTGAATGTCACAATCGTTGATGGTTCTTCTTGACTCAGCTCGGTTCTTGATCTTGAGTTTCTGCTGAGCATCTCTCTCACGCATGATTACAGGGTCATGACTTTCACCACTTGTCACGACGACAGGGTTGGGTAGCTTGGTTCTAATAGGCCTACCAAACAGGGCAGTAGCAGGGGCAACACCTGTAGTACAATGGGGGGTGGCACGATAGTTGCGAAGGAACTGATACATATCTTGTTTCCAGTGCGCCGTGGTGCGCAGCACCTTTCCAAAGGTCTTCATAAAGCGTTCCACTTCTCCGTTGGCTTCGGGCCACAGAGGAGACACTTTCCGGTGCTTGAAGCCAAGGTACTTAGCAAATCGTGCAAACTCGCCACCATTAAAGGGGGGACCGTTATCAGACTTTACCACTTGTGGTACACCATAAGCAGCAAATATGCGGTCAAGCTTAGGAATCACTGCTTTGGCAGAAGTAGAGTGGACGATCTCAATTTCAGGAAATCTTGAGTAGTCATCAATGACAACAAGGACATAATGTCCAGCAACTTCACAGAAGTCAATCGATACTTGTTCCCAGGGACCACTGGGCAAAGGAGTCATCTGCAAAGGCTCACGGGAAGGCTTGGGTGTGGCAACTTGACAGGGAACACACCGTTTCACAATAGAATCAACTAGGCTGTCCATTCTTGGGAACCAGACCTTTGAGCGTAACAGGGTACGAGTCTTTACTAACCCTTGATGGCCTTCATGAGCCAACTCGACCACTTGCTTCTGAAGTGCATCAGGTATCACTATGCGACTTCCACGAAGGACTAGGTTGCCATCTACTGAAGTGAGCTCAGTTCGGACATTGGCAAATATCTTGAGAGTACTTGAGTCGACTCCCTCAACTGGCTTCAGGTTATCCCACTGGCCAGTTGATATGAGGCGCATTACTTCTTGAAGGGTGACATCCTTCCTGGTTGCTTCAATGATCTCTTCTCTGCTCAGAGCCTTGGGTGTGGCTTGAGACATAACGAACTGAACATACTGCTCAGCGGACTCTGCGATGAGATCACACTTTGTGTCACTCTGGAGATGCCGTGAGATGTAGTCTGCTGGATTCAGGTCACCTCTAGAATACAACACTTCAAAGTTGAAGGACTGCAGTTTGAGACGCCAGTTCTCAATTCTGGCTGAGGCTTGGGAAGTAGAGCTGTTGAAGATAGATAATAATGGCTTGTGATCCGTCACGACTTTGAAGTGACTTCCCAGGAGGTACATACGGAAGTGATGACAGCCCCATGCGATTGCCAATGCCTCGCGCTCGATTTGAGAGTAGCGCCTTTCCACACTTGAAAGGGCTTTGCTGGCATAGGAGATCACTTTGCCACCTTGAGTTAACACAGCACCTAATCCAACAGGACTGGCATCCACAAGCAGGATGGATTTCTTACTAGGGTCGAAATACGCCATTACTTCATCTGAGGTGAGACTGTGTTTGAGTCGATCTAATGCTGCTTGGTGAGCATCTTCCCATTTGAATTCAACGCCCTTGTCAGTGAGGTCACGCAAAGGAGCCACAATGTCTGCGTAATCACGTATGAAGCGAGACACATAGTTGGTCATGCCTAACAGGCTGCGCACATCGCTCACTGAGGTAGGTGCTTCTGCTTGCTTAATCGCTTCCACCTTTGCAGGGTCGGGCGACATACCATCTGCACTAAAGACCATGCCAAAGAACTCAATACGTGGCATGTAAAACTGACACTTTTCTTTCTTCAGCGTCAAGTTCAACTCCTTGAAACGGGTTAGAACAGCATGCAAGGTCTTGTCATGTTCCTCCGTGTTAACTCCATAGATGATGACATCATCGCTAATGTTCTTGACATTGGGAATGTCACTAATAGCAGTAGCAATCACATCTTGAAATTTTTCAGCTGCAGCATTTACACTAAAACTTAGGCGTTTGTACCTGAACAGACCAAGATGAGTGGAGAAGGTAGTGATATGCCTGGAGTCTGGGTGCAGGACCAGCTGATGGTATCCTTGATTGAGATCCAGCTTGCTAAACACCTTTGCACCATTGAGGTCGTGTACCACTTCATCAAGGGTAGGCATGAGGTGTCTTTCTCTCGTTATTGCTTTATTAGCTTCCCTCATGTCCACGCACAAGCGTACTCCACCAGGTTGTTTGGGCTTGGGCACCAGGACAACAGGAGACACCCAGGGGGTGGGACCATCAGAAGGCTCAATAATATCCTGTTGCAGCAGGGATTCAACACAAGCTTCAAGATTCTTTCTTTGATGAAATGGGATACGTCTGTGTGATTGATGAACAGGTTTCACATTCTCATCAATATGCAATTTGACCTCAACATTCTTCATCTTTCCAAGACCACTGAAAAGACTAGGGTAACTTTGGAACACATTTCTTTCCACAGACACAGCATTTGCGATTTGCAGTATTCCAAGGTCTGTAGCAGTTGTGTATCCAAGAAGAGATGTCTTGCCATCTACCACAAGAAACTCAGAGTCAGCTGAACGACACTTGGATTCCACTAAGGCCTTGAATTTACCCAGCACGGGAAGGGGTTTAGATGAGTTGAAGGCATACACTTTAGTATCACAAGGTTCTAGTCTACTATCAAACATCTGTGACACATCATGGCTAACAATGTTTACACTTGCCCCAGAGTCCACTAAGAACTTACACGTAATACCATTGACCTTTAATGACACAAAAGGAGCACTTCCTTTAGTACGGGAATCCAACGTGAATGTGTATTCGTCATCTGAACTCGACGGTGGTGAGCGTGGCTCTGACTCTTCGTTCACTTGGTTAACCGTTCGCGGGGGCTTGAAGTTTCGACGTCTTTGCTTCCTGTTTCCTTTTCGAGGTGTTCCACCTTTCCCAGGAGATTGACCCTTTTGAGAGCCTCGACAATACTGCGCATAATGGCCGTATTTTTTGCAGGAATTGCACTTTCGATTCTGAGCAGGACACCCAGCTTTGGCATCGTGTGGCCAGCTTCCACCACAGTTAAAACAATGAGCTGTCTTGTCCGGCATTTTGGACTTCTGAGGAAACACAGCATTGGCACTTCCTGGCGATTCTATGTCAGTCGCTTGCTGCTCCGAGACTTCCAACGCTCTCGCTTCGGCTAGCAGGGCTTCAAGTGTCATAGTCGAATCCCTCAGTGCTTTTCGGCGAAGTCGCTGCGACGTGCACGACTGAATTATTTGAGATTTAATTTCCTTATCCACATCATTGAATTCACACGTAGCTGCCAACTGTCGCAACCGAGAGTGATACGAATTCATGGTTTCACCCGAGCTTTGCTTCGCCTGCCGAAACGTGTATATCTCAAATTCCACGTTCTTCTTCGGGTCAAAGTATGCATTCAGCTTCGTTTTGGCGGTTTCAAAGTCGTCACCCGTGTCCGGTAGAGTATCAAAGATTTCGGATACTTCCTCTCCGACGTAGTACAGTAAAAGAGCTCTCTGTCTCTTCTTGTCACTAATAGCAGCGGCAACGAACAGGTTTTCGAGGCGTTTTATCCACTTTCGCCATCGTTGTGCAATCGCGCCATCCGCATGTATATCGAATGGTTCGAAGGTTGGAATCGCTGTAGCCATCACAAAGAGCACACACTCGGTCACACAGACAGTTATGAGTGTTTTAAAGCGATTTGCCGATCCTCGTCGCCAATGTAATGTTCTGAACGAGGGTGTGTATCACGAAAGACAACACAAAGTCAACACACCGGCCATATTGAAAGCACATGTAAAACTACTTTAATCCCAGCATGCTTTGTTACATGAGGCTAGGCGTGTCACGCCACTGTGTAACGCTAAACATTACAATAGGAATTTCTGCAATGTTGTTACTGTTTTGCCGAGGTGAGACACATCCTTTTCGCATTTTTTTGCGTATAAATGCACCCTTGACAATAAAAAAAGAAAACATTCGAAGAAGTGAGCTGAAAATCAAAGTGCACTTTGGGCTACCTTTTGTAACCGTCAAAGTTAATTATTAACTACTTTTTGTGCTTTCTTACTGAAAAAAACCCTGACATCTGTGACGCGATCTGCGTTATACTTGCAGTTTTTAATATACCGTCATGTATGTTTCATTTAACAGATTATTGTCTGATTGCATAAATATACAATCACACCCCTAAGCGAGACGACGAGCATCCCCGTCCCTTTCAAATGGGAGTTTCCCCCCCCCCCCCCCCCCCGGGAATTCAATGCAGTGGAAATCTAAATTTCTTTCAAAAGGTCATTGTATGATAGCGTGACAACCAGAAACAAGCTGATACTTAACAATTATTCCACGAGCACGCGTTGGATATGAGATATACCAATATACCAATGCTAGTTTTTAATAATGTAGGATGTACTGGCCCAATAGGCCCAAGATACACGAGAACACGGAACACGGAACACGGAACGAGATTCTTTTTTTTACAAAAAAAAAGCAACAAACAAACAGTAAATTTATCTCACAAAATAAAGGGCATGCATATATTCTTTATCCTTCGAGGTCGATCTAGAGCCAGGTTGTCGAGTTCATTTCGAGTGAGGATTTCAAGGAGACGCGTGACTGCCCTTCGGACTTGCTCGCCCCAATCGAGACAATGAAACGTACAAGGTCGAAGCAAGTCAAAAAAGCCGTTATAAAAAATTGAAGGGCCTGAAAAGTTATATATTTCGTAAGAAAAAAAAGAACAGAAATGAAAGGCCCACAAAAAGGGGTATTTTCAGTTGGTCACCCATTCAAGTACTAACCCCGCCCAACAGGGCTTAACTTCAGCGATCGGACAAGAACCGTTGTTTTCCATGTGGTATCAGAAAGCGCGTAAATCAGCTCATAAAAGTTAAGTCCAGTTTTAGCAGGAAAGTGCCAAATTGTCCATAAGATCCATTTAAACTAGGAATTCCTTTTTCTCTATTTGCATGACTCTTATAACCCTTTGTCTCGTCTGACACTGATACCACAAGGAAAGCATTGGTTTTCGTCTGATCGCTGAAGTTAAGCCCTGTTGCGCGGGGTTAGTACTTGGATGGAAAAAAAAAAAACAGAAAAAAAATCTCATTCCGCTGTTTCTCGTTCCGCCGTTCCGCGTTCTGCCGTTCGATGGATTACTAACAACCTTTTGTTTTCACCATTCGAGATTCAATCAAGAGCAGGGAAACAAGAAAGTGTAATTACTCCGGCCCAGGCCCTCAGGGCCAGGGCAGGAGTTGAAAATTCGGCTTGATCTGTCGTCGTCGCCAGAATTCTGCATTCTTGCGCAATAGTGTGACGTAATCCCAGGGCGCTTTGCTGGCGAGCTTTTCCACGTACCTATCACGTGCTCAACGTGACAGGCCACGCTCGTGGAAAAACTCGTGGAAAAGTACTGGCCGAATACTGTTTACTGGTGACCTTTTGCCAATTGGCCATGTTCTAAATGAGCAGGGGACTGGGTACGAACATATTTTTTCTTGGTGCCAATATTCAGTATCGATTGAATTGAAAATGGGGCACATCATCTGAAAGATCATCCAAAAATTAGTAAATTCACCGAATTCGATGGTTATTGGTTTAAACGCAAAGGCATGGTACACTTTTAAAATAAGAGAGCTTAGTATGGATTGGAGGATGCCTGTCCCTCCAATCCATACTAAGTGTACCATGCCTTTGGGTTTAACCCAATAACCGTCAAATTTGGTGAATTTACTAATTTTTGGATGCTCTTTCAGACGACGTGCCCCATTTTTCAATTCAATCGATATTGAATGTTTGTACCGAACAGAAAATATGTTTGTACCCAGTCTCCCGCTCGTTTAGAACATGGCTAATTGTAGTGAACACTGTGTACTGAGGGAACCTTCCGCCTTGGAGCGAAGACTGTACTGAGCGAACCTTCCGCCTTGTGGGAGCGAACACTGTGTTGTGAGCGAACCTTCCGCCTTGGAGCGAACCTGTACTGATCGAACACTGTGTACTGAGCGAACACTTTGGATTTCAATAGGAAATGGCTTTATTGAAGGGCTGATGCAAGTTTACATCAAATGTCTGCATTTTTAAACTTCAGATAAAATACAAAGTTTGTTTTTTATGTGCGTCGTTGATGGTAATTAGAACAATCTGTAACGCTTCAGTCGATACATTTTATGCATTCAAACGACCACTGACAGGGTCTGGAAGGGGGGGTCTGGATCTCGAGTCACGGGTTAAATTTCCGTACATTCACGAATCACGGAATTTTTTTTTTAGATTTCACGAATCACGTGGTTAGGTAACGAATTGATCAAGCTTCTTTGTGGTTGCTGGACAGCTATATATAGGCAAGAGTTTTTGAACTTTAAATGACCCCGTAGCCTGAAAAGGCGGCTGTATTCGCAGGCTAATGACCCCGTGATGGGAAGGAAACAAAAAGTATGGTGATCAAACTGATGATATTTTGCTTTTTGTTTGAAGACGATAAAGTGTAAAAGCAATGAAGTTCATTGCTATGAAATCGATTGTTTTTCGATAAGAAGTTCACGGGAGTGACTGGCATCTCATAGTTTTCCACTCCACTCTCTTTCTCTTGGTCCTCCCCTGGCTGGTGGTCCTCCTCTTCAGGAGTGGAGTCATATTCCGATTGTTGATCACACGAGACGTTTTTGGTTTGATTTAATCGGTGCATTTTTAAAGGACTGCGCACTCTGTAGGAATCCGTTCGCCTAGTACTGGGACTGGTAACTCTTTTCGGTACATATGTAATGTCAAAGTTTGTGCTGCATGTTTTGTGTTGGTCTGTCTGATTCATTGTCAGCTGCCGCACAGTCTTTCGATGTTCCTGGGCCAATTCCCTCATAATACGTTAGTCACTTTTTGGCATCGGTTTTCACAGGTAACTGTTTTATTTTGACAATGGTCGGTTAAGTTACATAACAATGACAGAAGACCTATTTTGAACCATCTTGACAGACAATTTACATGTATTCGTGTAGGGTTATTTGATGTTCATGACATTATATCGGTAGAAATCTCGATTCACGGACAACAACTTTAGATGATCACGCGTCACAGTGAATATATAATTCACAAATCCCCGCCGTATTCCATGAGTTTTCCCGATTCACGCTCTATTTTTCGGTCAATTCACGGATCACGCGAAACCCCTTCCAGACCCTGCACTGAGAATAATTCACACAAATGAAGTCATAAAACGAAACGTTCAGTACAGAAAACAAACCAAAACGTAACGTATTTACCATTCCATAGGAAAAGAACGAAAATGCATTAAGTTGCACGCGTTTTTTGAGTGGATTACGTGAAAGCAATGGCGTCACGCCATAACCTCTCAAGCGTGACAAAATGGATGTGGCGTGACAAACAGGCGGTTAATAACAGACTATTGCTGACGACTGTTGTTATGTACTTAATGGGACTTTTCTCTCTCAATTCGCACCAGTTACCCTGAGTTGTCTGCTGCAACTTTCAATTAGCGTAAACACTGTGATTCTGAACGATTAACAAATTGATTTTCAGTGATTTGCATTTGAACGGTTACATATCATTTCGACATAAATCAACCCCCCAACATCGATCTCAGCCGCGAATCTATATACCCCTCTCGGGGGGGGGGGGGGGGGGGGGGGGGCACTCCCTTATAAGGGCTTAACGGGGACGTGCGGCCCGACAGGTTATGGTTTTCAGGATTTTTGTCTTGAACGGGGTATCTATTTCGCCCCTTTTTGTCTTAAACGGGGTATCTTTACATAGACCAACGCCTTAAACAGGATAAGCAAGTATGTTTATTTTCTAGGAACTTAGCCACAAGCTGAATTTTTACAAGTTCTTCCTTAGAGTTGACTTCCATTGACTTCGGTATTGATACCAAGCTTAATTCCCGATTGATTATGCTACAACAAATGTCTTAGACAGGGTATCAAAAATTGGCATTCTGTCTTAAACAGGGTAGGAAAATCAGAGATTCGTGTCTTAAACAGGGTCAGGGTTTGGGCGGCCGGGCCGCACCTCCCTACCTGAGATTCTGTCAAGTACCCCCCCCCCCCCCCCCGGGATACCCCTAAAATGGCCGGAGTGTACGCCCAACTAGCCTGCGAACGCAGACGTATTTCCGGCTGTCGCTTGTCTCCGCCGAAAATTAGTTTTCGTCTTGTTAAATTACATTTCACGCGAAATTTGCACAAAAACGTAATGAAAACAGAATGAAACTCGCTCTGATCTTATTGTCATTTCCATGTCAGTTGAATATTTGAAAGCTGTTCTCAATCTTGAAAACAAAACTCTTTTTAATTCAACTGCTTGCGTGACATTGTTACATTCTGCACGCAGTGTTTTTCTTTGCTCTCTTGTGTCGAAACGTTTGAGCAAGCCTTCCAACTGAAGATGTCACGCTTCGCTTGCTTGCATTTAGCGAAAGCAATGTTCAAGCGCAAGCCAGATGCAAATATTTAAGTCAAGAGGTATGTTCTGGAGGGAGCCTTAGAGACATTGTAGTTTTATTCTTCCAAGACTTGACGCGTTGAGCCTGGTTCTCATATGCCGCCGACTGCCTGGGATACTGTTCCCACATGGGAACATATGCCACCAGCAACAAAGATCATCGCGGGTCTATACCGCCGGCATGCCTGCGAAGTTGACTTCGGTTCAACTTCGCAGGCACTTTGGCGGTTTTTCAGGAGCGCCGGCGATAAAGATATTTTATGAGAACAGTATCCCAGGTATTTAAAGGGCGGCTATGACCCACGTGAGGTCGGCGGCGTAATCTAGTAAAATCTTGCGCTGATATTGGGTCGCTGTGAAGCTAGCTGTAAACCTGGAAAATCCGGACTTCGTTGGTTTGCACGTAAGCAAATTAAATGTGGATCAATTTTTAGAGGAACTACGTCCGCCCATCATTCATTACCTTTGTATTAACCGGTGAAGAAGATGGCAACGAATGAATTTCGAAATTGAGATCCGAGGTTATGCATGATCAGAATAGAAACAAGCACATAAGTTGTAATATAAATTATAAGTTTAAAAAATTCACTTACCTACTAGTCATAAAGCAAATTTAATCCCCAAGCATCCGCCAGTTACGCAGACTACCGCGTCTTTTTGTTTCGTGTCTCGACAGAGAGCTCTGAGAATGGGGTCACGTTACACATAGTGAGGTGACACGACGAGATACATATCAGGGACCGCGGAGGGGGAGGGGCTGGTAGGGCTATAGCCCTACCACTTTTTTGCTTGGGTTGATTTTTTAGGGCTTTAGATAACATGGATATTTTATGAATTTTACCACTTGAAAGCAACAAAACGCGTCTACTCTTGCATATGCACGAAGTCAAAGGCTCGGCAAAGCTGCGCGGTGGCAGTTATTTTCACAGGCGTTCCCACCCTACCTACCGTACTGCCAAAGATCACTTTAGAGGGGAGTATTATGGGGCCCTTGATCTTATCGTCAGTGTTATCGACAAGCGCTTTAACCAGGAAATCTTCAGCCCCTACGCCCAGATAGAGACTCTCTTGGTTAAAGCTGCTAATGGTGACAACTATGAGTCAGAGTTCAAGTTTCTAAAGAATCGTACTGCCCAGATGTTGATACTGGGATGCTACCCAGGCAGCTAAGTGTTTTGGAAGCTATGTTGAAGATATCATGTTTCGACGACATCCTGTCGGCGGTAACGAAGGTTCCAGAACCAGAGAAGAAGCTCGTTCAGGAAGTCCAAACTATCTACTGGCTGCTCGTTGTAAATGCTGCTTCCTATGCTGCTGGCTTAGATTCAGGATGGCTTAGATCCAGGATGGACGCGAAAGGTCTAGCAGCCTTTGCGTTTCAAAGCTCTCGGTCATTAGGGTGATAAGCGTGAGCAAAAGAAAATTGAGGGGGTCTTAGGAAGGACCCCACTCAATTTTCCTTCGCTCGCTTCGCTCGCGCTTACCCGCTTTTCGCCCTAATGAACGAGCAGCCTAGCCGTGTTAAATTGCCACAAGCAGAGAACAGAGACCAGTGGGGCCTCAACAATCAGTCTTTGTATAGCTGAAGACGCACAAGAGTTTCCTTCTCGCATCGAGAATCCCAAGAGAAATTTTTGCAACTTGAAAAAGTAGAGAGCTTAGGTAGTTTATTTAACATATTTACTGTATTGGATGGTATACCAAGAAAGGACGGCTGTTATATTTACTGGGGTTGTATAAATGGTCGAACAGTGGCCCCTCATGTTTGTTTGTCTTGGTCAGAATTGTTAAAAATTGTTTGTCTTGGCCAGATTTTTTAGCCCTACCACTTTTAAATGGTCTCCGCGGTCCCTGGATATTGTTGGAGACCTGATTCTTTGAATGCTTCCTTTGTAATAAAAAGATAGAACAAGTGACACACCCGGTCACCAGCCCATGGCCTGGCCAGTACCTAACGCATGCGGACATAAAACCAAGCGAAGAAAGCTGCAAGCACAAGTTCAGCAGCCCACGAAACAACAGCGTCAAGTACTAAAAATACCTGCCTTGAAGGAGAACACCAACGGAGAAAATACGAAGAGAAGTACAACTGCTTTCGTGCTCCGCTTGCAATCTTGCTACATGGGAAAGTGCAGAAGTAATTTTGGCAGGGTTTAGGCTAGGGCCCGGTGCATTGCGCGATAGTCATCTTCGAATTAAGTGCACTGGCACGAGCGCTTCATAACAGCAGCGAAAATGTGGACAGCCCTCGATGCGAGCAGTGCCAGTAGGGTTTCATATTAGGTTAAAAATAACTTGAATCCACCTTGGCGGCAAACTCTTATCGAGGACAAGGATAAGACAAAATACGAGAAAAAATATTAATATTTATTAGACGTTGTCAACGTTTTACACAACATGACCGCGTAACTCAACCTCAGTTACGTTAACAAAATTTGTATTTATATTATGAACAATATTAATAGTGGACAATATAAATTTAAATACTCTGTATTATGAAGCTTCTGCGTACAGCTTCTAACTTTCACGACCAAGCCAAAAACATTCAATATTCGGTTCCTCGAATTCTTTCAATTGCTATATAATCTTTAAACTCTTATTGTTAACATCCATATTTTCATTGAATTTGTAAAAAAAACTGTTGCTTTCTATTTTAAGCTATTTTACTGTAAATAATCTCATTCTTCCATATTCATCCAGACCAAAGCCACTCAGGATATCAGAGGGTGGGGGGGGGGGGGGGGGGGGTGCAAGCAAGGGTACCGTTGGTACTTACATTTTAATTTGTCACTCTTCTTAGAGAGAATGTAGCAATCCACAAATAGATATTAACAATAGCACAGCATATGCCTCATAGGAATTCCAAATACCAGCCAAATAGTTCATATCGAGTGACAGGTGTCATTCAAAAGCAGATAATGCGAAGTCAGACTGGCAATGCGATATATTAGGGTCGCCCACTACCTCTCGGAACGAGTTACTTCATTGGTTCTTTAAACAATAGATAACAGGTCATAACAATGCCCCTAGCCCTGAATAACAAAAGAGGTAGTGTTTACAGCGGGCGAATGAAAATAGAGGTTCCAGAGAGGTAGTGTCTTACTGATATATTAGCCTGTTAATATTAATATAATATTAATATTAAATATTCTGGGTATCATTGTTTGATTTTATGTTGTCGTTTTGCTTCGTGTCACGACTAACATTCCTGGACAGTTTCCAGGCCAACGCTCGCGATTTCTTTCCAAAGCGGAGATTAGCGGCTTAAAACATTAGTCCAGCTATTTCACTTGACGACATTGTAGATTTTCTCAAAGCATCTTCGCCTTCCTCTCCTAAATGTAAAAAAAGCATAGGGAGAGAGAAAAAAAAACTTAGTTACGATCAGCACTTTAATTCGTAATTACCCAATTTCCTACAATATTTTGAAAGCAAAATGTTCTAAGGGAAGATCTGTTCACTGAAAGAAGACAATTACACCCAAACACACTATGTTTGATTTGACTGATCCGCTACAAAGGAACGGCACGAAAAGAAGATCTTATAAGCAATGATGTGTAAATATTTTCATTAGGTTAAAACACATTTCAGTCGCGGACTGATAAAACTGTAAAAGTCTGCATACGAGCCTACTGGCCCATCAGCCCGGAGCTTATACCGGTTTCAGAAGCATGAAGCCACTAGTAGTATTTCTAATCCCCCCTGGATGGGATGCTAGTCCATCGCAGGGTTACCCCCAGAAATTCACCAGTACCCATTTATACACCTGGGTGGAGGGAGGCACCATGAGATTAAGTGTCTTGCCCAAGAACACAACGCAGTGCCCCGGTCAGGGCTCGAACCCGGACCGTTCGATCCGGAGTCCAGCGCACTAACCATTAGGCCACCGCGCCTCCCAAACTGTGGGCTTCCTAAAATATACACAATAAATTAATAAATGATTAGAGAAAAGAATTAAAAGTTCATGTTTGGGTACATCGAGTGCTTAAACACAAGATTAAATTTAAAAAAAAAAAGTTTCAGTCGTGGTTAAAACTAATGATAAGACAAATAAATACGATCAAACCTACCCAAAGATGACAGAGCCTTTCTTGCTGCAAACTTGACAGACTGCACATCACATCTGCTAAGGTACAACAGAAGGGGCACCGAGTCTTTTGCCTGTAAAGTAACAACACTTATTAAATGAAGACAAAGATTCTGCAGTAATGGTTGCGATATGCCTGCTTTAACTCGTGCAGCACTGTCTCCCGTACCCGTCTCCCCTTTTCCATTCCTCTTCCTACCCCCTCCTCCCTCAACTCTCAATTTAATGAAACGAGTCGACTAGCCCAAGGAGGAGTGCTGACACCGTGTGGTGAGTTTGTACATTGGCGCATTTACAAACGACTGCAGGTGTTAAAACAACGGGCTAAAAGCTCCGTGTCATGACACATTTACCATCTTAATGGTGTCATTTTTAAAAATAGCTGCTACAAAGGTCACAGTCTTTGTTTGCTGGAACAGTTTTGCACGAATGTCAAAAGTAATATTTGCTATTCGTTTCCTCTCCTCTCTAACCGTTCCGCAGTAACATTCTCTAACAAGTGAAAGCAAACACGATTTCTGTCAATCTCATCCCGAGAGCCCGCTTTTCTTTTGGTCAGAACCAACAACGCGGCTCTCTTCAAGTCCGTGATTCGCGGGTTTTCGGTCTTTCATGCTCAATTCTGATCGCCTGACTATTGAAAATGAGCACTCTGCGCATGCTCAAAAAATCCAGAGTTCATGTTCTTGGTGCTGACCAAAAGAAAAGCGGGGTCTGGAGACGAGATTGGATTTTTGTTCAACTAATCCGGTTACACGGAACACATGTTTTCCCGCGCTTGGTGCGCACCAGTCACGTGTTTTTACCTCGCGTTTCAATTAGTTCATTGGGGTGTTTCGTTATTACGCTCGTTGTGATTGGCTAGATTTGATGTACCTGTAGAACTGTCAGAGCTGCGCATGCTCCTTCTCGCAGTCTCTCGTCGGACTCTTCAAGTGATTCGATACTTAAACCAATAGCCTGTGTGATAAAACAATCACACAACTGTCAATTGAGCAAGATTCCAGTAAAATAACCAACGCACACAGCTGTCTTGGCTTACATACCTTCTTTCTTAAGTCACTGTTCTTTTTCAAATGTAGCAAATATGCCTCTGTTGGGAATAAATCAACAGATACAGTAAGCCATGCATTCTTAATCTATAACTGCAATGCCATTAAAATAACACTCAAGTCACATTAATCTTAATTGTTTTCTGTAGCAAATTAAAACAAAACAATTCATGTTAATTTTCTTGACAGTTTTACCCGTGCTACCCGAAGAGTGGAGGAGAAACGGGCTCTATCTACTTGACTGTTTCTACCGTTGACCACATTTAATAAATGTAAGTCGAAAGACACTGAATTTCTTTCCGTGGTACACTATCTTCTCGTACCTGCTGCTTGCGCCACAAAAGAATCACTATCCAGCAAGAGACAAAGTACCGGACAATAGCACGTCTTTGACAATGGAATCTCTGTGTACTGCTTCAGCTGCGGAGCCAAACATTCAATAGATAAACACATCATAATCAACCATAATGAAGAAAAGCTACACAAAACAGAATGGACGTGACGCCCCCAAAAGACCAGGTATATGTACTGAGATCAAGACGCACTACGAAGAAGAGATGCATGATTGCACTTAGTAATCTTAAAATATTCGGAAGACGGCTGCGTGATTTCAGTCTATCTGCTGAGCTTATCCATGTGTTTCCAATTGTAGACATTTTTGTGGCTATAAATGGCAGAAACTGTGAAATGACAACGTCCATTATTTCCTTCCCTGTTTGGATTTGTTGTGGCGCAGCAACGCAATGTTACAAACGAGTTTCGAATATGCCTCAGTAGCCAGTGCCATGCACGGAATAGCCGAGACAAAACAAAGCTGCCAGAATATTGAAAGCAAGCCCTTCTCAGTTTACCTGTGCTACGACGGCATCCTTCTCAGGTGAGCGAAGACGCTTACTGATCACAACTATAAAAAGAAAGGAGTAAAAAGTCTTGTCAGAAAGCATGGGAGAAATAGCACAAGTTTGTAGCAAGACCATAGGGAGCATACAATAGAGTTGAGTAGGACGAGGGTAAGTGAAGGAGTAAACAGAATGAATAGTTCACCTTTCTTTACAAGAAAGACCGCAATCTACATCACTTAAGAAACGCTAGTACTAAACTCGTACCCAAACCGCCCAGCTTTACAAAATAAACGCAAAGAAAAAAATGGAAAGCGAGACAGTCTGAGCACAAGTTTAACAGCAGCATTTCGTTAGAGATATGGATAGCTCTAGTCCTGGTAGGACAATTAAGAAGTTTTGAAATGTTCACTGCACGCTACGTAGACTTCACGCAGGCCCTGAACAAGAGTTCCCGTTGCAACGAATACAAGTTTTCAGTTCGAATAAAAACATATAGCGGAAATTAACTGATTATTACTGTTACTTGGTAACAGTCCCTACGCAACAGTCATTCTTAAAGCTTCGGGTTATTTACACACACGAAATTCTGACCTACTAAGGTGATGCGTTAGCTTGCTGTAACTGTAGTGAGATCATAGGTCACGTGACGACCACACGGCCTCACTAAGAGCAGCATTCTCGTCCCCAGGGGCCGCGATCCTTCTGGTCTCCGCCAGGAATCGAGACCTCTGGGCTAAACTAAAAGCCCGCCAAAAAGACGGCCAAATCTCTTTGGCTGTTGAAACTTGTTCATTTCAACCACAATCTCCGACGCACGCGCAGAATCAAACCGGAACCAGAAATTCCTGGTTACGGTTTTTGAACGCCAAGAGCCGTTACGTTTCCCGACCGCTGGTCAAACGCAGGCTGTGGGAACGAGATTGTTAGAGCAGGCGTTCTTATTCTCCAAATTACGCATGCGTATGCTGTAATTCATGGTCTATCCCATATGGCTAGCGCTGTAACTTCACCTAACTATACTTACATAAACCATGGTAATGGACTGAACAAAAAACCAGGTGTATACTTACGTTCATAAGCGACCTCGTCGATATACTTGGACAAGTTGGGCCTGCAAAATATCATATTCTTGTTAACATGGAAACGTTAGTTGACGTCATGAAACACTGGGAATGTAACTGAACCAACGGCCTGTCATTTCTAAAGAATTTTAAAGTACTTATGTAAGCACTAGCAGCAAATATCTGCCTGTATTAACACAAGCGAGCAAATATCATGTCAACGATAATTTTGACCGCGCTTGAAATATGAATTCCCCCGACTAATTGCCTTACAGTTCTTGTAATGTTGGTTTTGAGAATTAACATGTTGATACGACTCACTGACCTGCAACAGTCCATGAAATAATGCTCAAACTGAAATACAGTGACAACTTCTTCCTCCTCAGACTGAAAGTCAGTTAAATCTGGATCCTGATGAATAACCCGCGCAACAATCACGGGAAAAACTGCAAACCAAGACAGGTGCATCAGCAAACATTCACTGCAGACTTTAAGTCATCTCGCCCTTTATAATACGATATCACGCTTGGAAACTGATGCTGTATATTTTGTGAGTGATGCTGGTTTTTGTTGCTGTTGTTTTTTATTTGGAGATTACCGAAAGAAGTAGCCAAATAACCAAACAATCAAAATAGTTAAAAGGTAGAGAATAATTTGTTTTTAAGTTCGCCGTTCGTTATGCGTCGTAATCTTCAGTTTGACCCCCAAATTCAATCTTTAGAGTATATTACTACCTTTACAGTGTGCTTTGTTACTTAACTCAACAATTATTCTGAAGGTGTTCTTCGATTTGAAGGTGCTTCTGATATCGCAAACAACTGACTTATTATATTGTGGCAAGCCCTTTAGTATTTCAATAAGTCCAACTATTGCAATGACTAATGTGTATGCCCAATAAAAGCGCGTCAAGAAAGAGAGAGAGACTGCTGAGCTGGTGTATCCTGAACATGGACCGGCACGTACCTATGTCGACCACTCTGTTATAACTTTGAGTTATCTGCTTTTTGTACGTGTCCTCGAACCCGCTGACAAGTTGGCCAGCGGTGGTGAACAATAACTACACCAAGAAGAGAAAACAAAACCTTGGTAACTGTAAAATAGGCCATTTCCGAGTTTCAAAACGAGTCTTCGTGCGAAACCATTCAAATGAAAATGACTGATTTGAATGAAAATGGACGTGAAGCCAGAACACATTTTCATATGAATGGTTTCACACATAGACTCGTTTTGAAACAGAGGCAAAGGGTAACTCGGAAATGGCCAATTAACAAACTAACATGATGCTGGATCGCTGAATGTTGTCTGTGATGAGCTCGACTCATTCTTATTTTTATTTATTTTTTTTTTTTTGCCGTTACTTGGTTTCTCGCGTTTCTTCTCTCCACCGAAAGGACTGCGTGACAATTCCAAAGGTATACTGATAACAAGTTAATAAGGAACTAATACGACACTTACCGTATCCTGACAAGTTTTCTCCCAAAGCGAGCACAACGCGGGACTTGACGACAACCGTGGATTAACTAAAAACAAATTCAGTGAAGACTATAGATTGTCACGAACTCATTAACTGCAGATAAACAGATGCCACAACTTAGCTACTTACTGGCTGATTCATACCGAAGCAAATCTCTTAAGGTAAAAGTAACAAATACAAAGTTTGTAAGGTTTTCCTGACATTTTGCCATTACCCATTACAGTCTAGAGGTACTATTTTGTCCAAGAACACAACCCAATGACCCGGCCGCCAAGACTCGAGGCAGGACCGGAGCCGGTCCCACCCGCTAATTAGGCCACAGTGCCTCCCAAATTTCTCACAGTAGAGCAAGTCAAAGAGGCCATTCTCTTCCCTGCTTTCTCTTAAAGCGATTATTTATGGAATGCACTCACTTTGCTGAAGCGTCAAGCCAGTAACTGGGTCTGCTGATAAGATTAACTTGATAAGAGTGTCCAGTACTTCCCTCTGCTGTCGAAATTTAGAAAGAGCTGACATTTCCTATGAGAAAATACAGCAAACTACTGGTCAGTAGTTCATAGTTTATTCATGACTTAAATCGTATGGGCAGCTAACCAGAAAACTTACCGTCATGGGTGACAAATTACTCCTTAATTTTGGTGCGAAATTTTATCGCTTATTTATAATTTCACATGTGAAATAACAAAATTGTCATGGCAACGTTCCCATGTCTCAGTACCAAGATGACGCACAGGATTTTAAAAGATGATCTCAAAGCTTAAACTTTGCACATTTTCGCTTGAATTTCACCTTGGCCAGCTTGTTTGGTCTTTTTATAAACTTTTAGCGATAACATGCATGGCATTGAGCGAATTTTTGAGCGTTTTACACGGGCGTCGTTACCAGCCGGTTCGTTCATGACGATACAATAAATAGGTTACGAAACTACGATTGTAAGGGGTAATTTGTCACCCATGATATTAAAAGGTAACCAAATGGTAAACTCGTGAAATTAGCAAATAATTTCACTTGCGTTTTGTCAAATTTCTAATTATTAGAATTTTGACAAAACTCGCGTGAAATTACTTCCTTTTTTCACTCGTCACCATTTGATTACCCATACAAATATCATAACGATAGAGTAAAATGCACTTCAGCGCTTAATAGAAAAAAAAGGACGACAAACACAAACCTTGTACTTCATGGGCCCAAAAGATCCAAGGTGCTGAGAGAAAATGACATTAATATATGTCGATTAGAAATATGAGCTAAAAAGACCAGTACAACGTATTCTAACCAATCTGCGCCAAGATGTTGACTCATCGTCCAATCAGGACTGAGCAAACTTAACCAACTGTGATTCCACGCATTTAAGATACAGTGCCGGCCATCCACAAACAAACTAAGTTTGTAAAGAAAAAACAATAACTGTACATACCCCAGATACTTCTTCGCAAAATTGTAAATGACAGAGGAGAACCTGCAAAAAAAAAACAAAAAAACAAAATGAACCTATAGATACGACAAATGACATAAGCATTTACCAGTCAATAAAAGTCAAGTGGTCATCCAAATCAGAACCTTGTTTTTCATTTTACATGAGGAACTTAATGTGCTCGGCATACACCTAAGTTCAAAATTGTCCATATGACTATCCACTTCCATCTTTACCGCCGGTAACTATTCTTAGTTTTAACTTCCTTATGGATTGCACATCAAGTACTGTTCTAAAAAATCAAACCATTATTTAAACCTCGTTAGAGTTGTACAAAAACAGAAGACATTCCAATTATCATAATATCTGATTATCATAAATATTTTATGTAGCTCTAAGTATCTTAAATTCTCTTTTGACATATTATTATATCTGTTAATTGTGTCCCCAAATTAGTATGGGATTTTCCCAGGCTATGTGGCCTTGACACATTAATAAAGTTTATCTCATCTATCTCATCTCATCTCAACTTGCAGGCTTCTTTGCAGTTGCTTAAATTACAAACACTGCTGCAAGGGTCACTACTTCACCTTTCCATCCAGAGGGCCGCCTTTTCAGTAACCAAAAACTGATATAATTTGACCGCATCACCGATAATATGTTTGAAGTTAGTGCATCCTCTAACCTACCTTATCCAAAACTTTGCTTCCAACTGTAGCCTCTGGGCCATACGAGGAAGAAAGATTAGGGCTTGTAGCCCGAGAAGATCGAGTCTTATAGCTGCTGTGTTGCGGGCTTTCCTCTGACAATTCAGTTCCTCCTTCATTCCTTTTCCTGGGAGAGCTGGTGTTCGATGGAACACAAGCTGGTTTTGTCTCATCTACACTCGTTGATTGCGATGAAAATATATCAGAAATACAACTCGGTGAATCATCCAAAGAGTTTGTATCAGCATTTTCTCCATCTTTAAGTTGGCCGTTTTGAGATACACTTTCCTCCATTCCGTTAATGGCTCCGTTGTTGTTACTAGAGTCCGTGTGATTTGAGATCATAAAGTCTACAATGTAACTAGCATCAGCCGAACCCTCCCTCACAAAGTCTTTATTATAGTCATCAGTACTGTTATAGCCTGTATCGTGACAACCGCTTCCCCCACTAGCAGTACTGCGGGGCGTGCTTTCCGCCTCATCCGCTGCATCCTGCTCTAAGAAGTCAAAACTTTCCAGTGCGCTTTCCACAGACAGCGACATGGAAGATCTTGACAGAGAACATTTCTAGTGAGCAAAAGGAAACGAAGATGAGTCAACAACCGATGTCTTGGCACATGGAAGCTCTTCAGAATGGATAAACGTTTATTTTACTTTTTTATCAATTAAAATCTGCAAACACTTTCAAATACAACGTTCATACAAGTCTACAGCAAAACCCCTTGGTACCCAGGGGTAATTAGCAACTGTAAACTATACAGTAATTGTACGTTTTATACCTTGACAAGCTCCTCTAGTTTCTCTAGAAGTGTTATTACACCATCAAGCTCAGGAAATTGATCTGCGAATGAAAAAGTAGGCAGTATTAATAAGGTTAAGCACTTTAACTATCAATACTTGTTTTTGATTGCTTCCCAGGCGTTATACATTTCATTCCGGTTGGGCAAAGATGGCACAAAAAAGTAAACAAAAGAAAACAATTCAATGTCAACAAAATTGACTCTTTTCTTTAAATGGCAAATGCCAGTGAGTTGTTTAACTTTCTGAACTTTTTTCTGCTTAAATGGTAAAGAGACAAGGAGATGGGACATAAACTCAAAATGGGTGGAAAAGTTCCGTTTTTAACAAATTGTCGTTGAAAACACCCCCAAAGTTTCCCATTATTGTCATACAATAAAATATTAGCACGTTAAACGCTTGGAAGTTGTCCCATGTTGTCGCTGCGTCACGTTGCGTGACTGAATGAACTAACCTTTGTTAGTCTGCAGGGTGGGGATTAGATGTTGCAGGGCACTGTCCAGTGATGTCGCATGACGGAATTCCTGGGGTTCCTCTGGAATAATACCATTCATGTCTTCAGCAAGAGCTGCATCTACCATTTCCAACGAATCTGTCAGATCTTCAGCGACAACCTGCTGTGAAAAGGATTATTTTGTCATTAACCTTTTAATACATAAGTGTCAAGTAAACGACATACAACGTCTGGTCATGTAGCATCGTGTCACGTGCCACTGTCTGTCGTTATACCCTATTCAGAACCATAGACACTTGTGAGAAATTAGAAATAGATCACTGTTGCAATAGGCACCTACCTCCTCTACATGAACGGGTTGGCTGTCATCAGCCACTACACTGTTTTCCACCTCTTCACTAGGGCTGATAAGAAAAAAAATGTGGTTGAAAGGTTGATAGACAGCACAGTTTCCCTCTTCTCACCAAATAGATCTACATGTGTGTGGTTCTCTGACTCCCACTGGAGCATCAAGCATCCAGCTTTCCATACAATCCTTCCAAATATATTTATTTAATATATATTTATTTTTGGTCTGTTTACTTGTTTTTGTTTGTTGGTTTGTTTGTTTATTTACTTCATACTTTTTTTTGCATGTGCTGTTCTAGAAGATATCTATGCCAACCCCTATAATCCATAGTTTGCTTTGTTTCTTGATTTGAACCCCCCAGCCCAGCCCCTCCAGAAATTCCTCGTCAGCTTAATACTATCATTTATAAATTTTGTTGTCTACTTTTGCAATGACCTTTCATCACTTGGGTATACAATGATACAATAGATAAGAGGTCATAACACCAATGTAGCTAAGGCTGGGGGGGGGGGGGGGGGGGGGGAAATGACATCTCGAATGATCTCAAATCTTGCTCTTCAAAAACCAACATTTTCCTAATTCTAGTTTTCAATGTAGAGGGAGCAGTTGCATGAAAACCACTAATGTCTGATGTGGCTTTCTTTTCTAGACAGATTAATTTACCTGTTTTTCTCTGTAGGGTTTGCAGATAAATCAGATGACGTTGTTGTAGCTGCCTGGATAAAGATAACCTCTGACAATAGATTCTGTCTCTTGGAGCGCAACGTGTTTTCTTCTTTCCCAGAAAATGGTCTGAAAGCAGACAAAATGGCGCCCTTAATTCCAAAAGTATACAAAACACACTTGCACACTTTATTATTATTTAATTAAAACAATACTACCAAGGTCATCAGTCAGTCATCAAGCTGCTCAATGTGAAATTAAACCTTCATTAGTTTCCTCACCTCCACTCTACTGTCATCTTAAGTTTCATGGAGCCTGTACTATTTAAAGGCACAGAGACCACCTAAAAACAAAATAAAAAAGATTAATTAAAATAATTCTTTTGTTAAGTTCTTATGAAGCTCAGTTTTTAATCTTTTCATAAACTTATCAAATTCTGGTTGTAAAACCAATTTTATTTTAGCATATTAATTATTGCTGTCTATTTTTTACACTACCCAAAATGTACATAATTTGTCAAACTTCTATTTGTTTGAACTTTTTCAAAGAAGTTTGATTTTTGTTATCCTTTGTTTTATATCAATTACCATAAACTAAAACAAAGGGCCGAATTAAAATTAAAACCGGTCTCCAAAATGTCAAACCAGAAACAATTTACCACAACACATAACATAGTTTTAGTCATATGTAGTGTCTCATTTCTCCCATAAATGTTGATAAATTGATGTGCAGTTAAGAAAAGGAAAGTACAGTGCTGAATCAATGTGATAAAATAGTTAACTATGATAATCATTTTTCAGAGAAATTCATGCCCTAAATATACTAACCAATAAATTCTAGTTCAACAATACCTGTGGTCTGGCTTTTATATAATTTCTTGACTTCAAAAGAATGTTCCCAATTTGAACATTTGATTGGATTTTCCTCATTTCAATGACCTGTAACAAATAACAACATTATAGTTTCAAACAAGCACATTGTAAAATTATCCACTTAGTTTTAAACTGTTTTGCAATTTGCTTTAAGTACAACAATTTGAATGCACATGTAACAGTAGGTACTAACCCTGATAGAAAAGTCATCAGTTATTGACGGCTTCAAGGTAAACTGCAAAAATGAAAAAACAATTAAATGTGCCAATCTTCATTGTGTCACCAGCACATTAATTACTGAAGACATAACTATGAACTAGATGTTAGTTATGTAAGCATTTGCCATACTCACGCAAGGTAAAATACTAAGAAAATATACAGAAATACAGTAAACACCCGCGTGTAAGAACCTAACCTAAGTTTGGCAAAATAGGTTCTTGTATTTGGGGGTAGTTATTGGTAATGTAGGCTAAGTAGGTTCTCAATAAGGTTCTTAATTTCTAAGGAGGAGCCATAGTTTTTGATTGTACGAGAAGAAAAAAAATGGGTTTGGTCCTTCATTATACAGCATTTATTCATAACTGTATTGCTTCAAGCCTCATGCAAAACTAAACAAGCTATATAATTAAACAACTATCTCTTCAACAAGAGCTGTAGAATAAAAAAAGAACATGAATTAGATAATTATAGCAAAAATAAAAGGGAAAACCCACATATAAGAACCTGCTGAAATTTGCTTGGCTAAACAGGTTCTTATATTTTGGGGTATTAAAATGGCAAATTTCTGCCAGCAGGTTCTTAAGAGTCTCTGACTGAGTAATCCGGGCAAAATCAAAAAATGTCAGAAGAAGGGGGTCGGCCGATCTCCACCATATTTATGTTGCATACAGGTCTTACCCAACTAGTAACCATGGCAACATTTTTTTGTTGATTGACTTCATTGTTTCGGAGATCAGACCACCCCCCCCCCCAAAATTGCCTCAGTGGCATGACAAAAGTTGTGATTTGGGGCCAACTTTGGCAGTGTGTATCTCTGAACTTTTTCAAGCAACAGATTTGATTTTACATCAACATAACCCGTATCCTTTGGTGGTTTAAATGCATACAAGAACAAATGTTTACTATACATCATTCAAGTTCTGCATGCAATCTTAGAAGGCATAATTCGCGACGTTTTCAAAAGTCGCAAAACTAGGCATTTTAAAATTCCTGTTTCTCGAGGGTCCGGGAAGATACAAATATCAAACTAATTGCAAGTTACTCACCGGATATAGGAGAATGTTTTAAGCCAGTGTTAAAATTGGGCCAGCGAATTTGAATTCTTTTAACGGTTCACTGTTTTACCACTTCGACGACTTTCATTTACCCAAGCAAATCCTGCTACTCTCGATCGGTTGATCCTGATTTGGCCGTGTAAACGTCCCCTAACAGCTGTAAACAATCAATAACTTTTTTTCCTGGCTTGCCATTTTTGTTTACCCCGTAAAACATATTCATTTTGAGCGAGAGACAGAAATGCTGAAAAAGTACGACGGCTATTACGATTATGCTGGAGATTGCGTGACAACAGTTGAACACAAAGCTTTCAGCGTGGCCATCAAAGGACATCAAGCCAAAGCAAAATGTTTCCCGTTGATTAGAAGAATGCTTTCTTTTATCCCTGAATACTTGATCTTGATTCCTAAAAAGCTTTCAAACATCCATAAATGGGCTGTATGGGTCTTGTATAAGCTCGCTAGAAAGTCGGCACGGTAGGCACGGACTGGCACCGCTGATGTCATGTTCATAAGTTTGTTAAATGTTCGGCTATTCCCGCTGACGTCTGTCGTCTCGAGGCTTAGTTCTGGATCGTTTATTCGTCAGACAAGGCCATAGAACTAAGTTGCAGAGGCGAATGATGTTTGCTTGGTAAATTCTGACATAAATTCATACTGCTTAGTAACCTGGCATGGAATGGACTTGCGGAAAACACCTGGAATCGGGGTAACGATTGGCTCGATCCGATCCATTCTTGGAGTCCGGTGTGCCATTCTCCTCCCAAGGAATGCAGGCTTACAAAACGGCTGGAAATGAAGCCTAGGGTAACGAACGATCAAGTTAAATAAGTTGGATTGGATTGCCAGTACATTGTCAATTGGATTGGTCAGTACAAAACACAGACTGTGGAATGAGGACTGTGCAGAAAAATGTTTTACACCTGTTTTTTTTATTTTTTAATTTATTTTTATGCAATGTGTTGCAATTAATGCACGATATCTTTCAAATTCTCACGTGCCTATCGCGCGAGCCAGACATGATGAAATCAACATCAGGCAGTCACTAACAAGCACGCATAAAGCAGCGTGAAGTGGCTCAGGGAATCCTAGACTGATCTGTGGAGCAGCATTGAAATATTCGCTTCAGAAATGGAAATTTGAAGCGAGGAAAAAAAATCAATTTGCCTGTTCCTCACCCTTAGGAAGAGGCTTTCGGCTGTTTTGACTGAAAGACAAGCTTACTTTGCCGAGTTACCTCGGAATTTTAACTGCCTTGGTTATCCTTTTATACTCAGTTCGCGTTAATTCGCAGTCAGTACGCATTTTAATATCATACCCGTATTTTATACCCCAGACCATATTACATACATAGTCAGATACATAGTCCGATCCGCAGTCCGATGTCCACGTTTTATACCTCAGTTCATGCTCGAACTAAAAATTAGAGCGATTCGTGAATAAATCGCACTACTGAGAGTCAATCAGATTGCAAGGATCACCAGTGATTTCACGTGCGAAGATATCGATTTCGTCCCGTTTGCTGACTAGAATTTGCCATGTTTCAATGGTGAATGAGCCAAAATAAATCGATATTAAGTCGAAACATCTTCGGACCGTTCTCGGCAATCTTCGGGAATCTTCGGAAAATGTTAGGAAACATTCGTATGACCACCGGACAACGTTTTGAAAATCATCGGAAATCTTCGGAAAATGGTGGGAAATCTTCGGAAAATCGTAAAGAAACCTCGTTATTAGTGTTATTAGTAGGTTAATAAAATAAACAAAATAATACATGGTTGCTTGGAGATATGAAATTTCTCTTCTCATGTTCAACTTGATATCTCACAGTTGAACACTCGAAGATAAATTTCATATCTCCGCGCAACCATGTAGTATCCTCTATTAGTTGAAGCTCATTTAAGCGCGCAACAAAAATATTTTCTATTGTAACTTGCAACCAATGCAATGATGTTTTAATCGGTGTGATTTAGCGACTATGCCTTCCCACTTGGCTAGCAAGGACAGCAGGTTCCGGCGGAATAATAATTTTTTTTTACATCGGTAACAATGTAATAACAAGATAAATATTTGCATCATTAAATGGGAACTCGGAAAAAACCGAGCCCCAGATGGGATTTGAACCCACGACCCTCCGTGATCTAGTCGGATGCTCTAACCACTGAGCTACTGGATGCGTGATGCGGTTCTAGTCATATATCCCCATTTGACCCTTGCTCACCATAGAGTCTCCAGTAGCTCAGTGGTCCGACTAGATCACGGAGGGTCGTGGGTTCAAATCCCATCTGGGGCTCAGTTTTTTTCCGAGTTCCCATTTAATGATGCAAATATTTATCTTGTTGTATTTCTTCTAGACTCACTTAACAATATAATAATATGACATAAGCCCCATAGGGTAGCGACTAGTAACGGCACGCTCTTTTCCTTCGATCCCACGCCCTAGATTCATTTGTCAATTTTAAAATCAAGGGGAAGCGATATCCCAAGCGATATCTATGTCTTCTACTTCCACCCTCTGTTTTTCTGATACATCACTTTCTTTAGCCCAATAGGAAAAAAAAAACAGAAAAAAAGCAGAAGAAAAAATAAACCACAAAACAAAAAACAACAGTTGGGGACTACAAAAACAGTTGGTTGTATTTACAAGGTGGTGGAATGAATAGATTTTGTAGATAAGAAATTTATGTACGGAAATGCAGACATCAGCCATAATAGCAAGGCTAATGGAATTTCATGGAAATAGTCCTTTTTGTTATTTCTTAGTCGTCGGTATGAAAACAGACTAACCAATTAATAGACAGAGGATGTTAACGGCTGAAAGATGGCGATCGATAGAAAAATTAGGTTCACTGAAGCTGACATAAAATTGTTCCCTAAGGTACAAACATGAAGAAGGAAACTTCACGACTTAAAACAATTCAAGGACTGTTTCTTGCAAAGTAGACCAAGGGCGAGATATTTAAGAAATTCCAGCCACCGAGTTGCAAGAGTTTACGTATTAAAGGTTTGTGCTTTCGACTCGCTTCTCTAGTGTTTGTCTATATAACAAAAAGAACATTACACGTTGGCTAAGATATGAATTTTACGTTCTCATGGCAAAAACAATATCTCACTCGTGAGATGTTGTTTTTCCCACTAGAACATAAAATTCATATCTTTGACCCACGGCGTTTGACAACGTTTGGCAGCAGTACAATGGCGCGAAATGACGTCATTGATATCCTCACCAGTTAGGATATGGAAAATACGCCACTACGGTTCCGGATGTAATTTCGTATAAATTTTATCAGTGTTCTATTTTCTAGTAAAACACTCGCATCTATGTTAATAATAAAGTGTACTTCTGTTAAAAGCCTCGTGCGTGTCGCCTGCGCGCTCCACTGAGCCCAAATGAACGCAAATACAGTGTACCCACTAACGTTTTCCTTGCAGCTAAAGAGAGGAATTGACACCGCATTCCTATTATCTGTTTTGACACCTCCACGGATCTGGAGTCAGCTCAGAGTGAACCACAGTCGAAAATCAGCAAGCCTTCTCAACGTTACTGACTACCCACTGCCTTCCGTGAGATAGAAAACATAACCAATTAAAGTAACAAAACTGAGCGGCGAAATTTGCAGTGTGGACATTCCGCTTTGGAATTGCAAAAAAAAACCTGTCTAAAAAACTGTGAAACTCACCAGTGACGCAAAGAAAGAACAAAGAACTTCGAAACAATACATAGTAGGAAAACAAGAACTCTAAAACAAAGAAAAATGTCACAGTCTTTTACATCTAGGTATGGAACCCGATCAGGGACGAATGTGAACTTTGATATATTCCATTTTTTAGGTAAAGTAAATACTGTAAATTACTTGCATTCGCGTTGTGAGCGACAGCTGTTGTAAACACGGTGCTTACCCGACTTGTTGCTCATTTGTCAATTCCATGAAGGAAATTAGTTGTCAGACGTCAAAGCGGTATTCATGTTTCTACTAAACGCCAAGAAACTAAAAATATTCTACAAACTATAAGGATACATTTGTCAGTGAAGCCATTTCTAGGGAAACAAATTAAAAAAGCACTTTTCCAACTTGTTAACACCTGTACCTTGCTTTATCTTCTTGAAGCCAGACAAAATGTCTTCTTCCCACGATGAAATATACACGCTTTTCTGAATTTAAGTAATTGAATTATCACTCCATCACGAATGTTGCAAAGCAGTTAGATGATGGCAAAAACAAAAAAAGCTTTACCATCGCTCACAAATATTAGGGTAGCCGCACACGTACTAAAAATCCCTTATAAAAAGCTAGCTATCGCCGTGTGTAGAGTCGGGACTTTATAGAAAACTCTTCCTAGGGTTCTTCGTAACAATGAAATGGACTGGGATCTGACTACGATGTATGGCGAGCGAATCAAAGACAACGTGTGCAGAAGAAAAAACAAGATAAACAACAGAACACGAATTTTCGAAAACGCTAGAAATTGTTATTGGTATCAGAATTTTCCTAACAAGCCTCCCTCCGCCCAGTAAGCAGTCGCAGTAGCACCAAACGACCCCCTCCCCACCCCCCACCTTTCTGATACCCAGTCCACTCGCAAGGTTTCATGTTGTGAACCGTCCTGCCAACGGTTGTGCAAATGTCATCCACCTCTTATGCAACTTATTATTCGTTCCATGGACAGAAATTGTACCACAAATAAACGGGCATAAACCAAGCCTCAAAAGGTGACGGAAGTCAGTGGAAATGTCCGTATATTTTACATACAAACGACAGTCTTACACGGAGATCAACATTATTTTATCTGCTGTCTACTGGATTTGGAACTCGCTTATAGGATATCTAAAGCTATTTATGAGTTTGGATCACGTATTCAAGAAGAAAAGATAGCATTTTGTTCATCTACGTGGACGCTTTGGCTTTGGTGGCCACGCTGAAAGAAACGTGTTGATCTGCTGTCACGCAATCTCCAGTATACATTTACTTGTCTCTCGTTTGAACTAAATCCGTTCTTCAGCAAAATCATAAATAATATGACAAGAAGCCATACCTGTTGGTTGTTCATACCTGTCAGGGACGCTTTCAAGGCGAAATTCGGATAATACGATCGACAGCAGCATGGAAGCCGTAAATGCACAGAATTTGCTTGGGTAAATGAAAGTCGTCGAAGTGGTAAAACAGTGAACCGTTAAAAGAATTCAAATTCGCTGGCCCAATTTTAACACTGGCTTAAAACATTTTCCTATATCCGGTGAGTAACTTGCAATTAGTTTGACATTTGTATCTTCCCGGACCCTCGAGAAACAGGAATTTTAAAATGCCTAGTTTTGCGATTTTTGAAAACGTCGCGAAGTATGCCTTCTAAGGTTGCATGCAAAACTTGAATGATGTATAGTAAACATTTGTTCTTGTATGCATTTAAACCACCAAAGGATAAGTGTTATGTTGATGTAAAATTAAATCTGTTGCTTGAAAAAGTTCCGAGATACATACTGCTAAATTTGGCCCCAAATCACAACTTTTGTCACGCAATTGAGGCAATTTTTGGGGGGGTGGTCTGATCTCTGAGACAATGAAGTCAATCAACAAAAAAATGTTGCCATGGTTACTAGTTGGGTAAGACCTGTATGCAACATAAATATGGTGGAGATCGGCCGAACCCCTTCTTCCGACCCCTGCCCGGATTATTCAGTCAGAGACTCTTAAGGACGTTCGCGCTAATTGTTTATGCGCATCCTTACTGCGCACGTGATTCCTGTCCAACGCTACGCCACGTCATGCATCGAGCGCGCGCGCTGAGGAAACTTTCCAACCACATATAGGGTGAGTAACCATCTATCTATCTAGTAACCGTTGCGATAACTTCGCCTGCAGTTTGCTAGCTTAAATGGTCGGTGACCCCTACTTTTTTCTTAACAGATCACTTTTGTTAACGATTATCTACGTTTTGTAAGAAAATGAAAAAAATCTATCGATTAAAAGGTTGATTTTTTTTTGCCCCACGCACGTTCGAATTCCACTTTTTGATCTTTTCGTTTTGCCGTACGACGGGTTCAAATGCCTCTTCCAGGGCTAAGTTTTGCATAAAAGATGGCAACACTTAAAATTATTTACGCAACACACGCACTTCTTCAAAATATCACCAAGATCGTTTGCCTCCGTTTTCTCATTATCGATAATTTAAACTACAAACCTTGAAAGCCGTGCGAAATTACGTGCGCCAATTTTTCAAAATCAGGGTAGTTTTCTACTGACTTTATCTCTGAAACGAAGTCGGTGACCCTCACTTTTTTTTGTATTTCTGACACAGGTAACTCATTATCCGTCCTCAGTAAAAATTTTAGAAAAATCTATTGACTAGAAAATTTTCGTGCAAACGTCCTTAAACCACTAGGTTCTTACACGCGGGTGTTTACTGTAACTACCACTGCAGCATAGCAGCATGAGGTTTGTCTGTTTATTTTTTTAAAGTACAAGGGAGGGGTGGGAAAGCTATATAAATGTATACCAGAGGGTGGGGAAGGAAGGTGGGCCAAATGCTGGCAAGAGATCTCTGATGACAGCGGCAGTACTCCAGGCCACGTTTAAAATACCATGGCAACTGGAGTCAAGACTTTCATCCACTTTAAAACAACGATATGTGGTGTTTTTATGTACAGTCATTATAATGTACCGTAAGTTGCTAACCTCACTGTCTGTCCACTTTTGTCCTTCTCTTTCTACTTTGCATCTTGATTTCCACTTAAAAGTGCTGCCATGTTTAATATGTATCTAAAATGTGTAATAGAAATTGAGCAAACTTCAACCAAGCATCATGATATAAGAAAAACAGAACAATGTGCATCACCAAGTCCTGTCATTCTTATCACAATTTATTATCAATTAAATACTGATCTCAATAGAATACAGGTACAAAATTAACTTTTTGCTTGTTTGGTTTGTTTGTTTGTTTGTCTGTTTGTTTGTTTGTTTGTTTGTTTACATACATCATAAACATCTCCACTGCAAAGTCTTCCAAAGGCTAAAAGAGCTGGAAAAAAGGAAAACACAAACTTTGAGCCATCAAAGGTATGTTGGATGTTGGATTCTAGCTTGCAAAACGGTATGTGAACATTGTGTTGTAATATCTCTCTCTCTGGAGAAGGGAAATATTTCAAGTTAAGCAGGCAGTGAGTGGCCCATATTTGCACGCGGAATGTGGTTCATACAACTGACCAATCACATTGGGCATACTGTCTAAGAGATGTATAATAGGAAACCAGTATTGCCTTGAAGTTACAACAAATACTCAAAACTCAAACAGAATTTACATTTCTGAACTTAGGGGAGTAACGACGGCACAGTGGTGAGAGCGATTGCCTCCCACCAATGTGGCTCAGGTTTGATTTCTGCACCTGTCATCATACATGTATGTGATCAGACGAGTTTGTTGTTGGTTCTCGTACTTGATCCAAGGATTTTTCTCCAAATTTTCTGGTTTTCCTCCCTTCACGAAAACCACTTCCAACTTTAGATTTGATCGGGAATACAAGACCCCATTCTAGCTTTAGGGTTTGTGACAGTATAAATAAACCTGTAATTTGTTTATTCAGTTATTTATTTACTGTTTAAATATTATTTCCCTTACTAATTAGTAACTAATGCCCTTTTTTAGCACAGAGACGAAACATTTTCTCTTGGTGCAATACATACCATTTAACTTAAACCTGAAAACTCCCAGTTTGGTTTCAAGCTCTTCCTCAATAGCACACATTTTCTGTAAAATTAAAAACAACATGTTTCAGCCAAGCTAAAGCAAGCAACAACAAGCAAACATATTAATCCCATTCAGGAAATCCATTGTTGGGGACTTGTTATTTGACAGCTGCGGCATACCTCTGTACATGCACTGATGCTGGTTCGACACTTGTCTTGGCCTCCTTTAGATCCTTGAGATGTTAACGCATTCAGCAGGTTACATGAGCCTGTCAGACAAAGTAAAATATTTAACATAACAATATTGCAAATGACAATAAATAAAATAAACACATCTCTCATACAAGCACAAGGTGAGTTTGAGGGAACTCAAAATTTTAAAGTCTGAGCCATAGTCAACCAAACTGTACGATGTCCTGCTTATCAGTTCCTCCCAAACTCAATCTGCTTGGAAGTTTTTAACCAAGATCAATTCAAGTCTTCAGAAAAATATATATTTCTTGCTAAATTGATCAATCCCAGAAATCCTTAGACCTGTGCTTATGCATAAAGCTGGTAACCTGTCTTGATCTCCATGGATGCATTTGTATTCTGAAATTTTCACACCAATAAATAAATTTCCTTTGCTTTAAAATTAAATAACATAATTTAAATATGAATTAATACCTTCTCTCATTTTTTCCTCATAAAGGTAGAGTTGAAAAATTTCATCAATCTGTAAAAATTAAAATTAATAACTAAATATCTTCTCAATAGTAAAAATTTATACCAACTAGATTGAATAACTTAATAAAGTCTCTATGTAGACTGACATTCAAATGAAGAAGTGAGCAAACCAACTGGTCAATCAAACCATAAAAAACAAACTACTAACACTAGAAAACCGCTATTAAGCGGCCACCCTCGGGGAAATGGAAACTGGCTGCTTAATAGAGATTGGCCGCTTAAAATAGGGTTCGTCAGAAATTAGCATATTAAGGTCATTTAAAAAGTTGTCATTTAAATACAAAATAAAGTGAAAGGGAATTATAACGGAACCACATGATGATGACAATAAACCTGTGTTTGAATGATTTTTTCAGCTGTCACTGTCCAAGCTTGTTGAAAATAAATCCAAACATCGAATGTTACATTCTTACTGGCCGCTAAATAGGGGTAAAAGCAATAGAAGAACGCTCCTCGGGACTGCAGAAAGGTGGCGGCGGTCGCTTAATAGAGGTGGCCGCTATAATTAAAAGGGGTTTTGTTTAAAGTATTATACTGACAATAGTTTCAGGACTTTAGTAAGTGGCCGCTTAATAGGGGTTGGCCACTTAATGACGGGCTGCTTAATAGGGGTTCAACTTTAACAGAGAGATCTAGATCTCTTAGTCTACACACACCTGCTGTATCCTTGACTCTATCAACCTAGAATAAAAACAAAGCAAATATTAGATTGCTGTCCATAAAACCTTGGTCATTCACTAAGCCTCCCCAGACTATTTTAGCTGTAGTTAGGAATATTTAAGTTATAAAATAAAACATGAAAAGGAAAATAGTAAGGAGAAATTAACACTCACTTTATCCTTTGCTCGACAATTCTCTTTCTCTGAAATAAAAAAAAATACATTCAATTTATCATTTATATATCACAAAGTGCACTAGCAGTAAAATCCTGCAAATACAATTTTCCAGGTCAGACTGAATGGGTTCTTATATATTTGATGCAAGAGAAAAAACAGAGGTGGTTAGGTTCTAAGGTAAGTAAAGTCTGGGTGCATTTGAGCCTAGTGGCCCACCAGGCTTTATAAAAAGTCAGTTAATGGTCTTTTTTTAAAGCATTTCCAACCTGACATTTATTATGATTGTGTCCATGCATGTGCCTTCAACAATCAAAGATCTCTTCGAGATTCGACTATTTTCCACGGAGTATGCGTTGGGGAAATGTTAGTATTGAAAGCGATTTGCGATGCATTAAAACCCATTGCCTGACAGTCCAGAAGGCTACTCCCCTAAATTTCGGATAGGGGTGTGCCGCGAACGTTCTCAAACCCTGACCCTATCTAAGGATAAAGAAAACGAAAATTAATACCTTTTCTAAGGCCCAAACACCCTATTCAAGGGGAGGAGAAGCATTGCGTGACGACTCAAATAACGGCTAACCACGCACGGCAAAGCTCAAATCTTTCAAAATCGCTTTGTTAATACTTACTGACGTGGGCGTTTATTTTAGCTGATAGAATTAAGGTACCCTATCTGAGGATCACACCGTGGACACAATGCCAAAAGGAAAAAAAGTGATACCCTATTTCCCGCCCTATTTAAGGACCGAGAACCTCAAAAAACATACCCTATCCCGCGGCACATGCCTATATAGCCCATATATGAGTACCCCCTGGGGGGGCTAATTAGCGCGCACCCAGCCCCCCAAAAACGAGTGGAAAAAATATGCCATATGCGTACTAAATTCAGACAAATAATTCCTTTCTGAAGTAAACGTTTATTACAACTAGACACGCTGAAAGACCAGTTCATGATTTAAAATGTTAATTATCAACCTTGATAAATTGATCCCAAAACCAAACTTGAAGACGGTGAAAAAAAGTCTTCACCTTCGCGCGTCATTTTAACAACTCGCAAAAACACGAACTCTTTCTACAAAGTATAAAACTAGTTCAAAACACTCTGGTGAAAGGTAGGTTTTCATTCTGTACAACTGTCACTGACATTTATTTAACCACCAGTGGTATTATCTTGGTACAGAAAAGCGGTAATTGGGGATAATAATTTGCGAATCATGGTGCCGTGAGATAGCGGAAAACTACTGAATTCCTTCCACATAATTAACACTCACATTGCTTTTCATGCTTTCCATCACTATAACTAATACCAAAAAAATACTTGTTGAGTCTTTGTTTGCATTTTCCGAAGTACAGTTGTAAATCTTTGCATGTAAAAGGTCGTAGCACAATTATTAAATAAACAACAACGCAATGGTAAGTCGGCCGCAGGAGATGTCACCATGTGCTTTTCAAATCAATACGCTTCAGAAGCCTAAGATTCCAAATGTAAACTGGGCAAATGAAAGAAACTTGAAGGAAGTTTTGTTTTAGATTAATTCTCATTTCAAGATGTAACTTCTAAATATGTATCAAAGCTTCAACATTCTGCATATTTTTGAAGCCCGAGATCCTGCATTATTCACGCTAAAGCGTAAGTTTAATTTTAGCCCGACTGCTTTTTGCAGTCAATTTTTCACTAAGTGGCTTTACCGATCCTTCTAAAAGTTCGAAGCAATATTGTACATTACCATTTTCCTGTCTGGTCTTTTTATGCTATCCATCACTATAACTAATAACAAAAAAAAATACTTGTTTGCATTTTCCGAAGTACTGTAGTAAATCTTGTCATGTATTAAAAAGGTCGTAAACCGAACACAACGCGATGGTAAGCTATGGTAAGTCGGCCGCACGCTGCATATCAGATGTCACCATGCACTTTTCAAATCAATACACTTCAGAAGCCTAAAATCCAAACGTAAACTGGGCAAATGAAAGAAACTTGAAGGAAGTTTTGTTTTAGATTAATTCTCATTTTAAGATGTAGCTACTAATGTATCAAAGCTTCAAAATTCTGCATATTTTTGAAGCCGTGAGATCCTGCATTATTCACGCTAAAGCGTAAGTGTGAATTTTAGTCCGACGGCTTTTTGCAGTCAACTTTTCACTAAGTGGCTTTACCGATCCTTCTAAAAATTCCATTTAAGTTTGAAGCAATATTGTACATTACCATTTTCCTGTCTGAAGTCTTGAGAAGCTGCATTGACATCAAGTCCGTGAATTGTGGTCAAAACAAAAGATTGCGTGACGAGCTAAAAATACTTCTTTCAATGAAGACGACAAACAATAGACTTGTAACAATAGAAAATAGCATTGGCCAATATCCTCTGACAATGACGATTCGCAGCAGCTTTTAAGCATGTAAAACTAAGCGATTCAATCGATGAATAGCACAGATCTTTGAAAAATACCTACCTGCAGTTTGCAAAAGGCTAGACAGGCTAAATGAAGAGCGACGCGTGAAAATAACACTTCCGCTCGAGAACTGCTGACGCATTCCTATCCAGTGACGTTTTTATCACCCACAGCGAAAAGTATTCCCTTGACAAATTAAAACAGTCCCTTGAGAGTACACAAAAATGTGGGTCAGAGAGTGCTAACCCAATGATCCCAATTCTTACCATTTTCCTTGGTAACCAAGCAAAATAGTCGAAAAAAGGAAATTAGTTTTTCAGAACCTGCAAGTGAATTCCTGCATTCTGATCTAAGAGATCAAGCCTATTGGAGTACTCCCTTATATAAGCTATACAGGTATGTGCAGCCTCACAAGGTATGTGTTTGAGCTGTTTTGGTCTTAAATAGGGCAAGATTTTGACCATTTTTGGTCTGAAATAGGGTATTGTTTGTGCATTGGTGAAACCAAGAGCACAAACTAAATTGTATATTTTTTTATAATAATTATTATATATTTTCTTTTGACAAATACCTTGGGTTCTACACTATTCAAAGCATCTTCAAGATATCTGCCATATTCACTGAAAAAAAATTATTACATTTACCACACATGCACCACTGCAAACAAAATAAGTTCAGAAGAGACAATTTCAGGTACAAGCTGTAAAACGTCGTCATAATAACACTGTCAACTCCCACTAAAATGGACACCATCAGGGCCACAATTTTATTGTTTTTTATTGTAGTAGGAATTATTCAGTACTTCTCATTCGCTAATCTGTCCCTGATAACAATGTGTCTGTATGATAGGGAGGTGTCCACAAGGTGGGAGTTGTCTGTAAAGGGGAGTAAAAGTTTAACTCTGACCACAAGCCTACTAGCTAGGTAACTTATCAGGCCAGGGGTGAATTAATAATTAAAATTCATTCATGGAATTTTTTTCTTTCTTCAGTTTTCTCAGGTAGTCCTGACAGTCCACCAGTACCAAGAGGCACTTAATTGTGAGAGTGAACTGTCTTCCCCCAAAACACAACTCAGTCAATGGCCCACAGCATGGATTAAAGCTAAGCATGAGGTCACCACATCCACCACACTAAAAGAAAACCTTTTTTTTTTACCTGAGAGCTGACTGAAGTTTACCAAACAAGCTGGTTGTATGGTCAATCCTTGGAAATTTCAGTGCTGGTTTGGTCCCAAAAATTCCAGAAGGCTTACGACGTATCTGTGAATGTTTCCTCTCCAGCTCTGCAGGGCTTTGATGTGATGTTAACGGTCTGATGCGAGATGCCGCAGCTGCCCCAACTGATTGGGACCTTAATGGGGTGTTGTCAACATGGTGGCCACGGTCCATTCTCATAGAGCGTGAGTTTCTGTTAGGTGCCGCTTTTTGACTTGCACTATTCTCCTTTCCCTAAAAGGCAACAAACAAAAAAATATCACAAATTTACTTACAGGGCCATAGCTGGCAAGAGGCAAGATAAGGAACTTGTCTTATGAATGTAGATTTCAACCCAACATTAAAAACAAAATACCTGTATGATTTAGATGGCAAAATAATCCCCAGTTTTATGAGATTACTTTTTCTGAAGAAATAAAATGTTGTAGTGTTTCAGATCTTCTATATTTTAAAATTTTATGGGGGCATACCCTCACCTCACCCCACTGAGCAGATCACACCTTTGGCAATTGCAGATCTTGCCTAGTTTATGCCCAAAGTCTGGCTGTGGCCCTGCAAGACTGTATAAACCTGGGCCATGGCAGTATTTTGGATTATTTACTTTATCTGATTGACAACTGATTTTAATAAATGATAACTAAAGATAATTTAGAGTCAGTGTGATTCTTTTTGTGACTGGGAAAGAGAGCAAAGGCTTTAATTCATGTCAAATACAATGTATTACTCACAAAACACTTCATCCCAGAGAATATTTATCAGCATATGTGCCCATCCCTTTGAGCAATCACAACATTTCTTTTCAACGAGACTACAGCAAGCATGCACGTTCTTGAATTAATATAACAGTATTCCACTTCAAACAATATCGTATCAACAACAAGTTGAAGATATTGGGTCTCCATGGATACCATATAAAATGAGCCATTCTTGATAATGCAAGCATATTTATCAACTGAGATCTTTATATCTGCTGCAAAAATAACTAGTGTCCTACAAATCGCAATATTTTAAAAGACACTACAGTATCTCACAAAAAAGGCACCGGCAACTTCATTCGCACAATAATACATTATGTAAATGTAATATACAAAGGAATTTAATAAGCTAACAATGCAAATACATCGTAACAATAACAGTCGTAAATATTGGACCAAACAACTATTTTTATGATATTTGAGTGCATGCACCCTAATTTTACTGCTAAACAAGGGACATACATTATTTTCTTGTTCCTGTTAAACACAAACTAAATGGGAAATTATGCAAGTTTTAAACTGATTATAAAGACCCCATACTGTTAAAATATAGGCTTAATTCAATTTGAAAAAAACACCTTCGTGTATTCAAGTTCAAGATTAAACCAATGATTGTATGTATTGTGATCGTAATAATTCTGGCCGATATATAAAACGATGAACTCAGTTACAAACAAGTTATGCCAAGACTTAAACCAAAAACACATTTCAAGCTACCTTCGAATTTAACTTACAAATGAAATCAATGGGGAATCTATTGAAAATAACATTTTCACGTACAGTACACAATTGTCTGACTGCAGAAATTAGTTATTAGTGTTTTCTGTGTTCTACACGAGACAGCCAAGGGCATTTTAAATACCGCAGAATCACTTCATTATTGTTGAATACAAGCCCCAAATAAGATACATTGGTGTAAAGAACCAACAGCTTCTGCGTTTAACATCTTAGCTCCAATTCGACAAAACAATAACCGTGTTATTGCGATTTTCCGTGTGGTTCTTTCGGTCCATTAAAAATATATCGAATTTCATTCCCTGCTGTTCATGGTGTGAAACACAACGAAATCGCGTAGTTTTGCGAGAATATCGAACTGAAAACTGTACAATCAAGGAGAAGAGATTCCTGGCTCAACATTTCATGTTCTGATCGAGAATTAATGCAAGAAAATTCGAATAAACGACACGGTTCTGTAAGAAACTCTATCTGTGCACAACTTGAAGTGAACGGTGCCAAGGATTTGACGGCTTATATTTCTATATTACGAGGAAAATACTCACCATTTCACCAGTTCTATTACCCTTCTTTCATCAGGAGACTTTCCTATTTGCTTTGACAACCCAACGGCTCACAGATTATCCGGAAATACGAGCGACTCGGTTCAGCTACATCTCTTTATTTACCTCTCGCGGCTTCAGCCAACATGGCGGCAAGTCACGTGGCAAGTTTTATTCATATAAGGGAATGATGGTTAAAATCCAATTACGATTTTTTTCAAACAAAACAATTCCATGTAATTAAATCAGCACGAATAAACATTCTGAACTCTCTGAAGCACGCAAACTAAGCCAGGATTACTTTACATTTCCTCATAAACGATGATGAAAGCAGAAAAGGTTGTTTTGAAAGAGACGGGTGGTTGAAGGCGGGTTTCAGTTTCGGCAATCGCCTTTAGCTAAAGAAAACATCGAAATTCTCACACAAAAAGACCATCGTTCTATGATCTACCATACGCAAGGTCTTCTGTTTATTTTAAAATAACTTTGTCTACTTTTTTAACTACTTGACCACTTTATCGTCTGCTGACAAGAAGTGTGACTCAACAGGAAGTTTATAGAAAACCCTTGCGGTTCAAGACTTGTTTATGACGACAAGTGTAGTGTGCACGTATAGCTCAGTTCGACTGTCATTGTCATTTATAGATTCTTTATAATATCCCACATTTTGACCACAAAAGTGCGTTTTTTTAATGGTGTAGCATTTAAGTGCGGAAAGCACGTCGAGGAATTTAATAGCGGAACTTTTTTCGGGTCACGGTATGCGAGCACATTCACTCGTGATTATTTGGGGACGTGGTGGCAAAGGCCAAATGCAATTCCCTTATTTCCGCTCCCCTGTCTATAATCCCCGAGACGACAAATATCACAAACGACAGTCCAAAAAAGCCGCTTAAATTAATCTTCTGTTATCACCAGTAGTCGGGGTGGAGGGAAGGGGGCGGAGATGGGAGTGTGGGGTGGCAAATTTTGTTTCTACTATTCATATAGAAAAAAAAAACATTTCAACATTTTTTTAAAAAAAAAAAAGCATTTCGACCTGTGGCGGTTTACAAAAACGTAGCACCATTTTTACATTTTTTTCGGGTTCGTCTGAGAATTGAAGTCTCTGAGAAGTCGTTGACGGACCTAAAACTGAAAAATTTTAACCGTTAGCCGTAAAAGCTGTCATGCAACCGTAAAAAAAATGGCACGCAATGCATGCAGAAGCGATGGCGTTTCACAAGGGGTCTTTAATAATTTTCAGGGCATTTGTCAAAAAATTAAGGTAAATAAAAGTAGCTGACAACTTCTGTGCTGAGTAACTGTTCAATAAAAGTTGCGTCTTGGCGTGACATCCGATATACGCTATACGATGCAAGGTCAGTGCTGTCTTGAAATTGCTTACACCTTTTGTTTTAAAAGAATGGAAAGATTTCTGTTTACTAAATCTTATAGAACGCATCAAATATAATTTGTCTCTTTCGTTTATACTTTTAATTAGTCCTTTCTTACTGCCCAGGAGTATTTCTTTGAGTTTTACGGCGCGACGATTTCTTGTTGAGTTGACTTGATTTCTTTTCCCAGTCCACGACGACATTAAACGATGACGTCATCGTCTTCGCTTAAAAAAATTGCCACGAAACTGAAAGTCTCAAGATCTCTGGTCAAGGCTTCTATGTATTTTGTCTTGATGTGTGTTGGTACCGAGGAAGGACGATAGTTCACCGACTTTTGACAGCTGTGACTGTTGCTCTGATTATTTTTCCCCAGGAAGAAAACGACTCATTTTCTTCATTCAGAAGAAATATAATCGAATTTCTTTCAAGCCATGAAGTCCAAGTCCCGGGGGTACCCTCCGACGCTCCGAAAGTTTGAGTGAGGGACTACGGCACGCTCCTGAAGAAATTAAACGTTATATCTAGAACTGTTATAGGTTTAGACCACTGCAAAAACCGTGTACGATCAAAACTTGCTCTACGTTGGATCGAGATAGATCGCGACCAGTCAAAATAAAGCAAAATATAGAAATACTGCAAGGCTGGTGTTGGCCAGCCGAAATATTGTATTTATGTTATATCTAGCCTTACCCTATTTCAGACGTAGCCCCGAAATCAATACCCTACCTATGCTGTACCCCGGAACTGCTTCGGTTTCCCTAAAAGTCTGACAAGAGCCTCAGATTCCCAACATTTTTATATCGCATTTCTCAACGGATGCAAAATAACAACGATAGAAATGATCTCTTCCAAAAGTTGCTGACCAGACCTACCGGAGTGCACAACCCATACCCTATTTCAAACACAACTGGTCAAAATCCGTATCCTATTTCACACCAAAACGGCTCGAAAAAAGCACATACCCTATTTAACTTATATAAGGTACCGGTCGTTATTCATCACCTGAGCAGGGGACGGAGGATTTAGGGGGATATCACTGATGGTTTTCTGATAAACAGAGGGGGGGGGGGGGCGTGATAAACAGAGGGGGGGGGATCTAAACCATAAACGAAGAAAAGCAAGGCTGATTGAACAGTTGGGAACTATATATAATATTTCGGAAGGCACGGCCTTCCTTCTTCAGGGTGTTACAAAGAATGACTCTAAAAGTGAAACGTTACAAATTTAAAATATAGGAAATACGATATAACAAGCAAATAATGATAACGTACTGATCTAAGTGACGCGGCTGAGAGATAAGTAACGGTAGAACGTTAAAATTTGAAATTTAAAAATATGGAGAAACGTTACAGTGTGAAATGCTGTGAAAAAGCTATAAATGGCACAAAAGGTAGAATGCTGATACTAAAATAACGTACTAAGTTTCATCTTTCTTATTTAAACCTTGAGGTTCAAGAGTTTGACCTCTTTCAATGAGGTATGCTTCTCTTGCCTTACGTACACTGTCACGATTAGATTGAACGAGTTCAAGAGGAATTAGTTGCATGTCAGTAGCGTTATGATTGTTACACAAAAAATGTTCTGATACTGTGGTGGGCTTAGAGCTGTTAGTTTGTTTGTCAACAGGTCTGCGATGTTCGTTGAAGCGGTCTTTGAGTCTACGTTTGGTTTCTCCTATGTATTGTTTGTGACAGTTGTTACATTGTACCATGTAAATAACGTTTTTGGAGTTGCAGTCAATGTAATGGTTAATAAGTCTAGTTTCGCCGGTAGAATTAAATGTATAGTTAGTAAGTCCGTCGTTTATGTAGTTGCATGTAAGGCAGTTTTTTCCGCAACGGAAAGAACCGCGGGGTTGGTTAGTAATGGTGGCCGGTTTACGAAGTTTAGCACTAACTAATAAGTTGCTGAGGTTGTTAGACCGTCGGAAAGCAACAAGAGGTTTAGCTTTGAAAACGTTACTGCAACGGGGAGATGAAGATAAAATGTTGAAGTGTTTGTGAAAAATGGATGAAACGTGACGAAGGGCTGGATGATATGTTATAACAAGGGGTACCCGTTCGGGCTGATTAGTAGTGGGAGTGTCTTTGGGGTTAAGTGCATTAGTACGTGTGATGTTATGTACGCGTTCTATTTCTTGATTAAGGAACGATAGATTATATCCACGTTTGTTAAGATAAGATTTGAGTTCATTAGTACGTTGTTTAAAAGTCTCGTCAGAGGAACAGATACGCCGAAGTCGGAGAGCTAGGCTGAATGGAATAGCTCTTTTAGTGTGTGTAGGGTGACATGATGAATGTAGCAAGTACTGATATTTGTCGGTGGCTTTAGTGTAAAGGTCAGTCGTGATATTGCCGTTATTGAGAAAAACGTTGACATCAAGAAAGGGTATAGACGTGAATGAATAATTGGAAGTAAACTTGATGGTGGGGTGAATGCCGTTAAGGTAAGAGGTGAAGTTCCCAACTGTTCAATCAGCCTTGCTTTTCTTCGTTTACTATTTTGTTATAGCTGATTAGATCTTTTAAACAACGTACTAATGAACTCAAATCTTATCTTAACAAACGTGGATATAATCTATCGTTCCTTAATCAAGAAATAGAACGCGTACATAACATCACACGTACTAATGCACTTAACCCCAAAGACACTCCCACTACTAATCAGCCCGAACGGGTACCCCTTGTTATAACATATCATCCAGCCCTTCGTCACGTTTCATCCATTTTTCACAAACACTTCAACATTTTATCTTCATCTCCCCGTTGCAGTAACGTTTTCAAAGCTAAACCTCTTGTTGCTTTCCGACGGTCTAACAACCTCAGCAACTTATTAGTTAGTGCTAAACTTCGTAAACCGGCCACCATTACTAACCAACCCCGCGGTTCTTTCCGTTGCGGAAAAAACTGCCTTACATGCAACTACATAAACGACGGACTTACTAACTATACATTTAATTCTACCGGCGAAACTAGACTTATTAACCATTACATTGACTGCAACTCCAAAAACGTTATTTACATGGTACAATGTAACAACTGTCACAAACAATACATAGGAGAAACCAAACGTAGACTCAAAGACCGCTTCAACGAACATCGCAGACCTGTTGACAAACAAACTAACAGCTCTAAGCCCACCACAGTATCAGAACATTTTTTGTGTAACAATCATAACGCTACTGACATGCAACTAATTCCTCTTGAACTCGTTCAATCTAATCGTGACAGTGTACGTAAGGCAAGAGAAGCATACCTCATTGAAAGAGGTCAAACTCTTGAACCTCAAGGTTTAAATAAGAAAGATGAAACTTAGTACGTTATTTTAGTATCAGCATTCTACCTTTTGTGCCATTTATAGCTTTTTCACAGCATTTCACACTGTAACGTTTCTCCATATTTTTAAATTTCAAATTTTAACGTTCTACCGTTACTTATCTCTCAGCCGCGTCACTTAGATCAGTACGTTATCATTATTTGCTTGTTATATCGTATTTCCTATATTTTAAATTTGTAACGTTTCACTTTTAGAGTCATTCTTTGTAACACCCTGAAGAAGGAAGGCCGTGCCTTCCGAAATATTATATATAGTTCCCAACTGTTCAATCAGCCTTGCTTTTCTTCGTTTACTATTTTGTTATAGCTGATTAGATCTTCTACATTTAGAGGATCCGGTACTTCTATTTCGTCACGGTGGTCCTTGCAAATTTAAATTCGATCTAAACCATGTCAATTGATCGCTCCCTTTTGACGAAAATATACTATTCTTATGTTTTGACTTCCCCTATTTAATATTCAGGCACGATCTAATAATCAGAAATAATCAATGGTTGTCTATATTAGTAAATACAAGAAACTTAAAAACAGAAAGACTGACCGTAAGGTTGGATTGAACTATTATTTTTCCAATGTTTCGTCAGGCACGGCCTGACGTCTTCAGGGAATGAATAACTAAAGAAAAAACGTTACAATTTAGACAATCGTGCGGTAAGCCTTTCTGGTTTTTCAGTTGCTTGTATTTCTACATTTTGCAGATCAACTCCTCCTCAGGATCCGGTTCCTTTGTTTTGTCCGTTGTTCCTTTCTAAAGTTAAACGTTTTCATATAGTAAAGACGATGGATTGAAATTGGTTAAGTTCTATATTTCAAATGTTTAAGTTTTATTATTAAATGGTGGATCTTTTAGAGAGGAATACCTGCTTTGAAAAAAATTGACACTGTGCGCGCGTAACTAGTGCCAGTCCCAAAACCGCGTGTTAGAATTTAAAATCCCTCAAATAAAACTTTAGTAACTTTAGTAACTTTATTTCAACACGGTAAAATCATCAAAGAAGGTAGAGTTCCAATTTTTTTAAGAATTAGAGATAAAAGAGCCTTCTTTATAATCCTGCGTATGGAATTACCACTTACACGCATTAGGAACGCTGCTGAAGAAAGTCTGGAAATGCGGCTGTTATTACGTCATAACTTTTATAAGAATGCGAATTTCGTATGCTTCTGGTAAAACCGATACGAAGCCTTGAACATATGGACATTCTTTATCTATTGGCACTGATTTTAATTTTCAGATCTACATGGCCTTTCAGTTTTAGAGCTTTTGTTTTAATCTGGTCACTGCCAGGCGCCGGTCAGATCCGCGAATTATCAATCCCATAACGCAAAGTGCACCGCGCGCGACCAGGGAGCGGCGCCTGGGGACGAGGCTGATCTGGTCACATGATTTGTCAAATATGATCGTGATTTGAAAGTCTTCAATTGAACAAAGTTGTGCAAAAAGCATATCTACTGGAAGTCTGATTTCCAAAATATGATGGTTAGATACCTTCCATAGCAACAAATTGTTTAAGCTAAAACATGGTAACTTTCCTTAAAGAAAAACCTCAACTCGATCGAGTGTGCGATTTCTCTTGTATAAATGTGTTTGTGTGCAATTTGAGATTAGTCGACGCCAAAACTGGGGGGCCGAAAGTATAAAGAGAAAACCTCACTGAAAAGTTTGAAAACTGAAATCAAATCTGGAACGGTCCAAAAACAAACAACAAAGACTTCCATGAGTGTCAATAAGACTCAAGCAGTTCTTTTTACTGGTGGGACATTGTCTGTTTGTATTCAGCTGAGTTTGTTAAAGTACGACAATTAAGTATGTTCGACCTCCAAAGTCAAGTTGCTACATGTAAAGCTTTTCTGAAACAATTTTATGAAAAATATTTAATCAATAACATTATCAATTACATGTAAACATTTGAAGCTTCATTCTCTGCATTTATCATTACAAAGTAGTAATACGACGAGAACACTCTCCGCTTACTTGATTTGATAACTGCAGCTATATTCATCGTGCATTAGTTAATGGTTTTTACATGGACTCATTATGTCAAGTTCGATTGCTTTTTGTTTGTTTGTTTGTTTGTTTTGCAATATTTTGTTCGAGTGTTCTTCGTTTTGGAAAAATTTTGGAAACTTTTTTGTGCTCACATGGGCGAAACATCATACGTCATAGAACGGGGTACATCCTGATTGACATTTTCATAAATTAAAGTTGCTATCATCATGTAAGGTTGGTTGCGTGGTTCATACGTTCAAAAAGCATGCTAATATTCCACGAATCAGCACGACAGTTTATTATAAGACAGCAGAAGAAGATTGGAACTTTTTGCTTCATGTCTGTGATTTCTACACTGTTTCTATTTTTTTTTTTTTGTATTTCATACTGAACTATTTACACATTGCGCACGCGAAACACATAACGTCGACGCTTGAATAAATTGAAAAGGAAGTCACTGAGGAAAGAGTTTATCACTAATAAAAGCATCTGTTGACTATGTGCATGGTTAAAGAACTATGCTCGCTCAGGTTGGTACATGCCAACTAACATGAAACCCAAGTTTAAAATTTAAAATTCGTGACTGAAAATGCGAGCGAAAATTAAAGAAACAAATTTGAAAAAATATTCAAGTAAATAGCTTTTAAACATGCTTTAGTTACGAGTGTTGTTTTTATTTTCGTGCCGTTAATACACCTGCTGCCAGTTCATGGCAAGTGTTTAAATATTGTCGGCAGTTAATTTAACCAATCCACCAATGAAAAGCCAGGAAATTGAATTGCGTTTCCGTCATGTTACCTGAGTCATGATTATAACTGACTTAATGAGAAGATGTCACGTGACCGCCTATGCGGCCGGATTCGAGAAATTCGGAGTTCTGTAAACAGACGAAGCAAACTTTAGAAATTCAGGAACATGCGTTGTTGATCTAGCGCGGAACTCTCTTCAGCAAACATGTAAGTTTGAAGTTTTGTAGCTCAGTTTGGTATAAAGCTATACATGCAAGTTAAATATTTTCACCGCGGACGAAAAAGAAAACAACTCTCTGAAATATATTTAAAATCGTGACTAATTGATTTTCAGTTAGAGAGCGTTGCAAAAGTTTGACATGGATCCATTGTGAGAATTTCACATTTTCAGCCGCAATACACGGACAAGTCTAGCTAAAAACATTAAATTTCGCAGCTTATAACTCAATAAATGTTTACTGAAGACGAATCTATTTTATTCATCCAACGTTGAGTCTGCCGTTATGAAGTATTTTAGTTTTATTCTCAAGATGTGAAGTGTGGATAATTTATCATGATCCGTGAAGTAACAAACGCGCGCAGTTCAAAAATGTAAATCATAAAGATTCAAAACATATTCCAAACTAAAGATCTATATTATGAAAATTTCATTCTGGCGAGTCTTCAGGCACAATTGAGTTCGTTGGCGGTGTGTTATGCAAATAATTTCTCTTCATCAAATATTCTTCACGGAACAAGAATCAGTTTTTGCTCATTGTTAAATTGTGTTCCTTTTCGTTAATTTCCACCCATGTCTTGTCCTTATTTCCGACGTAATTGATAGTCCGGAACGTTTCGTCCATATATGAATTTCACCTGCAGCGTTGGAATATGTATGTTCGATTTTATGTGTTATTTTCTAACGCTTCAACAAATATATGATCTTTTATACTGGCAGAACTCAGTTACGTTATCGGAAGTCGTTCGGATACTACAGTTAAAATAATAGTTTTTAAAAGAGTGCAAAATAACCGCTCAAAAGAAATAATCTGTTATAGCTTTATTGAAATACTTCGCGATCGCTCGCTGCATCGGAACTGCAGGCTGTGCAGGTTAGCTTGCTGTCGCCGTTCTGGGCAATCTCGCGGGTACGGTAGCTTTTCTTTATTCAGTCTTTTTTTTCGGACCCCTATAGCTGAAGTGTCGGTATAAAGTGCTTCTTGTATAATACCGTTTCACAATGATGCACGAACGGTTATGCATGCAATTATTTAAAAGTAGACGCTTTCCAATCGAGTTCTATCCAAAAAAAGACAACAGTTCGTAGCAAGGCTGTTTCAGTTCTTTCTAATCATAAACTATATGCTATGTACTGGCTGGCTGTTTAGCTCGCCGTAAATTAAGCAGTTCCCGCGAACGGAAAAATTCCACTTCTGCCGTCTGCTGTTTGGCGTTTGTACGCGGAAATGAGTAGGTTTGTCATGTTTGTGTTTGTCTTCAATGCACGAGTTTTTCCTTATTCTTTCTGAGGGACTTATCATGTTTATAGAACTCGATAAAAAGGAAAAAAATGAAAGGCAAGCTCGCGTTTCCCGTTTGACGTCAAACCTCCTCAATCAGTCAGGTTTGTGCTTGTTGTGAATGTGTGAATTTATCCCTGTTTTTCTGAGAGATTTAATTAAGAATTCGATGAAAAGGTAACAAATTGAAAGACAAGTTCGCGTTTGCCGTTTGCCGTATAACATCATGCTTTTAAAATCTCTCTATTCCCGCGAACAAACGCCAAGCGGCACCCGTCAGAAGTGGAATTTTTCCTTTCGCGGGAAAAACAAACGTCATGCTTAATTTACGGTGAGCTAAACAGCCAGCCAGTACATAGCATAGTTTACGATTAGAAAGAACTGAAACAATCGCTCTATATCAGACCTGTTCTTTCCTCATATTCAGTAAATGTCCTCAGTTTTCCCAGTAGCTAGCTCATAGCTGCTCGAGTTTCGATTGGTTCTCGTTTAATTTCAAGATTTTCTATTATCATAGTATTTACTGCAATAGTACACGCATCCGAAGGAAAAGTATCCCATAGCACAACGAATAGCGACATTCAATAGCAGTTTCGACCGGCGCATTCAGAGTTTCGTATAGTGATTACATGCATCAACTATCACATTATACCTGCCAACGCTTTTCATTTCCTGGTTCCAGTTCCAGTCCTAACTGACAACCTGGTCGCCAGTAACGGAAAATTAGCTGGAATTAATTGTCGTCATTTGTACAGAATTTTCTTGTCTAGCATTGGCTCGAGTGTATACATATTTTTCGAAAGTGCTGGGTTAAAGAAATCGGTCCGTAAGCGACCCGCACGCTACGCTGTGAACGCAAATGAATCCGTCCGTGTTCGAAAGGTTACGTAAGAGTTGGTGAGTATATCATGTCGAAACTATGATGATTCTTTATTATGGAAAGGGTCTTTGCTATAAACCATGTTATCAACATTTTGAAATCTCATGATCCCAGTTATTAATATTGTAACACCGTCATTTTCCATCCTCACTTAGCACTGAGGAACTGTTTGTTTTGTCCATTCGAAATATTGGACAAATTAAATATAACATCAATTCGCAGCTGTTTGATCAGAGTTTGTTTGTTAAGGCCATTGTTGATCCTCATCTACAAGATCCAGCTACAATTTGCCCCTGTTTGTTCACGTGTTCGCGTGGTTTACAGAAGTCATTTATGATTTCTGCGTCTCGTAAAATAAACTGGACATGCATTAATTGCATAATGTCGGAAATTAGCCAGTTGGGAATTAACTCTACTGAAACGGTGACCGCGTTCTCTTAATAGAGGTGTTCGCTTAATAGAAGTCCAATTCACAGAGAATATGGGCGTTGATTTTCGGGAATTTGGTAAGTGACTGCTTCACGCTGTGATAAGTGGCTCGAGTGAGAAAGTGCGCGAGTGTACTCAGTACGCGCACGTGGGTCCCCAACCCTCATGTTTAGCCGTGCGCGCTTTATTTACTGAAGAACTAAATATATGAGATCATCCAGTCATAACTTTTATTGTTGATTTATTTTCCCCATTCCAGGCAACAAATCAAAATAAAAACAAACCAGACGCTATTTTTGAACTGTGGATACGAAACTTGTCTTCTCTCACGTTCCCATGCTACTTTGGCTCGCGATTCACGCAGACGGAATGTACATGCGATCATGCAGAAAATCCTTCTGTGCATGCTGGTTATATTGATTCGAGACTAGCGACTCAGTTACTCATCCAAATCATTTATTGATCAAAAATTACCACTAAAACAAACTTTTTATCCTGCAAAGAATCTGCAAAGGAAGCAATCGTTACCCCAATGTTACCTCGATGGCGTATTAAAACAACAGCCATTTGTAAACCACTTGTTTTCACAAGCCCTATATACTAGCGGATTTCCGGTACCACGGTTTTTAATATTACGGAAAAAAATTCAAACGTACTCTACGGTAAATCAGATTACAGAAAAATATCTTTGTTGCGTTGAATTTCATTCCAGAAATTACCAAATACTCAACTTCTACAATTAGTCGCTAATTGCCGGCTAGAACCGACCGTGCAAAAATGACAAACAATTTTCTAAATTTATGCAAGGGACGTGAGAGAACGAGGAAGAATTGCTGAAACGGAATACACTGTTTCCCCGTCTGCGCACGCATCACAAAGTTTGCTTCAAGAATTATTAATATCCGCGGTATAAAATGTTTCCTCGTTTGTTAACCAAGCGGAAGCAATGTTGACTAGATTCTACGTTTATAATGTTGCTTGTCTTTCTTGTAATTTCCTTAAATGAAGAAAAACATTTATTGCTGTTTTTCACTCTGATCGTCTCTCTGGCAACACTTCCTGAAATCCAGATGACAAGTACGGGAAGTTGTAATGACGTCTTGCGTGACTATTGTCATGCAAGCTGAAATTTGCATCGTAATTTGCATTGTGGCTAGTGCAGTTTGTTACTTTTCTGACATTTGTGTCTAATTCTTTTACTTCGCTCATCGAGAAACTGGAAGAATCAGTGTTTGTTGCCCTCACTGGCCGCTAGTTTCGAATTTCCATCGATCGAAATGTCGTGATTTCTGGAAGAAAACTTCATCGAGACGCCTTTCGTATCGACGAATGCAGCGGCCATTTCGCAGGTAACCTAACTCCGACAAGCGCCTACGCTTCTAATTCAGGACGATTTTTCAGATTACCTTTTCAGATCTTGGATCAAGAACAGAAGTTTGCCTGTTGAGGATAATAGGAGGATAATAATAGCATGAACATGCGGTGTTTTGTGTTAGCTTTCCTTTTTGCCGTTATGGTTTACCAGACTGACGGGGCAGTCGCTCAACCTCCAACAAACTGCGAATATCATTCGGATGGCAAGAAACTGGTGTGTGAAGATATAATCGACCCGGCGTTTGTCCAGGATATTGCAGAATCTACCGAGCTTATGTGAGTATCAGTTTGGTTCGGTTGAGTGTTGTGTTTGTGTTCTGTTTCAAAAGCTATAACTTCTATTTGTTGTGGCGTGTTAATCAGTAGTTGCTCGTTGACAAAATTCTAAGAGACAGAATGACTGACTGTGTTTGAAGTCCTGAATATCATGAATTTGAGGTCTACTTTTTTTTTAATCATACCCAATATCGAGAATAAGTTGATACTAACCACAAGGGGATCCGATCAAAAGAATATACTGTGTAAGTTACATGCATGTGTATATTTATGCGAACGAAGCTGCTATGAACCTAATATAGACCAAAACTGAATATTTACATGTAATACGTGCATCGAGTTCGAAACGCCTCAAGTAATGGATTTATTTTTCTCAAATGTAATGGACACTAAATTCATGAAGAATGATGCCATCTCAGTTGCCGACCAGTGGTCCTACGACGACGATTTTGGCAGCAGTCACAAGTTATACCTTGTTCATGAAATGTTAAAGTTATTGCGTAATTAACTGGCATAATTTTAATGGTTTTATCCCCACAATCGTAAATTTCGGCTTTATTTCTCTCTACTGTTCTACAGTGATGAATAAAAGAGAAAACTGATTGCAATCGAATCCTTGACTACCTACGAATTTAACCTTTGTGCTGTGGCACCTCCGATTTGATTTCTACTCTAAGTATGTCGTTTCACTGAATTTTGAATAAGCGGGGAGAAAAAGCGATGTAAATTTAATCCCGAAAGCTTGAAAGTTTCTTCTAATGTTAGCATTTTATTTCTCTCACAATTTCGGACTGGAGAATTTTGACTTTAGAAACGTACTTCCTTGTTTTGGATATAGAATAAAAAATAAAGACCTCGTCATGTGACGTCTGTGTGTATACGGGTTGCCTCGTCAACAAATACATGAAACACTGTTCTACATGTAAATATTTTATTCATTATAAATTTCGAAACTTACGCCAGTATATAAATTAAGTGGAAATACCTATGTTATTTTCAGTTTAGACCTTGTTTTCTTCATGTCAAGAATTGAAATCACAAAAATATTACGACGTACAGTTCTGCAGTAACAGAATTTACTGTCGACTCACTGGAACTTATATGTAGTGGACATAGCAACTGAGTGAAAAGCATCTGTAGCTGGTGCAACCCGAACGAGAAACATGACCTGGGATTTGATCTCGTTTCAGATGGTATTATTTATAGCGTCGCGTCGCGTTTTTGGTCGAGCAACCTTCACATTAAGGGGCGTTTTATCGTAGCGGAATGATTTATTCAGTCTTGTTGTTTCGGATCTTTCGTCCACTTTGCATCGCTTCCGTTTTGAAGTTGTGTTTAAAAAAAAAAACAACTCGCGAGCCGCTCATTTCTGGTAGTGGACAAATGCACCCCGTACATGCTTAAACGAAATCTTTCAATTTGACAACTGTACGGTTCAAAGAACGTAATGTCTGTTGCGTCGAACTTTTCATCTTGTATCGTGTACAATTTTATAAACACTAGAGTCCGTTTACGATATATTTTTCTGGTTTGGATTTTGAGAAATGTTGCGTACTTTTTGTTTTTATTAAAACTCGCAATTTATTTGCAAAATACAGACTGTTGCTATGAGATGCATGTCTGAGCAACATCCGTGATGTCTACTTGGATCAAATTTAACTTTAGCCAGGTCTCTAAAATCATCGATCTACAAATTAGAATAAAACGAGTTTCTTTGGTAATCAGTTCTTCTTCTACTTTTCGCAGTTTTCTTCAAAGAGCAGACATTTAGCTACATTTGCTTGAGGGCACGATTATTAAGTCACTTCAAAGTCACTACAAATTTACAAGCACGACAAGAAGTGACGTCTATTTACCAGTGCGATGCTATTTACATACAAGAACAAAAATATACTTCAAGTTTCTCCGCTGAGAGTTTTGTATATGAAGAAACTAAACGTCCTACTCTACGCTGATAAACTAACTCAAATTAGATAGAACAGAGTGTTTTTAGCATCAATATTTACAATATTTCTTATTTTCGTGTTTTGTCCACGCTTTACCATGTCCACGTGTGTGTCAATACAACAAACGATTATTCTTTTTGTTTTAGAAACAATTCTTCGACTTAATTGTGACGTCTTTTATAGGCATACTGTTGTTTGGTGTAAGAGGTTTATATCCGTTGTTTAATTACAATTTCTGCTCCATTTAAGAAATGATCGAACAGAGTTTAAATTTATAAACAAGTGCCAATATAACCATGACACTGCAAAATCCCAAGAACAAACGAAATGGTTGATCTGAACCATAAAGGCAGCGAATTCAGTCATGTGTGACGCTCACTGGTGTCGTTGTAATAAGACAGTTTTGCTACCAAGCCGTTCCTTAGTCAGTAAAATACCACGCCATGTTTGGCAGCTGGATGACGATCTATCAAATGAAAGCAATTGTTTTCTTTTATATCTTATTGTGATGAGCCAAGAGGACAATCCAGTTGCTTTCCTCTTGGCTCGTAATTAAAACAAAAGATAACTCTTAATGGGGTTCTTAATGCTGTAGAAGTCTTTCTCATTTTAAATCATGTTATATTATTAGCTATATTTTACATCTATAAATCAGGTGCGGATCCAAACCGGTTTCCACCGTTTTACCCTCATTTTTAGAAACAAGGGTTTGAGCGTTAAGGATAGTTGTAGCAGATGGGAGGGCAGGGTGATGTTGGGGGGCAGGGATCGGGTTGGCTACTTTGGCTTTGTTTTGAGGTGTCACGTTTTTAATTTGCTGTGCACTAACCTCAGTTATAATTGTTCTCTTGTATTTTCTGCAGTGTTCTCGCATCAGATACTTTGGCGTGTGACTGTGCTTTGAAAAAGCTGATACAATGGAAAGAGCACGTATCACTGTCAAGGGACATTGCTTTAGAAGGAATCTGTTTTTCTCCAGAGTACCCAGAGGGCAGGTCTATTGATGATCTCTCTTCCACGGAGATTCCATGTGGTAAGTGAGTCATTACAGATAGGATAAGCCGTGCTTCGGTTCTAGGCCTGTTTATAAAGAGCACGATCAGGAACGCGAATTAAATAAGTGTATAAGCAATTTGTATGAATCCGTTTATACCAAATGCTACCACGAACGCATGCTGGAAATTGGATCGTGCAGAAAGTTGCAGAGATTGCCTCTAGTGCGAATTTTTAGGCGATGGTCGCACGAACTATTTCTTGTGAAACAATCTTTTTTCCGAGTATTCGACTTGAGAAAGTTCATTCATTTATCTCACTTTATCCTAGTCGCCATTTCACTTATCAATCAGTTCTTTTGTTTTCATGTTACTCAACCTAGGTGACACGCGGTGTGTCGTGCTCTGTATAAACAAGTGCGGTAGGTCTTGACCGTGTGCCAAAACGACGAAACATAAAATTAAGAACAAAGCAACATAACAACTACGAAACTGAACTAAACAGAAAAAAAACTTATTCACCATTTACGGTTTAAATTTATGGCATTCCGTAGACTAACAATGATTATCAAAAAAATGAAACCAGGATTTCTACAGTAACTGAGGCTACTTTTACACAGGACCTGAACGGACCTGTTCGGATCCGAGCCGGGCCGGATCGGCTTGTGGTTACACTGGTCCGCTCTGGAACCGGTCCGGGATCTAAAACTGGATGTGCTGTTTTGCGCGTCCAATTTTGGAACCGTTTGAATCCCTTCCGGACCGGTTCCAGAACGGTCCCGTGTAAAAAGCAGGCCTATCTGGTCCACTTTTCGGACCGGATCCGTTTGGAACCAGTCTCGTTTTAAACTGGCATAGCCTGAATTAAAATAATTAATACCTGACGAACTATGAAGACCGAAATTTGCGGCATACCAAAAGCAAAAATTTACCAGCAAAAACTAAAACCCCAATAATGGACAAAACTAATACTTGACGAATTATGACGTCTTAAAATTTGATGAACCAAAATTGAGAAATAAAAAAATTAAGGCGAAATCGCTTAAAATCAGCGCGTGACCATACAGTATCACCGAGAGGGTAGATATTATAACCTTATACAAATAAAATTTCCCTAACTAGCAAGCCGGAAAAAAAAATGATTAGGGGAAAATCAAGATTATTACAAAATTAGAATTCTAGAGATTGTTATAACCCGAAATATTCTTGAGTTTTTGGTGATATGTAATAAATCTCTTTATATATATTCCTCGTTTATTTCAAACACATTTCATAAAAGTTTTCACATTGGGTATGTGTTGGGCAAGAACTAAAAAATCTTTCATAGATACATGTTTATCAAAGATGCTCAAAAAAATCTTATAGCAAAAGTGATAAAACGTATCAAGGCGACGCCTCAAGCACATAGGCAGTGAAAAGGTGACTGGTGTGCAGCTGAAACGTTTTGATCTTCCGGCATTTCAAGTAACAAAAACTAAATCTTTCTTTTTTTTAGTTTCAGGCGTTGATGATGCGGTGCTTCTGCGAAAGAGACGTGCAGGTAAGACATGTGACGTTTTCTTTTCCTGCCAATAAGACGACGTAAATTTGTATCGTATGAAGGTTCGCAAACCACCTTCTGCGTTTGCTGAGCTTGTCAAAAAATATGAAACTCATGTAAACACTTAAGATTATTAAATTATGTCGAAGCCAAAATGAGCCGTACAGTAAATTTACCCATGGTTCTTTGTGTACGTAATGAACACCTGGGCTAATCGATCACGTGCAAACTTAAAATCACGTGATCCCTGCTGATTTTAGCGCGCTTTACCAACGGAGGCGTGTCAGTACTTCGACTTCTGGTTGGTTTCTGCACCTTGAACTCACTGTAGAGTTTTCACGCTGTAGTTTGGGCGTCAACCAGTGGTATGTAGTATAAGCAGCATATCGAATAACTGTTCTGTTTGAATCGTTCTATTGCAGTTGACGATGTTCAAAATGCAACACAGCCAAGTGGAAACAGAACCCTTATACCAGGTGACAATTTGTGTTCCCTTCAACCCCCCCCCCCCCCTCCCCCCTTCCCCTGCGTAATCTCATTGAGAGTCCGCCTGACTCAGAAAAAATATCTCCTCCAAACGAAGACAGTAGTTCACTAGAAAGCTCTGCGCTGATGCGGAGTTAAAACTAAACCAAGGCTTAGACCGTCATATTTCAGTGCTTGCTCTAATGTAATGTAAATGTAAATGCTCTGGTACAAAATTAACGTTGCAGACAAACAAATAAGTCGAACGCGAGGCACACACAAAAACCCTGTTTAGTGTTGAGATTAAACAGGATTTTGAGGGTATTTGTTTGAAGTTTTTAGCTTCCTTATTTATGCTTGATCTTATTAACGTTTCGTTTGCAGGCGCGCCTTTATGGCCGTGTGATTTTGAGGAAGGATTCTGCCAGTGGTTTCAGTTAAATGATGGAGATTTTAACTGGACAAGGCACCAAGGATCAACACCTTCCCAGAATACCGGGCCTGAAAAAGATCACACTACAGGGACAAGTAAGTAACTCACAAAATTGATCTTACGTGTATCGCGATATGGCAAAACTCCCAATACAATAAAATAATCACAACGAAACTTTCCATTTCTTAAAATAGCATTCCTGTATACCTGTCTAAACGATTACCTATTCTCATTTTAAAAGTTGATTTCAATAACTATTATTAAACTATCTTATCTCTGTGACACAGCAAAAGGATATTATATTTACATTGAGACGTCACTGCCTCGCCGTCGTCACCAGAAGGCTCGGCTAGTCAGCCCAACACTTGCTGCAGTGCAGCCCAACAGCACTTGTCAGGTTAGTATCTGAACTTTCCATTGTTTTAAACCTCCCCCATCCCTTAAACCTGCATGACCACTAATGTCACGAAATCCATCTGCGCGAGTCACGCAAACGGTGACAAACACGACAAAGTAACGCAGTGTTTTTACGGCGTGTCTTTGTCATCGCAGTGTTCGTTGTTTTTTCGTACTGTGGTTGAAATGGCCTAAAAAGAAAATTGTTCACACAAACTTGATATCCTTTTTTTCATTTTTTAGATGGACTTGTACATCCACATGAAAGGATCTCACATCGGCGAGCTCAATATTTACCAGGCCCCAGTTGTTGGTTTTGCAGTCAAGAAATTGTCACTCACAACCCAAAATGGTCAAAACTGGTTTAAAAAACAAATACAGTTTGATAGCAACACAGAATTTCAGGTTCGTAAATCGTGAAGTCTTCACGAAAGTCTCTTCAAAGTGTTTTGTAGACGATCGGTTTTATAGATTCAAAAGTTGCAGGTCTGATTATTAACGCTTGTCTTTTCAAATCTGTTGTGATTTGGAAAAGGGGTGAAAAGCTGGACTGTTATTTGTGATCTGTGAACAAGAAACCCACTTCCGTCATCTGTTCCTCAGTTCTTGCAACAACAAAATAACGACATGCAAAACAAAAACAGGCAATTTTTATTTAAAGCTTGAAGTATGCCCAATTGAACGGCATATCTATTTTTAGAAGCATTCGAACGGCTACAAAGCAGACTAACCTAATATCACAGAGTCCAACTCACTAAAGAAATATTTAGTGAAGAGATTCTCGGTGAAGTCAATATTAAGTTAAACCTCACACACAATATCCAATGTGCTGTTTTATATCGTAGGTGATTATTGAAGGCGTCCGAGGAAGTCAGTACCAGGGCGATATTGCTCTGGATGATATCTCTTTCACAGCTGGCTGCAAAAGACTGGGTAAGACATTTATTGTTTGGTATGTTAGACTATTTGTTAAATCACTCTCATTAAAGACTCTTTGTTTGACTTAACATTTTTTTTATATGCTTATCATTTAGTCCCTTCGTATGTACGCCTTGTCAACGGGTCTACGTTCAGTGATGGCCGCGTGGAAGTTTATCACCAAGGAGTTTGGGGCCCCGTTTGTCGTGAGGGTTGGAGCCCATCAGATTCCTCCGTGGCTTGTAGGGAACTGGGCTTTAAGAATTCCGGTGCAACCGCGGGTAATGTTTTTTATTCGGTTTTACTATAGAAATGTTAGTTGAATCTGTTCTAGAATACATTTTACCAAGTTTTTTGTTATTATTTTGAGTGGCATCGGAGCGCACTTGTCTTATGCTACAGAAATGCAAAAACTGCGGTTTATGGTCATTACGCAACTTACCTGTCAGTCAAACACCTTTCTTATCTCATTTATTGGTTTTGCATCAGGCTCACCACTGACTGGCACGTTCACTGGACTCTTTAATGTCAGTTGTCAAGGTAACGAGAAGTCAATCAAAGATTGCCCATCAGGGGCGTGGTCTAACAATACCGTGTGTCCGAGCAACAACGCGGTCACTGTTAATTGCTTAGGTAAGAAAGAAATTTAAATTGTAATTGCTGATTCCTTTGCTTTTTTGTTGAGAGGAGGGGAGGGGGGAATTTACCGTAGGGTAGGTGTAACAATATTGAACAACCTCCTTTCTTTTCCAAGCCTAAAAATAGATCTATTGGCAGCATATTTAGTGTTAGGTTTTTTTTCGGTTCTACTTCTAGTCCATTTTATTTCGCACTATTTTAGCGAAAATGGAAATAAATAAAGTGACGGGTTTTATCAAACATATTTCTTCCTTTCAAAGATGTGAATCTCTAAATTTGCTAATACTTAATAGTGTGATGATGACCGTACGGTCGAAAACGTTTTGGTTTTTAAATTTAAGTATCTTTTAAGCCTTCTTAAAACAATTTTTAAAGCAACTATTATGACAATACTTCATAGTGTGTTCATAAACTTAAGTGGGAGTTTTGAAGAATTCGTTTCTAAACTTTTTAACATGGTACAGCGGATTCAGGTTGAGCATTTAACGGTCTCTGTTGTCGTGTTCGTTGTCACGGTTGAATTGATTGCGTTGCGAGGCAAAATGGCAGACGTTGCTGGGCGGGAATGACAACGCTCTGTCTGGGAAAAGCACAACGCGCTTTTTCCCAGACAGAACGTTGTCATTCCCGCCTAGCAACATCTGTCATGTTGCCTCGAAACGCAATCAATTCAACCGTGACAACGAACACGACAACAGAGACCGTTAAACGCTCAACCTGAATCCGCTGTAAGTTTTCAAAACGATCTTCGACTTTTTCCCACAGGCATCGTGGCTGTGTGTCCACTTAAAACGCACATGTACTGTCCTGCGGATAACAACGGCACCACAACGTGTATATCGCGGGCTCAGCTCTGCGACTTTACCAATGACTGCTGGGATGGCTCTGATGAAAAGAACTGCGAAAATTATACACGCTGTGATTTCAATGACACAGGCCTCTGCGGCTGGCTGCAGGCGAAAAACGACCAAATGGACTGGACGCGACACAAAGGAAGTACATTATCTATGTATACTGGTAAGAAAACGCTTACAAAAAATGCGTAAAAACAGGTGCGAAAAAAAAGCTTTTCTTTTATCGACGTTCCTGAAAAAATTCCATCTAAACTCGTGATCTCTGCAAATATTGTATTGATCAAATTTGAGGATTGAAACCTTTGTGGAATCTTGCAGTCACCTCGGTGACACTCGCTGTAAAAAGCCGATACGCTGCTTTCGAAAGTACGCGAATGAAAGAAATGGCATAGCGAGATTTCCGGGAGACCACGAGCAGTCTGTCATTTTTCTCAGGGTGAATCGCGTGTGACAGCACGCGAATGCACGATAAACCGCCACGCGTTTCCTCGCGCAAAATGATTTTTTCGCGTGCTCATGTCACCTGACTGACACTGAGAAAAAAGAGGCACTGCTAGTCTAGATGTCCGGATAATTGGTCAGTTATTTGCTCTCTTGATGCTGGACGCGTAGTAGGATATCAACATATAAATATTTTCATTTGTACTTTAAGGTCCTTCAAATGATCATAATGGCGATCCTGATGGATATTATTTGTACACGGAAGTTTCTAATCGACAAGGTGGAGAAAAAGCCAGGATAATCGTCACTCCACGATTTCAAGGTTACTAATGCATTTAATACTTAGTTATTCACTCATTAGTCGCTGTTCTCTATTTCATTTTCAGCTCTTCTCTCGCTTTAAGGGAGTTACCGCGTCACAAATGATCCGTCCTTAAACATCTATTGTGAATTTCCAACGTATTCCGCTTTTTCCGCCTGAGAAAACTGTTTACAAAATAAGTTTCCATATTTTCTTCAGCAACTTCATGTAGTGACTGAAAAAGCGTCTAGGGTAAAGTGGCGACATAGAGTCTCTTTATGGAACAAAAACGGTTCATGGAGGTGTTGAAAACCTTTATGGAACAAAAAACTGTCGCTTCATGCTGCAAGAGCAGTCTGGCAATGCTGTAACGGTTTATGGTTATGCAAATAAAGCTTGTTGTTGTTGTCTTAAAGGGGCACTGTCACGAGCATAACTTCAAAAATTCAACAGCCCAAAAACATGTTTACACCATTGGAAACCTATTAACAGTGGTCAAGTTTTCTTAAAATTACTATACCAGTGTTCCGAAGCTAAATATAGAGGGATATCATTGGGATACCATCGGGAGCTTTTGATCTCAACTTGAAAAAGTCAGCCTGACTTTTTCAAGTTCTGTCCTTGCGGTTTGGAAAAATTGATAAAAACTATTTACCGTCACCCTCTTCTTTAAACAATTTGCTAGATATCCTTCCCTTTACGTTCTAGGAGCATTTCCTGCATGGTTGAAAGCACTTAGTCGTAATTTTGGTGCCGTTTTACTAAAAAAGCCAAAAAAATGTCCGTGACAGTGTCCCTTTAACAATAGAGTGGACGTTACGCAGTAGACTCTACACAAAACAGTGCAACAGTCAATAATTTCCCCTTATTTATTCATTGTTTCACTTTTTATTACACGGACAGGCGATAACAATGGGCTGTGCAAACTGCGATTCTATTATCACATGTATGGACACGGGATTGGCGCTCTCCGCGTGTTAGTCGCTGACCGGTACACTCAGCGGACGCTATGGACAAAGTCTTACACACAAAGCATCTATTGGTCGAGAGCTGAAATTCCACTTGTCAACATGTCGACGTCGTTTTACGTAAGTTTTACTATTTATCAATAGATGGGTGTCATCATTCGATACAAATTTCTGGTGGTAGTGTTTCGTAGAAATGTCAGTGGCATACGGTTATGCGGTTTGTTAAATATTTTGGTGGGGAAGGGAGGGGGGGTGTGCGCAGGGAAACGGATGATGCAGTGGTAAACTGACTAACGGGATGTGTGGTGATCTATTGGTCTGAATTTGTGTCTTCACTTAGACCTTGGCTTGTATTGTTGGTCAAGATAATTAAATCTAACAGTGCATTTCCAGCCAGGATTTAATGCATTGTCATCTAGGAAACATCACAAAACTGCTTGTGAGGGAGGGGCTGGGAGGGGATTCGCAATAATCCTAGTCGCATTATTCTTTAATCTTGAGATACACGCCGGTTTCTTAACTCTATCTGAGGCCGAGGTTTAATTTTACTTATATATAAATTTTCTGAGTTGATGGGTAGCCTGAAACCATGGCCAGCCCTCTCGAAGTTTCTCCAACTAAAACTGAAGCACAATACTTCAAAGAAACATGTCGTGGGGACTTTACATCGCGAATGTTGCACGAAGAAACTATTATTTGTCGCCCTCTCTAAAGTAGCTTGGTTGTTTGTTTAATGACAGGTAACGTTTGAAGGCGAGCACAGCGGAATCAGTCCACACGGAGACGTCACTATCGACGACGTCTCGTTCACACCAGAATGCAGACCAGCGCCTCATGGTACTGTTAATTATTAATTATTATTGTTAATTATTCCGTCCTTGTCTTGATTAACTAAAAAATTCCCAAAACTAACATTAGACATGTACGGTAATTCAGGAGTAAGGAGAATTAATATTAATATTTTCAGATTGGCACGAAGTAAATTAGCACCTCGCGATTTACAAGTTGTTCTTGTTGATATGGCAGCCGCTGTTGTTCATGCTGTTGTTAACGTTAAGCTGATTTGTTCTGTTTATATTTTAGAAAACGTCACGTGCAGGGAAGGTACCTTCCCATGTGGCAGTGGGGAATGCATTTCTTCCTCTAAGCAATGTGACTTTAATGATGATTGTTTTGACGGCTCAGACGAGCTTAACTGCGGTAGGTTTTTTGTTTTGCTTATTTTAACCCCAATCCTGAGGCTACAGAAATCAGTTGTTTTCTAAGTCCGCTAGGTGAAAAACGTAAAAATCAGAGAGAAAAACGACAAGCAGCGGCAATACAGGGATTACTTCGTATGTGAGTTTTGCTTCCACAAAAACAAAAAACAAGGCGTAAGGGCGCATGCGTAACATGCTTGACTGGATCTACTTGGATCCTACTCATGTAGTTCTTACAATTTTCAGGTCTCCAGACACCTGGGCGATGTGATTTTGAACGTGATTTTTGTCACTGGCAAAACATGAGGGATGATGATTTCGACTGGGACCGACATACCGGCGACACACCCAGCCTGGACACTGGACCTTTGTATGATCACAGCAAAGGATACAGAGGGGGAGGTAGGTGTCTGTTTTTAAGTAAATAACTGCAAAGATATCGAACGCTGGAAAATAATGACTTGACCTATCTAATGCCCTGTTCCAAGACTCCGGACAGAAAAAAAAGCAGCGAAAGAAACCGTCGGAAGTTTCTTTGCAGGAGACCGGACTGTGAATAAAATTAGTGTGCGATAAGCTGATCAGACTACATAGAAAAAAGACAGTTTAATACGTGTTTCTTTTCTTAATTATTGCAGGTTATTACTTGTTTATCGAAGCTTCTTCCCCGCGAGTGTCAGGCGACATTGCCCGTATCATTAGTCCGCAGTTTATGTGGAAGAATGTGGCTAACTGTACGGTAAGTTTCAGCATTAGCATTTTCCTAGTCACTTGACGCGAGAAACGGCGATTAAGATCTTAAAGGCCCTTTACTTTATAGTGAGCCCACGCATAGACAAGATGTTTGTCTTGGTATCCTAAAGTTTCATGGGCTAAATTATCTTATCTAGTACAATTTTTCTTTTATTTGAAAACTGTCTTAAATAACTGTAGAAAAATAAACATAGTAAATTTTCTGTCGTGGTTCAAGTGCTCTACAAACACAGAATTTGGTCATTTCGCTTTGTTGTTTTGTAGAGGACGCCCTGCTTACTCAGCTTTTAATAAGCTTTATTAGTATATACCACGTAAGTGAAGAGTGCTTTCCGCGCTTACTGATTGGTTAACTCGGAGGTGATTAGCAAAGTACTATTCACCTCCGAGCAGCCGAAGAGAAACAAAATTGCTTCGCGTATCGCTTTGGGTGCCAAAAGTAATGCTTTTGGTCTGCTAGTTATTCAGCTTGTGTGGTATATACTAAAACAATTATTCAACTCAGTGTCATTGAATAATTGTTAATTATAGACTCCCTTCTTCCATGAAAGGAAGGCCATATGGTTACCAAACTTATATTCATCAACCGACCGTGTTATTTTCGCGTTTCAGCTTCGCTTTTATTATCATATGAAAGGCTTGTGGGGATGGTCGACAATAGGAACGCTGAGAGTGCGCCTGAGGGACACTATCACCGGTCTCGAGACTGCTCCCTTGTGGCAAAAATCTGGTAACCAAGGCAACCAGTGGCTTCGAGCGGATGTTGCCATCAATTCAACATCGACTGTATCTCAAGTACGTAAATAAAATAAAAATAAATCACTTTATTTAAGTGCCAATGTATTTAGCACGGCTGTACTAATTGAGGACCCTGTAAATAGTGAAACAAATATTATAAATCAAACAGAAACTTGTTAAAAATCCCAACTGGCAGGAGGCTGACCAGTTGGCTATATACAAAGCGTGGAGGACGTGAATTCGGGACCACCGAAGACAAATCCATCTAGTGGCAGGGAGGAGGATTTGAACCCGGGACCTCCGGATTACAAGTCCAGCGCCATAACCACTAGGCCTGGCTACATCCGTTACGTTTAGTATAAATGAACAAACTTCTCGACCTCTTGAATTAGTTTTGTATATGAGTGCGAATGTGTGGAAAGAATGATGGTATATTGTAAACTTGGTAGAAATATAAGAAAGTTATTAATCGTACATCGTTTCAACCTCCCCTCCTCAGATTGTGTTTGAAGCTGAGAGAGGAACGACATTCCACAGTGACATCGCCATTGATGACGTATCATTCTCTCCCCAGTGCTACCCGTCCGAAGGTATGAAGCGAATATATTGAGCGATTTCTTGTTTTTGCCAAAGCAGCCTGAGGCTGACACACTGTACCCTCTCACGAAACCAGTCGGACTCCTTTTTCCTGACTGAAACAATGCTGTTAAAACCTTTTTCAATACCTGCCAAATTTCTCGGTCACTTATGGGCACATTTTCATCATAACCTGCGTTAATATAGGACAGATAGATGTAAAGTTAGTGCTTCTGTTCTTCTGTTCCACAGTGTCGTGTCTAACATCTCACTTAAATTCATTTAAAGTATTTTAGAGAAAATTATGTCAAACCTCGCAAAAAATGCTTCAAACGCGTGTTATTTTGTTTCAACGTGAAAAGTTAGTTTTAATTAAAATATGGATAACTTTAAATTCAATTTTCTCTCGCGGGGTCAGCTTGAAAGCTAAAGTTTCGATAATGTTAGATGCTATGAGTTCGTCTTAATCTTCCCCAACCTTGTTCTTGTTTTTCTACTTTTGTAAACTTTCATTTTAAAGTCTCCTCAGTGCTGTTATATGAAGGTTATTCTGTACATAACAAACAATACAGCATATGACTTTAGCTTGGTAAATCTAAACTCAACACAACAGCAGGCTTCATCACAGCACTGCTGATTGCCGTTCTTTCCTTAGCTGTTCACATCTACAAGAACTATGACGTCCGTTTAACGGATGGCAAAGACGGCTCATTTGAGGGGCGCGTCGAAGTGTATCGTGTAGGTGCCTGGGGCACGATTTGTGATGACGGCTGGGGCCTTAAAGATGCTGAGGTTGTGTGCAAACAGTTGGGGTACGCAGGGGCGAAGAATGTCCACAAAAAGGCATATTTCGGTGAAGGGAAAGGACAAATCTGGTTGGATGACCTCGCCTGTTTTGGAAACGAGACCAATCTAGGGCAATGTGCGCACAATGGATGGGGCAGCCATGATTGCACGCACGCAAAAGATGCTGGTGTTGTCTGCGACAAAGGTAACGGGAACGATTGCTTGGCCTTTAGGGGAAATGGGACCGGGAGGGAGAGGGTGGGGGGGGGGGGCAACAACACTCCACCGACATATGGCGTAGAGGATATGTTGTGGGAGGCGAGTGCTCTCACCACTGCACCATTCCTTCTCCTCAGTTTTATCTTACTTACTATCCTCTAGTCCTCTAAATTGTAAAATTGTTTTTCAATATAAAATTGCTTCAAAATATAGTCCAGCTGCCACCTATAAAGTTCTTAATTAGCCTTCATGGAAGTAAATAAATTAGCAACATTCACGAAAACATTTGAAGACTTACACGGTGATTGTTTGTTCCAACAAGATGGCGGAAGTGCAAATAAAGCTTTGAGGCTCCGAGATGGAAACAGTACGCGTAATGGACGAGTGGAGATTTACTACAGTGGATCATGGGAAGCCATCTGTTACGATGGCTGGGATATCCATGATGCCTTTGTGGCGTGTCGACAGCTTGGCTTTTCTGGTGCTGATAGTATCACACGCGAGACAGGCTCGGGAATTACCAGTTCCTTAAAAAGGGTTCAGTGTAAAGGAAACGAAAATACGCTGGGAGACTGTGTTAATGATGACTGGAGTGTGGGAAATTGTAATTTTGGATATGCTGGAGTTATTTGTACTGGTAAGTTTCGGATAAACTGTCGAATACTTTCAACTTCAGAGAGCGCGCAGATGTGATGTTACATGGCGCAAGTCGGGCGATCAACTCAGAAGAAAAAATAGTGTACTTGCCACACGAGTTTTTCTACTTTTCTACAATTTTCTACAAGTGAATTTGAAAATTTTTCTTCAATTTTCTACAAGTGAATTTAAGAATCTACATATCAAGAATACCTTCTCTCATAATATTTAAAGATTGTTAGCTGTGCACCACGTCTGATACCTGTTCAAAAGTATGATTTCCTTTCAGCCATCGTAAAGGGATTGCTTGAGTACTGCACGCGTTACTTCAAAATTCAGAGAGTAACCTTATCACGAGCAGTTGTAGTACAGAGAAAATGCAGTAAACCGCTTTGAAGTTGTGCAATAAAACAATGTTAAACGCCACAGCGTACACTATTGAGTTATGGATGCACTTGGGAGGTTTGCTAAGCACTCAAGAAGCTTGAGTCTTAACGCTTCTTTCGTGCTTAGCAACCTCTCGCGTGCATCCATACCATAACTCGATAGTGCACGCTGTGGTGTTTACCATTTGTTAACATGTGCTTGTCAGGCAATCTTTTTCTTATCTGTCATGTAAATTTTGCTCCCTATCGTTAGAGAGAATAGAATGCTTGACAAGACATAAGAAAATCTGGCTGACGAACAGAAGGAATGTATTCGTAAAAGACAGATATATTTTTGTCAAGTTGCCAAGAGAATTCATTGATATACCCATTTGTTCACCTGACACTGTGAGAGTTTAGTGTCCTTCCCACAGGATTCCGATGTGAGATCCATTAGTCCCGGCGAAAGTACCTCGGTTTCAATCTAACATTTTTTTTCTTTTTTCTTTTCTCGGTGTATTGTAGCGGAAGGAACTGCCGAAGGAAACATACGACTCCGCGGCGGAAGCTCTGAAAAAGAAGGCCGTGTTGAGGTGTTTCACCGAGGGGAATGGGGGACAATTTGCGATGACGGCTGGAAGAAAGAGAACGCACGAGTTGTCTGCTTTGAACTTGGTTTCACAAGTGTAAGAAAAGTTACGCAGAGTTTTGGACCGGGTACTGGGAGAGTGTGGCTGCAAGGAGTGAACTGCCGTGGAAATGAATCTGCCCTGGTGATCTGCCCCCATTCTGGGTGGGGTTCCACATCTTGCCGACATTCAGAAGATGTTGGTGTTATTTGCTCGGGTTAGTTGCGATTTTGTTTATTAACCAGGAGTCGTATTCCATTCCTTTCTTCATGTTAAGTTTCCCTTTAAACCTCTAACCCAATCTTCCTTGCCCCCTCGTCTCAGTGGCGAGTGACAAGTCGCCGAACGAACGTCGTGGCGACTTTTTCACTTCAGCAATTCGGAAGAAAGAAGAAAAGAAACCTCTGGGACAAGATTTTCTGCCTTGCACTTCTCCTTCAGTTCCCATGTTCGTTCGTTCCTTCGTTATTGAAGGTCACTTTTCAATTTTGTATGTTCAAGTCAAAGATAACAATAACCTTCCAAATCCTCCGTACTTACGCCTTGTAGCTAACAAAGAAGAACTAGACTTGTCAACGTGTAGTAACCTGTGAAGGATGCTTGCTTTTGCAGTTGGATTTTATTTCGCTAAAGTAGATGTCCGGTTTTCTTATACATGTATACCCTGCACTATCAGAAACACCAAACCTTCTAGTTTATCCTGACCTTAATGGGTGCAGTAATTGTTTGGAGCGTTGAAAAATATGATTTATTTTCGCTTATCGTAAAAGTAAAAACTAGTTATTTTATTTTTCATTTTCAGACGAAGCTTATGTCGGCTGTTATGTGGATAAGCGCCAGGATGTCATGACCCACGAATTTACATCACCTAGTAAGAACAAGCTCTTAATTGTCTTTATTCTTTCTATGAATAAAACACGCGCTGGTCATCGTCAAGCTCAACGCGCGTGTGGAATGTTCCTCGTCATCGCTAATGGAGGTCATACGGGATCATTAATACAGCATGTAACTTGCCTGTTTGTTTATTAATTTTAATAACAAGTTTATGATAAAACGGAAGAATGAGTGGACAAGAGGATATATACCTGTTTGGTTTATTAATTAGAGCATTTGTACTGACCGCCATTTTCCGTTACTTTAATAGCTATGACCCCGGTAGCTTGTGTGCGCCGTTGTCAAAGCAAGGGACTCAAGTACGCAGGCTTGGAATGGGCCAATGAATGCTACTGTGGAAATGACGTAAGTTGAGAAATTCCCCTCCCACTTGATTGATTTTAATTCATGGCATCCGCCTTACCGATGCGATGCTTTACCAACTGAGCTGTTGTAACTTCACATGTTCAGTCAAAACTATGACTGAAATCAGGTCTTTATACAGTTTGTTTGCAAGAATTCCGTTTAATATTTCGCCCTCTTAAGGAAAAAAAGTGGAGTAAAACTAGCCAAGTTTTGCATGGATAAATTAAACTAAGAATTTTATTCCAAGGCTAGAGACCAGGGCTAGAGAAAAAAATAAATATGTTATTTTGTTTGCTTCTCTCTAAGCTTCAAAGCCAAATTAAAATTAAACGTTTTATTTCACAGGTATCAAAAACTAAAAGTTTGTTGTCATTGACTTAAGAAATTATAAAATGGGACGTTTCGGTAAAATACTGTAACCTTCAGCAATAATGCGGTGTCTACATGAAAATGAATGAAAAAATCTTGTAAATGTCTGGAATGTGAATGTGTTCATTAATCGAATAAATGCCACACTTCCAACAGCAATCTGCGTGACCACAGGTAGACCAAGCATGATATTTGCATATATTAAAATGGCGGTCTTTATATAAGAATTTGTATGGGTTTTTAAACGGGGAACTTTTGAACAACACTGAAATAAAAGCGAAATTACTAAATAAAGTCGATGAAACATAACATGGTGTTGTTTGCTGACGCTACAGCGTTTTTGCAAGCAATTTGGAGCTATTTTACGTCTAACTAATACTATGACAATGTCAGGCATGGTAATACTAGTATCACAGGGATACACTTGTGTGATGGGCTGACCAAGTTGTTTATATGTTTAATCCCGTTTTATTCACAGTATGATAGATACGGAAATGCCACTTCATGTAACCTCCCCTGTCTTGGAGACCCGAGTAAAATCTGTGGCGGACCGAAGGCAATTTCTGTTTACAACACTGGTGAGGAACACGATTTTACTAGTTCACTCAATCCAAGAAACCACTTCAATTTTAGGAGTGGCATAACATGCGTTCAAGTTGCCTGAATCTCTACCCTGAGTGTTGCTTGTGGTAATATACGATACAAAATCTCATGCGCGTGTATTGCTTGAATCTGAATCACACTCTTTTTTTTTCTTCATAGATCCAGCAATAGTACCCACTGCAATACCGGGACACGCCGCTGTGACGCAGAGTAAATAACCTTATTGTAATGAAGATGATCTTTTTCAACAATGACACGAGCATGGGACAAAGAAAAATTCTGAGTCCCTGACGTTACATAGCCCTTGCTTTGAGGTTTTTCCCAACTTTCCACGATCCACACCTTCCACTGACATTTCACTGTGTAATAATTATCGATATATTTCAGGTTGCACAAGACGTATTTACTACCTCCTGCAGTGGCACTATCAAATCCCTCAGAAATTCTACGGTGGCGATCACAGATCGGGTTGGATTTCATCGCCTGATTTTCCTAGCAACTACTTCCATAGTACAGTTTGCATCTGGGTTTTGAAACTCTTACCAGGGACACGCGCAAGAATAACTTTTAAATCTTTTTACACCGGTAAGTTCTTTTGTAATAACAAAATGGTACACACAATGCTTTGCGTCGTATAGAAACATCAACGAGGTCAAGTGTGACGTTTGCTTCCCTGCTAACAGCATGAATAAACCATTGTGGTGTGTACTCGAAAAGGAGAAGTTCGCGTTTGCTATAAACGTGTGATTTTTGAGGAAAAGTACACAGTCGTCGGCAAGTGATGTAATGGCTAAACTCTCCCGTACTTAAGGCTGTTCACCAGTTATTGATAAATTCTATAGTGACGTTATCTTCACATGGCGTGCGTTATTAAGAAGCCATTTCACCGATTTTTGTTCAGTGTTATATTAGGATTTCTGAACTAGCTTCTTCAATTGTCAGTAATTTTAACTTGTTACAGATTTCGACCTGTCTTTCCAATACTTCTGTTTAATAAATTATACTGAATTTGTTTAATTTCGTGTTCTTCTGATAGAAAAATATTACGACCTTATGGAAATACGAGATGGTGAGAAAGACTATTCTGAGCCGTTCCTTACCCCGTCTGGGGGATTCTCTGGCAACAATAGCTCCCCTGTCACAGCTTCTGGTAATGTGATGTGGATCAAATTCTCTTCAGACTCTTCTGTTAACAAGCGAGGGTTTAACTTGACATATGAAGCAGTTGGTAAATAAATTCCTATTCTATATATTTGTTTTACTTTTCTTGTTTAATTTCTTTTGAAGAGGAGAAAGAAATTCTAAAGTGGTGATGCTACCACCACTTCTTTGAACAGGACACCCCTCTCGTTCAAAAAATAATATGCAATAATACAGCCTGTAACGAGTAATAGAGACACGTCACGAAGAGGGCAAAAAAGATTAAACACATAGGGGTTCAACAGCGTTACACGACTAAGAGGTCCGTTCAGGCACACAACTAAGAGGCCAATAGAGGTACAAAAGTAAGGAGCAAGTAGAGGTACATACAAAAGGCACTATTAGATGCACGCGATAAAAAGACCAATAGAGGCACACAACTGCATGAGAGTCCAACAGAGTTCCAAGTAAGGGGCCAGTAGAGGTACATAAGTAAGGGGAGCTGGTACAACAGGACCTTAATTTCATGTTTCTTGACAGGTGCGCCGACTGTTGCTCCTCCAAGTACCCCGCCAGTAACTCCAACTATTCCACCATCACAACTTCCTCTTTATCAGATGGTCGAGGGAGGTACGTTATGAGTTCTTTAGACATTAGTTTTGTTAAAAAAAAAGCATCATACTAACTTCCTTTATAATTCGTAAAACACGGAAATCTACCATACTGTTACCATACCTATTTTGACATATAAAAGAATACTTTCCTTCTTTTATTTGTATTTCGCTCTGCATATTTCTGCATTGAGCACTCCTAGGATAAAGTGAAGCAATTTTATTTCTTGTTTCTTCGTTTAGTTTGACATATATGTATTTCTGTTGCAAACAACTTACGAGCACTTTATTGCCGTTTAGCTACAGTGCCCTTGTTCTTGACTCGTCAAATAATTTTCAGTTGGTCAAGAAACGAAAAAAAAAAAACATCACAAAGAAGTGCTTTTGATTCAAACGTGTTAACGTTTATGCGTTCATTATACTGCCTTGTTTCGTAAGTCTTTCTTCTTCTCCCTGGAAACGAGATCGACATAAATACTCCTCTTAATTAACCCATTCCAACGGAGCGAGGTTTTTTCCCGGTGATTTATAGTCCAATCGGCCCAGGCGCGAAGCACGCGGGCCATATAAAAGCGGGAAAACGAGGATCCCTTCCTAACAGTCTCGACCGAGAAAACAATGTTACCTGTGAAGTCTGAAGTATCAGCCGCCTTCTTGCCCTTAACCCAGAGGGCGCGTGGGAGGAGAGTCCTTCTCTGCGTCCCTCTGAGCGTTACGGCGAGGACACGGCTGGCACTTCAGTCTATTATGTGGGAGGTTATCTGAGACATTTGAAGCATTGAAAGCCCACGACAAGTTTGTTTCTAGAGCGCAGTTCCCCGCAGTCTCAGAAAAATTTATTCTCCTATACGATCGATCATAAAGACCCGCTTTTTTGTAATTAAAGGATGTGGCGTTGCGGATGCCGTGAACACGACCTATGGTTACTCTGACTGGTATCACAGCAGTGGCTTCGTTCGAAGCCCCAACTATCCTCAGTCGAACTACCCCAACAACCTGGTCTGTCGATGGTCTATCAAAGTCGCACCTGGCTACCAAATACAAGTGACAGTTGTTGAAGCAGACATCGCCTACGCAACTCATGTGGGCAAAGTTGGCGACAGTTTACAAGTGGATGATGGGAGATCTCTAAAGCGTTCCCATGACAACGTTGCGCCATGGACGTTTTTATCGGCAGGACATCATGTCCGCGTTCTTTTCGTCACAGACTCGGCTGACACTGCAAAGGGGTTTTATCTTCGTTACGAAAGAGGTATTTGAGTTTTGTCAATGACTTTCCTTTGTGTGGTAGTTTGTTATACTTTGTGTTTTAGATAGCTGTCTGCAATGTGTTTGCTTGTGCTTTTCATGCATGGAATAGTAACAGCTTAGGTTACGTTGCGTTTGCGTTACCAATTTATTTGTTTCATCCCGTTACCTCGTGTAATGTTATGTCACGTAATGCTCCTTTGTGGCAACAACCGCTACAATACGAGCCGCATGCCATAACAGGCCAATAAAAGTGTTTTAAGGTTAATACCCAGCACATTGGAAGTGTCACGCAATCTTTCCTCAAAGGACTGCGTGCTGATTTTTGCACCTAGCAGTAATACGCACTTTTAAGCACTGCACCACTTAACAAATGCACGAACAATTACCTAACACACCGCACAAGAGCAATCAATTCATGTTTATTTTGTTGAGAAAACGTTACTTAATTTCGTAAGTTGTTGATGGCAATACTTTAACTCGATGTAATGCTGCTTTGTCAATTTATCTTTTATAATTATGTTATCCTATCAGTGCACGTAAATAAATTTGGTAGTCAAGAATTAAATTGTAATTTTCTACCGTTCCTATCTCTACCATAAGATTAACCAATTCACCATCACTATTATACTGTTCTGGTAACAACTAAAACTGAAACTAAATTTTAAACTTGTATGATCTGGAGTGCTTCATATTACTCTTGTGTGGCTAACCTTTGAGTGGAAGAGCTATTTTAGTTCTCTGTTGTACATAGACAGACCTTCCTACCTTTAATGTGTGTATTACAGAGTCTGGCATTATTACTGTGTCCTGAAAACTGGTTGTTACTTTGAGGCAGCTAACTTAAAATAAAGTTTTAATTCTTTGCCTGCTGTGCACTAACAATCCACCACTCCTATAAATGTATTCTATAAATGTTCTTTTTGTTTTCTCGCTTTCTTTCATAGTAGCTTCATACCTCACTTGCAAGTAAGAGAATTTGCATCGAGCATGGTTTTGAATCCAATGAAGTCTCAAAATTGTGTAAACGTTCTTTCCTGACTTTGTAACTTCCACTAGCACTCTCTCATCTGTCCGCAGTTTACAGTTTTGTCTTCTAATCTACTTTTTTCTCTATCGGCTGTTTCGGTATTCGAGAAATGGTCGTGCTTCTTTAGGATCGCCTGAACCAATTTTGATTTATCTATTCATGTTCAGTTAATATAACGGAAGAACGTTCTACCACACACACGCCAATGTTGACGACCTCTGTACAGGCATCTGTCTCGAGCCAGATGACTTCTACAGGTAAACACACATCGCTGTTACTGCATGGTGATTATTTACCTGAGACTTGCTGCATGAAAACAATAGTGCTTAGTGCATGAGCAGGCACCATACATGGATATATGTATTCTAACAGTCTCTCGAGAGTCATGGTTATTCATGGAATGAAGAATTGCCTCATTAATCGATTTCCCATTCAATATAAGGGTTATTTTTACGGCCGTATTTTCGAATTCAATCTAGAACAGTGGATGAAAAGCCACTGCAAATTGTTTACTGATTATTTTATTTATTATCCAACATGGCAACACTGCTTCGTAGAGTACAAATAACGCGCGAAACGAGTACAAATATCACACGATATTTGTACTTGTCTCATTCCCCCGACCGCGCGAAAGATAAAAAACCTTGACAAGTCAGAATTTTGGGGAAACGAAAACGTTGGATAATATATCTCTTATTAGACATTTTAGTGTGTAGTATCGCTGTAATTTTTTACTCATCATTTGTATTTTGACTCGCCCTTCGGGCTCGCCAAAATACTGCATGACTCGTAAAAATTATACAGCGATACTACACACTAAAATGTCTAACAAGATATATATTATATCTTTGCATAATTTTCAGAATAAAAAAATACACAATGCTAAATTGATGATGAAATGGGAAAATAAAAATTTCAGCAACCAGACTGCCAGCAAAAATTTGGCGATCGTACAGTTCAACTGTAATTATAATAAACTTGGTTTGCAGAATCCTATGGCTGAATAACTGGCTGTTAATGTTTACTAACAAGTTAAATAATATATTTACGTGCAGCCCAATTAATCCAGGCATCAAGTGCTTCGACTGTGCTAATATCAACAACCAGCTCAACAAGCTTTCCTGGCCGAGGTATAACTGCTTTAATAATCAGCTTAGTATTCTGCATGAAGTAGTACATAGGAGTGATAAATTATGGACCCATCGATTGAAAGGAAGAACTAATGAGTTTGCACGTGTCTGCGTGCGTGTACACTCGAGACACGTGTTGAGCGCGAGGAAGAGAGCGTGTGAGAAAGTTACTAACATTGATTGCGAATGAATGGTTGGAGAATCATTACCCACAATGCATTCCACGCGCATCACCACACTTCACGCAGTTACGTCGCAAGTGTTGTGAGAGGTTTGAATTTTTACGGGACATAATCAGAAACAGAAACAGCCAAAGATGCATACAAAATCTACGCTTTGATAAGCTAATAATTAAAATCATATGAAAGAGCCAACAGTGAAACAGATGATGAAGACCAACATCAATTTTATCATTTTATTTTATTTATTTTTTTTTTTTTTTGCGCAGGGTACGTGCGCAGTTGGGAGGGACAGAGACCAACGCTTTTCGGAAAATTTCCATTCTCGACCCCAGACCTTCGGTTTTTCAGCCGCACATGCGTGAAAGAGCCCTAGAGTCGAGAATGGGAAAATTTCGTAACATTTATTATTTTCGTGACGGAGGAGCGAACGTTTGTCGAAGAAAAATTTTTACCTAGATAGAAACAAAATTTAAATTGCATGTGGTATAATATTAAAAAGAGATGCAAAGGATTGACTTCAATAAATAAATAAACAAATAATAAACAATAACAAACAACAAAAAAATAACAATAAACTTTATTGGCTAACAGAGTTACCGATAACCCAGTAGTTTGCATAACTTTGCAAAAGAATAACAGAAACGTTTAACCTTGATGACAAAACATCGAAAACGTTCGGTTCTTGGAATATTTCATAGATTTTTGAGCTTTGTCTATAAATCTTAAACAAATTTCCTATTTATTTTTCGTTTCGTATTGAACGCAATTTGGTGCGAACAGCACGCATTCATCAGGCAGACATTACCATGACAACAATGACGTCATTGTCAACGACCTTCATGACGCCAAAGTCGGTACTCAATTTGGCATCACCTTCAGTCACGATGACGTCATCCACGGTCACTTTGACGTTATACACGATCACAGCAACGTACCTAACTAAACAATCCGCTACAGATAATAAACATGAACCAACATCCACCAAAGGTAATGTGGTTTACTTGCGCCTTTCCAGCTAAATGTGTAGTTGTCAAGTGTCGCATGATTTCGAAACTACTGTAAGTAACTACAATTCTTAAAAACGCAAACACGACATGACCTATAGCTACAACTAGAGCGCTTTCCATTTTTGCCGGGAAGGTGAAAAATTAAACGGAACGGTCCTTCCCACTGAGAAATTTTTGGAAAAAATGGAATCCTATTTTCTCGTTTTTACCGAAATGCTTCGAATATCACTGTACCATTTTGCGTTTTTCGCAATAATACCATGGTCTTCGATGGAAAATGAAATGGAACGGTTCTTTCCACTGGAAAGTTTTCAAATGGTACACACGCGTCCCATTGCCTTAGTTGAACAATTGTACTGTTCCATTTGCCGGAAATTCTCACCGGTTTTCCATACAACTGGAAACCCGGGATGGAAAGCGCTCCCAGGCTCTGTAAATGAAAAACACAACTAACATTGTTGTTGTTGTCGTTGTCAATCGTTGTTGTTGTTTTTGTTGTTGTTAAGCTCGCTACACACTAGCCGATTTTTCGTCGGCCGTCAAGATGCCTTGACTTGCTGGCTAGAGTACGGTGAATTCAGACAAGTCTACGACAAGATCGGGCGTTATCGGACAATATCTGACAGTGCTAGATCTCAAAATGTCTTGTCTTGTCGGCTAGTGTGCGGTGGACCAAGACAATTTGTCCGGGATCGTCGCATTGTAACCGATTAGAAAGCGTTATTGCAGTCACATGGCCAAGCATTATTTTCAGCATGGCGGCAGTCATACAGGGGCATGACAAAAATGCGGCAATCTGGTGGCCCGATATATTTTGACCCGATTTGACCGCGATAAAAAATCTGCTGTTCTACGACGAAAACTCGGCTTGTGTGCGGCGGGCTGTACTCATACTTGCAAACCCAGTAAAGCCGCAAAACTTAAACGACAAAAGTTTAATACTTAAGAGAGAATCTGTCGGCTATAAACTTTCCATACTGGATATAAGAATTATAAAATGTATTTAGAACTTGCTCTCACTGATTGCCATTTAAATAACTTAATTCCAAGAGTTAAATTGATGATTCATGGTTCTTTTGTTAAAAATAATTGTCTGCCAAGATTTCTTTTTACAGAATATTGCTACTAATTAGCACAGTTGCTAATCGCAACGTTCTGCAGCTGCTCATGTAATACAAACTTTACACTTAGTCCACTTACAAATTGTTGTATGCTGGTCAATATATAATTCCCATGCTACTAGCTAATTAGGTTTTGTAAATTTGAAATTGTTTTGTTCTTCGACTATTCGGGGGTGGAAGGGGAATAATGAATAATGAATAACGGGTTAAAACGGAAAATGAATAAGGAATATTTATGGTTTCAATGCTTGGAATAATGAATAAGTCATTTCCAGTAAAGGAATAATGAATATCGCTGATACGGAAGCGGTTATTTGTGGTTATTTTAATATTTTAATTTTTTTTTTTTTAATTTGACCATAGCTATCTGCAATGAGTCAAATTACTGAGGTCGAGGGTGATCTGCATTCAATCAGATACCAAATTTTTTCCTGTGTATTTTTGTCTGATTGGTGCGTCCTTTGTTCTTTTTGATTGCTCAACTGTCAACAATGTCCTAATGTCGATTCGTCTCCACGTGAGATGTTTGACCTTTGATATAAAGTGATCTTCAAACCATGTGAGCGGATTTTTGTCAGTGTTTACGGTTCAAAAAAACGATTGAAGTAACGAGTGGTTTCGCAACGGAACAGCAGAATGGGTCGAGAAATGGATCGTTCGGTAGAGAATCGGTAGAGACTGATCAGACATGAGAAAATATGTTTAATTTGAAGTGGAGAAAGGTGTAGACCCGGGGTGTAGATCTGCGTCGAATCTGGGTGAATCTGATATGTTTTCATTATTTTATGATGCATGCACCGATACCTTGGGGATTGTTCATTCTTCATGGGTAAGGGAGGAGGCTGGTGGGATGTTAGGGGGGCTACCTTTTAGTGTGAGTTATATGATGGCATTACAATGCCATAAAATAGCGTTTCTGGGGTTCAAAAACTGAAACCGTTCCCGGGGTGCATGCTACCTGGGCCCCCTACTCTGGGGCGGATCTAGGGGGTTCGGGGATGGGGGACTCGGTCGAATCCCCAAAATTGAAACCGCTAACGTCAAACACTTAGTCACCTCAGCCGACAACGAGCGAGCAAACTAGCCTGCGTAGCTCGCGGTATTGTTGGGTTTTAAAGCACGCAGAAGCAAGCGGCGAAGCCGCAACAACGAGGCTTGGGGAGGAGGAGTTGCAAAAAATCCTCCTCCCCAAGCCTCTCGCGGCTTCGCAGCTTGCAACAATACCGCCAGCTACGCAGGCTAGAGCAAACAGCACTTTGAAGCATGTTAAAGGATATTCAAGGACCACTTTGACAACGGAAAGACTGCCAGGCTTGGCACTGATGAACATTCATTACGAAAAGCCTGTTTGCTATGATGCTGTGGTTCAAATTTTTGCGGAAAAATACCCCCGAAGAATGCTTTTTATTGATCCCGTCTTTGATGAAACACAAGATTGAAAAAGGTCAAATGTAGTATATTTTCACATAGTTTTGTAAATGCGAATTTGAATTCGAAAATATAATGTTTGATCATTTTAGCGTAGCTTTGCAATAGTTTGTTGCAAGAGTGACATTTTGACTTAAAAAATTGAGGCATTAAAACACACTGACTTGGCCTCAAAATCAATACACTAACAGTATTTTTGTTTTCATTTTAAACTGCATTTTTTTGGAATTTCTAAATTTAGCTTGATAAGTTTTACTTGCCATCATTTTGGGGAGGATAGGGCAAGGTAAAAAATTCGAATGAAGAGGGAGGGCCATTTTATTTTAACAGGCACTGTCTATCTTATCCCCCCTCCGTCCCGCGTCCCCCACCCCCCACCCGATAAAAATGAGTGGTCACTCTATTTCATCTCACGAGCCTCGGAAAACATCAACGTGTTCTGAGAGAAATAGAACGAATCTAGGCGAAGTTTTCGTTTTATGAAAGTGTTTTAGGAACACCGGCTGTTTTAAGGAAAATCGTCCGCCATTTCGGTTTGTTTGTCTGAGTCTTGTCTGAGTCGTGACGTCACTCGTGCGCTCGCTGTTTAGGCAATAGGGAATAATGAATAACACGAAAAATCTAAAAATGAATAATGAATAAGTCCTGAAAAATGTGAAGGAATAATGAATGAGTCAGTCCCAATAATTCCTCTTCCACCCCCGAGACTATGCCGCGAAACCCAAAACGTTTTAAAAAAATTCAGGTCAGGCGTGCGTTTCTCAAAAGCCCCGAAAACTTCTCGGGCCCGAAAACGGTCCCGTAAAGCCCCCGAAACAGCTTTCGGGTGTTTCTCAAAGCGCACGAGAAGTTCGAGCCCGAGAAAACACGTCATTTTTTCCCGAAAACTTTACGGGAGCTCTTGAGCTCCCGAAAACCTTTCTCGGGACTGATTTTATCGCCATAAAATTACATCCCGTAAGTACCTTTTTTGGAAATAAAGTCGGCGAACGCCTTAAATGAAAAGGACGTCAGTAAAGGATATGAGGGAGAAAGAGATCTGGCATAATTCGGTGGTTTAATTGACAAATTTCAAAACAAACTCGGGCGCGCCAAGAATTTTCACTTCGCGAAGAGAACGCAGCGCGATTTACAAAGGCACTTGATGATCGACTTTTTCCACCTGAAATTGTTTACAGAAACTGCCAAAATTCATTCAGCATATGAACAACAAGTTCTCCAAAGTTCTGAGCGACAATAATAGCGAAGAATTCAACCAAACTTAACTTTACTTGACCAAATTTCAAGGCTCAAAAACAAGATTACGAAAGTTTATTAGCTCGTGCTTCGTAAATTACAAGCGGGGAATAAGACACAAAAAACACTTTAAGCACTTACATCAGGCTGCATTTACGTTCAGTAGCCCATAGAGGTGAATCAGTGTTAAAAACTAAACGTTGCCAGAACTGTACAAATCGCTGTAGATAAAACTTTGCGGGCGATTTATCAAAAAGTCTTGAATTTGATGCGTACGTGACGAACCCAACTCAGTGCAACGGTGTCAATTGCAATTTTTGAACCAATCACAGGCTGGGAAATTGAAGCTCGCGCTATTCCTTGCGTTACATTTCCCGAAAACATCCCCGAAAATCTCGGGAGAAAATCGGGCGCTTTGAGAAACGCTTTCCGGAACCCGAGAAACGCGCCCGAAAACAGCCCCGAAAAGTTTTCGGGCCCGAGAAGTTTTCGGGTCTTTTGAGAAACGCACGCCCGATCACAATTCTGTTCAATACAGACGCGAAAGCCTCGCATGGTGGGGAATGTTGATCACGTGTTACAGGCAAACTTCTATTTTCTTCTTAGATCCAAAACGTTTAAAAAAAATTTCAGATCTGATCACAAGCCTACTTCAAATACAGACGCCTCGCATGGTGGGGAAAGTTAATCACGTGTTACTAGCCTGCACTACAGGCGTATCTATTAGGCAATCTCATATTACGACCGCCATCTTGGATGAGTAGGCGCGCAGAGGGCTGGAACGAGTTGGATGGTTGACCGTCTTTTCTCGTCTCCACCCTCGCTCGTCCATCAAAAACGTCTGCATTGCAGGCTAACAATTTCACGCATCCGCGTCTATGTTTAATTCATTGTGTGTAGTGTATTGTATAGCATTCATATGTGATGTTTAAAGTTCGTTTTCCACATCTCATGTTAATGTAAAAATAATATTGGTGTTGCACGCGATTCTCTATTTTTAGGTGTTATCGTTAAAACTTAGTTGTAATTTATAGTTTAATCATCTTACATGTCATTTTTTTCCAATTTTGCAGTTCTTCCCGAAGCACCAACCACACCCGGTAAGTGTCACGATATATGCTGTCAGTCTTCTAAATAATCAGCTTACAGCACGTCATTGTCGGATTCTGACTACCAGCGCTGTTCTAAGCCTGTCACGCAATGCTCCCAGGGGAGGATCGTGACAAGCCGAAGACTACAACACATACACAAAAATGGCGCTTTCAAGACACTGACAAACATAAGAAATGGATAAACAATTTCCTTTCGTTGTATCGTCTAGGCCGCCTCTACAAATCTGAGCTTCCATATAGCAAAAGCGGCCCATTGGCATGAGGGAAGGATGGCTATAATTTTTTTTTAAAAAAGTTATACTATTTCATTTCATGTTTCCCTCGCATTCAGTTTACCGTATTTTACGGGAAAAGATCTATTAACATGTTAATTATACCATTTACTGTTGTTCTTTTTTTTTTTTCATCAGGAAAAGAAAACGATGTCGCGCGTAATAGAGGTAAATATCTTTTTTATCTTTCACCTTCATTGTTTAATGCCATATAATTGCGGATGTAAAACGTTTCCAGATCTGCATTGTTACGCAGTGCTTTGCATCCTCCACCCCAGTAACGACTGCGAAGAAGACCAAGTCGTGTTAGGGGTCGTAAGGGGTGTAGGAAAACTGATGATCTCCAATTGCAATTTAGCGAGCATCACAATGAACTCGAATACATTTGAAATAACCCAAAAAAATAAAGCTCGCGTGTGGCTCAGTGTCAAATGAGCTCCGTTTGTTTTCCAGCACCTACACTAACAAAGTTCAAAACTTAAACTTAAGTAAACGATTTCCATCAATGCAAAGAAGCAGTTTTACAACCAGTAACTTGTAGGGTCGGGTAGCGGCTCTTGCAAGGATTCACATAAAGGGCTCGTTATTCTTCGAGAGTACAATAGAACACACAACAGGAAAAAATGCCCCTGGCCCCCAAAACAATAGCAACTGCTACGGAAATCACTTCATGGCATTGCTTCAGACCATTTCAGGCAGGTGATGACATGTACAGTTGAATCCCGATGACTCGAACCTTTAAGGGAAATCGAAAAAGGTTCGAGTTATCAGGAGTTCGAGTTATCGAGGGTAAAATTAGTAAGAAAATTACCTGGAGGAGGATCGAAAAAGGTTCGAGTTAGCGGGAGGTTCGAGTTATTGAGGGTTCGAGTTATCGGGATTCAACTGTAATTCCAACTGCTACACTAGAGGACCAGTGGAATTACAAACTTACGAGAGCTGCTGCACTAATGAATTTGTACCTCTCTTTCTATAACCGCTTTATATGTTTTTGTTTTCTTTGCCAGCCATTTTGTTGTTGTTATTGTTGTTGTTGTTGTCGTTGATGTTGATGTTGTTATTATTCTACTTATGTAAGTTGTTGTATTGGTAAAACAACATGATACAGAAAACAGAAACATGGCATTTAAACTTGTTATTACAAACCCGCTTGGAAGTATGTTTTAATGCAATAAAGTAAATTGTAATTCTGTTATCATATTTCACTCATTCTTGTTGTAGATAAAGTAGTCAAGGAAGGCATGGGAGGAGGTGTCATAGCCGGCATCGTGGTGCCGTTGGTGTTGCTGCCCATACTGATCGCTGTTGTTTGTCTGTTTGTAAAAAGTAAAAAGAAGAGATATCACCAAGGAGGTAGGGACACGGCATATGCTGTTTACTGTGAGTACCATGCTAGAGTTTTGGTTCATTGTCAGCGAAGTAGCTTTCAGACAAACATTATATCTTCAGCTTGGTCTGATTTAAAACTCAGGTCGGTCGCTTTTACCTTAAAACTTAGTGACTGTTGTTGTTGTTGGTAGTGGTGGACTGGTTGTGTTGTTTTTTTTCACACTTTTTTCACAAATACATAGTCACATTCCATTTAAAAAATAAAGGGTTGCATTTCACTTTTAAGGAAAAGCCAAAAAATCATGTACGAAAACAAGCAAATGAACAGCTACGTACACCAATACAAAAGAACTATTAACTATCTCTGAGCAATTCTTCACATTGATGTTGTTGTTGTTGTTGTTGATCGTCGTCGTCATTGTTTTTGTGTTATGGAGGCCGGATGGTTGGAGGGTGGCCCTGGTCTCATCGGGGGATCACTGGGTCCCGACTTGAAGCAAGATTTCGCTAACACTCAGAATTTACTCAAACAAATATTTAGTTCATTAATTTTTCGTTCTTTTCTTTCCTTTTCATTACCAGTTCGTCACGGGTTTGTCAACGAAGCGTACGACAACGTAGAGTCAGTGAACATGACGCCAACTCAGCGGACGGGGGAATATGCTCAACCAACCAATCCCAGCCAAGCGCCAACACAACCCGCGCCCAGTCAACCGCCGGTCGCTTACTTTGCAGGTATAAATTAGCGTTTATATATCTTACTTAAGATATAAAAAGGTGCTTAACAACATTTGACATAGCAGTGTAGTTCTGATACAACGGTTTGATAGGAAAATTTCTGTGAGGGATAATCTTAGCTCAGTTGAACGAAAATTACTGCAATCTATGTCTTTTTGAACCGACAACATTGTATCTGCTGCATTCTCGAAGAATCATGGATTCCACCAATTTAATTATAACAGTTGTTTCCAACTTAAAACGGGATCTATGAAAACAAACTTACAAAAAGTACGAGCGCGAGAGGTGATCTGAAGCCTTCTAAAAAAAGAATGCTGCATCGATGATCGCATTCATTTTCAAGCAAGTCTAAATTAACTGTGAGAAATAGTAAATAACTATGTGACATTTGATTTGGTTCGTGTCAATTCGCGACCGGAAAACTACGCAAATCAAATTGCTTCTCACTAACAAATCATAGCAAGCTCTGGTCACTAGCTAAACCAAACGGCAAAAATCGTTAAAAGAACAAGTTCCACTCACATCAAGGTTTGAAGTGTGATTCAAAGCGGCTTTCTCAACCATCTCGGCATACGTCTTATGCAATATCCCGGATGTAACAAAATATTTTTGAAATGGGAAGACTTCTTGCCAGCACATAAGTGTATTTTTTTGCCACGGTAAGTCTCAAGCCAAGTATCGTTAAGACAGCCTTCAAGTTAGCCCTTAAGCCTAGTTTCGAGTCTTAATTGATGTGGCTTAAGTTCTTTGCTGTCTAAAGCAAGCAAAACATTATTTGTACCTCGCACGGCTTAGCGAGTTAATTTTAAACCGCGAAAGCTTAGTTTGAGGTACGATAATAGCCGACCAATAACTTGAAAATCGCTGGACTTCCACCTTCATTGGATCGACTTTATGATGTCTTCCAGCAGACTTCCTTTAAACAGCAAAATAGAAAACTAAATCAGATCACTTCTAGTTCGATCGACTTAGCGGGCAAAACTAAAATTCAAAAACACGCTAGAGACTGGGGTAAACGTACAAGAGATGCGGTGGGGGGCGGGTTGCTAGCAGAAACGCTCAAACAGAGCAAATCAAATTTAATATCACTGCCGCAATAACGGTGATATTTCATGCAAAGTAAGCGAAATAATCATAACCGGCGTCAAAGAAAATGGAAATTTCATTAATTTGCTTAATTTTCATTTTGTCAAGTCAGGTTAGGTATACATATATATTTCTGCCTCTTTCTTAAATAAGAACATATTTTTCGGGGATGTTGCACTCACTAATCATCGTCTCGTATTTCTACAGCTGCTCCTCCTCCATACAGCCAGGCCACTCCTGGGAGTGTTTACTTTGTACCTTTTGCCGCTGGCCCAGGTGGTGGAATTGCACCTGTGGCAATCGACAACCCGGGATATGCTCAACTGTACGCAGCTCCTCCAGCTTATGAAGCCACCGCGCGGTCAGCAGCGGGCGGGACGACTACAACGGGGATTGGGTCGGTCACCAGCCTGCGAGAAGCTGCCAAGGATGACGGGTAAATAATCTAACTGCTGTATTTTTTTAAGTGTTCAGTAATTGTGATAAAATATAGTTTCACGTGACACGTTTTATAGTCTAGCTAAAGCCCTTAGCTGCCTGCGACTGCAAAGTTAGAATGCTAATTTTAGTGAGTTGAAGCTGGCCCTAGGAGATTCGAGCCCTCGCCAAACCATGTCCAACGGCAACAGTGCCAACCTTTGTTTATTTGGTATGCCGTAGAAAGTTAGAAGGGGCTAGTATGTCACGCAGTTTTAGGTGATCCTAACCAATTAAACAAATAAATAGTAACATGGTACAACAAATGGTTAAAGATGGACGTTGATAACAATGGATAAGCGAATATATTTCGTATGTGACTGTCTTTCCTTCTTATCTTTTTTTGCAGAGCCGCAGTACCAAATGGTGGCGTTGCGCCAGGTGATTTATTTATAGATATTTTTAAAGATTACAGTTATTTTATTTCTTTCTCACCATATAGATGAGTGGCAATTATTATTATTATTATTATTATTATTATTATTATTATTATTATTATTATTATTATTATTATTATTATTATTATTATTATTATTATTATTATTATTATTATCTTTTAATCTGGTGTTCTCTCTATTTATCCGTTGCAGCACCGCTCGGCAGAGCGGTCCTTCCTCCCATCCGGGGTACCCACGGGGCTGCCGAAGAAACGAAAAACCAACTTCCCCAGGGGGATGAAGCTGGTAAGTTGAATGTGAAAGGTAGCTGAAAAACATTCTTAAATTGGTTTACACAGATAACATCGCCAGGATCAGTGTTCTTCAGCAGTTGTGCTCCTGTTTATCGTTTTTATTTAATTGTTCAAGTTATTTCTGTTTACCTCCCAGGCCCTCTCCCCGAAAAACCTCCCCTGACCGTTCCTACTCCACCTGAGCCGACGGCTCCCCCCAGGCCTCCGTCAGCTAGTTCCCAGGTTCGCGTGGTTTCGCCGGTCACCGCATTAGAAGAACAGTTCAACGAACCAATTCCATTCGAGTTCCTTTGTCCAATTACAAACAAGATCATGAAGGATCCTGTTACTGCTGCCGATGGTTATAATTACGAGCGAAGAGCTATTCGTCGCTGGTTCCGCAAGAAGCGAAGCAGCCCGATGACTAACGAGACCCTAACGGATTTGGAAGTTCGGCCAAACGACGAGCTACGAAGCCGAATTGAAAGTTTTGTGAGCGAGCATACGGAGGTGTGACGCTTTAATGTGTGAGTGTCAGGAGTGTGAAGCGATTTTTTTTCTTTATTTTTCTAGCAATTATAAGTTTGTTTTGGTTTTGTGAATATCTTATTTTAGTATTGGTTAATACTTGTGTGCCATGACCAATCAGATCGTAGATTTCAGTAGACAATATTCTTATTCCTCGATGGCCCGCCAAACTGGTTGATGACTTCATGTTGACCGTCGCGAATCAGCACTGCCATTAACTGAGGGTACATCCTTACTTACGGCCAGTGTAAAGAAAGCGAAAACTGCCAGCAATTTTCTTCCAGTTTACAAATGTTTCATTTGACTTTTTTTCAAATGATTTCAAGAAATGTTATTTTTCTGAATTCAGCGAAAAAGTGGGCCATTTAAGTTGCTATGGGGGTGTTGTCTATAAGCTTATGCTAGTTATTATGACACATTATATTTGCTTTTATTTTAAATTTAAGTTATAAAACAACTTAGCTATGTTGTTACTAAAATGGATAAATAGACTTAGTTTTCTTTTTCCGTGATTTGATTCAATGACTAGTTCCATCCCAGTCTTCTCTAATGTTTTAGAGTTAGGGATGGACTGGGGGCAAATGATATCCAGGCGGTCTAGTTAGGGGCAAGTCAAGTCGTCATATATAGAGTACTAATAGCGTTTCTAAAAAAATGCTATTTTATTAAAGCCTAGCCCTTTCAATGGAACGAAAACGGAATGGTAAACAATAATTCCATGTCGGGAAGTGTTTTGTATTGAAAGGTAGGAAAAGATTTATAGAGGTTTTACAAGTTTGCCTTGTAGAGAGTTTCATTTGAGTCGAATTTTTGCTGAGATGATGAAATTGTTTATTCTCATGACCCGCCTGTTTACATTTGTATTAACATAGTATAGAGAAATTAACCTGTACACTGGTGCAGCTTATTAACACCTGTAGTACACCCAGTACATTGATAGGGGTCAATTCCAAAACTTGTTTTTGACTGTAATTTACCGTTTACAAGGTAAATATTTAACATGCAGGAGCAATTTAATAACTTGTCTCTCTATTTCTCAGTTGAACCTGTATTCTGCGTTATATGCATAACGTACGAGTAAGAAGCAAGCAATTACATTTACATTTACACTAGCGGGATTTTTATAACAAAAAAGGACAGCGGTTTTCGTGTGACTGTTGAAAGTTAGTTTGCGTTTTGCGGTTGTTGAGTAGCTATCGAGCTCTAATCGGCTAATTAGCTATCGAGCTCTGATTGGCTAATAAAAAAAAGTCGTACAATTTGGTCCAACCAATCGCAGCAAACGTGCTGTTACTTTGACCAATCAGAAACAAACCTTGACCTGTCGAGATTCGGGAGACGTGCATTTTTCCCGCGCTTGGCATCGGTTGCATGTTTGTTTGCTTTGGGTGTGCTGTGATCGGTTTAAGTGATTCCTTTTGGTATTTGTACCATGACAGCCACTAGAAAACCGCTCTACGAGTCGCGTGAAGTGTGCACGGTTTCCCTTGTTATATTGGTAATACCGAAATACGTTTTATTTGCAGGTTGAGACTCTTAGTCTTAACGTAAAAAGTTATATCAGTAATTTAATTTAGTTTACACAGGATCAAAATAGAGTCCTCTTGGGGGTTCAGAATTTCAGGTCAGTGTAGCCTCTGACCAGGGGTCCGTTTCTCGAAAGTCCCGGAAACTTTTCAGGCCCGCAAAGCCATGTTTAGTTAATATCTGCCTCTTAAAACCAGAGAAGTGTATAGTCCTGAAGCTTTGTATGTAGGGAACCTCTGTTCATATTAAAAATTTCACGACATAAAACAGTTCTGTAATCATAAGATTTGAGATTTTTCCTTGACTTTCCGGGTGCGAAAACTGTTTGGGACCTTCGAGACGCGAGCCCCAAGTCACTTTTTTCACCTCTGTAGGGAATGTTACGGAAACGCAACATTAAATTAATCATTGTACTCTGTTGCCTTGAAAAACAGAGAGGGTTCTTTAACTAGAGTTATTTTGTCATCGTAAACCAAACGTATTTTGGTTACTGACAAAAATCTAAAAGCAGTTTGCATTGGGGACGAAGGAAAATATTTGAAGAAAGTAAAGTTTCTGATATAGCAGATAGTTTGCTAGATTCTGCGTGAAGCAAATCTTTGCTATATAAAGAGGTCGAAATACTGCTTGTCATATTTATGGCATAATGTGGACCAAACAGGGCAGTAGGCAGGGAGGGGGGGGGGGGGGGGTGCGATGGGTGCGTCCGCACCCCTCACGCGCCGCAAAGGTCCGCTTAATCTGAGAGGGAGGGTTAAAATGACTCTCAGAATGCAGGAAAAGTGGACTTCAACAACTTGATTTTTCAAAATTTTCCCATGGAAATAAACCCCCGGTCCCCCCTAGACGCTCATGCTTTCAGTGTTCGCACCAACCCAAGCAAAATCCTGCCTACGGCCCTACCAAGTGAGTAATTTTCTTTAAGTTAGCGTTGACAGGATGTCATGTGTGGTGTTTGTGTTTTTGTAGCCCAAAGGCAACAATCGTGTACATATATTATATTATACCCGGCTTTCTCATAAGTCATATACGATTACATTAAATTTCATTTCATAAACTATATTATCAGTCAGTTGTTTTCGTTATGTATAAATTTAAGCACTCTTGATGTTCACTAACCCAGGGACCGCGGAGGGGGAGGGGCTGGTAGGGCAATAGCCATACCACTTTTTTGCTTGGGTTGATTTTTTAGGGCTCCAGATGCCAGGGATAATGAATTTTACCACTTGAAAGTAATTGCTGGTTTTCACTGTTATTTCGCCAAAACGTAGATTCAAACTATTGAGTTAAAAAATCAAGAATATTACAGGTTGTAGAAAATTACCAGATATTCTGCTTGTTCAAGTCTTGGGTTTGTATGGTATTCCGTACTCGAGTTAACCGTCAAAATGTTCCACACAAATTTAGAGAGCACAGTATGGAGACGCCATGTTGCCTTCTCGCGGCCATCTTCATGTCGTGTGGCGTGACAATCCGTAATTCAAAATGCTCTTCAACAAGATATATATCAAGGGCGTCTAACAGCCAGTGAAGGATAAAAACTCGCGGGTCTTGCGATTCTGGATTTTAGAATTTTGATGACATCACGTGAAAGCCAAGAATAAAAGGCTTCTGCTTTTGCTTCTTTCTTCTTTTGTATATGCGCTTCGGCGAAGCTGTACGGAAGAACCGCAAGAGAAGCTTTGGCAACCTCAAAAAGTAGCAAGCTTAGGCAGTTTTATTTAACATATTTACTGCATTGGAAGGTATACTAAGTTGGGACGGCTATGTCATATTTAATGCGGTAAGTTGTAAATATGATGGCGCGCAAATGCATGATAAATAGCAGAACAGTGACCCCAAATGCTTGTTTGTCTTGGCCAAATTTTGTAGCCCTACCACTTTAAAATGGTCTCCGCGGTCCCTGCCCATTGATTCCACTTTGAAACAGATATGCTTTACAGTATACTTGCATTGAAAATTTATGCTGGTAATACTTTCGGTCGGGTAGCAGATCTCGTAAGGTCTCGCATAAATGTCTCGCTACACTTCGAGAAAACAATCGAACAAATAACAGGAACAATGCCCCTAGCACCAAAAGTAATAGCAACACACTAGAGGACAGGAAAATACCAAGCTCTGAAATCTGTCTCGATTTAACCCAGTATCGACCTTACCCCCAATATTTATATAGGAAACTGTTGCACGTAAGATAATTTAGTACATGTTCGTAGTTTCCTCCAAAAAAAGGATTACTTGTACAGCAATTTGCTTCCGTTTAGTGTCTTAAACCAAAGCCAATGTATTCACTCTGGCCAATCACAAAGGACACGGACAATCCAGTGAACCAATCAAAATTCGAGGCAAAAACATGAAGCCGGTGTAAATACCTCTTATTAATCGAGTTCGCGAAGCGCGCGGGCCATAAATCGACGGGAAAAAACGAGGATCCGTATTTTACAGTACGGACCGAGAAAAAGAGGTTAATAAGATATTTATTTTATCTCTCATTTTGGAGAAAAGAAACCATTTCAAGTCAATCGCGGCTACATTTGAATGACGCGCGCGTCAAAAGCAAGAAGAAAGCGAAATTTATTGGCTTACGAAAATAGTTTGCAGTTTGCTCGCAGAGACGTGAATCCAAACTTCAAACGTTTTAATTTTACGATTAATTCGTACAGCTCCTTTCTGTGGGAAACTGGTTAGAGTTCAAGATTACTTTGAAACAACTTCTGAAGTGATAGATTGAAACAACTTCTGAAGTGATGTGAAGTTCGATAAACAGAGAAGAACAACTCTACTGAGAAGAAAGCGGTGACCGCAAGCAACAAACAGTGTGTTCGTCGAAAACGTGAACTAAATTGTCAAGAAACAACCGGTAAAAACCTCAGAGATCGCCGTCTTCTTTTAAGCGCTTTGTTGTGTCGTCCTGAGAGGTGTTTGGTGCAGAATTCCTGTTGGAAAATGAGTACACTATCGAACTTTTGTCTGGAGTGACCTCGAACTATCCGGCCGTTTTCAAAATAATAAGCGGACGTCGTTAAAAATTTGCCGAAGAGATCGTCAAGAACAGCAGCAGGTACGTTGTTTTCATTTTGAATGTTTTGTTCGTTTACTCTCGACAAAACTCTTTAAATCTTTTTCATTCAGAATTCGACTTCTCCACCTTTTGACAGAGAGAAAATTGTTAAGTTTCTGACTTGTGTGATGCTCGGGGTGCTATGCTACATCGGGGACGCTTTCAGTTTCTAAAAGATCTGAAAAATCTAGTTTGAAGTTTGTAAGACCTTTTTTCTTTTCGCTTTTGTTTCTCGAAATGTTTTGTCCGAATGCAGATGTTTTCAAAGTAGCTTCCAAGATTTTCTTTGTAAGAGATTTTGAAGGAGAACTCTCAAATTTCGCGGGCCGTACTGTAGAATACGGTCCGTAAAATTGACCAATCACAGCGCGCGTACTGTCTTAGAGATACAATAAAGCGCGGGAAACGTGTGGGCGAATCATGATTGGCTTCTAATTGGTCGAGAAAGTGGCGCGAGTTTTTTTAACCAGTTACTAAGCGTAGTGATCGATGCGAAGCCAAAGCAAATAAGACTCAAGTGAAATCGTTCTACACAGATCTAGAACCACTTTGGTCTCGTTGAAAGTGAAACATACAAGGGAATATATAATGATTTGGATCAAGGAAGGTGTAGCCATGAGCTGCAGACCTATCATGAACAAGGAATCGTTAGTAAATCATGCGGAATGAATGTTCAAAACAATGCTTTCTTTTATAAAAGGAAAAACTTGAATTATAGTATTTCAAAACTTTGTTCAAGACAGCGGAAACCCTAGTTTTTATTTACATTTATTATGTATAAAGAAAGACGAGAACCAAAATCAATTAAAAGCTGCTGCCTTTTATCATGAATTAATTATCACTGCTCAATTCTTGTTATTAGATTTTTGGCCAATTGAAGAATACGCAAGTATAAACTATTTCAATTTCAATTTTCAGACAGTAAACGTCGCGGAACAAAAGACACAAAATATATACAATAATAAAATTCGATTGAAGTCTTTCGATTCTGGACTATTAAACAGAAAACTGTCTTTAGCATTTTTTGCCGCTGTTTCAGTGTAATTTTACTGTTCAGGTAAATATTTGTACCATAAAATTTTTCCGCTGTCCTCCACAAATCGGCAGTAGCTGTCTGTGTTCCATAAAGCTTTCCAGATTGGTGTGTTATCATAGTTGTAGTAAGCTCCAAGTATTGGTTTGATCGCTTCAGTGGCCTCGGCAATGTGGTAATGGGGCATGTACGAAAACAGATGGTGAGCTACATGACAATCTGTAAGGTGATGGAAAACATAGTTGAGTATACCATAATCTCGATCGACAGTGCACAGAGCCCCCTTAAGCCAGGTCCACTCCTCGTCAGAATAGTGCGGCACCCTGATGTCTGAGTGCTGCAGGTATGTGACTATCACAAGCCACATATTCACGTTAAGTAAAGGAACCACGTACAGGCACACCAACCATCCGAACGAGTAGATATTGGCGGTGAGATAGTACAGGAAACCAATCCAGACCAGCAATGCAACATCGCTTAAAATCACATCCCAGAAATCATTGGGCGAGAAAATCGGAGCGTACGGGTTGAAATGATTCGGCCGCATGCGGTATTCTTTAAAAGGCCTACCTCGAGCGTTGATAAGCAGATACCCTGGCCAACCAATTGTAAGGTATTTAACGACGTGAAGAAGTCTGAAGAAAATGTTTGGAAATTCTAAATCGTTTTCCGATTTGAGAAGACTTCTAGTGTTTGGGACAAAAGCTTGATCGCCGTCCATCCGATTTGTGTTTCGATGGTGCTTAGCGTGGGTAATTTGCCATGAATGATAAGGCACAAACAGAGCAGTGTGCAGAACTAAGCCGACGATATCGCAAATGCGCTTGCTGTTACAGAAAGAGTAGTGACCGCATTCATGTGCAATTATCCACACGCTGAAACCAACGCAGCCTTGGCAAATCCAATACACGGGCCAAAAAACAGCGTGCACATAAAGCGGCAAAGACGCGTTAAACACCCAAAACGCTGCAGCGAAAAGAAGAAAAACCCCGACCAAATCCAACAGCAAATACAACATGGAGACGAGAAGAGACCGTTCGAAGCAATGTGGTGGAACAGCATCTTTTAAATCCTTCAACGTAAAAGGAGGATTTTCAGTCAGCATCCTAGAGCCAGCGATGTTGTTAGCCGGTCTATTGCTTTCTGCCGGCGGTGAATCGCTCTTGGTACGTTTCCTGGTTGGATTTTCCATCTTTGCGCCTGAAAGTATTTCAGTGAATTTAAAATATATCCAGAATGAAACAATTCAGGCAACTCTGTTATTAATGAGCGTAAGTCAAAAAAAGGCTCGGTGCTGAGATTGATTGTTATGCATGTTTGCTCGTAGCGCGTGGTATGTTTTCCCGCATGGACGAATGAACGACGCGAAAACCTTCAAACGAGAGTTAATAACCTGAATTATTCACTGCGCACCTGTTTTGGAATTAATAAATAAATCAGCGTAAATGGCGGGTGGTTATTTCGCTTCAACCGCAATATAAAGCGTGAAAATTACTCGCGCTTATGAGATTATATTTTAGGCAATGGTCTGAATTCGACACAAATTAAACCCGAGTGTTTCAATTTATTACAAAATCACGAGTAATTCAAACCAGAACAATTGCGGAGACCACAGCAACGACAAGAAGTAAATGACTGCATTAATCGGTTTGTATTTAATAATTACTTACCTATTTTCTTCCAAAGAAAAGGAATTTCTCCATAGCATTGTTATGGGACAAGCATCAAATAGTCTTTCCGTATTTTGGTTCCTAGGAAACCATAGTGACGTCATGAGTATACCGCGCGCGGCGAGCCTGTCAGCTGCATGGTGCTAACAATTCATTTGACCTTCGCTGAATATGCCAGCTAGCCACAAAGTTTTCGACAACGCAAATTAATCACCTCTCGAAGCAATTAACTTTCTTTCGCTATTGTATGTTTGAAATAAAGCTCTTAAATTATTCCTGAGGCGGTTTCGTTTGCGGTTTCACAGTTTTCTCCTAACAAATCGTTTCGTTTAATTTTCCACAGTTAATTCACGTTTTCTAACTTTGCAAACGGCTTGTGCTATAGTCCTATTTAAAAATCATGGCTATATGTCAGACTTTAATTGCGAGCGAATGTGTATATCAGTTCTTTATTGCATTACAGTGTACGATGAGAATCGACTCTCGCTCAATTTAAATTAATGATGGAGGCTGTCGAAGAAAGGACAAAGCGAAAAGAAAATTTCAAATAAAAAATATCAGGAACATTATCTTAAAAAAAAAATTCTTCATAAAAAAGGAATTATCGAAATTTTCCAGGCCTGGTTTTGTTTCTTTATCTTAAAATGAAGACTTTATAAGACGAAGATTGCCTGAATTCATTAAAATAGGTTACCGTTTAACAATGTACACATTTAAACCAGTAAAACTAGTTCCGAGTTTGTTATGTCTTATAATTTTAACAAACCACGAAATTCCCTGTTGATAGTTATCCGCTATAAAAAAGCGAAAAGTATTCGCTAAATAAAATTTGATTTGATTTGAACAGTTTTGTTTGTTTGTCTGTTTATTTGTTTGCTTCTGTAACTTCAGATATAAAGAATGTTTTGTTTTGCTCGAAAAATTGGAAAGCCTGCTGGTTATTTCACCCCGAGGGAGCACTGCTTACTCCGAAGTTCCGATAAAAGGAAATTATTAACATCATTTCGAGCTGCCCTTGGCTTCGTTTTTTTTCACGTCGCCTGTTCTCCAGTGAAATTGTTTGTATCTAACAAATCCTTGTTGCCAAAGAATAGTCGGAAATTTTCGTACACTTTTTGCCACGAAATGATTTTATTATACTTAAATATAAAAGTTTTGCTAAAGTAATTCAGAAACGGAATGTAAGAAACTTAAAAATTACCTCTATCACGATTCTCCATTTTCCAAGCCGTTTTACAAATTAATTAGTAAATACTACACATTAGACTCACTAGGATAAAAGTTTACCGGTGAGAAGCCAGTGGTCGACGCACTTTTTTAATTAGCTTATGTTCAAACTGAAAGAAAGCCGTATTCCCTCCCATTGCGTTTTCAGCTGACTGAAAGTTCAATATTCACTAACAAGGTTTAAATTTACTATTGTGCAAGTTCTGTTTGACCTTGGTTTTTCATATACATCTCAAAGGCAGAAGACGAAAGGTCTCAACAAATTTATGCTAGGGCTTTATTTCGTTTTCAAATTTATCCGGATTAGTTTGGACGGGGCGTTTATGCACAAAAAAATAAGAAATACATATTATAATCTCAGGGAATTAAGTTTTGCTTATTTTTTCGCAACCACACGATACCCATACATAGTAATACAATAAATAAGACAATAAACTGCAAGGCTGACACTACGTATAAATGAAAAGCCTTAACGGGACAACGACATGATAGAGTCCAAACTGAAAGCCAAAAATGCAAACTCTGGACAGCTGTTTCGACCTGATTGGTTCTCGTCAGCAGAGTGTATGCCGCACAGAATAGAACAACTAGCATGAAGACAGTTGTCTATAAAGTGCTCGCTGGTAATGGCAATCCGAGAGGGCTCAAATTCGAAAGCCCGCCCATTGACAACAGCCGGGTGACTATTACTCAATAGGTCAAGAATTAAGGCTTTTCATTTCTACGTAGTGTCAGCCTTGCAGTTTATTGTCTTTGTATTTTATTTTTGGCTGATTAGAGCTGTCAGTAGCTCCTACGTACACCAGCAGCATTTTCGTCCGCGGTCCCTTGCTTTCATTTGTCATTTTCAATAAATAAGAGCCCGATGGCACTTACTTACTTACTTAATCCTCTTCGTTCCTAAGTGGAACATAGGTCCTCAACTAGCGCGCGCCACCTAACCCTATTTTGTGCAGTGCCTTTTGCCTCATTCCACGTAACATGCTTCGCCGCCAACTCTGCCATTCTCGTGCGTCTCCAGCTGTGTTTGGGTGTCCGATGGCACAGCCAATTCAAAATAGACGTGCACGGCTTGTCCGTCAAGCACGCTAACTTCAACTTTAAAGTGCGGCTATATTATTTTTAAAGAGTAAAGGAACATAATAAAATGCATGCTAAACACAAACGACTCACAAACTTTTCACTTGACTCTAAAGATGGCTGCTGCTTTCAGTCACCGACAATAGTTCGTTTCCCTAACCTGTGCAACCACACAATGAGCGAACAAAGCACAGTACATGTGCATGCTCAAACGCAAAGATATAGTAAGTAAGTGGTAAGTTTATGAAGGAGGCAATGTTGAAATGTTTTTTTAAAAAAGGAAACGCCTAGAGTTATAAACGATTTAAGTATTGTTTCATGATCAGTAAGCAATTGGATTTGTTAAGTTTCATTTGGATTAGGGAGATTGTTGTTTCTCCGTACGATGTTTTGTTAGTTTTTGCTGCTGCCTTCGGCACGCAGTGTATCCAGTACAGGACTTTCTTGGCTCATTCGCACCAGACTCCTCCCTGCCGGATGGCTTCGCTCGCAGATTCGCTCTTCGCATCGCTAGCGCGTGTGACCCAAAGGTAAGCTTGATCGCTGGCTAGATACAGGAACCCAGTTTGAACACGGCATTAATTTTTTCTAGGGCATAGAAATCTAGTTTGAACATCTCCTGTTAAGTGCAAATGCGGCCGGATGAAGTCTGTAAATTTATTTTTACCAATGTTTTCAATAGGCATTCTTCTTACAAATCTCTTATTTTTAAAATGGTTTACCAGGCCAGTAGTCTACATGAACCACAGTTGTGCTGTCAAGTTTAGTAAAATGCATTATTCTACTATGTTTATCACCGCCGGTAGATCTAGCTTTTTTTTTTTCTAATTTGAAAAGGTTTAGGTTGTTAACTTGCGCGAACGGTTCAGATGAAAAAAATCTGTACCTCCGTACAGGAAATCAAGTTGCACGACTCAATTCATATTTCTTCCTGCTGATTAATAAAAAGGTATCCAAAGAAAATACTTGTAAAGAAAGATTTGGGAGCCCCCTGTTCGAGTTGTTATATTATTAGAATTAGATAAGGCCTTGCTACAAAGGCTTGTCGCGCTAAAATATTGTAACTTTGCAGTGCTAATCAACACAATGGCAGGTTACTCCCAGAATACCAGGTTGTCTCGGTAATTTGCCGGTGCCCATTATCGGGTGAAGATACAAACTGGGACAGAAGCAGGGTTTCTAAAGAACACAACTCAAAGAAAAAGATCAGGTCGTCGATTTCCAGTCCAATCAACCAGCTATCATGTCGCCCAGCCTTCTACCAATCACTACTTCTACTACATTATTTGAAATAACACCGTTACGTTTCTCGCTTACACGGTGAGTTTGTTTTCATCTATGGCGTTTAAGATTTATTCTACGCAATTGTCCGAGAAGCATGTGGTTTGACTCAGCTCATGAATCGTTTAAATCAGCGACCTTTTGTTTTCAGTGTCTGTGGCTGCCAACTTTTGCAATAATGTCGTTACATCAACATCAATTTCCCCCTTAAGCGAAAGCTTATTTAAACTGAGAAGAAAATGACTTGTATCAGTTAAACTCATTTGTTTCTCCAGCCTTACCCTTGATTACAACAGCTTTTATTTCCTAATTAATTGGAATAAATACCCTCTAACTCCCAACCTACAGATGATATGGCTGTTGTAAAGATTCAAGAGACAGTTGAAGATAACACATTTTGAATTAAGAGTCTAACAGTCTTCATGAGATTCACCGACTCAGTTGAGGAATATGTTCCCTGAGTCTCACTTTCTAGATCAGGTCAGTGTCAGATCAGGCTACGAAAAAGGTTTCCTTATAAAGAAAAGGGTAGATATCCGCCGTGGATTGTTATTCATTTGTAGATCAATATTCTGCCATTTTGAATTTTGACATTGTTGAGTGCTGAGTTCTAAGCGCGCATGCAGAACTCCTCCCGACGTTTCTTAATGACGACTGTTATCCATTGTATAAAACACTTTTTATTTGATCCTTGTACACTTCAAACAAACAGATCTGAACAAGGTCGGTTGCCGAGGAAACAAAAACTCAATTTACCATGTGACAGGGTTGCTGTATGCATCAATATGCATGAGGGAACTTTCAAAGCGGTACCGTGAAGGTACCGGTATCGTGTGATGAATTTAACATGAACTAAGCAAAGCGGGAAAAGGAGAGAAGGCTATTCAATTTGTGGTAGGAGTGTCGTAAAGCAAATTTGGCTTTTCTTGGGTTAAAAGAATTATAATTTTACTTCCAGTGATTATCGAGAGTAATTTGGGCGATGCTGCCATTAACCTGGTGTTAGAAAATTGGGACATTTGAAATACGCTGTGTCCGTAATAAGCAATATTAATCGGTAAGTGATTCCCGTCTTCTATGAGAAATCTTTATCTTATCTCTATCCTCTATTTGTCTTCTTCAGTCAAGCATTTCTTTAGAATTCGACGAGGTTTTGTGATAATTGCCAAGGACTTGGATAAGAATAAAAAAATTTCTATTGAAATGTCATTTACACTAAATGAAATTCATCGTATTTCATCTCGCTTTTTACCTAACCTTGAGTCTGTGATTTTTGTCCTTATTTTTAAAGACCCTCATTGGATTTTCTTTCACTTATACACCGTTAGGTGTAAGTATATTGTTAACTATAGTTAAAAAAAATAATTTTCATTTGGTTGATCCTCGAAAATGTCCCACACTAATATATGCCAGTGATCTTTTGACTCGGATTTTATAACCCTTTTCCTTTATTTTCTTTGCAGGTAATTTGAAGATGTCTTTCTCTACTTGGGTTATTCTTGCTATTTTATCCATATTTGCCGCTTGCCGAGCTGAAGTTGACTTTGACAAAGGTAAAATCACATACATTTAGCTCAAAATCGGAAATTTAACTGACAAAGAAAAAAACAACAAGGCAAGGTAGACAAATATCAACACATCCAATCACTTCCATTAAATGCTTTATAGAAGTTATATTTCCGATTTTCTCGTCAGTAATTTCTTGTAGTAATAATTTATCTTGTTGGTCGGTGGTTGTCTGACGTTCTTACAGGGATAAAAATAACGGCGGAACTACTGGCAATCCTACTGAGTTATAAACATAATTTTCGAATTTCTAACCAGGAAGGAAACTATTAGGCTAATCTTTGTCGAGATTCTTAAATAGAATTACTAGAACTTAAACTATATTTTTCCCGGCCTTGCACATTTTAGAAACTTGCAATCTAAAAAGAACGAAACTTTCTCTCTAGTTTGGTCTACAGGTCACTTCCACATTAGAATCACGCCTGATATTTTGTTACTATGGGTTTTATTCCAATTAACAGGGGCATCTTTTTTTAGGTAATACTGTTCTTATTGTTCAAAGCAGTGATACAGGATATCGAAACTTTTATGTGAAAGCCAAATTACTATCGAAATACAAATCGGTTTGATGGCGCTTCCGCTGCTTTCAAACCTCCTGTCGCACAGTTTATCTAACCCTAACATGTATTATAATGTAGCACCTTGCAAGAGTAGAATGGTACCCGTACAAGAAAAATTTAGGAAATGTGGCCAATTTCAAAACAAACGCTTAACCTAGCAGTTAAGTTGTTGATCGAGAATTGGCGTTTTGCTCTTTAGTTCTTCATGTTTTTCTTCAACAAAGTTAAGTCTGTTCCAAACCGCCCAACGCTGATTTTCGTATTTTAACGTATTTCAAACCAAACGGACTGCGTTTCTTTGAATTATCTAGGCGCGAAGAACCGATGATTTCAACTGAAAATATCATGTTCTTTCACCAGGTTAAAAAGGCTATATTGTTTTTATTGTCAGTTATATTTGATGAAATGGCAAAAACTATGTTACTTCCGGAATATTCTCTGTCGTGCTTTTTTTTTGTTGAATGGATAATCAAATGTTTGATCAGCACCAATCTGAAAAGTGTAGCTTAACTATCGATTTTGCCCAGCGAACATCAACATAATAAATTAATTTAGTCGTTTTCTCCTTCTTTTACATGAATTTGTTACATTTGATTTTAATTGGAATAAACACCAAAGATTCCCTGCTTTTGTTTTCTAATTTCCCAGCCATCTTAGTCCAATATTTCTATAAAACTGAGCCGGAACAAGAAAATTAAGCTTGTGAGTGATAAAGCGTCCTCATTTAACTCCCACTTGAGGACCTTTCTCTCTCGATACTACTTGAGTTGACGTTTTGGTCGTCAATGGAACCGGCTCTGAAGGAGGTTCTAGAGCGCCACTCTCTACGGGATCCCCCTTTATTCTGACCTGGTACCAGCCGGCTGCTCAACCGGGTGCCGCTAAAATATATCGGCTTTCGAGCGTAATAACAATTTCATTATTTTTCTGTGCGTTTTGCATTATACCCAGATGACATTTCATCAGCTGAGCGCCTCCTTCAAAAAATCGTTCCACTGGGTTCCATGCCCTCGATGCCAGACGGCTTCCCTTCCTTATCAGAGCTCAAAACAGACAAGTTTGACTACAGCACCAACAAAGGCAAAGTCACAGTCACTGCTGACCTTGAGGATCCTGTCAGTCTTCTGGGACAGGGAATGACACTTCATGATGTGCAAATGACATTCAAATACGATAAGAACATACCTGATGGAAGGTGGCAATTTAATGCCGAAGGTACATGAGTTTTTTCAATTTTCTGTCATAATTTAATTCTTTCACTGATGACTATTCCCTTGGTTATGTTTTTGATGGCCTCTTTAATTCAATGGCTACAATCAAGGACGAAAGTTGCTGAGACACTCTAAGGAAACAATCCTTTTCCCTGAAACGTGAATTTTTCCCTAGCATATGTCGCCCCTCCCACTTTTTCAATGTTGTAACCATGCAAAGAAACGTCAGCGTTTTTTAACATTGTTTTGGGGGAGCGGGTTGGCTAGAGACGAAAAAGGTGTTTATTCATCTATCAATTCAAGTAAACCAGAAGCAAAACCAAAACCCAATCGTAACTTGGTGTTAGAGAGCAGCACACTAGCTGAATTTATATGCTAAGCATCGCAACGAATGGCAAAAAAGTAACAAATCGAGAGGTGTGCTCGCTACTGAGATAGCTAAGTTTTCAAACGATCTTCAAAATGACCGCGCGAAAAGTAAGAAATGAATGCATCTGGTATTTCAGCCTTTTGGCAATGGCATTTACATTGAAAATTTTGACAGCATTCTTGGCTATTTGCCTAATGCATCTGCTCCCATGACTATTAAGAGGAATCGTCAAATATCACTTCTCCCTTTTTAGCTTTGCACGGCGCCCTCGCTTTCTGCGTCGGTCGTTTGTTTGTTGCTGTTGTTTTGATTTATTTTCGTTTATTAATTTTCGTGTTACTCTCTTTTCATTCTACCACAGGAAAATGGAGACAAGGTAACATGACAGCAACAGTTAAAATCGAGGAATCAAAAATTGGTGACCATCACACCATGGTGGCAGCTGCAGACAGACTTAATGTGTACCAAGTGGCATCTGGGCTATCAGAGAAGAAAAGCGTTGAACATGCCGGGATGAATGTTGACACTCTAAAGGAACTCACTCTCAAAGATGTCGAGATGTACTCGGTTTTCAAAGGAAACGATGATTACGTTTTCATGATTTCAGGAGACCCACTTCTTGCTGACACGCACTCGACCGATTGCAAAGTGTTTATACGCAAAATGCCTGGAAAAAAAAGTGTGTTTTCTGTCTTACTGGAATTCGAGCATGATCTACCTTCACGAGCGCTCTTAAGGCTTGTTAGTGACGATCTGTTCAAAATCCCATTTATTAACCACCTCATTGCAAAAACCCGAGTATTCCGAAAGAACAGAACAAATTTTGGCTTCGTTGCCTCTACGGGAGATGTTGACAAACTTCCACTCAAGTCTTTTGGTGAGGGGATTCTGGCTGACGAATTACAATCGCACATTTCAAAAGGCTTGACTCTCCTCCTTCCCTTTCGTTTGGGAAGTGAGGACAAGAAACCAGTTAAAGTTGCAGTTGTTGTTAATCCTCCGCTGGTTAAATTCGTGACCTCTCGCCATGAGGAAGTCAGCATAGCACAGACCCTCAAAGCACTATCACCGAGTTCTAGGATAAAGGTTCTGCCACATGGTTTCCCAGAACTATCCTCTGTGAACATAAATCACTTTAGTTACAACATCGACCAAGAAACCTTCACTGTTCATGCAAAAGTACCTGAAACCTTCGCCGTGATTCCTGGGCTCTTAAACGTGTCTAATACCGACGTAACCTTTCGTCATCGCGTTGGAGACGAGTTTAACACTTGGTCGTTTGAAGGTCATGGAGTCTCTGAACTCGGAGGTGCAAAAGCAAATATCTCTTTGAAAACGGAAGACGAAACCAAAGTAGTTTTCATCACAGGAAAGGCCGAGAAGATGTCGGTGAAATTGCTGGCTCAGCAATACGGGCTCTCATTTATCCCTGATGCCGAGAGCGAAGCTATTGTCCAAAATAGTCAAATGAGTGATTTCGATTTCATCGAACCAAAGATCAAGTCAGCCACTTCAGAAAAACAGAAAAATCGTTACATCCACATCTCTGGTCTTGGTACCTTCCCTGGTGTAGACAAAACAACGGAGGCTGAAGCAGTTGTATACGAAGACAAAGGAAAATTGAAAACCTCTGTTGGTTTCATATTTCCAAAGATACCCATGCCGTTCATCATCGAGGCATTGACAGGCTATGACGTGGACAGCCTGAAAAAACTACTGAGAAACAGTTTTAACACGTCTTTGGTGCTTTCTTTAGATGACGAAGATTCTCTGTTCGAGAATCCAACACTGACGGGACTTTCATTCGAGCGTGGTATTTCCATGGTCGGCCTGTTTCGAATGCCCGAGGACTGCCGGCACGATAAAATGTGTAAATCAGCCAAAAGCATGCTTGAAAGTGATCAATTTTATCGCATCCAGGGTCTCGTGAAACGCGATGGGTTTACTTTAGCCGGGATGGTAAACCGTAACTATGTCCTAGGCAATGGACTTGTGCTCAGGGATAACATGTTACAGTTTGCACTAAGTCAAGATGAATCTTCCTTCACTGTACAAACTAAGCTAACCTTTCCTAAGGAGCCTCTTTCGTTCGTTGGAAATATAAACTTTGACAACGGCACTGTAGAGCTGTCCATGAGGAGCGAAGACGCCATTTACAGATCGTACAATGGAGGATACCTGACTTTTGATCAGCTTTTACTGAACACTGAAATAATGAATTCCATTCCGTTGCAAAAGCTTCCATTGACAGGAAGAATGACGCTTGGTAAAGTTGGCAGTGGGCATGAGGTAATGGCTCCTTGCTCAATATCTTATCAAGCAATGCAACCTGACTTGAGCCATGTCGAGTCCAAGCTATCTCAAGTCACAATGTATCACATTGTAGAAGCAATGGGAATCAATGCAACACTTCCCTTTCCCTTGGCCTATGCTCCTTTCATTGGGGGATTAGAAGTACTGTACGATCCAGTTGTGAATTCCAAAACGAATTTCTCCATGAAGGGAAGACTTCACATCTTTGATCGGCACTTTGACTGTGCTATCAGGATGAATGACTCCGATCATATTCGTCTGACATCCTCATACACCAAATCTCCATTCGTGGTGTCTAACGGCTTCATCGTAGTTCAAGAAAGCAAAGAAGTATCCAAAAGTGGTCCAAAACTCGATGTGGACATTGCTCCCTTTGACGTAAAGGTGAAGCTTATTGGGTTTGCCAGAGTACTTGGTACAGGATCTCCAACAGAAATAAAGATTTCTGATGCTGGTACAGAATTTCCTGTGGAGGGAAACCTTTTTGACATTTCATCAACTGGGTTATACATTTCATCACCTGAAATCATGGGAACTTCAGGTTCAACCTCGTTCCAGGTAAGATGGCTGTTTGGGAAAAACATGCAATTTGATGATAAGATTGGAGAGCGGTAAGGGTCATGAACGAAAACCATAGTTTTTCCCTCTAGGGTTGATTCAGTTTTGTTAATATGAGGTAAGTGGGAAATCGTGAAATGGTCTTACTAAATACGCAAAACATCAACAATAGCATGCACTAAATGAACACATTTCTGACTTTTTTGTCCCTCTCAGCTCACTTCAGATCGAGGGTGGGACCGTAAGGGTGCAAAATATTTCCCCGAGCTAGTTCTTTTCTGTGCTCTACGCTCCACGAATTTCTCTTTATTTGCTGCTTTTTCTTATCATTCTCAACATTCTTCTCACCAATCAATAAAATTAATCAGTTTGAATGCTTTTCTCTTAGGCCTACGGATGTCTCCCTGGCATTCACGACAAAGTCCTAAAGGCAGTGGACACTCTTATCAAGGCGGCCGCAACAGAGGCAGACAGCTTCATTCATCAAGCAACAGAAAATCTCAAGGAAGCCAAGAACTACTACCGCAAAGCTACAAAAAATGAAGAGTTTTATCGACAAAAACTGGATGATGAGGAGAAAATTCTCGAAAAGAGAAACAGGGAGGTTTGGCTGGCAGAGCAGCGATACAACAGTAGCTGTACACTGGATGAATGCAAAAAGAGTAGGTTGCTTTCTTCCAACCTGTTACGACTATCAAATTTAATTTGTTTCTTAAGCAAATTTAGATTCCTGGAACGCAAATGGTAGCATCGCCAGGAAATGTTTTGCTAAGAAACAGTTATTTTTTCCATTATTTGGCGTTTAAGGACAAATGCCATTCCCTCTTGTTATGCAAGCAATTTAAAAGATTGAATGAAGGTAACATACGCACGTGGTTTTTGAACTTATTCAAAAACTAGAAAAGGACTATCCAGTTTTCCAAATTTGAGAACGAACTTACTACAAAAACTTCACGAATTCATGATCGCGGACGACGCATCTTGAATTGAGATCAGAGATTTGGCCATTTCTTTAAAATTGACTGTTCCTGATTAATCTTACTCCATCATAACCATGCACGTTTCTCTACCATGGAACACGGGGGGGAGGCATACAAGCGGTGGGACTGTTTGTATGGACCCCTGTGTATAGAATACCATTATTTTGAGGTTTACTTCGGTTTAAAGGTATTTTTAGCAGAAAAAGTGGCCTAAAACATAGTGACGTTACCCATTCCAAACAACGACATAAAATTCTTTCACTTGCCAAGAGCTACTTTTTTATTGTATCTAACAGTATTTCTAAATGCTCGTATCACAGGTGAAGGAATATTACGCCTGTTCCTTCAATTTAAGCCTGTTGTTTCACCAGTTTATGTTAATTTGTTACATGTTTAGGCTGTATTGGTTGCCCGGATTGGAACAGATGTTGTGCACGTGATGTGTTTGGTAGCTGCGTTGAGTGTCCATCTTGGAATAAGTGCTGCTACAAGACAGGAGATCCCGTGTGTGTTGCTAAGAATCACGGTTGTGACCATATAAGAAGAGTGGCGAGTGGAAATCTCGAGGACGCAAGAGTAAGTTAATGAAAATCAGAAACATTTATATAAGTCCAAAGGAGTCTACAGTGTCGCAGGCGATTGTTTCCTTTTTAACAGTTTCCCAATTTTAGAATCTCTTTAACGCTGTAACGAGCTGACCTCTTCACTTTTAAACTGTTGCCTTGGCAAGACATTAACACGATCAATTTCATCTGATATTTTAGGATATCTACTTGGATCAGAAGCGACGAGTGGACAACGTAACCCAAAGTGTGTTCGACTCGGAATTTTCCAAAGGCAAAACAAAAGCAGTTTTAGATGCCGCTGGTAAAGCCCTCTCTTTAATCGACCGGGACTCGACCATTGGCATTGAAGCTTCAAAATCAATTAAACATGTCGGTCTCGAAAACGTGCTCAAAATACAAAGCATATGTTTCCAAGCTCCTGTTGACTCCTTAGCAACAAGCTGCATCAATATGACTGTGAATGCCAGTGTCATGGGATCAGATGACGTCAAAACGCTACCTTTCCACGCATGTCTGAACAAAGAGCTTGTACCCCGGATGGCACGTTTCCTTGCAAACTACCTGTTCCCGGATATTGGAAGTGCCAAACAGAAACGAAGCCTGATTAGTGAGGAAAAGAACTCTCTGCCCGAAGGATTTGGAGATAATGGAGGGTTAACAGCTTTCTTGAGAGGCCGTGGATTGTTACGGAGGGCGAGGGATGCCGAGACAGCTGATGAGCGAGAAAATATAGAGCCGTTCTGGGATCTTATTCAGCAGCATGATCCACTGAAAGAAGTAAAGAAGGCTTCACCACCGAGTCACCCCAGCATGGGCAACTTGAAGAGAAAGTGGAAGATACCAGGTTTGTCATCATGTTCAGTTTGTGAGACACTCGTTCATCCATTCTCCATCCACCCGTCCACCTCCACCCATCCATCCACCCCTCCGCCCGTCCGTCCATCCATCCATCCATCCATCCATCCATCCATCCATCCATCCATCCATCCATCCATCCATCCATCCATCCATCCATCCATCCATCCACCTATTCATCTATCCACCCACCCATCCATTCATTTAATGAATACATCTATCATTCATTTATTCAATCGATCAGGTAGTTCTTTCTTTCATTAAAAGGCATGCAAGCAAGCATTCATGCTTTTGTTCAATGTCACTCATGTACTTCTCTTACCCCATAATGATGTGGTCATTGCTCTACCTGGCATCTATGGCGGAATCCAAGATGGCGCCTGTCTGGACAAAAATGTTAGAATAAATTCAAGTTCCTGGAATTTAATGCTGCCTGGTGTGACGGTCTTTTGCAAGCTAAATTTAACTCCCTTGAATTTCGCAGCTTCAAAGACCGGAAAATGCAAGATTTATCACCAGCTCTTGGATATCTGCCGAGATATGATGAAGACAGTGAAAAAGATGTATGGTACATACATGTATGAACGGTATCTGTTTGCGAAGGAGAAGGACCGTTTCACAAGAAAACTCAAGCGCGTCACGAAACAGTTAGAGGTTTCAGGTACGATTATCTAACTCCAAAGAAAAACTTAGATAATATGCAGCTTAGAAACTCATAATTGGCTGATAGCATCAAATCCCATTGGTGCGATATGCATACACAAATGAGAACAGCGTTCAAGTACTCAAGAAAAAGTACTATGTAACTAAAACATGTTGGAGAAATTTATAACTACCCTGCATTCTGTCCGTCAGTTTTAACTCCCCTCGCACTTCCCACTCCAATGCACCCAGCACAGTACCTATTGTAATGATACCTTTTACTAGTTAATAGGCCATATTCGTATTCTCGGTATTGGACTGGAACTAGCTTGCAATGGAGGCTAATGCGGGGGAATATAATTAAAAAAAGCTTCGTGTGATTTGCATTTGAAAAGATTCCCCGCATTAGCCTCAATTGGAAGCTAGTTCCAGTCCAATACCGAGAATACGAATATGGCCTAATGTATGGGCACACTGACGCAATTTGTCCAAGAAATCAACTTGATAATAAATCTTTCTTTTCTGATAGCTAAGCAAGTTTCTGGTACTGAAGACCAAATGGAAAGGATTGAACGAAGTCTCAATTTTGTTAGTGATGGTAAGTGAACAAGACGGAGTGCTGCACAAAGTCATTTCCATGTCATCTACCTGCCATATTAAATCCCTGCTCTAGCGTTAACGATAAAGTACTGCTCGATACCTTCTGTTTAATTGCGGTCATACACTAGGGTTTCATCCACGGACTTCAACGTTAGAAATACCTTGTGCAGTGCAGTGAAGAGTACCACATGAAAACACTGCTCAATAGGTTTCAATTGAGTTTTGATAAAGGTGTATCCACTACATAGACTCGACAGTAAGAAATATAAAAACCACCTTGTAGAGCATAACAAACAATGTCAGATGGAAACACTTCTTGTTAGCTTTCTTTTGAATGATTACACGTGGGCGTCATCAACAAAACCATGTTTTACATGCACTCAGAACCCGTGCTAAATGGAAGAACAGTTAAATGCTTGCACTTGAGCTATCGAGCCCGGAAACTACGACAATCGAGTGGCAATTTCATAATACACAAGAGAAAACATTAAGCCTTTTGCTTCGTCTTTTAGGTGTACAGAAATGGAGCAAGAAATGTGACACGGCATTGAAACATCAAGAAACCATCAGCGTAAAGGCCTGGGTCAAAGCCATGGATAGTAGAATAACATCTCTGGGCGGAGAGGGAGTGGAGCGATTCTTAGGAAATCTGTTCCGCGCATTTGACGGGTTATTTGAGAGTTCATCCCTCCCGGCAAAGGTTGCTGGGAAGGCCGTGACGATTATGCAAAGAGTGCGACAAATCAAAGCGGTTAGTCTGCGCGTTAAACGCTTATCGTGCGATTTGGAACATTGTTATTTCTTTTTTAGTATTTGGTAGATTTGTTGCACGTTGTGGTAGCAACCAGGTGCTGGGAAAGTATATTACCCTTCAAAAACTTTTGAAACGCTTTTTTCCGATACGCATGTTATATATACGAAAATTAAGACATTTTTCAGTCTAGGTTCAGGACGAATATGTTAAAACAATACAAAGTATTGAAATGTGCAAATAGAGACATCAAGAATAGAGAAAAAAAGTCTTTCGCGAAAGGTACGATTCTCAAACTCATTAATTCATCAAATCATTGTAGTTCACCAAGTAGTTTGGAATTAGCATAGATTTTTACAATCTTATTTCTCCGTTTTCCCCTTAGTTTTAGATTGAGAATATGTATTGAGCACTCGAGAGAGAGAGAGAGTTTCATCACATTTCCAAACACCCCGAAATTCGTCAAAAATATTCCGGTGCGCGTCGTATTTTCAACTCTCCTCTCGGTGTTTGGAAATGTGATGAAACACTCTCTCTCGTGTTTGATATATTTCATCTCACACAGTGGAGCGAAAAATGCATCGGTAAACCGTCGAGTAAATTCATTATCGGTCATAACACAGGCAAATGCGATCTGTAGTATGCTGGTATGGTTTCTCGTGTGGTGTTTAACTGTGTTATGTTTTTCTCTCTGTGCAGGCTTTTGATCAAATCTTCATGAAGGACATCACGTTAGGACGAGCTAACTACCACGCTGATAGAGTGCTGTACGACATAGCAGAAATAGCTGATATCAAAATTTACTGTCACAAGAAGAAATGAGCATAAACCTTTTATTATCATATACACCTAATTGCAACAACGTTGTCAGAAAGAAATGAGAAAAAAGCAAATAGGAATTAATTAGCTTAATCATTATTAATTTGCTTACTTCATTTACAAGGAACTCAGGTAACATGCGCAGAATAATACCATAAGAAGCAAACGACAGGACAATCTAAAACTTGTTACACCGTAGTGCTTACTGCTTTGAGTATTTTTAAAATCCAAGAATGTAGCTCAGTATTTTGACTATGTCTAATTAATTCCTATTTGCCTTTTTCATTTTTCTTTTTTCTATGACAGTAGGTGTACATTTTGTACAATATATTAACGAAATGTGGGACGCCTGAACTGTCCCATTTCATTCGCAAATTTTGCGTTCTTCCTGGGCTTCAATTCCATTGTCAATAATCGGTTATTTGAGCAGTCAGCAAGTTTGTTGTTATCTATCGTAGGCAGATACTATAATTTTAGGAACGGTATCATCCGTTTACACAATTAGATACGGTAGTGGTTATCGATGTTGCGTCTGTTAGGAATTAACCAAACCGCATGCATTGCCAAAATTCTGAGTTTTAATACAAAAAAGAATGTG